>JAKZAP010000006.1:26860983-27552073 GCA_023053575.1 Branchinecta lynchi | reverse complement strand
ATATCGCCCGGTTTGGGCTGTTTTAAGCATTTTCCGAGACCCGTTGACTTACAGCGAAAACATGGACAAAATTTACGTAACCGGTTTTTCTGATGGAAATACTTTTCGCAGACAACCGTCGACAGCGCGATACACATCGAAGGTAGCAAAACACGGCAAGTGAAAAAATCAGTGTGGTCTTGTTAGTGGGGTTAGAATGTACCGTACGAAATTGGGATCTCTGGGTTTTTAAAATATATGGATTGATTATGGAAGTAGTTTGCGTTAGTATTATGGGTAAGGCAGGTCCTATATAGATAACAGGTTAAACAACCTATATATAACAGGTTAAACAACCTATATATAACAGGTTAAAATATCCCGCTCTGTCGCCATTGGTCATGTTTTAGCAAAGGAAATTATAATGGTCTGTTATCGTAATGGTTAAATTATAATCATAATGGTCTGAGGTTAAGTCAAGGCTTAGAACAAAAAGTCATGCAAACTAATAGAAGCGAAAGCATTTTAACTGCGTGCGTATTCTTATTTTCGTTACTATTAAGTCTATGATGATGATGATGAAGTTTTATTTACGCACTTAAGAATAGGAAAATAGCGCAGTACACGACTTTGAAAAAATATACTAAGCTTTCAGTAATGTAGTAAATGCACAACATAAAAAACTAAGAATTAAAAAAAAGATAAGGGACTAATGGGGTCTAAAAAAATCTATTAGATGTGGTGGCGCATAAGGCTGAGCTAAAGCCCTGCCAATCCAGCCCGGACCAGCGACACTCCGTGTTTATGATATATGATATGAAATGATATATATTTGCACAAAAATCCTGAGGGCCATGGCATTATAATACAAAAAAAAAAAAAAAAAAAAAAGAAATACATTATCTTTTCGCCAAATTCCAAATAAATCAAACATTTCTCGATGCTTTATTGAAAGCTTAAGAAATCTTCCTACCTGGCGAACTCCCGTAAAGCATTCATTTTTCATTACTTTAACCATCCACTCCTCATCATACACTCCTTTTCCAAGCACTTCTTCTCGCAACCCATCCAATTCATTACATTCACACATCAGGTGCACCACATTCTCATTCATATCCCCACACATGGGGTACTAGTGAGGAACAATCCGACTCACTCATTGACTGTATTTTTCAGCGGCTTTAGATATCACTTTAGAAATAAATATTTTTTCAGGTTTTGCGACAGTCAGTACGACTTCCCTCCTCAGTGTCAGGTGGTAGAAACGGCTGTAAAATTGTCGGAACAGTATTCTTCAGCTAACAAGAAAGTCCTGATTGTTGTCGGGTCCTACAAAATAGGTAAGGCACATTGCTGGTAGGGGCTCTTGCCTGAACTGCAGTAGCGGCATGGTGATGTCCAAATTGAAAATAGGTCCTCTTTCCACGTAAAGGAACTAGAAGAAACAGGCTTGCATAAATGCATAATCTATAGAGGGGAAAGCCTTATTATTGTAATTATACTATTAATATTAATTATTATTATTATAAAATTGGTAAGGGCGACCCTTTTGTCCTTTACCGCATGATCGACTCGATTTTTTTTCTTCAATCCACCAATGTTGCCAGTCTTAGAAATATCATGCCCGACCACCAGAAATCAATACACACCATCTTTTTACAAAATTGTTGTTTCCCAGAGAAAACTTGGTGATAACTACATAGCTTTGTCCATTCCTGGACTCTGGACCGTTTATGCACTTGCCACATAAAGCGCCATCGAGAGAGCAAGTATGAGTGGCCTCTGGATGAGGAGAATGGTTCTTCGAAATTTACTACCTGGGAACAAGAGGCAGTCTAGCAAGCTTAGGGTCGAAGTACTTTAGAAGTGATCGGCATCGGAAATATCTAGGCTGAAGCCGCTGTCACATTGACACGTCTTTGTTATCCATTGCATATGCGTTTTTCTTGCGTTGCGTACAGGTCTTTCACACCTGCGCGAGAAGCTTTCACGCTGGATGCTCAGTTACGTTTTCCTTTCTCGACTTCTTCTGCCGAATATTAATTTCTTTCACTAGTAGCAATTTTTTTTCATCGTGAGCGTTTTTTTTTTATTTCTTCTTCGAAAACTTCCACTTTCCACTGACAAATGTGATGCGTACGCGTCGGCCTCGGCGCAACGCAAGAATAGATCCAAGTTCTATTCTACGTTTTATTTGTCTGCGTAAGCTCTGTGTTGCGTCGACGCAAGCCCGACGCAGGGGTTGCGTAGCTTAGTGTGAGAGGATCAACGCGTCAATGTGAAAGCGGCTTAAGGCTTCTAAAACATTACCACAACCTGTCAGACCCTGGATATGTATAGGAAAGAATACCGTAGCGGCTCATGGATTGAACGTAATACTGTACAGTTCGTACCAGATCTGCGCGATCTTCCCTACCAAGTGAAATTAGCCAAGTTGTGCCTTCCCTCCATTGCATACAGATTTTTGAGAAGAGACCTGAGCCTCGTTTTTGTTGCATGCTGCAGGTCCACTTCTCGGGCCGATTCCGGACTGATTCTTTCTACATCCCTTTTTGCACTGCAGTGCTTCCGAGGAAGACGGCAGCGCTTCTCGAGAATCGCGGACTTGAATCGCGGACCATGCTTCCCTGCAAGGTGCTGCAGCTGCCGCTTCAACCAAGAAGAAAGTGAATCCAAAATCGCATATTGTGCAAAAGCAAAGAAGTGCTGCAGCAGCGACGCGGCAGCGCTATTGCAACAAAAACGAGGCTCTGATTGAAACATTCAAATTAATCAATGGAAGTTATGACAATTTTGAAGTGACTGATTTAGTAAGGTTCAGCATTAACCACCATCACCGGGGGCACGCCTACAAGCTTGCAAAATTAAGATTCCACAAGGACGTTTTTAAGTGGGGTTTTGACAACAGAACTGTTGAGCCTTGGAACAGCCTTACCGAAGATGCGGTTAATGCTGAATCGATCAATAGTATCAAGTGCATTGTTGATGGGATTTTTATCAGATCAGTTCGACTACTCAAAATTTAGAGGCGAAAGCCTTTTCTCTTGCTTTGTATTATTGTGCATGCGAGTCTGCTCTCCTGCAGCTCGTTGAAAGCAAACAAAATATCTCTGGAAAAGGCTAAGAAAGCGCGATATTGTGTTGGCAGGATCGCCCCGGGTGTTCGTCTGGCGCTTTTAATACTATTTTGGAAGACACATGGGCACTCCAGATGGAGACATTGATGTTCGCTTTAAATCCAGGGAAAGAACGACTTTACGAAGCCATAGCGAGCAAGTTGAACTTGAGCGTTTGGGCTGATCAGAAGAAAAGAAAGCTGTGGAAGTGTCTCTCCAACCCTTCGCTGTTAAGCCGTCTCTCGGAGGATCCGCGGCTAGCAGGGCTTCACGTCTTGCCCATGGGTATGGTTAACATTGCCGTAAGTTCAGTTCACTTCAGTTTGACGTTGTTCGAAACATGCGATTATGTTTTTTCGTGTCAGAAATATAGCGATATCATTAATTCAGCAAGTCCAAAATAACTACATAGAAACATCAATTCAGTTCAGTTTCAATTTAGTTCGTTCATTAAAAATCTTGAAATGGTGGTAAGCCGACTAGTTGATTTTACGTCAACAATGTATACACTAAACTTATAATATTTGAAAGTGAATAATATCTATAGAACTAAATTACATTTTTGTCCAATGTGTGGTATTGAAGGAGAGGATGCGGTACATTTGATATGTTATTGCGAGGAGTTGAAAGAATTAAGAAAGGAAGTGTTTGGTCGAGAGGCTTGGGAGGAAAGGGATTTGGTTTCAAGTATGGGGAGTAAGTATTTTGGTGAGATCCGAAGGCTTGGTAGATTCCTGAAGCTAGCTATGGCCCACCGTGAACTATTTTTATAGAAGTTGGTTTGTTGTTGGAGTGTATGATATTTTGTTTTTGTTATTGTGTTATGTTTCCCGTCATGGCCCTTGGGCTATAATGGGAATAAGTTCATTCATTCATACCACACCATAGCCCATAACTGCCATTTGCCTGTCTGGTCACGTAACTTGTCAATAAAATTAAATGATTAAAATCACTTAATCTTAGTGTCAACATTCATAATATTTACAGTTAACAACAATTACGCTAAAATTACCAAAAGATAAATGACCTCAGAATCTGTCACATCTGTCAATTGTACAAACAAGTATGTAGAATTGACAGATGTGGTGAATGTAGGTTTACTGTGGACTCGGCATTGAACAGCTTGACAAATGAAGGCACAAAGCTTTGCTCATATCGAGCATGCAAAACAGTCACAGGGCACCGGCTCAGGAGTGGTCCTAATTGGCCTTACCCTTGCCGGCTCGTACTGAGGAGGAAAGTTATTCCGGTGAATAGGGTTGGGAGAATTTTGTTACCAAAAGATAGGGCTGGTTTTACGCGACAGGAAGGGAGGGTTTTGATCTGAAACTGATTAAGTATATGTGTGGAACCTTCAGGGCTTTCGAAATTATTCGGAGCGTCTTTCACCCTTCTAAGAATAGTAACTATCAGTTATTATTTTCGTTCCAACCTACGCTGACCGTTCCAACCTTCTCGAAATAGTAACTACTAGTAACTATTTGCTTACCATGCTCGGGAGCGTAGTAAGCTTGGTGTCGTAATTATGTATCTCTGTAACGTGATTGGTCGGATTCGCCCCTGGCATGCTATTCTGCTGGAAAATAGAAAAATCGTTCCAGCCTTGACGGCAAAAAGCCAGAATTCGTGACGTCAGCCGTAGGAACTACGGTAAGTAGGGTGGAACACGCTCTAGGAGAGAGGGACGTTTTTTCGTTCTCCTTACACTGCAAGTTGGAATAAGATTAAAAAAAGGATGCGAAGTTTTAACAGAAAACACTGTGACCGTTGTCTGCCAGTATCTATGTTGTTATCTTTTTAAAGTTGCTTCTTTGTGTAAATCACGGCTTAAACTCATTTACAATTTTTTTTAATTTTGTGCCAAAAACTAAGTACCAAGATAGCGCGAAGTCTTTAAAAATCGTGGTGGCTCTTCTGTGACGATGGAAAACTGCTCATCACTTCGGTGGGCAACGCTTTTGTGGAGTGCAAAGTAGGAGGACGAATTCGCGTATAGGGCTGTAGAGCTGAACCGGTGATCCCATCCACGCGAACATGCCCATTCAGCTGGATGGGAGCAGATGAGTGCGAAGGTCCACACAAACCCCGTTCAGCTCAGCGCTGCCCTCGGGGCGGTGTTGAACGAGAGGCTCCGTCGAGCTGGGTGGTCCGTTCACCTGTTCATTCATTCACGCGAAAATGACAAGAAATACGACGGCATCCACGCAAAAATGTCCGTCGAGCTCGACGGGAGGTCGAAGGGACCAGAGCCATCCACGCGCAAACGCCCCCTAGCTCTGCTTATTACATCTGAAGGAAGCATTTAACTATGTCCAGAGGGATGTCTCAGTCCTTTTCACGAGCATTTAAGCTGCTGACTGTTGATTTTCGCATGTGAGGTCATCTCACCTCTTTGGTGTCAGACGAAAAGAGAAACTGCGAATTCTGTTCGGGTTGTCTGGTCATGGTCCCGTGAGTCTGAAATGGGGACTAGCTCACTGAATGGTCAGATGAACAGCATAATCACCATTTCAAGCCTACTGGCCCTTCAGCCACTCTGAAATTCGCCTTTGAAGTCCTGGAGAAGTTTTACTTTTGTGCCCATCTGTTAGCAAATTCATAGAACAGACCATTTGAAGTGGAAGCCGGCAGATGGAACCACTGCGTGTCTCTAGCTAGACCTGCTACGCGCGTTCTGCCATCTTTCTTCGAAACACAAAAGTATTAAACTGGTAGTTTTAAAGCACAGCAACACGGAAGGAATAGGGTTGTTGAGATCTGCAGCATTTTCCCTGTGTCGAAAGATAATGCTTCGGTGTGAACGGTTATCTGTTTGAAGAGCCATTAACTGAAAATATTCGGATTTACCCTTTGCACTATAAAAAGCCGAATCCCAAACTTTCCGAAAGTCCTACCGCCCGATTGTGCCCATTGCGCAGTATGTCCGAAGTATGTTCCGAAGCTTCCGGATGTCCTGACATCGGACTGTCTTCATTACGTGTGTACCTAGTCGTGCTTAGTCGTGTCTGGTGTTGCTAAGTGCATAAATCGTCTGACCCTTTTCCCTTTATATATGCTTCCTGCGACACTTAAGGCGTTTCTCCGCGACACAATTTTGTGCCACACACTTCCGAGTGTTTGTCGCGGAAACACGATTGTGTGAGAGAAACACCGTTTCGTCTATTTTTCGGGCGGTAATTTCAATTGTCTGAAAATGAAAATAAAATTGAGATAAAATCTCAATAAATAGATTTCAGGCTTTCGTCCACCATCCTGTAAAAACGGATCCTCAGTTTTATCTCTACAATCACCTCGGCAGGTGTTTGTCGAATTCGAGCCACAATGCGAGCCACAAGAATCTTGTTGGTCGCGGAAACACACTTGTGGTCTGCACAAAAGACCGCGAAAACACTGTTTTTGGGCAACAGTCGACCCACAAGCTGTTTGTGGGAGCACGGAACAACGCCTTTTTTTCCTTTTTTGGGATTCCAAAACGTAAGTGGAGGGATACCTATGACATGGCAAAAATGTCCGTCTGTCTGTAAGCACGATAACTCTCGAAGGGAATGAGATATTTTGATAAAACTGTGTGAGGGTTCATTGGGTCAAGGGTAAGGTCAAGTTCGTAGATGGGATCTGTAGCCGAACATTTAGGGGTTGGGCCATTTTCTCACCGGACAAGTAATTCGTCCAGAATCCGGCAAAAACCGGAAAGTTGGTTTAAAGTAAAAGTTTTATTTATAGTTGATTAAATGTTTGGTTTAGAGGTAAGAAGACATGCTGAACACCATGGTGAAAACCATTTTCTCGCCGAACAAGTAGTTCGTCCGGAATCCGGTGAAAACCGGAAAGTTGTTTAAAAGTAAAAGTTTTATTTGTAGTTGATTAAATGTTCGGTTTAGGGGTAAGAAGACATGCTGAGCACCATGGTGAATTCATTTTCTCGTCGAACAACTAGTTCGCCCGGAATCATGCCAAAACCGGAAAATATGTTAAAAGTTTGATTAGATGACAGACTATAGGGGTAAGAAGAGAGGCTGAGTCTGTATATGATAATCGTTTTTTACTCGCACATATAATTAGTCCGGAATCCGGTTGTAACCGGATTTTTTTTAGTCAAAGTTTTATAAAGTTGATTAGATGTTCTTTATAGGGATAAGGAGATACGCTGTAATTGTTTCTGAATTTTCTTTTTTTTGCTGGAATAGTAGTGCGCTCGGAATTCGGGCGAAACCGGAAACTTGGCAGAAGTAAAGCAGGAAGTCTTGGTCAGTATCGTCAAAATAGATATGGCTTATAGAGGTATATCTGAACTTCGTTTTCTCTGATGATTAGCCTGGCGGAAATTGGATCTGGCGAAGACCAGACCCAATTGTCTGAATCAAGTATTAGATTTTTGGGATCCCATCGACACCTTTGGTACCAGGGACCTCGAAACACCTTTAAAGTGATCTACATCTTTGGTGCCAGGGACCTCGAAACACCTTTAAAGTGATGGAGTGAAGGTATCCCGCCCCGGATTAGATCCTTATCTCAGTAAAAGTGTCTGAATAGGTGTCTATGTTCCAGGGTCTGAACAGGTACCTGACGGAGTTTGAGGATCATTTTGAATCGATTCTTGCCTTCAAACCAACCGGGTGGGAGTACAATGGAGACGGTCTCGACATCGAGACATTGCCTACCTCCGGAAACCGGAAAGTATCACTGTACGGTAAGCTTTCACGTTATCATTATTTGAATAATCGGCTTCCCAGATAGACTGTTACTGCTATTAGTTGCGCTTTTGCAGATACCATGGTGTCTGTTACCACGGTAACTGAATCTGCAATTAGTTGTTTTTGCAGTTACCCTTTTCGGTCTGTCGGTCCACTCTTCTCGAGTTAGGGTACTTTCAGAAGTGCTAGGACGATGAAACTTGGCACGCGTATCAGGGACACGACCAAACTAACTTGTACATAGTCATTTTCCCGATCCGACCACCATGGGGGGAGTGGAGGGATGGGGAATCCCGAATCTTGAGCAATGTATAACTTTCGAACGGGTGATCGGATCTTTATGAAACTTTATAAGAGCTCGTGTCTCAGATGTCTCATTCCAAATCCAGACCGGATCGGACGAATGTGGGGGGAACCGGAGGGGGGGGGCCGGAAATCTTGTGTCGCACTTAGAGTGGAGCGGTTGGGATGAAATTTGGTGGGAAGGACAAGCACAAGCCCTAGATATACCAGTGACAAAATCGGACCGAATTCAGGCACTTGGGGGGAAGTTGAAGGGGGGGGGGGCGGAATTCCGGTGATCGCGTTTAAAGATACTTCCCGATATGCTAGGAGGATGAAAATTGGCTTGAACATTAGAGACTTAGAGCTTAGAAATAGTCAGTTCCCCCGTCCGACCATCGTGGGGGGAGTGGAGAGATGGGAAAACCGGAATCTTGGGGCACGTGTAACTTGCGAACGGTTGATCGGACCTTGATGAAAATATTTGGAAAGATTATTTGAAAGGGGGGTAGGGGGAGCCGGAAATCTTGTGACACGCTTAGATTGGAGCGATTGGGGTGAAGTTGGGGGGAATAAAAAGCACAAGCCGTATATAAATTTGTGACAGAACCGGACCGGACTCGAGCAATATGGGGGAGTTATAGGGGAGGGGAGAGACTCCGAATTCTGGTAACCACGAGTTAAGGTACTTCCAGATGTGCTAGGGCGCTGAAATCTGACTTGGGTACGACTTAACAAGATTGGCTGAGAAATTGTCGCTTCCCAGATCCGACAATCCCTTAAAGAGCTCATCTTAACCGCAAAGAAAATGCCCATGATCACTTTTGTCTCAAAGGTTTTGTTTAGAGATGAATTTCTAGCTCCCTTACAGTGCGCATCTTAACAGCAAAGTGAAAAAAATAGCCCCCTTGAAGTGCGTATCTTAACTGCAAAGCCATTTTCTTGATTCCCAAGGGCCCGTGATAATTTTTCCCTCAAGGCTTTTGCTTACAAATGATTTTCCAACATGTTTAAAGCACCAAGGTTACCGCAAATTTGAAAAAACATTTTGAGAAATTATAAATTTTTAGGATCCCCAAGGGCCCATGACCGCCTGTGCCCCAAGTATGTTGCATCCAAATTCAGCTCGAACCCCTTAAAGTGTGCATCTTATTTTCATCTTTTGCGAGCCAAGGGTCGATGATCATTTGTGCAACAGTGCATTGGCCTAAAAAACGGCTTCCTAGCCCCCTTAAATTGCTCATTGTAACCGCAAATTTCATGGCATATTTTTACTAAACCATACATTTCATGAATCCGAAAGGTCCATAATCGTCTGTTCATCAACTGCGTATGCTTGCAAGTGCCATATGAGCTTACAGCTCTTGTTATTTGTCCCAGGGACTCACTCCCCGTATTCTCGCGAATCCCCACCGACGGGAAATGCTCTGATTATCGTCACCATCAGCAAGACGGACTCCCTTTCAGATTCGGAGGGGAATCAATTTTGTTAGTTGCTGCTGTTATTGTTTTTAGCAACAAAATTATTAGAGATGGTTAATAACAGTTTCTGAGATCAATACTGAGTTTTGTTATGGTTTAAAACTCATTTTGAGAAAAAAAAATCTTTTTCATTGTGGTTACGATTTTTATTTGTAAGTATTAACAGTGTACAATAAACTTAACACCATCAGGAAAAACAAAACCAGAAATAAAGTGGATCTCGACCGAATCGTCAACTGGGTATTTTTTCTTTCTTTTACAAAATCCATTTTGGAACCATTCCCCGTGTTCTCGTTGTTTTCCGTAGCGAAGTCCGAGCCGAGTGACTCCCTCTATTCTCGCCGTTCTCCTTGATTCCCCGAGAACTCCTCAGGGAATGGCAAGAATTCGCGTTATGTCACGTTTTTTTTAGCCTTGTCGCCGGCAACGCGCGCAGTACGTTGTGAAGTGTTCTGCCAAAAATAAATCATAACATTTCTTGCATTGTCTGTCAGCAAAGTTAACTTGAGTTCGTCCGGGCCCTACCGTCGGGCCCGTAATGAATGTAAATAAAAACGAAAAAAAGAAAGAAAAAAGAATAAAGCATTCTAACTGGTATCCGTAGAAAAACGTCCTTGACATCGTCCGAAAACGTCCTAACAAGTTAAATGTTACAACAACCTCTGACTTCTAAATAAACGTTACACTTAAAACTGATTCTGTGAAAAGATGACACATAGGTTGTGTATCTTTGTGTTAAATATTAATTACTAAACTTCTTAGAGTGTCCTTCTATATAAATGGACATCCAGAATCATGGTTAGCACCACCTAACAAAGCCTCGACGACTTATTAATCAAAATTACGATTTCGACTTTTGTGTTTACAGCAATCCCATATTCGGAACACTCCAGCTATAGTGAGTTGAAGAGGTTTGTGCGATTTCTTCAGCCGAAATTTGTGATACCGACTGTGAATGCCGAAACGCCGGCAGCGAAGAAGAAGCTTACAAACATCTTTACCTTGTGGAAACAGGAAGATAACCGAACTACAAGAGGGAAAGCTGCGCGGCAAACAAAGCTCTCAATGTACCTGCAATGAACTTTTTTCTTTCTTTTTGTATACCTTTTTAGAAGGGCATGGCCATTAAGAACTTGGAATAGATGGAGATTTATTTTACGACCTTCGTAAGTATGAAACGGTAGGCTATAAAAAACTATGCAACTGTTTTAAATACTCTTTATGATAAATCCGAAACACGCCGGTGATCCTAAGGAAGAATAAGAAAAACCACCCAAATAAATCCTGAAAGTTGACTGAGATCATATGTAAACCAGTCAACAACGTTTGTTGTGATAGTCATCAAGAGTATTGTATATGTGTACCGAATATGTTTAATAAGAAAAAATTTAAGAATGAGCACCCCTGTGTTAAGTGATCAAACTAAGTGACGTTAGGCGTATTCTCGCCGTTTCCCGAGGACTCCTTTTGAAAATTCCCCGCGTTTATGTTTGTCCCGGGGATTCACCCCCCGTATTCTCGCGAGCCCCCACGAACGGAAATGCTCCGATTACCATCACCATCATCAAAAAGGACTCCTTTTCAAATTCGGAGGGGAATCAGTTTGTGGGATCCCAAAACGTAAGTGGAGGGATACCTATGACATCGCCAAAGTCTGTGCGCACTATAACTCTCGAAGGGAATGAGAAATTTTGATGAAACCTGGTGTGCGGCTTCTTTGGGTCAAGAGTAAGGTCGAGTTAGTAGATGGGCTCTGTAGCCGTATATTTAGGAGTGGGGGAGGGGGTTTAAATTAAGGGGCAAATTAAATATTTTTAAATAGATTATCTGATAGTCGATTACAGGGTAAGAAGACATGCTGAACACGATGGTGAAAACCATTTTGTCATCTGACAAGTAGTTCGCCCGGAATCCGGCCGAAACCGGAAAGTTTGTTAAAAATAAAGTTTTATTTGAAGTTGATTAGATGTTCGATTTCGGGGTAAAAAGACATTCTGAACACGATGGTGAAAACCATTTTCTCGCTGGACAAGTAGTTCGCCCGGAATCCAGCAAAAACCGGAAAGTTTGTTACTAGTAAAATTTATTTGGAGTTGATTAGATGTTTGATTTAGGGGTAAAAACACATGTTGAACACTTAGGTGAAAACAATTTTCTACCCGGACAAGTAGTTCGCCCGGAATCTGGCCAAAACCGGAAAATTTTTATAAGTTAAAGTTTTATTTGTAGTTGATTAAATATCTGACTTAGGGGTAAGAAGAGATGCTGAATCCGTGTATGACAATCATTTTTTACCCGGACATATAAGTTAAATTTTTATTTGAAGTTGATTAGATGTTCAGTATTGGAGAAAGAAGAAATGCTGACTTCGTTTTTGATCTTTCTTTTTTCACCGGACAAGTAGTTCCTGAATTCGACCCAAACTGGGAAATTGGCAGATGTGGCAGGAAGTTTTCGTCAAAACAGATATAACTTATAGGGGTAAACACACATGCTGAATCCATATCTGGACTTGGTTTTCTCAGATGATTAGCTATTTGGCCTTAATCTGTTTTTGAATTTTAATAGTAAACATTTTCAAAAAGTCTGGCAAAGACTGGATTTGGCGAACACAAGACCCAATTGTCGGGATCAAATATTGAATTTTTGGGATCCCATCGAAACCTTTGGTCTTGTTGCTGGTGTTGGTGCAATGTAAAAGTAATTAAAAACAATCAGAATAAACAAAACCAAAAATAAAGTGAATCCAGACTAATTTCGTCAACTGCATATTTGTTTTTTGAACAGAATCCATTTTCGAAGCAGCCCGTGTTCTCGTTTTTTCCGTACGCTGAGTCCGCGTGGAGTGACTCCCTCTCTTCTCGCCGTTCCCTTTGATTCCCCCGGGGAGTCTTCGGGGAACGGCGAGAATACGCCTCTTTAGTCACTGGATAATCAGGATGATCAAGTTAAAAATACTGTGCAGTTTAGTATTCGAAAGTGTTAATGTACTTGTGCTCACGCCACTGGCAGCCGCTGCTACACCAAGTAACGATAAGCCAGTAGGAGAACTGATGTCTTCGCAACATACGGCATCCGAAAATCCGTTATCAGATTCATATAGTTGTGAGCGGGTGCCGACCGTGGGGTCTCTAGTGGCAATCGTAAGCTGTCAGAAGCCATCGTAACATGTCCTAACCGCCATTTTTTGCCAGCGGAAGCACGCCGATCTGGACGAGGACGGTGACGACGTCCTTGCGATTGCCAGTGGAGTTTCCGCTGTATTTTTTTTTTTTTTACATGTTTTTGTTAATGGGATTTGATGTTTTCATAGGGGGGCAATTGAAAATTGTTAAGCGTCTACTGATGATTAAAGTTTACTATTGATGCATGCAAGAATTTTGTAACAAACTCGAAGCAAACCTAAATGGCGAAATAGTTTTGAGAAACAAGAGAAACAAGAACAGAAAGAATGAAAACTACTGTTTGCTTCTAGCACCGAGTAAATTCTGTACCGTTGAAGAAATACTTTGAGCGTGTTCCACCCTTCTAACAATAGTTACTATTAGTTACTATTTCCGTTCCATCCTCACGAAAAGTTACTACGCTGACCGTTCCAACCTTGTCGGAATAGTAACTAATAGTTACTATTTGCTTACCATGCTCGGGGGCGTAGTAAGCGTAGTAACTACGCATCTCTGTAACGTGATTGGTCGGATTCGCCCCTGGCGTGAGATCCTGCTGGAAAATAGAAAAAACGTTCCAGCCTTGACGGCAAAAAAACAGAATTCGCGACGTCATGCGTAGTAACTACGGTAAGTAGGATGGAACACGCTCTTTACATCTTTGAGAACATTGTAGCCTGTTCAAACTGCTGTCTGGGAATCACTAGCCGCGTTTGTTTTTCGTCGTTCGTCCTTGCCGGTACGAAGAACGTCTTTTAAATATTTTCATATTAGTGTTTTCTTTGGCACGTTTTATAAACGTCGCTTCACGAACGAAGTTGATACAAAAACGTTAATAGTCGAACGAACTTAATATTTACATTACAACAGTAGCTATAAAAGTACTAAAATGGATTTTAGCTTAACAGGACCATTGTTTTTAAACTTGGTTACTTCAATTTGTTTTGTCGAGAATTTTGAAAATTCACGGAGATGTTGAAACTGACTTTCCGGCTCAGTTCTTCGTTTTAGGAACGACGAATGAAGCGGCAGTTAAACCGAACAAAGAAAACTCCTTATTATCTCAGTTCAGTGCCGTTCACGAACGGCTTTGTAGAGAAAACGCTTGTAGTAGAACGACGGTTGGAACGGCGACCCGAACGACGTAAACATCATAGTCATAGCTGCAAGGATTGATAGTATGCCTAGGACACGGAAAGTGCATGTAACCGGACAGCAGCGTGGCTGAATGTGAAATAAACTTTAATTCTTCAGGTCTCTTTTCCCGTCTAGCTCCTGCCTCTCGAACCGCACGATTAATGCCCGGGCCACGCTATGGAGACACCTGTTCCTGTTGGCCCTTCGGCCAAGTGCCATATAGCGATCGCAATTTCTGTCCGTCCGTCGGTCTGTCGGTCGGTCGGTCCGGGTTTTGCTAGTTCGGGCACTTCCACATAAGCTAGGACGATGAAACTTGGCAGGCGTATCAGGGACCCCAAATGATTAAGCTGGAAATAGTCACTTCCTCGATCCGAGCATCGTGGAGGGAGGGGGAATCCAGAATTGTGAGGTATTTATAACTCTAGAACGGGTGAGCGGATCTTAATGAAACTTGGTATTTGGAAAGACCTCATGTCTCAGACTATCCACACAAATCTGGACCAGATCCGGTGACTTCGGGGGGAGTTGGAGAGGGGAACCGGAAATCTTGGGAAATGCTTAGAGTGGAGGGATCAGGATGAAACTTGGTGGGAAGAGCAAGCACAAGTCCTAGATACATCATTGACATAACCGGACCGGATTCAAGCAATATGGGGGGAGTTGGGGGGGGGGCGGATTTCTGATTAAACGTGAGTTCGGTACTTCCTGATGCACCAGGACGATGCAACTGGGCTGGGATATCAGGGACTTGAATAAACGGACTTGACAGTAGTCGTTTGCATGATCCGATCATCGTCGGGGGAGTGGCCGGAGGGGGAATCCGGAATCTTGAGGTATTTATAAGTCTTGAACGGGTGATCGGATCTTAATGAAACTTGGTATTTGGAAAGACCTCGTGTCTCAGACGATCCAAATAAAATCCGGACCGGAGCCGGGTACTTCGGGGGTTGGAGAGGGGAACCGGAAATCTTGGGAAATGATTAGAGTGGAGGGATCAGGATGAAACTTGGTGGGAAGAGCAAGGACAAGTCCTAGATACATCATTGACATAACCGGACCGGATTCGAGCAATATGGGGGGAGTTGGGGCGAGGGGGCGGATTTCTGATTAAATGTGAGTTCGGTACTTCCTGATGCACTAGGACGATGCAACTGGGCTGGTATATCAGGGACTTGAATAAACCGACTTGACAATAGTCGTTTGCATGATCCGATCATCGTGGGGGGGTGGCCGGAGGGGAATCCGGAATCTTGAGGTATTTAAAACTCTTGAACGGGTGATCGGATCTCAATGAAACTTGGCATTTGGAAAGGCTTCCTGTCTCAGACGATCCACATAAAATCCGAACAGGATCCGGTGACTTTGGGGGGAGTTGGAGAGGGGAACCGGAAATCTTGGGAAACGCTTAGAGTGGAGGGACCAGGATGAAACTTGGTGGGAAGAGCAAGTCCTACATACATCATTGACGTGAAATTAGATACCTTATTTCTAGATCTAATCCTAGGGGGGGTTAAAGGGGGGATTTTGAGACATTTTCATCTACTTTCTTGTACCACCTACTCGTAACAAGTGCCATATGAGCTTGTAGCTCTTGTTTACATCTGTTTTTTATACATTTTTAAGAGCGGTTTTTGGGATCCCAAAACATAAGTGGATGGATACCTATGACATCGCAAAAGTTGTCCGTCTGTGCGCGC
Organism: Branchinecta lynchi; assembly: GCA_023053575.1. Lineage (NCBI taxonomy): Eukaryota > Metazoa > Arthropoda > Branchiopoda > Anostraca > Branchinectidae > Branchinecta > Branchinecta lynchi. The sequence continues at coordinate 27,536,519 of JAKZAP010000006.1, read as the reverse complement.
TATAAATCTCGAAGGGAATGAGATATTTTGATGAAACTTGGTGTGAGGATAGTTTGGGTCAAGGGTAAGGTCAAATTCGTAGATGGGCTCTGTAGCCCTAGATGTAGGGGTGGGGGGGGGGGTCAAATTAAGGGACAAACAAAATATTTTTAAACAGCTAATTTGATAGTCGATTATGGTGTAAGAAGACATGCTGAGCACGGTAGTGAAAACCATTAACAAACATGAAAACCTCGGAATTCGGGCGAAACCGGAGACTTAGCAGAAGTAAAGCAGGAAGTCTCGGTCAGTATTGTCGAAATAGGTATGGCTTATAGAGATATATCTGAACTTGGTTTTCTCTGATGACTAGCCTGGCGAAGACTGGATCTGGTGAAGACAAGACCCTATTGACTAAATCAAATATTCGATTTTTGGGATCCCATCGACACCTAAGACGTTTTAGGACGCTCCTCTCTCATTGGTTGTTCATAACAAATTAAAAACGTGAGATGGATTTCCAGTTAAGATTTTGTGAACGGGTTGAAGGAGGAACGTCTAAAATCCGCTAAAACCCGGTCTCAAAAACGGGTCAAGACCGGTTTACGAATAGGCTTGTCCGTAGCGGGGCCCGGGCATAAAACACATGCACAGGAACGGTAACGCGATCAGAAAAAAAACACACAAAAAAGACGGAAACAAATGAACATCCTTTGCCTCTCGGACACAAATGCTCTGCAATCAGCATGCAACATGACGCAACCCGTGAAATGGGTAAAGTACAGAACTACAAGATCAAAATAACACCAGGGAGTATCGCGAAGACTTAGAAAAAAGGGACACACACTCCAATAGCAGCGACACTGGCGATAGATAACGTCCCTGCCAGGTCCCTATTGAAGTTCAATCAATCGTTCACCGGTGCTGGCTCCAATAATGCCTTAGGCGTATTTTCGCAGTTCCCCGAGGATTCGACCTGAGGAGTCCCCGCGTTTTTGTTTATCCCGGAGACTCACCCCCGTATTCTCGCGAGTCGCCACGGACGGGGAATGCTCCGATTATCGTCACCATCATCAAAAAGGACTCCATTTCAGATTCGGAGGGGAATCAATTTTTGCCGGTGTTGGTGCAATGTTAAATTATTTAAAATCAATCAGAACAAACAAAATAAAATATGGAAGTGGATCCAGACTAACTTTGTCAACTGCAAATTTTTTCCCCCAACAAAATCCATTTTGGAAGCATACCCGGTGTTCTCGCTGTTTCTGTACACGGGGTCCGCGTGGACTGACTCCCTCTATTCTCGCCGTTCCCTACGATTCCCCGAGGAGTCCTCGGGAACGGCGAGAATACGCCTCTTGTTCGGAATGCAGCAAGAAAAAAAGATACAACCTCCCCTGTTTCCTCGATGTGTCCTTAAGGCCTTTTCCGCGACACAGTTGTAGGCCACATACTTCTGAGTGTTTGTCGCGGAAAGACGAGTGTGTGCACACAGTGGAGCCAGAAGCTGAAACTCATGGACACGCTTCGGGCGGTAATTTCGTATATCTGAAGAAGGAAAAAAAATCAGATAAAATCTCAACAAATAGAACTGAAAGCTTTCGTCTTTACAATTCTGTGCAAAAGAGGACGTTCAGCTTTGTGTGTGTCATGCTTGAGAAAGTATTTATTCAAACAATGTTTTCAACGGATACGTCAGCTATGATTTTTCATCAGCGATATTTCGGCCCTTCTTGGCAAGGGTCCTCGTCAGGCTGTCAATCTTCTGGTAGAAGATTGACCAGAAGATTGACAGCCTGACGAGGACCCTTGCCAAGAAGGGCCGAAATATCGCTGATGAAAAATCATAGCTGACGTATCCGTTGTAAACATTGTTTGAATAAATGTTTCAAAGTCAGCTTGGGCTCAAAGAGTATTTATTGAGAAAGTAGTTAATTTCATTCTTCTGACATTATTTTGCTGCTAAATTTGAATTTCCCGCCAGAGCGAGACACGAAATCGACAATGATCTCGGCAGGTGTTTGTCGAATTCTATCCACTAAATCTTGTTGGCCGCGGAAATACATTTGTGGGCCGCACTAAAGACCACCAAAACACTCTTCTCGACCGACAAACCATTTGTGGGAGCACGGAAAAGAATTTTCTTAGCCTGTAAGTTTGTCTCGATCTGCCGCGAGCGTAATGGGCGGCGGTACGACTACGACGTCCCGTTTCCGACGCATGGAAAACATAGGGCTAGGCATTCTGCTACACACTGCGTAATCCGAGCGTATTTTGCGGACGTATTTGGGCTTGAAAAACTCTTTAGCAATACGGACGTATTTGAGAAATTCGTCCGTTATGTATGTAAGTACGTCCGTATTGCTAGAATTCTTTTCTAGCTCAAATACGTGCGTAAAATACACTCGGATTTTACGTAAGTGTAAACCCACCATTACTCCCCATAGAGAGATTGCACCATACCCGACGAAAACGGACGGGATCGTAACGAAAAAATTCAACATTAGGAAGTATAGGACTTTCAACTTTAAAATTAAATTACCAGCGTTTTATCATCATTCTGAGTCAGGGACTTGCTGGATTGTTCACTTGGCTATTCCTTAGCATTCTATTTTTGCAAAAGTGTTTCCATGGAAGTAAGAGTTTGAAGGAGTCAAAGTTTGTAAGCAAAGACAGTGTCTCGTCCTATTGGTCGATTATGACACATTTTTCCAAATCCGCGTCATCGCCGACCAATAGGATTCGAGACTCCGTTTTTGTATTCAAACTTTGAAGCCTTCAAGCTCTTACTTCCATGAAAACTCTTTTGAAAAAACAGAATTATACGTTTAAGAAATAGCCCAATTAACATTCCAGCAAGTTCCTGGCTCAGAATGATGATAAAACGCTGGTAATTTAATTTCAAAGTTGAAAGTCCTATATCTCCCAATGTTAAATCTTGTTGTTGTGATCCCAGTGATGATGATGTAGCAATATCCGTTTTCGGGTGGCGCAATCTCTCTTTGGCACTGTTGGTACCGTCCCGTACACCCGATTTACAGATTTCTGTTTGTTTCGTTATGACGTCACGAAAAGTTTAGTTTTATTTGTCCCTTTAAATCTGAAGCTGGTAAGTGCTATAGTTGCATTTTATCTATTCCTAGTCTGTTCCTCACGCGAATCCTGTTTCGTTTCCTTGTATTCTTTACATCAGTATTACAGTCCTCCCAGCAGAGGTAAACAAAAATATGTGTATCACTTTCATCCAAACTTCCCCAGTTCTGCACATCAGCAGACACTGTAGTGAGTGGCCAGCAAGCCACTGTCACCTGTTTTCTGTTGTTCTGAACCTGCTTTTAAAAGGAACATTCTGGTTATTAACTTTGGACTGGTAGTCCTACCCTTTTTTCGTAACTTTGTAAATTACGGCAAGGAATATGAGCTCAGGTAACATTGAAAAGTTATTGTTTGAAATTAAAAATATCTTTAACTAGAAATATTGAAACTAAATTTATTCCTCCAGCGTGTAAACCATTTTAGGCCTCTTAGCTTCAGTTCAGGATAGTATAGTACAGTAGGCCTATGTTTATCATATTTTTGGTTCCTTAAGACAGACATATTTTTCTAAAGGAATGACTTCTAGGGAAATTTGAAATCTTGTTTGAGGCGGGTACCTCTGAATTCAGGGGGGGGGGGGGTACCATTTTTGTTTTGCCTAGACCCTCCAGGTGTTCTATTTTCTGGTCATGAACCCAACACAGCAGTCAGAAGTTTGGAAGACTTAAGAAAAGAATCTGCATCTTCATATTAAATTTTCTACCATTTCAGACATATAGTTGTAAACTGCTTCCTTTTTAAAACATTAGTTGCATTTTTTTATCCAAATTCTCCTTGAGATTCTCCTACGAATTTTCCTATTTTGCTTTTTTGGACTATTCAGAAGAAGTGAATTCTCCTTTTCTTACATTTTTGTCAGAATCAACAACGGAGAAAGCCTTGCGATTCTGCAGAATCGAGAAATTCTCGACTCTCCTCTCTGATTGGTCAACAGAGTGTGAGTGATCAACATGTATACCTGCTGCCAAAATAGTGTTTTTGTCAAAAGCGAGAGTGGGGAAGTCAGAGGAGTAAAAACAATAATTTGTATGAAGATAGAGAATTCAAAAGTGAGAATTTGGCATGGATAATTGGATCACAATCACAACTAATTTGGATCAAAATCAGAAAATAACATTTGTATGGTTTGTGTGTAAGAATGTTGCATGGAACGAGTCTTTCTTTCTTCTTTTGTGCTATTTATCTTGTGTGTGTTTAGTCATTGCATAATATGGGGACAGGCTGCGGGCCCCTAGTGATCAGTTCATTATTGTTATCAGTTGTTTTCATTAAAACAACCTGAACCTTACTATGTAATTTCCAGGCTCCATCGGATTGTAGTTTTCCCAGGTCTAAAATCTAATATGTGCTGTTACAGGCTAAGATTGGCCTTTCCTACGGAACAGATTGAACCAAATAGGGAGTTACAGGTCTTACAATAACTAGGCTAACAAGGCAATATTTATAAGGGCCACTGATGGCTACTGGTATCCACATATGCTGCTAATCTCATACAATTCACTCTAAATCTAGTTTCCTTCTCTGTCTTTGTTCCACTTAAAGGTTGCCTGCGACTAGACTAAGCCCGTGTTTACTTAATGCCAATTCTACCCAGTCTGGTACACTAGCCCCTTTTCAGGCACGGTGCTCAAACGTCTAGCACCATGCCTGGGTGCTAGACGTTCAAGCACTGTACCTTGGATTTCATGTATGGTGCATGGATTTCAGTATACAGTGCATACATCAAAAACACAGTTTCTGTCATAACAACTGAGAACCAGCTCGGACAGGGCTGAAATTACTACCATGAATTAGAGAAATCAAAGACAATCCTTTATATATTTTTCACAACAAAAACAAAAGGGCTCGGCTGATGACAGATGTGAAAAACCTCATTTCCTTTACTACATAGTCAAGGGTTTTGCATGCAAAGTGTCCTGTGCCTCAGCTTTTTCTACCTAGCAGCCAACCAGAATATTGGCTCTTGGGGAATAAATAGGGAAAATACATGGAAAATAGATAGGGTGCTGTTAGGTTTTTCATCTCCATCGTCATTAGAGCCCGTTTGTTTTTGTTGTGACAAATATATAAAGGATTGTCTTTGATTTCTCTAATTCATAGTAGTAATTTCAGCCCTGTCCGAGCTGGTGCTCAGTTGTGATGACAGAAACTGTGTTTTTTCTGTATGCACTGTATACTGAAATCCATGCACCATACATGAAATCCAAGGTACAGTGCTTGAACGTCTAGCACCCAGGCATGGTGCTAGACGTTTGAGCACCGTGCCTGAAATGGGGCTAATGTACTAGACTGATTCTACCTTCTATTTTGACATCTGTGTGCTTTTCTTCTGCAAAAGAGCCATAAAGGCAAATAAAACTGAACATGCATCCACTTCTTTCAGGTTGTAAATTTCAGAGTATGTAACCCCTTCTTTGCGTTGCATGTTACTCTTTCAGTTGATGTTCGGATTCCTAAGCTCCTTTCATGAGGAAACATCATCAGTGAATAATTAACTATAGCGTATTTGTGAGTTGTAATTATCAGCTTATAAACAGTTCATACAGATATTCCAAACGTCTTCTTGAATTCTTATTGGACGTCACAAACTGCCTCATGAAACAGTGGAAGCTCGTCTACCTGCCTTGTAGCCTGCTTCACATTCCTGTTTTCATATGATGCTTTGTCAACATATGTAATGATATGTGAACGACTTGCAAGTTTATGGCAGTTCAACGCCACAGATTCATAGCTCTGTTTCCGTTCGGCAGTCGACAGTGGCAATTCCTGAGCGATTATTTTTTTTCCCATATATCTGATTCAACAATTCGTAGGTAGAAATTTTGTTCATGTTCAGTACAGAGAAACAGTGGGGCCGACATAATGTTTTTAAGAAATTAAGCCACTCAAGAGTGCACTCTCGGAATAGTTAGGGTTTTTGACAATTCGAAATCCAGTTCCTTCAGTCATACACAAATCCTCTGGCATGGTGCCCAACATCTGGGCATGCCCGAACGTATGGGAATGGTGCCCATACGTTGGGGCACCATGCCCTGGAGCATGGGCATGGCACCCCTGTGATATTTGGTTGAACTGAGACTGGCTACATACTGAAGTAGGGTTGTCTTCCCATCCTAGATCAGAAGATAACTGATTTTACTTTCTATCCAACCTCCTTTTCCAGTTTTCAAAATGTTAGAGCACTCTCAAGATACATAGAGTTTTGTGGAGGCCACTTCTCTCCTAGTGGGTTTACTCTATCCTCTTTCAGAAAATTGCTGCTAGGGAGCATGGATGAGCTTTTCAATCTGCTAGGGAGCATGGATAAGCTTTTCAATCTGTTCACTCGAGCAAATATTTCCTTTAAATTGTTTGCCTTTAATTGTATTTAATTTTAGTGATTTTTTTTTCGACTTTGTTAACTATTGTTATCGAAACTCACTAAACTCAAAGAAAATAAAATAAAAGGCAAGCAATGGTGGCGACAACCTGGAACACGATGAGCGTGTTCCACCCTTCTAACAATAGTAACTGATACTTACTATTTTCGTTCCAACCTCACGAAAAGTTACTACGCTGACTGTTCCATCCTTCTCAAAATAGTAACTAATTGTAGGCTAACTATTTGCTTACCATGCTCGGGAGCGTAGTAAGCGTGATAACTGCGCATCTCTGTAACGTGATTGGCCGGATTCGCCCGTGGCATGATATTCTGCTGAAAAAATAGAAAAAATCGTTCCAGCCTTGACGGCAAAAATCCAGAATTCGTGACGTCATGCGTAGTAACTACGGTAAGTAGGTTGGGACACGCCCGATGTCGCTACAACAAACTCCTCTCTGCATATCGTGATACCAGCAACGTTTCCTTCTACGAAAGTGCCATGAACACATCCTTCGAGCTGCTACTCGCAAGTAGCGAACCCCTTTTCTTATCACCTGGGTGCAGTTCAGCGACGCTGAGAGTATTAATTCCCTTCCAGGAGCATAATGAAACTGAAATATCATTGAGTAATTAACAGTATTAGGCTATATCTGTGGTTTTAAAAAAAATCAATGTACAATAACTTCAGATTTTGGACGAACTGCTTGCCCGGCGAGGAAATGGTTTTCACCATCGTGACAGCATGTCTTCTTACCTGTAGCTCGAACATTTAATCAACTTCAAATGAAACTTTTACTTTTAACCAACTTTCCTATTTTTTGCCGGATTCCGGGCGAACTACTTGTGACGAAAAAATAGTTTGTATATTCGTGTTCAGCATGTCTTCTTACCCCATAATCGACTATCACATTAGCTGTTTAAAAATATTTTGTTTGGCCCTTAATTTTACCCCCCACCCCTAAATGAGCCCCATCTAACGAACTTGACCTTACACTTGACCCAAAGAATCTTCACACCAAGTTTCATCAAAATTTCGAGAGTTATCGTGCTGACAGACGGACAGCTTTTGCGATGTCATAGGTATCCCTCCACTTACGTTTTGGGATCCCAAAAAGTATGTGCATAATAAAATAGTTATTAACTTTTTTTTCTGCACTTTCGGGATTTGTGTCCCCGCAGGACTATGACCGGATCTGTAATCTTAATCTCTCTTTTCTTTTATTCGTGTTCTTGTCTCCCAACAAGATTTACCAATCCGTTTATTTTGATCGTGGACAGAGGTAACCCCGGCCCCTTTACCCTGCCAAACCGATCCAAGGAGGCCAATTCACAATCATTCGGAAAGTTCGTAAAGAAAACGAAGGAAGCTGGTGGGTGCTCACGCCTAATGATACCTTTATGTTTCAGTGATGAAGTGAAAAAGCTAAACCGTTTGGACGCCACGAAGCGATCGGTTCAATTGGCATAACTGAGAGAGTGTGCAGTGAAGCGTGCATTACGCGAACAATCGCTGTGCTATCAAGTAAGCCAGGGAGTGAGAAGTTGTGAAAGCTAGTTCTGGCGTAGTGGCAGTTGTCAAATTAGTGAATTGAAGTTTTTGAAGTCGGATAAAATCATGGATGAAAACCGGATATTTCCGTCTGTCCACGAGGAGTGTGCGTACTGGAAGTCTAAAGCGAGGGAATACAAACAAAGGTGAGATGACATGCTAGTCAGGGGCGTCACGACTGGGGGGGGGGGGGGAGGAGGCCCCCAAATGTTGTCGGCCAGTCGGTTAAAAAATTATTTTTCGTCAAAACAGTTGATCAAAACAGTCGTCAAAAGAGTCGATTTTTTTTCAAAACTGTCGTTTTTTGGTTGAAAACAGTCATTTTTTCTGCAAAAACTGTCGGTAAAAATTACCAGCCAGTCGGTAAATGCCCCCCCCCCCTAAACATTTTGGCTAGTAACGCCTCTGATGCTAGTCTAGTTTATGATGATCACATTTATTCAAAATTGCGTTCAAAATTGTGTTGTCGTTTTTCACCGGTGTACTCACTAATGGTCTCTCCTTTTCCTGTAACTCGTTTTCGGATTCACTGGTGAGTCTGGTGACACTTATAAACTTTTTTTCTACTCACCGGTGTCTCTCACCAGTACGGACTCTTTGTAGGCAGGATTTCGAGACGAAGAGGAGTGAATGAGCAAAAAACAGAAACTACCAGGATTGTGAAGAACTCAAGCCCCCTTTTCAATGGACTTGTAAACTGCCACTGTGAACAAGTCTGGTGACACTTATAAACACAATTCTACTCACAGGTGTCTGGTTTCACCTCACCAGTACGGACTCTGCATATCCTTGTAGGCAGGATTTCGAGACCAAGAGGAGTGAATGAGCAAAAAAAAAGAAACTACCAGGACTGCAACGAACTCCCCCCCCCCCCCCATCTTCGGTGTCTATTCAGTGTAGGTTATTCACACCCCTCTTTTCAATGGACTTGTAAACTGCCGCTGTGAACAAATCGTCACTCTATTTAGCCTCAGTTGGCCGTATTTCGGTTCAGCGCATTGCTTCATTTGTACATGTAAGGTAAAGAGCAGCAAATAATAGTATTCCAAAGACAATGCAAGACTTCCATGGCTCGAGAAGCAGATTGTAGATTTTCAACTCGTCAACTTGTTGATCTATTAATTATATCTGTAGACAAGTGTGGGGGGGGGGGACTAGTCGGCTTGGAAGCGGTGAACTGAGCACCAATCTCTGAAGTTGTATGGTATGGCCAAAGAGACATGGCGAGAAGAATTATATTTTAAGTTGGGATTGGGGGGGGGGGGCAGAATTGAAGTGGATGGTGAGTCTTAGGGCGGACGCTCTTCCGGTGGGGATGCGGAGAAATTATATTGGTAGAGATAGGAAAGGTACTGGTCCTTATTTTTGTCCAATGTGTGGTATTGAAGGAGAGGATGCGGTACATTTGGTATGTTATTGCGAGGAGTTGAAAGAATTAAGAAAGGAAGTGTTTGGTCCGTAGGCTTGGGAGGAAATTGATTTGGTTTCAAGTATGGGAAGTAAGTGTTTTGGTGAGATCCGAAGGCTGGGTAGATTCCTGAAGCTAGCTATGGCCCACCGTGAACTATTTTTATAGAAGTTGATTTTTTGGTTTGTTGTTGGAGTGTATGATACTTTGTTTTTGTTATTGTGCTATGTTTCCCGCCATGGCCCTTGAGCTTTATTGGGAATAAATTAATTCATTCATTCATGGCGAAGTGGCTTCTCATTGCTCCGAATGGGCGGTTTACAGACCTCGTAAGCTGTAGCTTATACAAAGCGTCGTTCGTGTCCTACACATTGTGTCAGAGATTTATCTTTGCTAATGAATGCGAAAAGCAGTATACTTTGAGAGGATCAAGATGCTTCCCGTGTGAATTTTCGCAATTATCCTTAGTTAAAATGAAAGACACCCTTCGCATCCGCTTACTTTAACACACTTAACGGTCTTCTCACGATACGGATTACGTCATTTTTGTTTTACTGTAAAAAGACGCAGCCAAGCACCTTTTACGGAATGTCCTTCAAAACTCTAATCCGCCGAGCAATGTCACAGAAGAAAACAGGAAGGAAGAACAAGAAACCAAGACCATGATTCAGTTTTGCTGAAGCGTGAACTGCAATTAAGGACACGTTAGGCAAGGTGGACTGTTTCTCAGAGCTGCGTTTGTTTTCGTTCCACCTTACCGGTCCTATCTCTCCTTGAGTTTCTGCTCAGTTCCTTTTGAATCGCGACGTGTAAAAAAGACCGGCTTGTGAACTTGCTCCCTAATATAGCTCTTTTTTTCTTTTTTTTTTAAATTCACCCCTGTTTTACCTCATTTACAAACAAGACCAAGGGTGTCGGTGGGATCCCAATAAATATATAGCTATACTAGTGTGAAGAAAAGGGGTAGCCGAAAATCGGTCGACAATTTTTTTTTGTCCGGTTTTTGCCCGATTCCGGACGAACTACTTGTCCGGTCAGAAAATAACTTTCATATTCAGAATCAGCATGTCTCCTTAAAAATAAATAAACTATCTCAATAGCCTTAAATATAAAATAAAAATTTGCCCCTAAATTTGAAAACCCTCCCCACGCCTAAATCTACGGCTACAGGGCCCGTCTACGAATTCGACCTTACTCTTGACCCAAAGAATCCTCACACCAAGTTTCATCAAAATATCTCATTCCCTTCGAGAGTTATCGTGCTCACAGACGGACGGAAGGACGGACGGCGGTCAGACGGACAAGTTTTGCGATGTCATAGGTATCCCTCCGCTTACGTTTTGGGGTCCCAAAAACAAAACAAAACTGTTTATCCTTACTACATCAAAAATCTGAAATCCTGTTCTTTAAAACAAATCATACTAAAAAAAACAACAAAAAGTCTGAAACTACCAAACACAAAAAACAAAAACAAAAAATGCATCTGCCGCGTTAAGGGTGTCCTTCCAGGCTAGTAAACCGGTATTTTGGTGGCTCACTTTACAAAACAAAAACAACAAGACCAAAGGTTTCGATGGGATCCCAAAAGTTTAGATTTGATCCAGACAATTGGGTCTTGTCTTTGCCAGATCCAGTCTTCGCCAGACTCCTTGAACACTTTTACTATTAAAATTTAGAAAAAGATTAAGGCAAATAGCTAATCATAGCCTATGAGAAAACCAAGTTCAGATATGGATTCAGCATGTGTGTTTACCCCTTTAAGTCATACCTATTTTGACGAAGCAGACCGAAACTTCCTGCCTTACCTCTGCAAATTTTTCGGCAGAATTCCGGAACTACTTGTCCGGCGAAAAAATAAAGCTCAAAAACAAATTCAGCATTTCTCCTTAACCCTACATCCAACCTCTAATCAACTTCCAAGTAAACTTTTACTTTTAACAAATTTTCCGGTTTCAGCCGGATTCCGAGCGATCTATACGTCCGGTGAGAAAATGGCTTGCCCGCATCGAACATCTTATCAAATTAAAATAAAACTTTTTACTATAAACAAATTCTCCGGTTTTGGCCGGATTCCGGCCGAACTAATTGTCCGGCGAGAAAATAATTTGCATATACGGACTCAGCACGTTTCCTTGCATCTAAATCGAACCACCAATCAACTTCATATTACTTGTCACAAATTTTCGGATTCCGGGTGAACTATTTGTCCGGCAAGAAAATAAATTTCATATTCGGATTCAGCATGTCTCCTTACCCCTAATTCGACTATTTCATTAGCTTTTACCTACATAGCCTATCTTCGAACTTGACCTGTACTTTGACCTAAAGAGTCCTCATGCCAAGTTTGATCAAAATACCTCAACCCCTTCGAGAGTTATCGTGCTAACAGATGGACGGACGGACGGACAGACGGACAACTTTACGATGTCATAGGTATCCCTCCACTTACGTTTTGGGATCCCAAGAAGAACTTCCAAACCACAGACTTGAATTTTCGAATATTTAGCAACAACGAAGGATCAAATTGCCCGCTGTTTGATAAATCAAACCGTCTAGGCTGATAGTTCTGGACTCTTTCGAGTTTTCGCGATTTTACAAAAGGAAGAAACGATCTAGATGCAATTAAAACTGCGAAGTCTAACGGTGAATTATGTCTTGTCTGGAGTCAAAACAATACACTGTAGCCTATCCAGATACAAGATACAAAATGAAGCTGACTTTTCAGTCAAACTGTGTAGTCTGTTCACCTTGTCAGACCTTTTAAGTAGGCCTAATCACCGTGTCAGACCTTGCAAAAATCCGACCAGATATCTTTTTCGATAAGTACATGTACCCGAAGATGCCGCGAAACCGTCAACTGTAAAAATGCAAAAGCTGTGCCAACAATCTTGGCAAAGCGTTTTATTGAGATCAGCGGTCTGGAAGTCGTTAATCGTCCTGTCTTTGTTTCGTCTCTTTCTGCTCCGTCCCCGCGTTCTGAATTAAACAAGTTAAAGTCTTTGATTCATGTGGGCCGACAAGGTGGGAGACACCGTAACACATTGTTACCTTAGTTTTCCTCAAAATCCTTTTGGTAGCTAACGTTATCCACAAATTACTTGAACACAATTCACTCCTGAAAGCAAGTCCGCCATTGCTAATGAACTATTCATTGATCTCCTGGCGGTGGTCAAAAGAATTACTAAAACCTTTGAGAAGATTGAGTGGCGTGTAAGAGGACTAAAACAACTAAGTAAATCATGATGATAATAAGTGTATTTAAAAGCCCAGGGGCCATATACATAACAAAAATCTTTGGAAAGTCTTTGGACTTTTTATGACGTTATGTTTTAACGTAAAAACAACCCATCGGCTTGTCCGTTATCTGTTTTTTAGATTATATTGAATGGAATTGAATAACACAACAATTATACACATTACAAGAGAAAACAACAACAATATTTCCTACGGCTATGAAGCCTCACTACTAAGCTTGATCGCTCTTAGCTTCAGCGATCCGTCGATAAATTCGCACAGCTTTGTTATAACCCTTTCCGAAGTGCTATTCAGGATATCCGGAAGAAGAAAAAAACACTCCCTTTAAAAAAAGATCCCCTTAATTTGATTTGGAAAGTGGTCCATGTTTTCCTGATATGGACGTTTAGATATGTCGGAAGAAGAAATCATCGGCCAGTTTGACATTTTTGGTCTCGGAAGCTGAATATTATTTAGCTCAGTTTCAAAATCTTCAAGAAATAACTATAAAGAATTTAGTATAATTTATGGCGTGTTTATTGTGATCTAGTTTACATCCGTAAGTCTTTCGGCTTACGGGAATTAACAAGAAAAAAGAGGAAACAAAATACTTAAAGAAATCGATAATGCAAATAATTAGTTTAATTTTTCTACACTTTTTCTATATCCCTGCTACAAGAACAAGACCAAAGGTTTCGATGGGATCCCATATTAGATCCAGACAATTGGGTCTTGCCTTCGCCAGATACAGTCTTGGCCAGACTCCTTGACAATTTCTACAATAAAAATTCAGCAACAGATTAAGGCCAAATAGCTAATCATCTGAGAAAACCAAGTTCAGATATGGATTCAGCATGTGTAGCCTACGTGTTTACCCCTGCAAGTCATATCTGTTTTGAAGAAAGTTCCTGCCGCTTCTGCCAATTTCCCGGTTTCTGCCGAATTCCAGAACTACTTGTCCGGCGAAAAAAGGAAGCTCAAAAACGAACTCAGCGTATCTTCTTTCCGCAATATTGAACATCTAATTAACTTCTAATTAACTAAAAACTGAACTTATAACAGATTTTCCGGCTCCAGCCGGATTCCGGTCGAACTACATGGCCGGGTAAAAAATGATTGTCATACACGGCTTCAGCATCTCTTCTTACCCCTAAATCAGATATCTAATTAACTACAAATAAAACTTTAACTTTTAACACTTTTCCGGTTTTGGCCGGATTCCAGGTGAACTACTTGTCCGGGTAGAAAACTGTTTTCACGCAAGTGTTCAGCATGTCTTCTTACTCCTAAATCGAACATCTAATCAAATCCAAATAAAATTTTTACTTTTAACAAGCTTTCCGGTTTTGGCCGGATTCCGGGCGAACTACTTGTCCGGCAAGAAAATGATTTTTACCATCGTGCTCAGCATGTCTTCTTACCCCTAAATCGAACATCTAATCAACTATATATGTCCGGGTAAAAAATGATTGTCATACACGGATTCAGCATCTCTTCTTACCCTAACAATTTTTCTGTTTTGGCCGGATTTCAGGTGAACTACTTGTCCGGGTAGAAAATTGTTTTCACTCAAGTGTTCAGCGTGTCTTCTTACTCCTAAATCGAACATCTAATCAAATCCAGATAAAACTTTTACTTTTAACAAACTTCCCGGTTTTGGCCGGATTCCGGGCGAACTACTTGTTCGATGACAAAATGGTTTTCAGTTCAGCATGTCTTCTTACCCCATAATCAACTATCTCATTATCTGTTTAAAAATATTTCATTTGTCCCTTAATTTAAACCCCCACCCCCAAATATAGGTCTACAGAGCCCATCTACGAAATCGACCTTACTCTTGACCCAAACAATGGTCACACCAAGTTTCATCAAAATATCTCATTCCCTTCGAGAGTTATCGTGCTCACAGACGGACGGACAACTTTTGCGATGTCATAGGTATCCCGCCATTTACGTTTTGGGATCCCAAAAACACGTTGTTAGATCCATAGTCAAACTATGATCCGAGCCTCTCCATGTCGGGCACTTCCGACCCGCGCCACGAGATGACCCAACGTTCGGATCAAGTCGTGGCTTCATCTTGGGTCTTGGGCGGGCTGGGGGGGGGGGGTACACGTTGCAAGTGCTAGAATGCTTATGATGCAACTCCTTTAATAATGTCCACATTTTTTATCGTCCGGAGAACTATCACCGAAATTCATTGGAGATTTTTTACATGCTGCTAATGCCTTCGCATCTCTCTTCCAGTCTGGAAGACGCAAAATGTGAACTTGACGAGTATCAGACAGAGTCGAAAGAACTAGAGATGGAGCTGGAGTCACAGCTTGAACAAGCCGAAACGAAATGCCGAGAACTGAGGACGCAGAATAATCGACTTCTAATGGAAAACAACACAATCAAGGTATGGTTTTGAGTGATAGGTCTTTGCTATCATCATTAGGTTTCGATCCGGATCCTTAAGGGACCCCTCACACTATTTACTCATCAACTTACAGTATTTTAAAATATTCGAATACTTTAAAACTAGGCTGTGCTTTCGACAAATAACCCACGGTTTTGTCTGTTTTAAGCGTGTTCCCAGACCTGTTGACTATATCTAGGATTTTCATTTTTTGTTTTTGTTGTTTTGTTTTATTGTAAGTGATTTTGTGTGGTAGTTGCTATGGCCAGTTGGCTTTTTGCAATAAATATCATATCATATCATATCATATAGCGAAAACATGGACCCAATTTACATAACAGGTTTTTGTGATGAAAAAAACTTCTCGCAGACAACCGTCGACAGCGTGATAGACATCGAAGGTAACAAAACACGGCAAGTGAGAAAATCAGCGTGGTTTTGTTAGAGGGGTTAGAATGTACCGTACGAAATTGGGGTTTCCGGGTTTGGAAATATATGGAGTGACCCAATACATCCATCGCCGCTTTCTAATGACATCGAGGAGGGGGGAAAATCTCGTCGTTATCTCGTCTTATTATAAATAATCGGTCTTAGTTATAATTATGGAAGTAGGTTGCGTTAGTATTATAGGTAAGACAAGTCCTTTAACACCCTGACGCTGAAGTGATGAAGCTCCAAAAATATATTGCCGACCGGAGGTGTAGTTCTCGACGGTCAGAAATCTGATAAATTTAAAGAACCCGTCGTACCTATAATGCCAGTTCAGATTGCTTCAGTAACTGCATTCGTTAATTCTTAAACCAGGAGACCCAAATTTCCTATGCTACACTCTGTCCCGGTAACGACATCTCCTCATGTAACGACACGAATCTTTTCACTTGCCACGATTCACTATTTTCTATCTGCAGTGATACGTAAATCATGCTACTGATACGTTTAACCGGATATCGGAGTTGTTTTTGCTAGAAGTCAATGGGTCTGGGAAAAAGCTTAAAACAGCCAAAGCCGGGGATAATTTATGAAAAGAAGAGCTTAATTTAAAATAGTGCGAAATGTGCTTTAAACAAAAACGTGTCGGTGTCAATAGACAATACTTCGGGTTTTATCTAGAAGTGTTACAGAATATTTCCCTTATGAATGAATGCATAGTTTTCTTCAACAGTAATGTCATAAGAAAAAAAAAATACAGAAAGCATAACAACAGCAAAAATACAAACTATACGTGCTGCGAAGTTGCAGTAAGAAGATACTGCCATACGGCTTACCGACGAAACGTCCCCATGGCAAAACGTTCCCGTAGCTAAACGACCCCGTGGCAAAACGTCCCCTTAGCGAAACGACCCCGTGGCAAAACGTGCCAACCAAAAATGTTGAGGTCCGCCTTGAGGCGCATGCTACGAGATAGATAATTTCGAAGTAGTTCATTGCTCAGAAAAGAGCTGATGGGGGACAATTTTCTCAAGATGTGGACCGTTTTCCCCAAAATATACAGTGCCACCGGTCTTGTTGTAGGTTATAACTGGCAATTCTAGGTATAGAGCACCAGTCGCACCAGATACAGTTTCTGTTGAAACCCTGCTTGACTTTCAGGTCTTCTTGAAGATTAACAAGACCGAAGGTTACGATGGGATCCTCAAAATTTAATATTTGATCCAGACAATCGGGTCTTGCAGATAACCGGTCTTCGCCAGACTTCTTGAACACTTTTACCATCAAATTTAGGAACCGGTATACAAATCAGAACTTCCTGCATTTCTTTCGCCAAATTTCCAGTTTCGGCCGGACTCCGGCCGGACTACTTGTCCGACATAAACTAAGCTCAAAAACGAATTCAGCAGATCTCCTTACCCCTATATCGAACCTCTAATCAACTTCAGATAAAACTTTAAGTTTTAACAAATTTTCCGTTTTCAGCCGGATTCCCGGCGAACTGTATGTACAGGTAGAAAATGATTGTCACATGCAGATTCAGCACCCCTAAATTGAACATCTAATCAACTTCAGATAAATGCGGATTCAATATGTCTCCTTACCACTAAATCGAACCTATAATCAACTTCAGATAAAACTTTTAACAAATTTTCCAGTCTCAGCCAGATTCCGGGCGAATTGTTTGTCCGGATAGAAAATGATTGTCATATACGGATTAAGCATGTCTTATTACCCTGGATCGAACATCGGATCAACTCTAAATAAAACTTTTACTTCTAACAAATTTCCCGGTTTTGGCCGGATTCTGGTCGAAGTACTTGTGCGGTGAGAAAATGATTCTGATATTCGTGTTTAGCATGTCTTCTTACCTCTAAATCGACTCTCTCATCAGCTTCTAAAAAATATTTTGTTTGCCCCCCACCCCTATTTTCTAGGGCTACAGAGCCCATCTACGAACTCTATCTATCAGACGGACGGACAGACGGACAACTTTTACGAAGTCATAGGTATCCCTTCACTTACGTTTTGGGATCCCAAAAAGCGATCCGCGCGGCTCCACCTTCTTATTGTTGAGAAACAATACACAACTTAGTCAGAACTTCGTAAAAAAAAAAGTGAATAAAAGTGATGATGAAGAAATAAGGGGATTATGGATCCTGGTCTGGCTCGAAAAGAGTCATATAAAGAGGATATAAGAACAAGCGTAGTGCCGCTAGGGCGGATAGAAATGGCGCCCGGGCGTTTGATATCTCGGAAATGAGAAGGCAAAAGATTTGTTTTAATTTTTTTTTACTGACGACTGTTTAAAAACTGAAATTGCATAAGAGCGACAGACTTGCCAGTGGCATAAGAAAATGACGCTTTGTTAATCCAGACTGATTTGTAAAACAAGACCAAAGGTTTCGATGGGATCCCATAAATTCAATATTTGATCCAGACAATTGGGTCTTGTCTTCGCCAGATCCAGTCTTCGCCAGACTTCTTGAACATTTTTCGAGATTTTTACTATTCAAATTCAGAAACACATTAAGGCCAAATAGCTAATCATCTGAGAAAACCAAGTTCAAATATGGATTCAGCATGTTTGTGTTTACCCCTATAAGTCATATCTGTTTTGACAAAAACTGCCTGCCTTACTTCTGCCAATTTCCCGGTTTCGGCCGAATTCCGGAACCACCTGTCCGTCAAAAACAAAAAGAAAGCTAAAAAACGAACGTATCTTCTTTCCCCTATATCGAACATATAATCAACTTCGAATTAAAATTTAACTTATAACAAATTTTCCGGTTCCAGCCTGATTCCGGGCGAACTATGTGTCCGGGTAAAAAATGATTGTCATACACGGATTCAGCATCTCTTCTTACTCTTAAATCGGATGTCTAATCAACTACAAATACTTTTAACAATTTTCCGTTTTTGGCCGGATTCCGGGCGAACTACTTGCCCGGCGAGAAAATGGGTTTAAACATCGTATTAAGCATGTCTTCCTTCCCCTAAACCGAACATCTAATCAACTTCAAATTAAAATTTAACTTATAACAAATTTTCCGGTTCCAGCCGGATTCCGGGTGAACTGTATGTCCGGGTGAAAAATGATTGTCATACACGGATTCAGCATCTCTTCTTACCCCTTAATTGGATATCTAATCAACTACAAATACTTTTAACAATTTTCCGGTTTGGGCCGGATTCCGGGCGAACTACTTGCCCGGCGAGAAAATGGTTTTCACCGTCGTGTTCAGCATGTCTTCCTCCCCTTAAACCGAACATCTAATCAACTTCAAATAAAACTTTTACTTTTAACACACTTTCCGGTTTGTGCCGGATTCTGGGCTAACTACTTGTCCGGCGAAAAAATGGTTTTCACCATCGTGTTCAGCATGTCTTCTTACCCCTAAATCGAATATCCAATCAACTTCAAATAAAACTTTTGCTTTTAACAAACTTTCGGGTTTTGGCCGGATTCCGGGCGAACTACTCGTCCGGCGTTGAAATGGTTTTCACCATCATGTTCAGCATGTCTTCTTACCCCATAATCGACTGTCTCATTAGCTGTTCAAAAATATTTTGCGTGCCCCTTAACTTAAACCCCCTCCCCCACCCCTAAATATAGGACTACAAAGCCCATCTACAAACTCGACCTTACTCTTGACCCAACGAATCCCCACACCAAGTTTCATCAACATATCTCATTCCGTTCGAGAGTTATCGTGCTTACAGACGGACGGACGGACAACTTTTGCGATGTCATAGGTATCCCTCCACTTACGTTTTGGGATCCCAAAAAGTAATAAAACTTGTGTGTTACTTGAGAGTGGATGTAACTGTTTTGTACGTATAGACAAACATTAATTCTAATAATCAGGGAAATACATCATACAAAAATATAGAACGTTAAATATAGAACTATTAAACAAACAATAGCCATAAAAAACGTGAGCAATTAGATAGAGCACAAAAAGAAACCAAATAAATATAACAGAAAACGGTAAAAATTACATACCATACAAGATGTTTAGCTTTCTTCGGAAGGGAGTCCGATTTGAAAGTTTCCGGGGATGTCCAATAGCAAAGGTTTAGTACTTCGCCTTGGTGTTTCGGCGCATGGTCGAGTTAAAACAATCGTTGCTGATGTAAATCATGATGTTAATGCCGGGTCTGATATAAATCGTGAAATCCAAAACAAATTATACTCATATTTTCTTATTGGTATATTTTAGCCCGGGGCGTTTGACGTGGGGAAGTTTTGGTTGAGGACGCTTAGCCGCGGAGACGTTTTATCATAGGGACATTTCGCCATGGGGACGTTTCGACGACAACGCAACCATTCCTGCTGCGAAGGTGCTGCAAGAAGATACTGCCACACAAGCAGAGAAAAATCAGCCTAGTGTAATCAAAGAACGTAGTAACTATTAGTTACTATTTTCGTTCCAACCTCGTAAAAAGTTACTACGCTGACCGATTATTTGCTTACCATACTCGGGAGCGTAGTAAACATCTCTTTAACGTGATTGGTCGGATTCGCCCGTGGAATGATATTCTACTGGAAAATAGAAACATCGTTCCAGCCTTGACGGCAAAAGCCAGCATTCGTGACGTCATGACTCATGCGAAGTAACTACGGTAAGTAGGGCGGAACACGCTCAAAGAGACGTCAGAAGTGCCGTTTTAGTCCTAAGGCGAATTTCTACAAACGTGATTTATCTCCCCGAGATGAGTGCCGATGAAACACTACAAATACAAGGTACCTTAAGTAAACGTCCAAACACACGGTTAAAACTTATATCCAGTTTAGTTCAGTTCGACTCAGATTTATTCACCATAATAAAAATGCGTAGCAGTTATAACGTTGGCACGTCGACATTACGATACAAGGCGAACAAGAAGAATATAATCATGGATGATATTTTTTCTAGAACTAACGTCGCAAATCATGCCATTCAAACAATATTATCACAACGGAAAAATTCACTTAGCTCATAAAACTAATTCTCTGTAACGTTAACAAGAAATGTCCAAGTCTTATGATACTCAGAGCGCAGTTTAGGGAGGAGGTGGGATATGCTTATCGAAAACTAGGTTCAAGGGTTGTTAGTTGACACGCCAGGCAAAAATAAATTACCTGTTTTAAAGAAAATCATTAAAAGAGTGACTTTTTTATTTTCTGATTTTTTTGGCATTTTATATTAAATTGACCAAAATTAGTAGTTTGGTGACAGATACGAAACCCAACAAATTTGGTGATAAATCATCAACCGTGTGAAACTTGTAAGCAATGTATAAATCCTGGATAGTTAAAAGGCTCTGTATCCCTCACGCCACCTCTTCATCTCGACCAAGAAAGCAGCAGCGTTTTATTGGTAATTCCTGGCTTGAAATAATTAGTCCTTTCATCGTGTTAATTTGTGTTTTAATATGCCTCGGGCCTGTACGCATTGTGGTTAAGACCTAAACTCTGATTAGTGATGTTTTTCTGTTAACATGCGTCACAAATTGATAATCGGGTATTGTTTGTATCTTGAAAAGGTGGTTCAGTCGGTCATTTGATAAATGTGTGAGAACCTGCGTTGTATGAGGTTGACGCTGGAAATTCGGTAAAAACCGAGGGTGACAATGTATTTGGCATGGAATGTGACCTAGACAGCTGGTAGGAAAAAAAAATGGAATTAAAGATTTAACCCTTTACTTGGAAAGATGAAGACTGACATGTTTTCTTCGTTTACTTCCCTCTTCAGAAGGGCGTTTCACTGCCTGGCCTGTTATTCTCTCCCCGCTGTTACCGTGCGTTGACGCAAGGCGTATGCACTGAACGATGACCCGTGAGCATCATCTGTCAGGCTACCTGCGCTCTAATAAAAAAACAACAAAAAAACGTAGCTAGCATGGCACCATGGTGTCTTCCCTTACGGTTCGAATTCAATTTCGTCCGAAGTGGAGATTCCTCTGTCAAAATACGTTCCCAAAATCCAGTTTAAGTTAATTTAGCTTCACGCAAACGCCAAAATTTTGTTTTCACCGATTTGACAAAATTATGGGCTCTTGTGTTGCTGATGATGATATCGAGATGACTTTTTTCAGAATCCACGGTCATGTTTCCACTGTTCGGACCGTCGTATCTGAGTATCAGATACCACGGTAACGGGTCAGATTCTCAGTAAAGTCCGGTCTTCACCTTCCGGAACTTCCGGAATCGGGGCTTCCAGATTATTCTTTGACGTCTTTTCTAAATTGTATCTGGAATATGAACCATGTCCAAACGTCTATCAAAATAATCCGGAAAAAGGGGGCTTTTGAACTTCCAGATTTCCGGAATTTTGAGGTATCGCAGAAGAAATTAAAAAAAAAACTCAAAGAATCTGGGAACCCAGATTCCGGAAGGTGAAGACTCACCTTAACTGCAAATCGACTGTAGACCGTCGTATAAGTTACCATAGTATTGAAAAAAAAAAAAAAAAACTATGATGAGAATGCAGAATTTTCGATTTGACTGTAGTGTTAGGGGGATTGCATAGTCGGAACAAGGATGCATAGGGGCGATATGAGACGGATATTCTGCTACACTATATTCTACATTACTGTTGTATGTTCTTGATGGTAGTCATATTCTGGTGTTTCGAACCCGGCTGCCAATGTATGGGCCATTCGTTTTACATTAGCTCGAGCGTAGGGTATGAGGGTTGAGCGTCTGCACATCTCCCATATTAGCATTGATATTCTCCTGGGGTTCTCGTTCATTACTTGGGGGATACAGGGTAAGGGTAGCAAACGCCGCACGTTGAAGCTGACCAGGCTATTTGCCCCACCACTGGTCTCCTAAGCTCCCAAGTAGTTTGATATTATATTATATATATAGTAATGAGGGTGGATCTGGGCTGCTCACTCCTCAAAACAACCGGCGAGAGGCAAGGTGTTGTGAAATGTTCCCAAAATTTGCACAAGTTAAAGAGTTTGATTCATGTGGGCCGAAAAGGGGGGAGACCATTATCTTTCGATGGGTCAGATTTTTACGAACACGCTGTTTCCTTTGTTTTCTTCAAAATCCTGACGACGGTAGCCAACGTTACCCACAAATTACGTAAAGGACCCCTCGCACTATTTACTCAATATTTTAAAATATTTGGATACTTTAAAACTAGGCTATGCTTTCAACAAATAACTCAAGGTTTTGGCTGTTTTAATCCTTTTCCGAGACCCGTTGACTTACAGCGAAAACAGGGAAATAATTTACAAAACCGTTTTTTCTGATGGAAAAACTTCTCGCAGACAACCGTCGACAGCATGATGAACATTAAAGGTAGCAAAACACGGCAAGTGAGAAAATCAGCGTGGTTTTGATAGAGGGGTTAGAATGTACCGTACGAAATTGGGGTCTCCGGGTTTAGAAAGTGATTATGGAAGTAGGCTGCGTTAGTGTTATGAGTAAGACGGGTCCTTTAAAGAAAACTTCAAAGCAAGGTGGCCACTGCCACTGCTCATTAGTTATTCAGTGATCTCCGGCCGGATGTTAAAGGGTTACTAAACTGTTGAGAATATAGAGTGGCTAGTGAGGATTAATACAGCTAAGTGTATTACCACGTTAACGTGTCGGAAGAGGAAATCATCGGCCAGCTTCACATTTTTTTTGTCTCGGAAGATGAATATTATTTAGCTAAATTTCAAAATCTTCAAGAAATCACTATAACAAATTTAGTATAATTTAAGGCGTTTGGTTACTGTGATCCAGTTGACACCCTGTCTTCTTTAGACTTGAGGGAATTAACAAGACACAATAGAAAACAAAATATGAAAAGAAATCGACAAAGCTAGTAATTGTTTGATTTTTTCAACAGAGTTTCCATAAACCTGCTTCGAAAACAACATTTTGTTGGATCCATAGTCAAACTATGATCCCAGTTTCGAGTACGAGTACTGCCAGATCCCCCCCCCCCCCAGTACTCATGATGACTATCTCTCCCTGCCGATACAGAATCTCCGGGTACCTGCGGAAGAACGGAAGAAACGGTGTCAAAGCTGCGCTGACTCGGGATTTGAGTCGTTGAGTTTGAGTCGTTACGGACAGGTTTACTCCTTCTTCCTGAGAATCAGTGGCGTGTTTTGGACTTAGTCATATAGAGTGTAGACAACCCAGCGGTCGGATCGAGTTGCGGCTTCACCTTGGGTATTGGGCGGGGGTTCTAGACGTTACAACTGCTAGAATGCTTACGATGCAGCTCCTTAAAGCACAATGGACACTTTTAATGCTTTACTTTTGTATTAAATGTTTCACAAATAAACATTTCCGACTTCCTTTAGAAGACGCTACGAAAACCGGCCGTTTTCTTGTTATCCTTTGTCTTTACCTCTCTGTCATTTCGGCGATCCAAATCTTAGGAGCTGGGATATCGTGGCAGGAAATTCAAAAACTCCCAGCAATGCTTGATAGAAAAGGATATATTTGAGATGTCACCAAAGTCAAGCCGTAGATGCAGTTTACCTTATTGACAGTTTACCTTAATGTGCCTATTACAAGTTTTTCTTTGTGGAATAGTGTTGTGAAGCTTGATTAGCTTGCTTTAGAAAATATACCAGAATATGCAATAAGCTTATAAAAAAATAAATTAGCTACAGAATCATTCAAAAACAAATAACCCATTTAAATCTGAATCATACAAGCTGATTTATGCTAAAATAAAGATGTACTAAGTATTATAAGAAACATCACTTTTATCTTTGTCCAAGCTAGTAAATTGAGCATGTACTGGCCCAAAAAAATTACGCTTTGAAATATCACAGAGAGGAAACTGTTGAAAAAGCTGCTGATCTAGGGGGTAAGCATTGTTCCTAGGTTGTTACAGAGTGGGATTGGGGTAGTTTGATGTGCCCATTGAACTTTAAGTTAGCCTACTCGCTCACCAACTGTATTCTCTACTTCGAATCGTGAGTTTGTGCACTTCCGCTTTCACTTTCAGGTGTTTGAAAACAGTATTTGATTTCAGCTCTGTGCCAAAGTTCAAGAGCCTTCATTAGGAAGATAAAACTCTTGCCTTCCTCTATAGTTGAAATTCATTATGGAAATTCTGTGCGCGCTGACACACAATGATGTAATCTTAGCGTGACTTACATGCATACCTTGACGTGTGTGAATTTGCATCTTAGTTTGGCAATCTGTGCCCATCTCAAAGACGCGTTTAGGAATGTCAGACCTTTAGCTGGATTTTGGCCAATCTCCACGACTTCCGTAAGGCTTGGTCTTAGGGAAGTTAATTGATATCGCGGAAAATGGAGAAGAAACCAGTTTACATTAGACACAACACACAGCCTACATTATTCACAACTAATTGATACTGAATCCTATTGCCCAACTCGTTGATATTTCTCGGTCGCTGATTAGTTATTCAGTGTTTGATACTACAAAAACGGATACGTCAGCTGAATTTTATTTGATCTATATTGTGGCCCTTCTTGGTAAGGGTCCTCTTCAGGCTCCATTAAGGGCCGAAATATAGCTCAAATAAAATTCAGCTGACGTATCGGTTTTGCAATATTATATCAAAGATGATTCGCAGTCAGCTTGGGCTGAAGGAATATTTATTCATTGGTTATTCATTGGGTCGTTAATATTATTCAGGCCCAGTTAGTAATTATGTCTAAATTTTGTGTGTGTTAATACTGTTATTTATCTTGTGTTATTTCGCGTTATTCCCTTTACTCCGCTACCAGATTCTGTATTTGGCGGGTTATGAATAAAACATATATATATATATATTGGTTGACCTTGGAGGGTACGCCTTTTTATGGCACTTGCCCTTCGGCCAAATGCCATATAGCGATTGTAATTGCTGTTCGTCAGTCGGTCTGTCGGTCCCGGTTTTGCTAGTTTGGGCACTTTCAGATAAACTAGGACGATGAAACTTGGCAGGCGTATCAGGGACCGGACGAGATTAAATTAGAAATAGTCGTTTCCCCGATCCGACCATCTGGAAGGGAGTGGAGGGAGGGGGAAACCGGAAAAAATAGAAAAATTAGATATGTTTCGCTTACGAGCGGGTGATCGGATCTTAATGAA
The DNA here is from genome assembly GCA_023053575.1 of Branchinecta lynchi. Taxonomy (NCBI): domain Eukaryota; kingdom Metazoa; phylum Arthropoda; class Branchiopoda; order Anostraca; family Branchinectidae; genus Branchinecta; species Branchinecta lynchi. The sequence continues at coordinate 27,511,014 of JAKZAP010000006.1, read as the reverse complement.
ACTTGATACATGGAAGGAACTCATGTCTCAGATATTCCATTTTAAATCCAGACCGGATCCGGTGACACTGGGGGAGTTGGAGGGGAAAACCGGAAATCTTGAGAAACGCTCAGAGTGGAGGGATTGGGATGAAACTTGGTGAGAAGAACAAGCACAAGTCCTAGATACGTCATTGACATAACCGGAACGGATCCGCTCACTTTGGGGCAGTTGGGGAGGGGGGTGGGAGTCCGTCTAGTGGTTCCGCGAGTTCGTTGCTCCCTGATGTGCTAGGACGGTAAAAATTGGCAGGCGTGTCAAGGACCCGACCAGATTAAATAGGAAGTGGTCACTTCCCGATCTGACCATCTGGGGGGTAGTGGGGGAAGAGGGAAACCAAAAATTGAGGTATTTTTAACTTGCGAACGGGTGATCAGATCTTGATGAATTTGATATTTAGGATGACCTCGTGTCTCAGACGTCCCACTCTAAATCCTGACCAAATCCGATAACACTGGGTGGAGCTGGAGGAGGGAACCGGAAATCTTGAGAAACGCTTCGAGTGGAGGGATCGGGATGAAACTTGGCGGGAAGAACAAGCTCAAGTCCTAGATACGTGGATCTGGGCACTATGGGGGAGTCGGGGAAGGGGGGGGGTGTCCGGATTTCTAGCGATCCCGCGAGTTCGGCATACTTCCTGATATGATAGGACGATGAAACTTAGCAGGTATGTCAGGGATCCGAACAGATTGACTTGAGAATAGTCGTTTCCCCGATCCGACCATGCTGGGGGAGTGGATGGATGGGGAGTCCGGAATCTAGTAGCATGCTTAACTTTTGAACGGGTGATCGGATTTGAATGAAACTTGTCAGGGGGAAAGATCTATCGCCTCAGATGTTCAGTGTTAAGTTCGGGTCGGGTCCGATACCTGTGGGGGATGGGGGGGAACTCAAGAAACGCTTAAAGCAGAGGGATTGCAGACCATCCGGAACTGCTCAGAATTGAGTGAAAATAAATATCCTATTTCTCTTTCCGAACCGCATTTTTGGATGGCGGGTGTATTTTGTGACGTTCTCGTCTACTTTCTTGTACCGCCTACTCGTAACAAGTTCCATTTTAGCTCGTAGCTTTTGTTATTATATAAATATGCTGGACATTAAGATGAAGTAATATGACAACTTAAAAGCAAATTTTTAAAAGAAATAAACACGCCAACTATTTAACTATTTGTTTACGACTTATTCACAGACCAGCTAAATGTTGTCTTTATCTTTGATGTTTCTGCTGGGATCTGATTTGAGAGCTTCCAGTGCTGTACTTCTAAATACCCTCATGAGATGATCCCTCGGTCGTACATAGTTGAGTTTGAAGTAGTCTTGAAAGCGAGTGATTCCAAGACACTAGTTGTGGTATTTTGTACCGTATTTATTTTGAATTATAATATACGTGCGACTATATGTGACCATGTGTGACTGTCCACCCCTATTTTGTGAAACGATAATATGGAATTATTCGAATTTAATCTAATCAACGTATCATACTCTAATCATACTTATGTCCGTGAAACAAAATCCACCTATTTGGGTTTGCATGATTTCATACTGGTCTCCACCACTAGACTTGAGAACCTCGTACAGTATTTGCAGGTTATGTTGTTCCTTTTTATGGGGGAGGGGGTCTCCCTACCCTAGATTGTAAAGATTGTTTCTCCCTCCCCCATACAACAATGTAAGGGAAAGGCAAGAGCGAGCATTCTCTACGAAGGTCCTAATATTCCAACCAGTAGCGGCCAAACACAGCCGTTACCAAAATAGTTTTATACCAAAGATTGTTGGAATTTTAAATAGCCTTTGACTGGCTTTGACCATTTTTACGTATTTTTAAATGATATATTATATTGAGAATTTTGTGCACGACAGTACTCACCAATTTTCGGCTTGTTACCGTTAAAGTGTGAGCGAATAAATGACTATTCTAAATTACTATTCTCTAAAGTCTACGTTGCATAGGTCAGAAAGTTATCCTAGTTTCTCTGAGAAACCGTAGAATTTTCGGAATTTGTCGAGTTTTATTGGTACGTAGCACAGCGGAGAAACACATGGCCTAGTGTCTCAATTAGCAGTCGTCATTTGTCCCACCTTTTCCGTCAATCAACTTTATTTTAACCCTAATAGCACTAGGCTAATATGGGTGGAAATTGGAACAAGACCAAAGGTGTCGATGGGATCCCAAAAATCTAAGATTTGATCCAGACAACTGGGTCTTGTCTTAGCCAGATCCAGTCTTCGCCAGACTCCTTGAACATTTTTACAATTAAAATTCAGAAACAGATTAAGGCCAAATAGCTAATCACCTGAGAAAACCAAGTTCAGATTTGGATTCAGCATGTGTGTTTACCCCTATAAGTCATATCTGTTTTGACGAAAACTTCCTGCCACTTCTGCCAATTTCCCGGTTCCGGCCGAACTCCAGAACTACTTGTCCGGCGAAAAAAGAAAGCTCAAAGACGAAATCAGGGTATCTTCTTTCCCCAGTACTGAACATCTAATCAACTTCAAATAGAAATTTAGCTTATAACAAATTTTCCGATTCCAGCCGGATTCCGGTCGAACAATATGTCCGGGTAAAATACGATTGTCCCACAGGGACTCAGCATCTCTTCTTACCCCTAAATCGCTTATCTAATCAACTAGAAATAAAACTTTGACTTCCAACAGTTTTCCGGTTTTGGCCGGATTCCGGACGAACTACATGTCCGGGTAGAAACTTGTTTTCACATAAGTGTTCAGCATGTCTTCTTGCCCTAAATCGAACATCTAATCAACTCCAAATAAAACTTTTAATTTTGACAAACTTTCCGGTTTGGGCCGGATTCCGGTCGAAATACTTGTCCGTCGAGAAAATAGTTTTCACCATCGTCTTCAGCATGTCTCCCTACCTCTAAATCGAACATTCAATCAACTTCAAATAAAACTTTTACTTTCAACAAACTTTCCGGTTTGGGCCGGATTCCGGTCGAAATACTTGTCCATCGAGAAAATAGTTTTCACCATCGTCTTCAGCATGTCTCTCTACCTCTAAATCGAACAATCAATCAACTTCAAATAAAACTTTTACTTTCAACAAACTTTCCGGTTTGGGCCGGATTCCGGTCGAAATACTTGTCCATCGAGAAAATAGTTTTCACCATCGTCTTCAGCATGTCTTCCTACCCCTAAATCGAACATCTAATCAACTTCAAATAAAACTTTTATTTTCAACAAACTTTCCGGTTTTGGCCGGATTCCGGGCGAACTACTTGTCCGATGACAAAATGGTTTTCACCGTCGTGTTCAGCATGTCTTCTTACCCCATAATCGACTATCACATTAGCTGTTTCAAAATATTTTGTTTGTCCCTTAATTTGAATCCCCTCCCCCACCCCTAAATGTAGAGCTACAAAGCCCATCTACGAACTTGACTGGTCCGACGACCCAACGAACCCTCACACCAAGTTTCATCAAAATATCTCATTCCCTTCGAGAGTTATCGTGCTTACAGACGGACGGACGGACGGACAGACGGACAACTTTTGCGATGTCATAGGTATCCCTCCACTTACGTTTTGGGATCCCAAAAACGAACATTGACGCACAATACAAATAAAACAGAAACTAACAAACAATAAGTACGAAACGAACATATAATCAAGTACAGTTAAAATGTTCAGTGAAATACGGAATGAACGATTTTAGAAATCTTCGTGAAGATTTCGCTGGCGGGGGAATAAGCTTGGGTTTCGGATCGTTCGTGCTTCGCGTATTAGGGCCAAGAGAGGGTGTAACGAAGTCCGGAAGGATGGTCCTGTGTGTCGAGGATTCAAAATTTGTCGAGATTTTCAACCGTCGTGTCGCACTCAATTCAGTTCAGTATAATCTAAAAAACAGATAACGGACAAGCCGATGGGTTGTTTTTACGTCAAAGCATAACGTCATAACAGAACAATCTACAAATATATACAATTTTGCGACATTTATACCGACGTCCTATGATAAACATGGTCAATAACATGCTAGTCTACGATTAATAAAATACAAATAAACTAAAATTAATATTCAAAAACGCTCCGAGTTATATAAACGAACAAACGAGGGGACAAAACTCTGAGCATACCTTGTTCGCAAAGCTACGACCGGTTCTAAACGAGGCACAGGGTCGGCAGCTTGACGGGGAAGACGAATTCGGGAGGGGAGAAAATTAGGGGGGAGTATATCACGGTGAAATGGCTTTTGGACCCATGTACCGAACTTCATACAAAGTTGAAGTCGGCGGCATGAAAGAGTATCTAACTTAAATTGCTTTAGGAGCTGAACCCTTTTACCTAAAGGTTGTTTATTTTGTAAGTACAGTTCATACCAGACAATAAAACCTTTTGCTTATTTACGGCCTACTACACCCCTCGCCACAACATCAGGTTGAGAATGCTTCTTCACATACAAATACAGTCGTCGTAATAACGGGTAATACTTCGTCTGTTGACTAAGTAAATACGCTATTTGGCATTAAGTCAGTCAATCACCCTTTTTCATTTCAGGAAAAAATCGAGCATGTAGTTGAAGAGTACAACAGCCAGATTGATGGACTGCAATCCGAAATAAATGAGATTCGACGGATGAAGGATGAGTTAGTCAGCTATGTCAGAGAACTGGAGCAAGTCAATGATGATCTCGAACGACAGAATCGGTAAGCTTCCTGCGTATCAGACCATAGGTTTCGAAGTGATCCACGATTTGTAGCTGAAAGAACGGTCAGGTCAGGTCGGAAGGAAGGCAAGGGATAGGCGAGAAGATGAAGGTCTTCGCAGATTTTGGGAACGTTTTGCGACCCCATTAACTATCGCCATCTCTTTCGGGGAATGAGTGGTCGAACCACTCAGATGGTTTAACTTTCAAGAACCTCTTTTGGGAATTTAGGAGAGCAGAAACCTAGAGACAGGAACCTACAACGCCACAGTCCCTTTGGCTACCCGTCCGCCTCGATCATTAGCGATATGAAACCGTAAGAGACCAATTTTTATAACCCTGTTAGTTTGACCACGGGAAAAAAAGCTGAAGTGTAGCCGACAGTCCCAAGAATAGGCTCACTGCCAGTCAGGGAGTTCTGGGACCGGACTATCTATATGGTAAACGGATTAGAAAGGTTCTGTAAGGTGTCTGTTCTAGCTCCGTTCTGGCTCAGTTCGTGAGGCTGCACCTTTATTGACCAGTGACGAATTTTAACGGATCTTGTATTATCGACTGTATAAGGCTTCCCATCGCAACTCCTTCGATTGCTTCCTGCCGTACTTCCGTTGGATTGTAGATGCTCAAGTTTGAGTGCTTAATACGACAGGAACGGCAGCCAAGCCGAAAGTGTGGTTGGAGAAATGCAACGTACGGCTCACGCATCAGTGCATTCGCTGAACAGTACAGATCGTTGCACTTTCTGATTCCAGTTATAGGATGACATCCTGCATAGTAGCAAGAACTGATAATGATAAGAACCTTTGTATCCCAGCCACTGCGCCGAGCAAAAATATTCGTAAAGCGCGAGTGGGTGCAAGAACAGATAAGCCAGTAGAACCTCCGTTTTTGGTCCCATACAGCGACTGTGGATACCCTGACAAAACTGAGCTGAGCTAGAGGTACTTACTGAGCTTTGAGTTGATACCCATCTAGTTCCCTCTTCGCCGCTGCGCATATCAGAGGAAAAAGTTCAGCAGTCCTGCTGACCCGCTTTGCAGTGGGTCGCTGTGACGTCACAATGGTAGACAACAATTTCTTCTCCTTGGCTTCACTGGATACAGCTGTTTGTAGAGGTAACGAATTGTCATGTTCCACGTAGCTCCTACCCTCCGCTCGTCTATTTCAACCAATCAATCAACTTTAATCCGAATAGCTAAAAGCTAGAAAAGGAATACAAATTTACAAAATACACAGACACACAAGAAACAAATTAACTAATACACTTACAAGAAATTACCAGAAATAAATGATGGGATGAAACTACGTAAAAATTGGGTAGAAAAATTAGCGGGATCTGGGGAAAACTGATTGCCAGTGTTTTCGACTCCGTATGGTCGTATTACGGATATATTGGTTCTTCATGGGTGTCTATACCCGAGACCTTGTAGGTCATGTGTCTTGCATAGCGTCGTAGGGCTAATGTAGTGACTATTGTAGAGGCGTTAGAGTTTGGGTTCATTCGGGTTGGGGCATGCTTGGACGGAGCAAGGATGAGGAGCGACAATGGGAGATGATCTACATAGGGACATCCTTCCAGATATGCCAGCAACATCGGCCGGCGAAAGACTAGGCTAAATTTACTTCAAACGTGGAAAAGCTAATGAAGTAGCATGTCCACCTCATGCCCATTCATCGGAACGATTCCTCAATTCTTTCGTGCCATATTTTACCGAACATTTTACGCTCTTTAAAAGTTGCTGTCGTCTATTTCTTTTCATCCCGTTTCTTTATTTTTGTTGTGACATAAATAGTTTGACCATTGCTTTTTTATCTCAATCACATTTGTTTAAATTCTAGAATAGTAGTGACACTTATGATGAATTATTTTTGTACTTCGCGTCCGTATTTTCATGACATGTATTTTAAACCGGGAATTGTATAATAGTAGTGACACTTATGACGAATTATTTTTTGAACTTGTCATTCTAATTCGCGTTCGTATTCTGAATTGTATTTTAAGCCGTGATTTGTATATATAAATCATAGGTTACCATTGTAAATATATCCCTTGGTTGATCTTTTTATTTGTAATGACATGTCCAGCACTATTTTTTTTCTGTAAAAGATATCCATGGATAACAAACCGAATTGAAAATTAAATGTATCTTCTAATACACAGTAGGCTATTGTAAGTTCTCGAGAGTAGCCATGTTTTGTCGTTGCAAACCCGGCTCACTTTGTATGGGCCATCCGTCTTACTTTAGCTCGGGCATATAGTAGGTTCATAGCATTATCTTCACTTGCTTTACTTATAAGCAGGCCGTCTATCCTCCTGTGGCGCCCTCTTCTTGTGCCCAAAAGATATTTTTTTTTTCCCACATAATTGCTTGGCTGATTGCGCTAAATGGATACGTCAGCTGATTTTATTCTAGCTATGTTTCAGCCCTTCTTGGCAAGGGTCCTCTTACTTGTATATTTGCTTGGTGTCTGTGCGATGCGTAGGTGCTGATTGATGGCCAGTAAAGTAAATTGTGTAATAAGCTGCATAAGAGATACCCGCGTCAGCTTACGCTGCGAGCAGGAAGTGACTTGCGTCATTGAGAAAAACGGAAATCGGCCCTATTTTCTCTTATGAGGCCCTAAAGAAATCACCAACTGCTTGGGTTGCTCAAATTAGTCAAGAAACGATAACGCGGCAACGCCTTATGCAGCTTATTACATCAGTGTGAACAATGCGTAGCAGACTTACATATAGGTTCACCTAGTACCTAGTCATTTCAAAGCAAACGGAATACTCCTGGAATGCGAATTCAGTCTCTTGAATACTGTAAATAAAAATCTTGCAGTATCTACTGGGATTAATCTTGTCTCAGTAGAGATAAGATTAATCCCAGTAGCAAATACTGCAGTTGACTTTGATCCTTACTCGTAGGAACTTTTTACAGTGAAGAACTAGACACGGCTAGCCTCCGTATGAGCAAAGACAATAATAGTGGGAAAGACCGTTGACTTCGCTAAAATCGGGTCTCCGAAAATCAATCTGAACGCTACCTAGCGTTTGGACTTGTCCAATTTCGAGCGGTTGATGAGTAATATAATCAAAGCAAGAAGGCGCGAGTAGGCAATGCCTGTGCCTGTCAACATGTCAAGTAGTGAATTCAACACTTTTTTCCATAAAAAAAGCTATTTATTCTTTTCCTACTTGTTTTTTATTCCAATTAAAGAGGAAATCTGAATGGAGAGAGGATGCTCATCATAAGGGAAACGAAACAAAATCAACAAAACGTACTTTGATGATGATTCTGCAGAGAGCGATGGAAGAAAATGTCAACAGAGCGATTTTTTAACGAAATAACATCCGCTAAACGGCGCTGCTTGTTGTGACTCATGGGGCTTACGGGAGTTTCCGGTCTTTCCCACTTTTACTGTCTTTGCTTCTGAGAGATAGAAAATTTCAGGTTGAAGCCGCTTTGTTATGTTTATTAAGTGAGAAAGCGGAAGAAACAATTCGTTCGGGCTCTGGTGGTCTGCGTGTTCTCCAAAGAACTGAGAGCTGTCGAGCCATTGGTCCATCGGTTCATCTTAGTGTTCTTTGAAAATGAATCAGTCCGGTCTGACTGGGTCTGGGATCGGCTGGAGCATTTTTCTGCGGATTCGCGCAATACTTCAGGTTATGTTGTAACGCTTGCTATTAGAAGCCATTGTTTACAGTTGGTACCCGCTACACTGTAAAAAGTTTCTCCGAATAAGGATGCAGTATTTGCTACTGGGATTAATGTTATCTCTATTGGGATAAAATTAATCCGAATTAGGGATATCCTTATCTCAATAAAGACAAAATTAATCCCAGTAGTAAATACTGCAAGATTTTTGTTTTACAGTGTAGGTTAAGGCGTGGGAAGCTTGGGCTGGAAGCTTAGAGATGGTGCATACTTCATTACTTGACAGATTTTACTTGGGTGATTTACTTGACGAAATGCGCTTCGGACTGAGATCGGAACATTTAAAGGACCCCTCGCACTATTTACTCTTCAACTTACAGTATTTTAAAATATTTGAGTACTTTAAAACTAGGCTGTTTTAAGCCTTTTCCGAGATCCGTTGGATTATAGCGAAAACAGGGAAACAATTCACATAACCGGTTCTTCTGATGGAAAAACTCCTCGCAGACAACAGTCGACAGCGTGATACACATCGAAGGTAGCAAAACACGGCAAGTGAGAAAATCAGCGTGGTTTTGTTAGAGGGGTTAGAATGTACCGTTCGGGTTTATAAATATATAGAGTGATTATGGAAGTAGGTTGCAGTAGGTAAGACAGGTCCTTTAAGGCTGCGGGGGCTAGGCTTCCGATTCCAACTATTTAGTTTGTTTATTTTCTTTACAGGGCCGCTGTGGCGTCGGTTGAAGATTTTGAATCCCGGTTGAATCAGGCTATTGAGAGAAATGCCTTCCTAGAATCAGAACTCGACGAAAAAGAAACATTGTCAGTGATGGTTCAGAGGTTAAAAGATGAATCGAAAGGTAAGGCAGCACAGGGTTGCAAAGCTTCACACTGCCTTTAAGGTAAAACAAAAAAACAGTAAACAAACCCTTAGGCTTTGTTTGGAGGGGAACATGCTACACGCAGGGCTGTCAGGATTGTTCCAATACTCTCAAGGAAATTAAGTCTTACTCGCAAAATTATTAACAACAAACTTGAATGGTACTTAACCGTTTAACCTTATCAGGTCACCAATTCACGATTATCAAGTACGTTCAATGACTACACAGTCACAAGTTTCATAAGAGATAACATAAGTGCGGTTTCAACAGATAATGCGTAACAGAAAACACTTCGGATGTCATCTGTTGTGTTTCAAGATGTTATGCATAATAAGCTTTACCATCAGGAAGAACCGAAAAACCGCCAAAAAGTATCTGCTGAGATTTCCGACATCATGACGATTTTCAAACACAACAGATAACATCCGAAGTGTTCTCTGTTACGCATTGTCTGAGCATCCTCGTGTTATAGAATAGAATAGAATAAAACTTTAATTCGAAAATATGGCTTATCATATGGAACCCTCTTGTTGGTTCTAGTTATTTATTAATTAATTAATATTATCGATTATTTTATTATTTATTGCGAGTTTGAACTGGTGAGTACTACTGTTTTTCTTGTATTTTGAAGAAGGTAATTGTTTTCATTTATCACTCCCGTGCCATTCGTGCATTGCCCTCTGAGGGGAGTATTTGTTAATTTACCTGTGTACAATTATTGAGAATAATGAACGAACCTGAACCTGGATCATAGCAAACTGCCAAATTCGATATTTCACGTCTCTCGCGAGTTCCGCCCCGATGAAAAATTTGTAGCCTGCGTAGTAGGATGGTAATAGTAAGAAAACGTTGCATGTAGTACTATGTAATAGCAAAGAATACTATCATTTAATGTGCCTCAGACTGGTTCAATCTTATGTAGTAGTATCCAGTAGCATCCTGTCTTGCCATAGTAGCATCCGGTCTTGCTAATAGTATCATATAGTAGTATGCAGTAACACGGTAGCATTGAAATAGAAGCATGTAGTAGCATCGTTAGTACTGTATGCTACTTTTTCGTACTACTTCATAGTACTATTTTGAGATAAATTTTTCATCGGGGCTGCTTCCCGAGCGAACGGCAACTGTTGAAAGTATCCAGTTTCAGGTCTACAAGCCATCTTGCGGCTCTCATAACCGTTAATCGATTTGATACTCTGGATAACAGATGAGAATGAGCAAATGTGAAATGAGCAAACTGTCGTTTAAACTTTTTGACAAATTCCATCGAGTTTAGTGGACCGTTTATACTCGAGATGGGTGAATCCGACCATGAAAGGATTCGTATCCGAATCCAGTGCTAGGTACGAATCCGATTCCGAATCCGAATCCGAATCCACCATTTGATGCTGGGGATTCGAATCCAGATTCGAATCCGACCTTAACAAAAATCAAATCATGTACACAGGTTATGGTTTAAAAATCTGAGGTGACAAAAGACACTTATATCTAAGGTAATCAGATAACGTGAAAGATACTGAGAATAGTATGTGGTGGAGATAAAAAAAAAAACGTTCGATTGCCTAAGCACAGTGTGTAAAAATTGGGAAAACGGAAACTGGAAAGATGAAATCTAGGAATTTGAGCGGATTTGTAAGATTGAGTAAGAATCCGAATCTGAATCCAGCCTGACGAGCAGAAGATTCGAATCCGGCCAAAAGGATGTGTAATATTAGTAATTAATTGGATGAATCCTGGATCCGAACCCGGATTCGGATTCGCTCACCTCTGATTATACTGGTATTGTTATTTTGTCAGTCAAGTTCTGTCTTACCATGGGCTTTGGGTGCAACTGTAATCTAACGTTACTGCTGCGGAAAGGTTGCACTCGTGTTTGGGAACCACAGAGTACAATCGGTTTGCGCCAGTAATCAGCGTGATATAAACCTGACGCACGGTGTAGGTAACGCCTCCTAGTTTAGTAAAAAAAAAATCTTGCAGTATTTCCTACTGGGATTAATCTCGTCTACTGGGATTAATCGTGGTCTTCGCCATGCTGGACCGAAAATCTGGAACTCCATTCCAGCTGATTTGAAACAGTGTCTTGACCCATCAAAATTTAAAAAACTGCTTCGAAGGCATATTATTGATTCTTGCAAGCAATAAAGTGTATGTACGTATCTTTAGTTGTGGTGTTTCGAAGGATTTCTATTATTTATTTTGTTTAGGCTAGGTTAAGACGGTTATTTTTCTTTTATTGGAGTTAAATTACGCGCTTAAGTATGTCGTGAGGCATTTGCGTTGTTTGTTAGAAGTTGGTTAAATTTGTTATAAATAAACTACCTACCTACCTACCTAACTCAGTTTTGGGCACATACCAACCTTTATTAAAAATACACTGTACATATGTATCTCACTTTTATTATATTTTATAACTGTATACAATATACACGACACTACCAAAGATAACGTATCTCCTACATGGATTTATATGCGAATTCTGGATTTTTGTATGACCGAGTCCTTTAAGTTCACTCCTGAATGGTCCGGAAGGTTGCATTCCCTTGCAAAGGTCCACAGGATTGAAAAGTTGGAGGTGCAAGTCTGGTCTGGTGAATGTGGTATTTTGTTATTTATTTTGTATTTATGGTATTACGGATGATTACTCGTTATTTATTTAAGTTAAACTGTTTTTTTCGTTGTATGTTGTTCCCGAGCATTCGAGATGCCTCTCTGCCGGGAAAGAAGTGTAATTTATTTTATAAATTTTTACGTAAATATATAAACCTGAACCTGAATCTTCTCTCTATTATGTTGTAACCAGTCTTTACTCCTTACAGAGTTGCGGCAGGAGCTCCAGGTTCGAAGCCACAACCGAGAATCTTTATCAAACGGCCTCCTGTCCAGTAGTCCCGGTGTTGACAAATCCTTGTCTCCAAAAATTGAGTCAAGTAAATTAGCCAAGGAATACAGAGAATCTCCGTTAAAAGGTTAGTTGTCTTGCGGCTTGACAAACAGAGTGCCATATCTCTTTCATGCCTGCCTGTTTGTCTGCTTCCCTATACGTTTTTGGTTTCCCAAAACGTAAGTGGAGGGATACCTATGACATCGCAAAATTTGTCCGTCTGTCCGTCCGTCTGTCCGCCCGTCTGTCCGTCCGTCTGTAAGCACGATAACTCTCGAAGGGAATGAGATATTTTGATGAAACTTGGTGTGAGGGTTCGTTGGGTCGTCGGACCAGTCAAGTTCGTAGATGGGCTTTGTAGCTCTACATTTAGGGGTGGGGGAGGGGATTCAAATTAAGGGACAAACAAAATATTTTGAAACAGCTAATGTGATAGTTGATTAGGGGGTAAGAAGACATGCTGAACACGATGGTCAAAACCATTTTGTCATCGGACAAGTAGTTCGCCCGGAATCCGGCCAAAACCGGAAAGTTTGTTGAAAGTAAAAGTTTTATTTGAAGTTGATTAGATGTTCGATTTAGAGGTAGGAAGACATGCTGAAGACGATGGTGAAAATTATTTTCTCGACAGACAAGTATTTCGCCCGGAATCCGGCCCAGACCGGAAAGTTTGTTGAAAGTAAAAGTTTTATTTGAAATTGATTAGATGTTCGATTTTGGTGTAGGAAGACATGCTGAAGACGATGGTGAAAACTATTTTCTCGATGGACAAGTATTTCGCCCGGAATCCGGCCCAAACCGGAAAGTTTGTTGAAAGTAAAAGTTTTATTTGAAGTTGATTAAATGTTCGATTTAGAGGTAGGAAGACATGCTGAAGACGATGGTGAAAACCATTTTCTTGACGGACAAGTTCGACCGGAATCCGGCCCAAACCGGAAAGTTTGTCAAAATTAAAAGTTTTATTTGGAGTTGATTAGATGTTCGATTTAGGGCAAGAAGACATGCTGAACACTTATGTGAAAACAAGTTTCTACCCGGACATGTAGTTCGTCCGGAAACCGGCCAAAACCGGAAAACTGTTGGAAGTCAAAGTTTTATTTCTAGTTGATTAGATAAGCGATTTAGGGGTAAGAAGAGATGCTGAGTCCCTGTATGACAATCGTATTTTACCCGGACATATAGTTCGACCGGAATCCGGCTGGAATCGGAAAATTTGTTATAAGCTAAATTTCTATTTGAAGTTGATTAGATGTTCATTACTGGGGAAAGAAGATACCCTGATTTCGTCTTTGAGCTTTCTTTTTTCGCCGAACAAGTAGTTCTGGAGTTCGGCCGGAACCGGGAAATTGGCAGAAGTTGCAGGAAGTTTTCGTCAAAACAGATATGACTTATAGGGGTAAACACACATGCTGAATCCAAATCTGAACTTGGTTTTCTCAGGTGATTAGCTATTTGGCCTTAACCTGTTTCTGAATTTTAATTGTAAAAATGTTCAAGGAGTCTGGCGAAGACTGGATCTGGCTAAGACAAGACCAAGTTGTCTCGATCAGATATTGAATTTTTGGGATCCCATCGAAACCTTTGGTCTTGTTCATTCTCGTGTACACGTGGCTCTCGATAATCCTCTTTTGAATGGCGAAAGAAGCTGTGGGATGTGACAAAGTAAATCTGTCCGTCTGTTTCTGCAAAACTGTCGAATTGTTTTGACTTGGTGATTCTTATAAAGAGAATAGTCAACTTCGTAGACGGACCTAATGATTCGAGGCCTTAGAATTTTAGAACGAAAAATATCGTCCGATAAAATTGGGTATAATTCGGGGGTTGAAGGACAAGCTGATAAAGAAAATGGTGTCACTCTTTATAGTGATTGTTCGGCTAGAATCCGGTTTATGCGGGAAATTCCAGAACGAACTCGATCTCCCAATAAATCCGATAAGAGGGTAAGAAAAAGTGGCTAGATAGGGTAGTTTCCACGGTATAGGTTGATCCTCGGCTTTGTAGAAGGGAAGGTAGGAGACGTACCATTAGTTTGGGGGAGAGAGAAGAAATTCTGGAAGCTCCATCAAAATGTCCAGAACAACAACAATTTGTTTAATATCTCTGGTCTTTGTGTTAGCGCTGTCCCCTAAAGATTTTTTTTTTTTTTGCTTTGTTATCCGGAGAAATGCAACTGAGATTTATGGTATTTGACGGAGCAAAACGGATAAGTCAGCTACATTTTATTAGAGCTATATTTCGGCCCTTCTTGGTAAGGGTCCTCTTCAGGCTCAAGCTGGAAAATGAACTAATAAAATGTAGCTGACTTATCCATTTTGCTCCGTCAAATATGATTCGCAGTCAGCTTGGGCTGAAGGAATATTTGGGATTTATGGGTCTGTCTTGAGAAGCTTATGTGGTTTAAGCCCCATTAGTCTTGCCGCGTAACATCACTGTGCGGTGCTGCCAGTTCATCCCAACTTAGTGAACGCAAAAATGTGTTATATTCCTCTCTTCAGAATTCGACACAGGTTGTGCGATACAGGTCACATCCTACTACTAAAGGTTCAAAGTGGTTACCCCGAAGAGATACGAACCGCCTTAGGATCGATTTAGGTATTAAAACCCCATCTGTTCCCGATTACGTAATATTCTCCCTCCCCCCCCCCCTTTTCTCCTATACGTATTAGACCCCAGCGAGAGAAATCCCAGAAAATCCCCAACTAGCACCTGTGGCCCCTCTTCATGAAAGATATATAAGGAGTCTTGTACTTGTTGAGTTGTACAATAACCGACAAGTTAGCCCTTTTCTAGTGTTTTTTGGGATCCCAAAACGTAAGTGGAGGGATACCTATGACATCGCAAAAGTTGTCCGTCTGTCCGCGCGATAACTCTCGAAGGGACTGAGATATTTTGATGGAACTTGGTTGGAGGATCCTTTAAGTCAAAGTACAGGTGAAGTTCGAAGATGCGCTCTGTAGCCCTATATTTGAGGGTGGGGGAGGGGTTTCAAATTAAGGGACAAGAAAAATATTTTTTTTAAACCTATTGAGATAGTTGATTTATGGATAAGGAGACATGCTGAATTCGAATATGAAGTTTATTTCCTCGCCGGACAAATAGTTCACTCGGAATCCAGCGAAAACCGGAAAACTTGTGAAAAGTAAAAGTTTAATATGAAGTTGATTAGAGGTTCGATTTAGGGTCAAGGAGATGTGCTGAGTCCGAATGTGATTTTTATTTTCTCGCCAGACAATTAGTTCGTCCGGTATCCGGCCAAAACCAGAGAATTTGTTGAAAGTTAAATTCTTAGTTAAATTTGATAAGATGTTCGATTTGCGGGTAAGAAGACATGCTGAATTCGCATATGACAATCATTTTCTCACCGGATGCACAAATCGCTCGGAATCGGACTGAAACCGGAAAATTTGTTAAAAGTAAATTAGAGGTTTAATGTTGGGGCAAGGAGATATGCTGAATTCGTTTTTGAGCTTTAGTTTTTTTTGCCAGACAAGTAGTTTGTCCGGAATCCGGCCAAAACCGGAAGTGGGCAGAAGTAAGGAAGGAAGAAGATACGACGTAGGCTATAGGGTAAACCATATGCTGAATCCATATTTGAATATTTGACAGCGCAAAACGGATATATGAATATATCTGAACTTGTTGAAATTCAGCTGGCGTATCCGGTTTCCACTGTCAAATACGAACTTGGTCTTCTCCGATTATTGTGTTGCAAGAGCAACACTTTGGTTTTGTCCTTTTTTTTTTTTTTTTTTTTTTTTTTTTCCTATGACTCCGATTTCCTTTTATTCCTGGTAACTAAGAAGGGTCTAACCTGTGCGGTTTTTACGGAAAGTGTGGACCTTAGGCCGGATTGATGAATATGACATTACATTTTGGAAAGCTCCGTAGAACTCTTGCCTGGGGCCAATAAGGATGGTTTTTGCTTGTCCTCGAGCCAGAGCCTACGGTTTACGAAGTGAAGTGGAGTTGTATAGCCTATGTCAGAGAGGACTATCTGAAGTTGTGTAGCGAACCTTTCGTTTCATCAAAAGATGTTTCTGCTTTCGAGTGGAAAGCTCCGTTCTAGCACGCAAGCAGGCAGGCACCAGTTTCAAATTGAAGATGGACTAAAATCTATAAGTGTTAAATATATGCGGCAGTTACCCGGCCCCACAGCCAACATATCTTCTTTGAGTGATAAATAGAAAAATCTACAGAGACAAAAAAGTGGCTTTTTCCCACGGGTCCGAAAGTGCTGCCATCTATTGTTTCTGACTATGTCTGCGACGATTTCAGCTGAGTTTATAATTTTTTTTTTTGCACTTTGGTTTGTGGTAGAGTAACGGTATCAGATGTGCCTCTTAAACTTTAAAAGTTCTCTCATTGCTAACGAAACTAGAGCTTATCCTTTGCTCCTTTCTAAGTCGTGACGTTAGAAAGTTGGCCTACGGCAAAAAAGTCAACTTTTGAACTAAGACAGGTAGAATTTTTTTTTCGACGGCAATCGATAGCTATTGATGAGCTGATCAAAGTATATGTCATCCATTTTTTGGTACAAAAATTCCTTCATGAGATACACCAGTTTGAAAATTTCAAGGGGTTGACAACTTCATAGTAAGGTACATTGAAACCAAAAATAGGCGATACCAGTTATGATACATATAGGGGACTTTTAAGCAACAGTCGACTGTTAGCCCATAATCATCTTCGGTAATGAGGGGTTTGCAACTTTTGCTAGTTGGTATACCTGTTATTTGTTTCCGGTGTATTCGATGGTAAGAACAATTTGGTTCCCAATGGTAAGATATGCAAGGGACTTGTAAGTAATAATCGGCTTTTATGCTACAATCATCTTCTGGGATGATGGGTTTGCAGCTTTTGCTAGCTCGTGTACCCATTATGTGTTTCCGGTTAACTTAATGTATATCACGGGAGAGGGACTTGTAAGTAGGAATCGGTTCACGAGGGGCTAGGAATTTTTGCAAATGGGTGCACATTGTGTTCGATTTATATAAATCTGACGGTAAGAAATTTTTTATCGATGGTCTATCGCTGTAACCTAGGATTTACGTAGGTTTACGCATAATGTAAAACAAGGTAGTTTCGTAATAATTAATAGTGTCATCTATAGTATTTTAATTACGGATAGCTTTCTAATGCCAACAAGATTATGTAAGATATTGTTCCAAGTTTTCATCCGTCACGATGTCTACGATTGAAAAGGATAAAGTACAACTGACTGCAAAGTTAATTTAGTCCCTTCTTCCTATATTATTTTGTTGTTGTTTTTACAACGCTGAAGAATACCTTTTGATCATATGATTAATTTTTTTAGAACATCCCGTTTAAAAAGCTTATGCTATAATCATCTTCAGCGATGAGGGGCTTGCAACTTTTGATAGCTGGTATATCCATTATTTGTTTCCGGTGAATTTGATGTCAATCACGGGAGACGGACTCGTAAGTAAGAATCGGTTCACGAGGGGCTAGAAATTTTTGAAAATTGGTGCACATTGTATTCGATTTCTGTAAATATGACAGTAAGAAATTTTGTATCGATGGTCTATCGCTATAACCTAGGATTAACTGTTTACGCAACGGGTACAAACGATACGGTAATGTAAAACAATAAGGTAATTTTGTAATAATTAATAGTGTCATCTATGGTATTTTAATCCTGAAAAGTTACGGATAGCTTTATAATTTCAACTAGATTATATAAGATATTGTTCCAAGTTTTCATCCGTCACGATATCTACGATTGAAAAGGATAAAGTTCAACTTCGACGGCAATCGATAGCCGCTGATGAGCTGATCAAAGTATATGACATCCATTTTTTGGTAAAAAAATTCCTTTATGAGATACACCAGTTTGAAAGTTTCAAGGGGTTGACAACTTCAGTAGTAAGGTACAGACTGAAATCAAAAATAGGCGATACCAGTTGTGAGACATTTAGGGGACTTGTACGCGACAGGCGACTGTTAGCTCATAATCATCTTCGGCAATGAGGGGTTTGCAGCTCTCGCTAGTTGGCGTACCTGTCATTTGATGAACAATTTGGTTCCCAAATGTAAAACATGCAAGGGACTTGTAAGTAATAATCGGCTGTTATGCTACACAAATCTTCAGCGATGAGGGGTTTGCAACTTTTGCTAGTCGGTGTACCCATTATTTTTATCCGGTGAACTTGATGTCCATCACGGGAAAGGGACTTGTCAGTAGAATCGGTGCACGAGGGGCTAGAAATTTGTGCAAATTGTTGCACATTGTATTCGATTTATATAAATCTGACGGTAAGAAAGTTTGTGTCGTTGGTCTATCGCTGTAACCTAGGATTTACTGTTAACGCGACGGGTACAAACGATACTGTAATGTAAAACAAGGTAGTTTTGTAATAATTAATAGTGTCATCTATGGTATTTTAATCTTAAAAAGTTACGGATAGCTTTATAATACCAACTAGATTATATAGGATATTATTCCAAGTTTTCATCCGTCACGATGTCTACGATTGAAAAGGATAAAGTTCAACTGACTGCAAAGTCAATTTAGTCCCTTTTTCCAATATGCTTTTGTTGTGGTTAGGGCAATCGATAGCCCTTGAAGAGCTGATCAAAATATATGCCATCCATTTTTTTGAACAAAAATCCTTCACGAGATAAACCAGTTTGAAAGTTTCAAGGGGTTGACAACTTCGGGAGTAAGGTACACACTGAAACCAAAAATAGGCGATACCAGTTGTGAGACATGTAAGGGACTTGTAAGCAACAGTCGACTGTTAGCTCATAATCATCTTCGGCAACGAGGAGTTTGCAGCTTTTGCTAGTTGGTATACCTGTTCTTTGTCTCAGGTGTATTCGATGGTAAGAACAATTTTGTTCCCAATTGTAAGACATGCATGGGACTTGTAAGTAATAATCGGCTTTTATGCTATAATCATCTTCAGCGATGAGGGGTTTGCAACTTTTGATAGCTGGTGTATCCATTATTTGTTTCCGGTGAATTTGATGTCAATCACGGGAGACTGACTTGTAAGTAAGATCGGTTCACGAGGGGCTAGAAATTTTTGAAAATTGGTGCACATTGTATTCGATTTCTGTAAATATGACAGTAAGAAAGTTTGTATCGATGGTCTATCGCTATAACCTAGGATTAACTGTTTACGCAACGGGTACAAACGATACGGTAATGTAAAACAAAAAGGTAGTTTTGTAATAATTAATAGTGTCATCTATGGTATTTTAATCCTGAAACGTTACGGATAGCCTTCTTCCGATATTGTTTTGTTGTTGGTTTTACAACGCTAAAGAACAGCTTTTGATTATGTGATTATTCTTTTTAGCACATACCGTTTTAAAAGCTTCGATAAGTTGACAATTTCAGCATTTAACCGACAGCGAAGAAACAAAACCAAAGTGTTGCTCTCGCAACACTTTTGCCGGCGAAGCCGGACAAAGGTTGCCGCAACACTTCACGTTGCCCGGGCAACGTAGGTCTAGTTACCATTGACCTTAACCTGTTTGTAAATGTCAAAAGTAAAATTTTTTAAGAAGTCTGTTGAAGACCGAATATCTACAAGACCGATTTGTCGGGAGCAAATATTACAATTTCGGGATCTCGTCGAAACTTTGGTCTTGTTTCTTTCGTGGCAAGACTATAGAGTGATAGTGTTATGTTTATTTACCATTTTTTTTATGGCGGAAAGATCAAATTCTGCGCTAACGCTGTGGCAGCTGCTTTTAAAAAATAAAATTCTGTTCTGTTCATTCTATTCTACTAACAAGGCGATACACATCGTCACAAGACTGCATGGTCTGCTTTGCATCATCACCTAACCGGTACCACCCTGACTCCGTTCTGGTGATGCGACAGTTGTTTATCCTTGACTGATGATCTCCCTAACGCCCTCTCTGGCAGTAATTTGTACCACCTTCCCTTCAACTGCAGACTCTGACCCTTTATATCTAACAGGTGTGAACGGTCACAATGTACCTCTTACCCCTTCCGCGAGAGTGTCAGCTTTGAACATTGTGGGCGATCTCCTTCGACGAGTAGGCGTAAGTATTTATTTATTTATCCCTCTTCCTACTTTCTATGCTTCATTTCTTTCGGATTCTGGACGGACGCGATGGGATGTCATGTCCGTCTCAAATTATATTTCAGAGTTTAAGCATGTTTTTGTTGGGCATTTTTATCTTTTTTAGAAACATTTCGTAACGTTTGATTCCAAAAACGACAGAATGTAGAGAATTCCAGTTTAAAGTAAAAATCGTTTAAATTTTGTTTGCAACCCGCTAAATTGGGGGGGGGGGGGGTGAAAATGGAGTTGAAAAATTCATCAGAAATAGTATCAAAATTATGGGCGTTCGAGACTCGAACTTGAAGCTGGCTATAATTTTGCTCAGGAGACCTCCCCCCCCCCCCCCCGATCCAATGGACTCGAGATGAAAACGGCTGGGTATACCTGCCATGGTCGTCTCAGTCTTGATGGAAGACCAGGGAACCGGCAAACTAGAGCCATTTAGCAAAGCAGATTTGGGTCAAACCCAGAGAATAGTTTTCGACCAAATGGGAAAAGACAGCCGCATGCGCGGACCAGTCAGCCAAGAGGGTCCATGGACTTTAGAAATGATGGGAGACCTTCCAACGAGGGTGATTACCCGTTCTTGTTACTACTGCTCTTTATTAATATCCAATTGACCCGGCTATCGTATTCATAATTACTGAAAAACGTGCTAAGGCAAAACTTGTTTGAATCATTCACAATGGGTCTCCTTTACAAAGTTTTTCCAGATAACTTTTTGTATAATATTGTCGGTCGGGAGGTTAGCCACTGCCCGTCTGGGTCTAAAGGCTGATCTTATACTCTGGGCTGACAACCCCTGTTCATTCCTACCGCTTTGAGACACCCCTTAACCCACTTTACTGTTCTTGGAAGTTCACTGTTCCGCATGATTTTATACGGGAAAGGAAATCTCATTGTGTTTTGTTCTATCCTTACACCATTCAGTTGACTTTCTCAGTGCCAAAATGTCTCGTGCCTAAGCGTTTTTTCCTTTCGAGCGGAGTAGTTCCACATTTAGAGAAATTGTTTTAAGGTTTGGGATCTCTACGATTTTTTTCTAGCCGACGGTAATTGCCAGAATCGGCTGCTCTTCTTGCTATTATTTTTGTTTATATAAAGTTGGCCTTAAACCAACATCGTTCAGCTTTTTACCTCTTGCTGTGTGTGCCCTATTTTCCGTCTTTGTCAGGTCTTCATTCTTGATTCCTGTTTCTAGCTTGAAAAATACCTTTGTTTGGGCTGTAGTCGGCTGCGCTGTGTCTGTGAAGATAGCCACACCAAACAGCTCTTCACTAGTCATCTGTCGTAGCCAGTAGATGGCTGTCGCCACGCGCTATGAAGGTTTGAAAACGCTAACAGGCTCGTGGCAGCTCAAATCACTAACACATAGCTAATGCTTGGTAGTTAGATATATTAACGTTTTCTAAAATAGGCGTTATTTGTACAGTAGAGGTATGTTATGGGATGGTAGTTTCACTTCTAATTGGACAGTCTTCATAACAGATAACACAAGGATGTGCAGTTTCAACAGACAACACTTGGGATGCAATCTGTTGTGATTTTGAACACGTTATGTATAAGTGCTACGCATAGCAAGCATTGTGAGGAAAAGCCGACAAACCGCCAGAAAAGCATCTGCTGAATTTTCCGAAATCATGACGACAAACAAAAAAGTCAGCAGATTATTTTTTGGCATTTTATGGCCTTCGGGACTGCATGTTATGCATAACATTTTAGGTATAACGTTTTTGAAATCACAACTGATTAGATCCCAAGTGTTGTCTGTTGAGTGTTATATGTTGAAACTGCGATAGTGCAAATGGTAAAGTAAAGACCCAAGAAGACCTCAGATCTTCTTCAGACCTTTAGGAACTACTTTGACTCACCAGCAGCAAGTGGACGAAAAGTTAACCAGCATTCGGAGGAGCATACCTTTACTGTAGAGTTATGCTTCCTCGGACGTTAGTTGGAATAGAAGGAATAGAATTTTATTTTTCAAAGTAGCTGTCACAGCGTTACCCCCGAA
Source organism: Branchinecta lynchi (assembly GCA_023053575.1). Taxonomy (NCBI): domain Eukaryota; kingdom Metazoa; phylum Arthropoda; class Branchiopoda; order Anostraca; family Branchinectidae; genus Branchinecta; species Branchinecta lynchi. Next base: position 27,488,833 of record JAKZAP010000006.1, on the reverse strand, counting down.
TTTGACCTTTTCGTCATACACAATGAAGAATAACATAATACTTTGTCACGAAATGGAAAAAAAACACTAAAAAGGACTAACTTGTCGGTTATTGTACAACTCAACAAATGCTGGAACAAAACTCCTTCTATATCTTTCATGAAGAGGGGCCACAGGGGCTAGTTTGGGAATTTTCTGGGACTTCTTTCGCTGGGGTCTAATACGTATAGGAGAATAGGGGGGTGGAAGAATATAACGTAATGGGGGAACAGATAGGGTTTTGGTACCGAAATCGATGCTAAGGCGGGTTCGTCTCTCTTCCAGGGTAGCGAGCTTGAACCTTTTTAGCAGGTAACTGTAGGGCACTTTACCCTCCCCGTTAATAATCATGAGGCCCTAGTTAACTTTGATGCAGCGTTTACAAGTACAGGAAAACTTGAACAGAATCCGATCTTGGTGACAAGATTATGTTTACACGCAGAGGGAAAAAAAATAAATTCTTCAAACCAGAAAATCTGAAAATAATAAACTCACTTAGCCAATATAAAAATGTTTTGAGAGCATTTTGACGTCAGTACTGATGATTGCTGCTCTGAAAAGCTAGGTAGACTTTTGTCTAGTCTTTTTACCAGCGTCGCCGACGAGATTCCTTTCAAGTAGACCGGAATTCCTTTCATCATTAAAGTATTCGTCCGGCTAGACTGCTTTCTAGTCGTCTTCACGAACGGAATCCTTTCGAGTCGACCGGAATTCCTTTCTACTCGACGGGATTTCTTATCCGTGTACCGCTATATGAATAGTTCACTGTCGTTTTCGTTTGCTTGCTGTGGAAAAAGTCAACTAGCAGTCACCCAAAGTAGCTAATCCAGGGCAAACAATGTTTTCAACGGATACGTCAGCTACGATTCTTCATCAGCGATATTTCGGCCCTTCTTGGCAAAGGTCCTCGTCAGGCTGTCAATCCTCTGGTTCAACTTCGGGGAAGGAAACAAACCTGTAATCAGAGGATTGACAGCCTGACGAGGACCCTTGCCAAGAAGGGCCGAAATATCGCCGATGAAGAATCGTAGCTGACGTATCCGTTGAAAACATTGTTTGAATAAATGTTTCAAAGTCAGCTTGGGCTCAAAGAATATTTAATCCAGGGCTCTAAAGACAGTCTATTTATTATGATTTTTTACAGAAGTGTAATTAAAACCTAGAATCTTGAACCAGAATGGGTTGTTTGGGGTCTTTATTTACCATTTACCCTAAACTGCACTGTTTTAAGTTAACCAACGTCCAAAAAAAACACACCTCTACTGTAGCTTGTAAGCACATGCTGTGTCGGAGGGGTGATTCGTAAATTTTGTTCAGTGACAGGACTGGTGCAACCATCGCCACCTCAAAATTAATGTTCCATGAGCTGAGATTTCTTGGAACAAGTTTAGTCGAATCTACATCGGATGTCTTGGGGGCCACGAAATCAGCGAAATATCAATGACCATACTCGTTCACTACTGCTGTGGTTAAGGCTGATTTTTATTTATTTTTAGCTTGCCACGCTCATTATGCCAACTTGACCCGCTAGTTTTTAACTTGTGCTAGATGGCCCTTTATCAGCTTCCGTCTCGAGTGAGATTACAAAGTACTCGTATTTCAGGCCCTGGAGTCCAAGTTAGCTTCGTGCAAGACGTTGGTGAAAGATACGAATCGAGCGAATACCGTTGGCTCTAAGGAAATTACCAGGTATGATATTTAGAACATTCTAGCATATAGACTGACTAGCCACACCTTTATGGTGGCTTTTTGGGGCCGTAAATTGGTACTAATTTAATCATAATAATATAATTGTAATAATAAGGCTTTCGCCTCTATAAACTTCTGTGATGAGCTTTCTGTGAACTACTGTGAACCTCTTCACAAAAATATGAATATGAAAATATCCACAGAGCGGAGCGAGGTAGATATTTTGAAAAGAACGTCGAGGCTGTTATTCCGATGTCGACTGAGATGGAGGATAGTTCGGCCAAGTGCCATATAGCGATCGCAATTTCTGTCCGTCAGTCAGTCGGTCTGTCTGTCCCGGTTTTGCTAGTTCGGGCACTTCCAGATAAGCTACGACGATGAAACTTGGCAGGCATATCAGGAACCGGACCATATTAAATTATAAATAGTGACTTCCCCGATCCGACCATCTGGGGGGGAGTGGGGGGAGGGGGAATAAGGAAAAACTAGGAAAAATGAGATATTTTTAACTGACGAACGGGTGATCGGATCTTAATGAAACTTGATATATGGAAGGACCTCGTGTCTCAGAGGTCCCAGTTTAAATCCGGACTGGATCCGGTGACATTGGGGGAGCTGGAGGGGGAAAACCGGAAATCTTGGAAAACGCTTAGATCGGAGAGATCGGGCTAAACTTGGTGGAAAGAACAAGCACAAGTCCTAGATAGGGGATTGACATAATCAGACCGGATCCGCTCACTTTGGGGGTGTTTGGGGGGGGGGGGGGCTAGTTTCTGGTGATTCCGCTAGTTCGGTGCTTCCTGGGGGGGTCTAGAGGGAAGGTGAATGCGGAAAAATTAGATATAACACGAACGGGTGATCGGATCTCGATGAAACTTGATATGTAGAAAGACTTCGTGTCTCAGACATCCCAGTTTAAATCCGGACCGGATCCCGTGACATTGGGGGGAGCTGGAGGGGGGAACCGGAAATCTTGGGAAACGCTTAGCATGGAGTGACCGAGACGAAACTTGGTGGAAAGAACAAGCACAAGCCTTAGATACGTAATTGACATAACCGGACCAGATCCGTTCACTCTGGAGGAGTTGTGGGGGGGGGGGGGGTCCGAGTTTCTAGTGATCCCACAGTTCGGTACTTCCTGATGGACTAGGACGATGAATCTTGTCAGGCTTGTCAGGTAACCGAACAGATTGACTTGAAAATGTCGTTTCCGCGACCCGACCATCGTGGGAGGGGGGTGTAGGGATGGGGAATCCGGAATCTAGTGGCAAGCTCAGCTATTGAACGGGTTATCGGATTTGAATTGAAACTTGATATTTAGAAAGACCTTGCGCCTCAGATGTCCCATTCTAAATCCGGACCGGATCCGGTAACATTGGGAGGAGCTGGAGGGGGGAACCGGAAATCTTTGGAAACACTAAGAGCGGAGAGATCGGGATGAAACTTGGTGGAAAGAACAAGCACAAGTTCTAGATACGTCATTGACATAACTGGACCGGATCCGGGCACTGTGGGGGAGTTAGGGGGGAGGGGGCGGACTTATAGTGATCCCGCGAGTTCGGCGTACTTCCTGATGTGCTAGGACGATGGAACTTGCCAGGTGTGTCAGGTGATCCGAACAGATTGACTTGAGAATAGTTGTTTCTCCGATCCGACCATCGTGGGGGGAGTGGATGGATGGGGAGTCCGGAATCTAGGGGCATGCATATCTTTTGAACGGGTGATCGAATTTGAATGAAACTTGTCAGTTTGAAAGAGCTATTGCCTCAGATGTTCGCTGTCAAGTCTGGGTCGGGTCCGATACCTGTGGGGATGGGGGGGGGGAACTAAAAAAACGCTTAAAGCAGAGGGATTGGGACGGAACTTAATTGGGAGAACGTGCATTAGGCCTATATACAAAATTGACGGAGCCAGATGGTTTCAGGGCTCTAGGGGGGGGGGGGGGGGGGTCGAGAGGGTTTCCTAGAATTCAGTAGTCGCGAGTTAGAATAGTTCCAGATGTACTAAGAGAACGAAACTTTGCAGGCAGCATCTTGGGGGGAGCGAGGGAAGGGAAATATGGAAACTGCTGCAAATTGCGAACGAGTGGTCTGATTCGAGTGAAACTTAATGGGTGATAAGAATCTATGACCTCGACATGTAAAACATGCGTTCGAACTGTATGCGACCATGGTTGGGGGAGTTGGGGTCGGAAACTTTTGACATGCATGCAAACCAAACGGATGGACCGAATGAGATGTAAGTTCGACAGTGCCGAGCTTGTGCGGCGTAAATTTGTTATTTGGTATTCGGGCCGAATCCGGCCAAGGTAGGGGGGGGGGGGTTACTGAAAATTTGAAGATAAGCTATGCTCCGATTTCTGTAAAACTTGATGGAAGGGAAGAGGGGATTCAGAGGTCCAACGGTGTGGTGGGGGGGGGGGGAATTTTCCAAAAATGATCAGATTCGAGTGAAACTTGATAGATGGTATACAAGCAGATGCTTTAGATGATCCATTTTTTAGTCCGAACCAGATTCGACCACGGTAGGGGAAGATGGAGGGAGTACCGGAAATGGTGTAGCACGTCTAGGGATCGAACGAGTGGATTTATTGGGCTGAAACTTGGAAGTTTGAACAGTCATGCGCATATGCTACAGATAATATGAGATTATGCCGGAACTGCTCAGAAGTGAGTGAAACTAAATATCTTATTTCTCTTTCCGAACCGCTATGTTCGGATGGCGGGTGTACTTCGAGACGTTCTCATCTACTTTCTTGTACCGCCTACTCGTAACAAGTGCCATATGAGCTCGTAGCTCTTATTCTTCTTTGGTAGTACTTTAAGTTTGTTTTAGCGAAGTGGCGACCCAGTATGTATATATATGTTCGTACGCAAATAGTTGAAACAAGTAGCTGAGCGGAGCGAGGCCCTGTCACTGTTCTTAAAGGACATCTCGTACTTATTCTGCATTTATATTATCATCATGTCCCCTGCGAGATTTACAAACTCTTGAAATCCTTGCCCTTCTCTATTGTTTCGTTTTGCACCTATTACCTTTTAGCACTTTTTCGGCCAAGCCGAGTTTGTAAGTCCTCCGACAGCTCTTTCAAAAAGAAGCGCATGCGAAGCTTCAACGTGGTGTTTGTCATTTTGGAAGACTTGCTAGGCCAAAAGAAATATCTTCGGACTGTTTGCTTGGCTTTTCCAGTTTTAACCACGGCACGCGAAGTTTTCAAATATTTTGTGACTAGCCTCTGCTACGAAGAGGGAGAATTCAGGATAGAGTAGATAAGCAACAAGAAAACAATCGCTAATTTAACGTAGCAAGTATTGGTGATAGATTCCACAGTATGGAACTTCAAATCGCCCATACATGCCTCCGACAAGTATCCATCTTAGCTGGAAAGAAGAAGAAGAGAGAGGTGACTCCAACACCAAAATGCAGAAGAATTTCTACCCTTTCGACGACCCAATCGAACAGCAAAAACAGTAGCCATGTCCAGAATGAAATCACAGCACCAGCTTTAACTCCAACCAATTTTCAGAGAAGAAGCTCACAAAATCAGATATTTCAGGAAGAATCTTTAATTGTTTTTCCGCAAGTTCATTTTCCAGCTTGAGCCTGAAGAGGAACCTTACAGGAAGGGCCGAAATATAGCTCTTATAAATTTTAGCTGACTTATCCGTTTTGTACCGTCAAATAAGCAGTGGTATTGTCGGTAAACGATATTTCTGGACCATTTTATTATTAGAATGTAATTTCTAGTAAGAGTAGTCCTTTAACGATCAATGAAAGCGGAATGTTACGCTATTACATTGTCATGACAAGATGTATGACGTGGAGATAAGCTCATTCATAGCCCAAAAAGCTGCCGTAGGCTAAACCCATATCCCAATCACATGGCACCTTCGTAGCCTATATCTTAATAGTTTAAGAGAGTTCAAAATGGCAGCTTAAGAAAGCCTTATTATTGCAATTATATTATTATTCTTATTGTAAAGATCAGTTGGCAAACTACAGCGAAAAAGTTCACGCTTGTCGATTGACGTAGAACTTCTTCCAGTAAGTAAGTAAGTAATTTATTTATGACCCCTATTTCGGAAAGGCGGAGTAAATGAAGAAAGTAAACAAAACACATACAAACACAGAAAAAGACACTTAATTTTTAATCTTCGGTCAGGAAAAAGTATACCATACAATAGTTGCGTTTTTGTAAATACTGTGATATCTGACACTACGGTCTAAATTGGCTTTCATTTACTCAGATAGCACGGTAGCTTTTGACCGTGGTATCAGATACCACGGTAATTGCGAAAATGACTTTAGACGTGGTGTCAGATACCATGGTATCTGCAAAAACGCAACTAATGAATATGAGTGAGAATAAGTAGTAGTGGTTCATAGTAGAACATTTATCGGTCTTTCTTTCGACCAATTACCGACACCATTCAGCGTCAGCACTGCAGTCCAAACTTCTTGTCATTGTGATTGTGATGATGATCCACTAGTCTAATGATTGCTCCACAGTGCTATAAATCATTTTCGGACTCATCAGTGTCTGGTTTTACCTCACCAGTGTGGACTCATCAGAATCTGGTTGGGAGGCAGATTCTAGTGAGGTCAATGGACCCCAAATAAGATTATTCCTGGAAGCAGAACATTAAAGGCCTAGCTATTGTCTCTGTTTCCGGGGCTTCTTGAGACGTCGAGGGGATCCGCAAAGATAGAGGGAGCAACGTACCGGGCACTCCTCGTCTAAAGCATCTGATTAAAAATAAAAAAAACTGCAACGGCTCCCCAAGTCGACTCCCCAGCCCCTCTGAATCTGAAAAGAAGTGCTTTTCGATGATGGTGACGATAATCGGAGCATTCTCCTGGACTCGCGAGAATCGAGTCCACGGACAACCAAAGACGCGGATGTTTCTCGGGAAACTGCAAAAGTAATCCGTGCAGAAACCCGCACCAAGTATTTCAATTCGCGCGGCTTAAAACACGTATCGGCGCCTGATAGGTCGCATGTGACTAATCTGGAAATTAAAACAAAAAAGTGCTTCGGTATAAGAGATACGATGTTTCACTGCGTAGAATCATTCGTAACATATTGTTTTGGAGCAATGATAATGTGTTGTCCCCAAATGTCCCGTCTATTCCCCCCTCCCCCCCCCCCCCCCCCCCCCGTCATACGTGTTTCGGTCCGAGAGGAATACTGGCAATCAGTCTTCTCCCTATCCTGCTAATTCGTCTCCACAATTTTTACATAGTTTCATCCCATATTTTATTGCTGGTTCTTATCTTGTAAGTGTAATTTGTTTATTTGTTTATTTGTAATTCATAAATATTTTATTCCTCCTCTAGCTTTAAACCATTTGGATAATAACTTCATTGATTTTTTTATTGATTTTTTTTTTTTTTTTTTTTTTTTTTAACCCGTAGCCATAATTAAACTTATTTTTATATTATGTAAAAAAAAAGAAAAAAATCTTCTTTCGTACTTTTTGTGGCTACTCCTCCTTCCCTCAGTGACGTTAATTTAGTCTATTTTTACCCATTTTTAACTATTTACGTCACTTAACTTTTATTGATTATTATTAACTTCATTGATTGAATGATTGATTAGCCCGCAAAAAGCACAGCCGAGCTCATTTGACACTTTACGACTCAGGTGTATACGTCCTTAAATATAATAATTAATACGTCCTCAATACGTCCTCTAAGTTGAACAAGTGTCGTTACGACTTGTTTTCCTCGACAGTCGCTAGTTGGCTTGATTTTTTTCCAGAATAGGATACCATCGGGGCGGGGCCTCATCTAGCACTAGCACTGTTTTCTTATGATTTGCCAAGGATATATCTAAGGCTATGTAAGAGCTGAGCGAGCGTGAACCCGAATCCGCATTTCTTGACCCACAAGCACGACTACGAGGCTCTACTTCTCCGCCATCTGTACCTCTTGTGATTAAGTGTCGCTAGTGCCAAAAACGTCCGCTAGGTATTGTAGAGCTATGTTCTGGCGCCCAACTTAAAACGGCGCCAAAAATGTGGTGAAGTTCGAACCTAATAATATTTATGGATTGCAGAAGCAGAATTGGAGAAGCGGTGAAGGAAGCTTTACTGTGACATAGAATAAAACAGACGTTTATTTCCTTGACCCAAATTTCTTATTTTTAAATGTAAGTGGGTAGTGCGGGTTTGCAGCCGATATTACTCAATCAGTAAATCTGTTATTTTTTTTTACAGGAAGAAAATGGCGCGTGGCAACTCCACGTCCGCTGTCTCCAGTTTGTTGAAATGCTGATCTTCCCGAGTGAAAAAAGGACTGAAACGTCGATCTTTTTTATTCTGCCAATTAATGAGAAAATGCAAGAAGTGATGAAAAAAGGTGCAGTCGCCATGTTTTACTGTAAATAACCTGTACCGTTTTGAGTGTCGGTTGGACTCGATTGTTTAGTTGTACAGTTCTGTTCACCGTTCGTTCCGGTGGCGTTAGTGGGCAATGTCTCCATAAAACACGATAAGTATCCGCTGGGTGGAGCCGAGTTTGCCCTCGCAAGCGCGAAATCCTTCACTGGGTACTTACCTTTAGCTGGAGACATAGCGCCCAGTGTGAATGGCGCTTAAGTGATTAGTGAGTCGTCTGTCTTGTGAGTGTGATGTGAACAACGAAGCGTCTGGTTTTAGCTATTTATAACCGTTCAACTTAGTTGCAAAGAGCAATCGAAATGCTGTTATAGTTGTGTTAGCGACATTCTTTTTCCAGTAAAAACTAGTACCCCAAGTGCGATCTTAATCTTTGGTTCGAGCTGATTAAAAATTGCAAGCGATTCGCCGAGAAAGGCCAAGGAAGGGCGAAGTCTCGCCATTGCAGTGACATCTGGGTGAAAAGAGCAAGTAATAACTTACTAGAATGTCAGGAGTTTCGTAAAATTAACGCACGGGTGCGAAAATTGAGCAGATACCACTTTGTATACCATCTGTTAGTGATTTTACAGTTGAATTTACATTCGCCATGAAAAACGAAAAAAGAAACGTGTGCAGAACAATTCTGGTAATGAGAGTTGTCAGTTTTAGAAAAAGCGCTGCCACTGACTTTTCATACAAATTTTTTAGCCATGACAAAGAAACAGCCATGTTTTGATCAGCTGCTAGTCGCGCAACGTAAGTAGTCAAGAATTTCTGAAATGCCACAATTTTCAGAGCGACTGCCAGCCCTTGATTCGGATAACTGGGATATATATATTTTTTTTTTTATGAAATACCAGCTTCTATAAGCTGGAGGACCAAAGCAAAATAACACTAGGGTGTAAAGCTAAGACCCATGCTTTCCAGGCTTCGCAAACGGGTCATAATCCTAGCGCCGTCCATTACGCCTGCAGCATTTAAAGCGAAACAAAGTTGTGGGTTTAGAATTTCTGTTTAAGCTAAGATACGTTCTGCACACATCGTGGAAACAGAGGTTGTATCTTTTTTTTGCTGTATTAGAATATGAAGTTATTGAACCCAGCGCTGCCAGCGGTTCAAATTAAGGGGCAGAAACAAGTATTTTTTTAAAGCTATCGAGATAGTTGATTTAGGGCCGTAAGGAGACATGTTGAATCCGAGTATGAAAGTTATTTTCTTGCCTGACAAGTAGTTCACCCGGAATCCGGCGAAAACCGGCCACAAAATTCGTCGACCAGTTTTCGGCTGTAGCAGTCCTACCCCTTTATTCTCAAACCTGTATAGCTCTGCGCGTTGGATGACGACATTCATTTGTTTATTCTGTCGACGTAGGAGAGATCTAGTGTACTCGAAGGTCGAAGGGGGAAATATATAATGTTCAAACGAGGAAATATGTTGTTCAAGCGAGGATGTTGTTCAATGAGGATTTACTAGTAAAGTACAGGTCAAGTTCGTAGATGGGTCGTTTAGTCCTATCTTTAGAGGCAGAGGAGGGGTTTCGAATTTACTGTAAGAACATGCATGTTTTATAAGCTAATAAGATATTCATTGGGGGTAAGGAGGTGTACTGAACCCGTATCTGAACTTTCATAGCTGGACAAATGGTTCATCACGATTTCGGCTGAAACTGGAAATTTGGTTGAAGCTCAAAGTTGTCTATGAAATCGATTACAGATTCGGTATCGGGGCTAGTAGACATGCTGAATCTGTTTTTGAACTTTATTTTAACAGTAAAAATATTCAAGGAATCTGACGAAGTCTGAATGGCGAAGACATGACCCAATTGTTTGAATCAGATGTTAGATTTTGGGATCTCATCAAACCTTTGGTCTTGTTTTTCAAGTCTTGGCGCTATTCCTTAGTGTTATTTTTGCTCTGTAGAGTAAGGGATGCTCTGAAAGTTCATAATAATAATATTTTGCAATGTCAACTGTTATCTCGGATGTGTGTAAAGTGCACATCTTTATTGCTGTGCAACTGATGTTCGTAAGAGTATGTTCATTCTGAGGCTGGTGGTCTTCCCACGACTCTACTAGCAAAAATGTTTTTGTTTTCGGGGGCAAAGGTATTCACCGACTAGCTGGTCATTTTTACCGACTAAAAAAACGACTATTTTTAGATAAACGAAAAATCGACCGATTTTCAGAAAATACTACTGTTTTTTTTAGAAAAGATCGACCATTTCTACGGAAAACCGAGTGTTTTCAAGAACAGTCGCCTGTCTCCATGAAAAAAATTACTGTTTGAAAAAAAATACTTAGAGGGCAAGCAGGGTATCAACCACCTTAGTTGTGTTTTTGCAGATACCATGGTGTCTGTTAACTCGGTAACTGGATCTGCAATTAGTAATTTTTGCAGTAACCCTGGTATCTGATATACGGTTGCTCTGCAAAACGACAATTGCTTAAATTGCGCTTTTCAAAGTTATCTCAAAAGAAAACTGATATTTAGTCATAACTTCTTTCCCACCAATGTTGACGAAAGTGAGATGACTTTTTCAGATACCACGATCAGTTACCACGGTCGGACCGTGGTATCTGAATATCAGATACCACGATAACTGGCCAGATACGACGATAACTGCAAAAACGACTTTATAATACCACGATAACTGCAAAAACGACAATTAGACCCTGGTATCAGATACCATGGTATCTGCAAAAACGCAACTATTGTTTTCAACTATGCTATCAACGTTCTCTCCGTACTTCCGTGCTGATTCATGGCACCTCGGCCAATAGCAAACATCTTCTAGCGTTCAAGGAGGCGGATCCTACATTCGCTAGATGAAAATAAACCCTTTTTTTTTTTTTATTTATGACCCGCTTTTTGGGATCCCAAAACGTAAGTGGAGGGATACCTATGACATCGCAAAAATGTCCGTCTGTCTGTAAGCACGATAAATCTCGAAGGGAATGAGATATTTTGATGAAACTTGGTGTTTGGATTCATTGGGTCAAGGGTAAGCTCAAGTTCGTAGATGGGCTCTGTAGCCCTAGATTTAGGGGTGGGGGAGGGAGTTCAAATTAAGGAACAAACAAAACATTTTTAAACAGCTAGTGTGATAGTCGCTGAAAACCATTTTCTTGCCAGAGAAATAGTTCGTCCGGAATGCGGCAAAAACCGGAAAGCTGGTTAAAAGTAAAAGTTTTATTTGAAGTTGATTAAATGTTCGGCTTAGGGGTGAGAAGACATGCTGAAAACCATTTTCTCGCCGAACAAGTAGTTCGTCCGGAATCCGGCGAAAACCGGAAAGTTGGTTAAAAGTAAAAGTTTCATTGAAGTTGATTAAATAGGGGTAAAAGAACATGATGAACACGATGGTGAAAACCATTTCTCGCCGAATAACTAGTTCGCCCGGAATCCGGCCAAAACCGGAAAATTTGTTAAAAGCAAAGTTTGATTAGATGACAGATTAAGGGGTAAGAAGAGATGCTGAGTCTGTATATGACAATCGTTTTTTACAGATTTAGTCCGAGAGTCTCATATTTTTAGACAGGGCGGATTTTGAACGGCTAACTAAGAGGATATCATCAGCATAAGCAATGTAGCTGATGGAAATCTCCTTGCACAGATATGAAGGAAGAAGATAGTCCAGGGTAGTGTTGGGCGATTTTCGATATCGGCAACGATATATCGAGAACGATATTTGTTCTTTCATAATTATTGTAAGTAATCTAAGATAACCTGCATTTATATATACGAAATTGGAACAATATGTTTTCCGTAATTCAGTTCTTATTTTTTCGGGGTTGGAGCGAGGGTTGGAGATAATGCACTATGCTATTTAACTACAATTTAGTTATTAAATTTCGGCGAAACAAGAAGTATCCTGTAGTGAAACTGCCGAAACATAGTAATGAAATATCGAAAGTGAAAATATCGATATATCAAAACATCCAAATATTGCTTGAATATACACGGTGACAAAACTCAACTTGACAAACTCCATTGCTCACTGGTATATGTTCCGGTAAGTGATCCTGCCATTTTAACCGAATGGTAGAATTTGCGTACCAATACTACAAAGGCAAATAATAAAAGAGTTGACGCCAGAACAATGCTTGAGAGTGGACGACATTACCGAAAGCCCAGGAGATGTCTCTGGAACAGATATGAAGGAGTCGCTGCCGGATTTATCTGGGAAACGCAGTCTTGGTGGGAAACACCGGATTCCGGAACGCTATCCTAAAGTGACAACAGGAAGGACCGAGACGAAGAGGGCAACCGAAGAACACTCTTCGCCAGAACTACCAGTCGGATGTCAACAGCATCAATTTGCGTCTACCCCGCCCTAATGGAAATAGGTATGGGCATCAGCTCGTCTGAGGGACGATTGACTCCTCTTCTTGGATGTCCTAATTACCTCTGGAGTTGTAGAAGAAACTAAGGTAGGGTTACAGTTTTGTATTCGAATAATCATGTGATGGTCATCCTGAAGTAGTCAAAAATAGCCTATAGCTGCAAAAGATAGGCTATTTTTTAGCATAAAAAACAATCGATTCTTATAGGCTTTAAAACCTCTGGAGTTGCAGGAGAAACTAAGGTAGGGTTACAGTTTTTTTTATTCGGATAATCGTGTGATGGTGATCCTGAAGTAGTCAAAAATAGCCTATAGCTGCAAAGATAGTGCTATTTTTTTTGCATAAAAAAATAATCAACTTGTTTATAGGCTTTAAAATCTCTGTCCTCTTATCCTTGTCTTTTCTTTACTTTCCGAAACAAATTCTTGGATACGGACCTGTTGTTCAATATCGTCTTTTAATGAGGAAGACTACCTAACTGCATGTGTAATCTAAATATTGTTTGATCCCCTATAATTTTAATTCTGTGAGAACAGGATCCCAGATAGACAAATTTGTCAGTTAATCCTCACCGACTGATTTTAATTTGGGCTCTGAAGATTTTGCTTTTCCTGCTACCGAGGTTAAGACTTGTAAGCGCATCGTTTTGGCCTCCGCCAAATCACGATTTTTTCGGGAAAATAATTTCCTTATTTGTAGCTGAAATGACCACACGATTTCAGTTTGCTTTTTCGAGTTCATGATAGAGACCACCAAATGTCAATTTGGAAGTCTTGTCTCTTAAGAGTGACCAACCAATTAAAATTACCCGGTCGTCGGAATTTCGTTGTAATTACGATAGCATTTCGCAACTGATAGGTGGTCACTTCTAAAGAAAAGAAGGGGGTCTGTTATCTTTCGAATACGCAGAACACGCCTGCGGAATTATGGTCTCACGAGTCTGCTGTGGCAAAGGCTGAAGTGTTTGCCTCGTCATTCTGTCTTTCTCCTTTAAAAGATCAAAGACCATATACAAAAAAAAAAAAAGACCATATTAGCCGAGGGGTTACCCACTCCCCGGCACCGACCGAAAACAGCGGTGTCGATCGTAAGTTTGGCGATTCCCGCTTCTAAACATGCTGATTTTAATGTTCTGGCACGTGGCAACCGGTGCCGGCTGGTGTCAGCCTGTTCCGGCACCGACCGGGCACCGTGCACTTGCTAGACTCAAATCGGAGCTAAAATCGAGAGTGGGCGAACACCCGATATTATTATTTATTCGATTCCTTCAAAGCTGCTTTTTCAAACAACAGCTCAATAATTAGCCTACATGGCTATAAGGCAACTGATCAAGCCTACAAATATATTAGCCTGCCGTAAAATAAAAAAAAATAAAAAAATATACAAAGTAAACATACCAGGCCCTTTTTTATTGATAAGGAAAGAATTTGATGTAAAATGATATTGTCAGCCTTTCTGTGAAAGTTTTGTGTATTACTATTCCAAATCTCCGAACAGTTCTTCATTTTAAAATTGAAGGTCAGGAAAGAGTAACTAGTCCAAAATGAGAAAAACAAGAAGGAATTTAGAGAATTTGCAAAAATAACTTTTAACGCAGAAAGCCCAGAAGGACGCAAACAACAGTATAAAACAGACGGAAAAAGGATATGAGGAAGGAAGTATAGATATAACCCTGACGTCCGTGCGTTACGTACAAGACGATATAAGACGTTGGACATCTTCTGCGATGGCATAAACAAACAAAAGGATATCAGAGAGCACGTCTGAGAAGATCTTCACAGGGTTGAGGGTCATCAGTTATTTTTGTATCAGTTTCATCCCGAGTTCCCACCCTTTAGTTACCCTTCATATCAAATTCTCAAATGAATGGTTCAGTTAGCCCATTTAATGTCCAAAAACTCTTCACGTAAGTCATCTGAGGGGGCCTTCCGACCAATCGGTCCCCCTTCATCTCTTGAACCAGCCCAATAAAAAAATCAGCGGAAGTTGGACCATTGCTGGCTAATTAACCGATCCGCTGGGCGACCATATCAGAACCCTAATTTGAGGTTGAATTCCTCGTAAAAGCGCGGGTTTTACTCAGGTTTTGACTGTTCCATTTTCGGGTTCCGTCTTGTTTCAATGTGATCCCTGTCCACCGCAATCTATAAATCTGATTCCGTAGACAGGTGGAAAGTGATTAGGCCCCGGTCTCTGGATATTGGTAAAAATAAGATTTTTAATCGCGTATTAATAGGTGCCTTTTGATTCGAGCCGACTTGTGCCGATCGGTTTACTTTCACACGAAATAATCTACTTAGGCTCCCCTCTCCATTTCCTCAATTTGGTGTCCCAAAGGCTGGGGGTCAGAAAAATGGAACATTTGAGCAGAGGGTCCCATCAGTCTGAGAGAGTCGTGCCAAGAATGCTGAAAAATTACGGGGTAATTAATCTGACGGTGGAATGTTGGTGCGGTTGTTATGATTGTTTTCTGCGGTATTTTAAACGCCTGAGAGATTTTGATACGTTTGTCAAGCACGCTAATAGAGCGGGTGAGGTATCTCAATTTTCGCATTTAGAGGAATGCGGCATGCTCGGCGGCATGCTAACGACGAATTTTGTAAACAGGCTGGTTTGAACTTCAGAGATGGATAATTTTACCGAGATTTTTGGAAATCGAACATTTCTTCGTCTTAAGATTATGCCGTGATTTTTAGAACGTGCTAACAGTAATTTTATAAACAGATTGGTTTGCTGGGTGATGTATCTTAATTTTCACATTTAGAGGAATGCGGCATGCTAACTGCGAATTTTGTAAACAGGCTGGTTTGAACTTCGACATGGAAAATTTTACCGAGATTTTTGGAAGTCGAACATTTCCTCGACTAAGGATTATGCCGTGATTTGGGAACGTGCTAACAGTAATTTTGTAAACAGATTGGTTTGTTGGGTGATGTATCTTAATTTTCACATTTAGAGGAATGCGGCATGCTAACTGCAAATTTTGTAAACAGGCTGGTTTGAACTTCGAGATGGATAATTTTACCGAGATTTTTGGAAGTCGAACATTTCCTCGACTAAGGATTATGCCGTGATTTGGGAACGTGCAAACAGTAATTTTGTAAACATATTGGTTTGTTGGGTGATGTACCTTAATTTCCACATTTAGAGGAATGCAGCAGGCTAACCGCGAAATTTGTATATACAATAATGTTGAAAATTTTGTCAGTCAAAACCTTCGGCTTCAAGAGCGGACTATGCCGTGAGTTAAGAAGAAAACTCGTGAATATATGAATTTCCGTGAATATATGAACAAAATCAGTTAGACTGAATCTTGAATCTTGTCCAAATTTGGCACAAATTGGTTTATAACAATCCCTCTTAAGCGACTGACAGCATTATATTTCTTTAACTGAAGAAACTCGGGGGTAGAAAACTGAACCTGCGTAAAACCGAACCTCCTTCCGGGACAGATTCGGTAATTTTGCATGCTTTTTAAGGTATGTACACACACAGCCGAGTTTTTGCAGTCGGTTGCGAACTTCCTCCCAAGATTTTGACGCATTCACAAGCAGTTTCCCCATAGTGATGCAAATTGTGCACGAGTATTTACGTTATTTTAGACTCAGGCCCTGGGTTAGCCATCCCAAACATTAGGAACTGGTAGACTGGCTTAACCAGCATCTCTTGCAGGAAGATTATTAGAAGGAAAAGCGGCATGCTGCTCTCTGAAAGCATAGCCATGGCCGGGGATGGCTTTGTCCCCGCTCCTTTTTAACTTTCGAGCTGGCTGAAAAATTTCGGTACCTACCCGATGAAAAATTTGTAGCCTGCGTAGTTCAAGGTTCAAGGTTATGGTAAGTATGGTAGTAGTACGAAAAAGTTGCATGTAATACTATGTAATAGCAAATAATACTATCATTTAATGTGCCTCAGACTGGTCCAATCTTATGTAGTATTATCCAGTAGCATCCTGTCTTGCCATAGTAGCATCCAGTCTTGCTAATAGTAGCATATAGTAGTATGCAGTAACACGGTACCCTTGAAGTAGAAGCACGTAGTAGCATCATTAGTACTGCATGCTACTTTTTCGTACTACTTCATAGTATTATTTTGAGATAAATTTTTCATCGAGTAACCAGCGATCTAGTTGTTTGATAAAAGGAATTCCATACACCGGAGTACCCAGTCACCTTTGGCATCCCCCCATTGTTTTCTTGACTTTGTTTTGAACTGCGGTTTTCTTGCTACATCAAGCGAAGCGGCCTAATGACCAGGTTTAAATTTCGATAATGAGGAAAACACGTCCTCACAATTTCGCCCTCTTGTAAATAACTGATCATCCCATTGAAAACGACCCTTTGGGGTCTCCCCTTTTTGAAGTAGTCCACAACCCACCACGCGTTGCTTTTGCTAACTCGTCGTTAATTAGCAATACAAAGGACTTAACTGGCCTGCCGCTCTCTGCTAGCTTTGGTGGGAACAAGACCAGGGTAGAAGAATGCATAAATTATCCTGATTGGAAGTTGTTAAAATCAGTTTTAAAAATATAGTCAGATTTGGTTGTTACAGCTTCTTCGGGTTCGTTAAGCTCTTAACGTTCTCCTTAAAGAGAGTCTGAAGTGGAAGTACCATCATTTTCTAACTGTCGTAACGGCGAGATTCTCATTAGCAAGATGCAGCGTACTCATTTTTGTGGTGGGACCCACAGAAATCTTGGTAAATGTTTTACCATAGCAACCCGCAAATTAATCACGTTCTACCATCGCTTTAGCTGTCCGGGTGTCCTGCCAAATATGCTCGGATACTTTCCGCAGTTAGGATTAGAAAAAACAGATTCGATGAAGTTGCAATCTAGGCTATTGCATTTTTTTTTATCATTTGCTTTTGCACTCTTTGTTCGCCAAGTGTTGTCTGAAGAATTGCCGTTTGAAGTATCCCGTCAGAAGAAAAAGAACATTCGAAATGAGATGTTAGATTAAATTAATTAAACTTTTCATTATTTGATGTCAAAAATGTAAGCAAGCCCAAGCGTGGCTATAAGGAGTGATGATCGTGAAATTCCTAATTTACTGTCTCTCTCGTTTGGAGGTGAATTTGGAGAGAAAAGTCCAAAGAAACTCATCTCTACTGCATTAGACCCATCTGTGTGACGGAGGATTCATCTCACATTTTGAGCGTATATGACAATCTTTTTTTTTACCGGGACATATAATTCGTTCGGAATCCGGTTGAAACCGGATTTTTTTTTTTAAAGAAGTTTTACTTGAAGTTGATTAGATGTTCTTTATACGGATAAGGAGATACGCTGAATTCGCTTCTGAATTTTTTTTTTTTTTTCTGGACAAGTATGGTAGTTCGTTCGCAATTGTCTGGATCAAGTATTAGATTTGTGGGATCTGTTTAACTAAAGCGCTTTTGTCTTATTTTATTTTTTCTTTCTTGTGGGTTCCAAGGATATCAAGGAACTTTAAGCCGCGTGTGGCTAATGGAAAAGGTATATTGACAAGGCCGTATCCAAGGGGGGGGGGGTAAGGGGGTTGAACCCCACCCCCGAAACATAAAAAAATAAAGATTTGTATAGGCTTGTCCCTCTGATCTATGTGTTTTGTGTACTGTTTTTCTCCGACCAGCAGGCAACCCCCCCCCCCCCGACGAAATAAACTCCTGGATACGGGCCTGTATATTGATCCTGTTAAGGTGAAATTTTAAATGTAAATGTTCACGATTAGAAATTAGGCGCAAAAAAAGGGACGTACGTTTTATTTTCACAACGATCAAGGCACAAACTCAGTGTCATTTTTGTTTATACCATGAAGGAAAAGTTTTTAATACTGTTGCTCTTCCACAGGCCCTTCTTTTCTCTCCTTTACTTCCTTTTTTCACATCGAGTAATTTCTGTCACATCAAAACTACCTTCTTCAACTTTGCTAAATATCTTTGTCGGATATAAAAATTTGAGTCGAATTCTTTTGAATTATTTTGTGAAAAACCCAATAGATAAACAAAAAACATGCTAATTTTCTTTCTAAAATTCCTCGAATCCATCACAACCTCACTGAGGCTGTAGCTGATGGTTGAGTTATTAAGCATAAGTTTTATTTAATTTTTTAATTTTGCTTGATATTTGCCTGTTGATCTGTTTTATGCGATACGGCCTTGTTATGTCATAGTTGTTGTTTATATTTTTTGGCCAGTTATGTGTCTGTTTACTATGTTTTTTACTCTCCGATTTCTGGAGGAAATCAATTATTTGAATTGAATTGAATTGACGCCTCATAATCTGCACAGAATAATAAGAGGATCAACCCTGAGAAGCAGTTAATAAATCTGTTCTGGAAGTAAAAAATCTAATTGACCAATAAATAACTTCATTCTTGAAGTCATAGAGATACGTTTTTAATGTCTTTTTGTTAACATGAAAAGTTGATGCACGAATTTGTCGCACTGCCAAAAGGCATAATACATCTAGGCTACTAAGGATTCATCAGAGAAAATGCTCTGTAGTTAGGACTTTCATCAAACTGCTCCCTCGGGTGGGTATTTGACCTCCTAAATCGTACTCCCCCAACTCGGTTTTTTCGTGACGGACACCCTTTCCGTTCTTCCCTTCTACTTCACATCCATCTTTCATTCTGTGGTTTTCAATCCCGCGTTTGCCAACTTCTAAATTTCCAAGCCTCTTGGTTATTGAAAAGCACTTACATCTACTTAGATTACCAGTTCCATTCCATCGATCTGCATTACAGAGTAGGCCAGGACCTGGTTGTTCCATTTGTCACTGTCTCGGCACACTTGAAGAATTGCCTCGAACGGTCAGCAGATGCACCACCAATAATATGTCACCTGGCTTAGTTTGGACCGAGAGCTCCTAGGGGCTCTAGTGGATGGGAAGAAAAATTGTCCCGCAGAGTGGTAAAAAATGCAAATTGAAAGTCTCTCAATTTCGCTAAAAGACCAGACGAGGATTTGAAAGAGGGTGTCGCTTTTGAAACGGCTGTTTACAAAACGACATATTGAAGCGTGGAGGCTAGAGCGACGACAGGTCGATTTCCAGGGGTTATCCACCTCCCGGTACACCCTTTACCGACACCGGCCATGAATAAGGCGATTCATTCTTCAACACTTAAATATGCTGGTTTTAATATTCTAGCACTTGGGTCAACACCAAAATCCAGAGTGGGTAGCTCTCCGGTGGATTTCGTTTTGCATGTCAACCGAGCGGCTGCTGCACACTAGAGTGCCTGGAGTTGAGTGTGTGCACTACCGGTACTCGATCGATTTTCGGTGGATGTCTGGTGACTTTTCGTGACCAGTCACTGTTCAATCGGTGCCAGGTTCGAGTCTAATCACGGTGCTCCTATCCCCTGCTGAAAACGTTTGAACTGTTTCAGGTCAGACATAAAATAGAAACCAAGACAATTTGAAAATTGGATTGTCAGCTGGGTTAATCCCGCCCCCCCCCACCGTCACCCTACTGCAAGACGTAAATCACTTTTCGGATTTCAAAAACTTCGAAAATGTTGGTTTTTAAAAGCAAAAATTAGATTTTACGTGAAATCTGAGCTGATGCAAGGCCACGGAGACAAGACCAAAGGTTTCAATGGAATCCCCAAATGTTACTATTTGCTCCAGACACACCAGATACTCTTCAACAGACTTCTTAAACGTTTTTACTTTTAAAATTTAGAAACAGATTAACGCCAACGGTAATAATCGGAGAAGACCAAGTTCGTGTTTGACAGTGCAAAACGGATACGCAAGCTGAATTTCAACAAGTTCAGATCAGATATCCATTTTTCGCTGTCAAACATTCAGATATGGGTTAGAGCATATGGTTTACCCTATAGCCTATGCCGTATCTCCTTCCTTCCTTACTTCTGCCCAACTTCAGGTTTCGGCCGGAATCGACAAACTACTTTTCTGGCAAAAAACTAAAACTCAAAAACGAACTCAGCACGTTTTCTTGCCCCTACGTCGAACCTTCAGATTAAACTTTTACTTTTAACAAATTTTCCGGTTTTTGCCAGATTCTAGGTGAACTATTTGTCCGGCGAGAAAATAAATTTCTTATTCGGATTCAGCAAGTCTCCCTACCTGTAATTCGACTATTTCATTAGCTTTTAAAAAATACTTTTTGTTTTCCTTAATTTCAAACCCCACCCCCACTCATAGTTTTTTAATTATTTTTTTTATATAATTTGATATCTCATAATTTGATCAAAATATAGCAACCCCTTCGAGAGTTATCGTGCTAACAGACGGACGGACGGACAGACGGACAACTTTTGCGATGTCATAGGTATCCTTCCACTTACGTATTGGGATCCGAAAAAGAGGGCCTAAATGTTGAAAAGAGATAGGCTACCTCGGCATTCTGCTTTCTTTGCCAATCCTCCTTCAAAGTTCGACCTGACTCTTGTTTTCTTGCCTTAGAACACAGAGACAACATTTTGGAGAGGGGTACATGCCTCCCCGTAGATTTCGGAGGGGCACAAGGGAGGATGCTTGAGTGTTCAAGAGTCTAGTGACTTTAAATTATATTTTTAAGATATATTTTAATTTTAATAATATTGGGTGTTTGTTCTTTAAATATCGACGGATGGTTGGTTGATCGTCTCTCCTTTTCATTATTTTGTTGGTGAGGTTAAACGCTAGTTGTCCCCGACGTCGCATTGGATGGTGACCATTTGTATATCATCTATGACAAGGTCATTCCCATTCATTATTTTTGTCAGCTCCCAATGTGTCCTTTTTTTTTTTTTTTTTAACTCGTATTCTTACATAATTTGTTACCAGGAATCACATCTAAATTTCTAATGACAGTGAACATTTTTGAGCAAAAATGTTTTATCCTGATCAGAAATCGAGGCGTCGAGGTTTCAGAATACCAAAGCAAATGACGTCACAAGACCCGTAGTTTTGCTCTGAAACCACTATGTGTAAACTGAAATTTAATTTATGTAGTTTCGGACATATAAAATGAAAAGGAAACAAGCGCGAAATAATTTATAGTCGACGATGTTAGAAGACAAGCCGTCGCTGAATGCCTAAACGAAATTTTTAGAAAAAAATGGAAACGGACACCGTCTGGCAGGGCCGTATCCAGGGGGGGGGGGGGGGGCTCAGCCCCCTCCCCACAATAAATTCCGGATTAGGACCTGGCTGCTGGTATAAAATATTTTGTACAAAAAGTAGTGCCTTGTTCATACAATTCTGAAAATCCTGCCAAAAAGAACCACACAAGTCACCAGACCAACTGTTAGCCCTCTTCCTGGCTTACCGGGAAACATTTTTGTGTGTGTTTAACCAGCGGCTTCCATGAGTAGGGGCGTCACAAGGGGGGGGGGGGTGCGGCACCCCTCCCCCTCTTTTTTTAGATTCGCTAAAATTTTTGAATTTTACTAGAAACGTTCGGTATATTTTAGATAGCAGGACTATTTGGTATATTTGGGGGGATTCGGTAGTTATACTGAAACCCTAAATAGGCTGTTGGTACAAATCTATTCGGTATAATGATCAGGATTCGGTATAATTGCTAGTATTCGCTGATTATCACTTGGTGAGAGAATTTACTGAAATCATTTGGTATTTTTTCGATGCCAGAACTATTCGGTTTATTTATGGAGATTCGGTCGTTACACAGAATCCCGAATAAGCAATCGGTTCAAAATTATTCGGTATCATGATTGGGGTTCGGTAATTTCTTTGATATAATTTTCAAGGTTAGTCAGTTAACCGCGAATCCCGCTTTAGTTCCAGTATCGACGAAAGTATACCGAATATGAATATTGTTCGGTAGTCTTTCGTTACCAAAACCATTCGGTCTAATAACCGGGATGCGGTAGTTTTACAGAATACCGAACATGCTATCGGTCTAAACTTGTTCGGTATAATAACTGGGATTCGGTAATTTATTCGTTATAATTGCCAGGATTCGCGATTTACCACGAACCTCGAAACTTGGAAGAGTTCGAGTGAAGCACTGGTCGCAGACTAAAGGAATAATCTATGATTTCATCGATAGTCCTTATTTTTTATTTTGTATCCCAAAAAGAAGATCTAATCATACACATTTCGAAATTTTCGCCTGCAGCGCTTTTTGTAATATTCTCTATTTTGTGGAAGGGCGCGCGTCATTTGACTGCAGTTTTAAGCCAGTATTAGGATTGAGATTTCAAAACATTAAAAGCTAGAAGCTGAATGGAAATTAAATTTGACAGGAAAAAGCAAAAGAAAATCTCGCCTGCCGCGCTCACTTTGTGTGATTATGAGTAGTATTGACTAGACTACAGTTGCTGCTGCTGCTGCTGGAACGTCGCTCCATCCTATTCCAGGAACTTAGTAGAGTCTCGGTATTTAATCCACTATAAATGATAAAATTTGAAAGAGAAGCAGTTAATTTTCGCCAAGCCTACTGAAAAAAAAAAATAGTTTTCGAAAATTTCTGCGTAATCCTTTCTGTTCCATGATTTAAAGCTCGAAATCTCAGTTTTTAGGATTCGGTAATATTTTTGAGAGATTCGGTAAAATTTTCGATCTGCACCCCCCGACGACTATTGCACTTGCGACACCCCTGTCCATGAGTTAAGTGTGAAGACAAGCTTAATCCAACCAAGTATACATCATTTGACGGAAAAAAATGATTTCCTTTGTGCTCTAAGTTATATTTGTAGTTTTGTACCATTATTTGGTTTTGAATATTTGAGAATAAAATGAACCCAAAGTTTGTTACTGTCTTTCCTATCGCTGACTGCAGAATCTAATCCTTCACTCTTTTTGTGTCACGTCAAAGTCTGTACAATAAGTTTGTTTTTAATTGCAATCTATTTTACTATAAATTCATTTGTTATTATTTTGAATATTTAATTTTGTGCAAATTGCTGCTAACTGAAGATGCTAAGGAAAGGCAAATTTTTCTTTGACAATGTAGCTCACCTCTAATCCAAAGCGCAGTAAACAAAGCAACTTTTCCGTTGGATAACTGGCTTTGGTTTGCAAAGAAGGTAAAACTATAACTTGTGACTACAATCTCCTCAAGTAGGATTTTTCATCGTTAACTTCTTCTTCTCAAAAAAGGACCCGTGACAATATTTGTGCAGCTTCTGTTACAAAGCAGTTCTGAAAAGGATGTGCAGCCACATCCTTTTATCTTCTGTCTAGAATCTGAATACCAAGGGTTGTACTGGCAAGTTAGTTTTCGAATTAATCAAGCTTCCAAGCTGACCGTTAGATTCTTTAACAAATACATATAGTGGTCAAATAAGGCTGTTACGCCTCGTACAGAGCAAAGTAACACTAAAGGAGTAGCGCCAAGACCTATGGTTTCCATGCTTCACAATCGGGTCATACTAGTAGCGCCGCCAAATACGCTTGTTACATTTAAAGCGAGACAAACTTGCGGTTTAGAAATTGCTAGTAATGCTAAGGTGCGGTCCACCCACATCGAAGAAACAGGAGAGCTTGTATCTTTTCTTTGCAGCGTTCAGAATTTTAAGTTATAGGAGCCAGCGCTGTTGAGTTAAAGTAGGGACGTTCGCTATCACTAGTGATGCTAGTGTCGCTGCTGTTCGAGCGTGTGTCACGTTTTAAAAGTCGTGGCGATACTCCCTAGTTTTATTTTACTCTGGACTCGTACTACCAGTTTTTCCTCAGACTTTAATTCTGTTTTCTTCACTCGAACAAGTGAAACAAAAATCTACCTGGTTGCGGTGCAGGTCCTATACCGTAATGCCGAGGATACGTGTTGGCGCAGTACCTATTTCGCTAAGCCTGGAAACTGGAGTCGGTTCTAGGCTAAAAAAAATAGGAACGACAAAACTTAAGATATACAAAATCATTTACGAATCTTGCTCTGGAGACTGTATGGCAACGATTTTGCTCGTCCTGCGTGCGACAGTGTAAACAGTTTACCAGTTTCAGACTCGGAATGTTTGTGTTTCGCGCAAAGGATCTCCGCGGCCGTTTGAAAGTCACCTTTGTATTTTTAAACGGGTGGTCGCATATATACAGTTGTCCACTGATGTATTACTGAGCTGTTTCACGTTGAGGAAACGAAATGGGGCAGCGTGCACACTGTCAGAAGTTTCATAACAGATAACATGAGGGTGCACTGTTGGGGCTGTTCACGCTGAGGAAACGAAATGGGGCAGCGTGCACACTGTCAGAAGTTTCATAACAGATAACATGAGGATGCGCGGTTTCAACAGGTAATGCGTAACAGATAACACTTCGGATGTTATCTGTAATGTTTGGTTTGAAAACGTTATGCATCAAATGTTATGCAGATCAAGCTTTGTTACGAAGAGACAAAAAAGCATCTACTGATTTTATTCCTTATCGTCACGATGTCGGAAAACTCAGCAGATACTTTTGGGCGTTTTTTTTTGTTTCTTCCTAATAGTAGCGCTTATTATGCATAACATTTTGAAACACAACATATAACATCCAAAGCGTTATCTGTTGAAACCGCGGCTTCCCCTGGAGTAAAGTGCAGGAAGGTAATTTTTTTTTGTTTTTGTTTTTGAGAGGTAAGGTTGTGTCTGAGAGTAGGAGCTAGGGGCGTCACTATGGGGGGGGGGAGGGGGGACTCCCCCCCCCCAAAGGTCCTGAGAAAGTACTTTCGTCGGGCGAAACCCGGCGAAAGTTCACTGGTTTGTCTTCCCGAAGCACCGGCAAACACAGAAAAAATAAAATTTTGTATGCTTTTTATCAGGCATCGGTCAATTCGTCGGCACATCGGGTGTTTTTATGCAAGAATTAAAATCCTACAAATGTTTGTCGGGCAAAACACTGAAGAAATCGAATTCTGTATGCTTTTGTCGTGCCTCGGTATTCTCGTCGGCACATCGGGTTATTTTTATAAAGAAGGAATCCAGAAGAAACAAAAAAATTTAAGTTTTTGTCGGGCGTCGGTCGACTCGCCGGCACATCGGGTTCTTTTTATACGCAAGAAATGAAATCCTGCAAACATTTGTCAGACAAATCACTGGAGAAATCGAATGCTGCATGCTTTTGTCGTGCCTCGGTTCGTCGGCACATCGGGTTCTTTTTATACATAAGAAATCCAGAAGAAATAGTTTTTGTTATGCTTTTGTCGGGCGTCGGTCGACTCGTCGGCACATCGGGTTCTACTTATACGTAAGAAATCAAATTCTGCAAACTTTGTCGGGCGCACCCAGGAAGTTTAAGTTTCATTGGCACAAGGGGTTATTTTTGCACGTATGAATCAAGTTCTGTACAGTCTAGTCGAGCAAAACACAGAACAAATCAAATGCTCGATGGTTTTGTCGGGTGTCGGTAGTCTCGTCGGCACACCGGGTTCTATTTACAAAAAATCAAATTCTGTAACTTTTTATCGGGCGCATGCCGAAAGTTCAAGTCTCGTCGGTACATCGGCTTCTATTTACGCGTAAAAACTAAAGTTCTTTACAATCTTGTCGGGCAAAACACAGAAGAAATCGAATTCTGAATGCTTTTGTCGGGCGTCGGTATTCTTGTCGGCACACCGGGTCTTTTATACGTAAGAAATCAAATTCTGCAAAGATTTGTCGGTCGCAAATTTTTCCGGAAAAAATACAGATTTAAAAAAAATTCGCAGGCGTTGCTTAGTTCAATTTGTTCTGGGTACAGTCGTTGGAAGCTTCGCTTCTTAGCAAAAGTTGAAACGAAAAGCCAAATATGTGAAAATAAATATATGAATTTACATTAAAAGAACAATGTCAACTGATGCATTACAGTAAGTTTTACAGAAAATTTCCTCTGCGGCGCATTTTGTAGTATTCCCTATTTGGAAGAATGGTGTATCATTTAGTTTTTCTTTTAGAATAGAAATTCTTTGGGTTTGAAACACGTTAAAAGTCGGAAATTGTATGGTAATATATCTGAATTTTCCGCAAAAAAAAAAACAAATTAAAAAATTTTCGCCGGCGGCGCTTGGTTTAACTTGCCTTAACACAGTCGTTGGAAGCTTCGCTTTCCAGCGAAAGTTACAATGAAAAGTCGAATATGTGAACTTTAAAATACGAAATTATACCAACGGAATAGCCTCAATTGACGGGTTGATATAGTTAGTTCACACAAAATTTCGCCTGCGGCTCGTTTTGTAGTATTCTTTATTTAGAAGAACAGTGTTTCATTTAGCTTGGCATTTTATGATTGAAATTCGCTGAAACACATTAAAAGCTAGAACTTGATGGTAGGTATGGCTAAATTTTTCCGGAAAAAAAAGGCAGATTAAAAAAATTTCGCATGCGGCGCTTAGTTTAACTTGTTCTTGGTAAAGTCGTTGCAAGCTTTGCTTTTTAGCGAAGGCTAAAATGAAAAGCCAAATACGTGAACTTAAAATACGAAATTACATCAAAGGAATAATCTCAACTGATGCATTACAGTTAGTTTTACCCCGGTTCTATTCTGTGCTGGCGGGAAATGTACGCCGTTCGCGTCAACGGCGTGTTTTGTCGGCACATTTTTTAGTCCGTCGGCACAAACCGGATGTCCCCCACCCAAAGGTAAAAGGCTAGTGACGCCCCTGTTTAAAATGTAAAGATTGTGGTTCTCGGTTCTCTGTTGTGATTATGTGCGATTTATTTTCTTATTTGTTATTAAACCCATTGAACTTAACTTGAACTTCGTGTTGTCTGTTATGAAACTTCTGACAGTGCAGCTCAAACGTTCGTAAGAGGGCAGAAACCGATCATGCCTTTGACAGACGATCGCTGCCTGCAAGTGGGAGTCCTGCTAGGATTTTCCGACCTATCACCGATTGACCGAATGAAGAAAATCTGTCCGGAAAAACCGGATCGATTCCCAGCATTACTCATGTCCGGTGTGTGGTAATATGGTTGAGAACTTAAACGTGTGTTGTGTGAATGGAAGGGGAGTGGATGTAAAATGTACGTGTAGCGTCGTGGGGAATAGTTGATCCGGAAATGTTAAAGGACCTGTCTTACCTGTAATACTAGCGCAACCTAGTTCCACAATCACTGCTTATATTTCTAAGCCCGGAGACCCCCATTTCGTATGATACATTCCAACCCCTCTAACAAAACCACGCTGATTTTCTCACTTGCCATGTTTTGCTAACTTCGATGTGTATCACGCTGTCGACGGTTGGGCCCCTCTTCATGAAAGATATAGAAGGAGTTTTGTTCCAGCATTTGTTGAGTTGTACAATGACCGATAAGTTAGTCCTTTTTAGTGTATTTTTCTTTGTTCGTTACAAAGTGTTACCCATTCCTCATTTTGTATGACAAAAAGGTCAAATTCGGCGGTAATGCTGTGACAGCTTCTTTTGAAAAATAAAATTCTGTTCTATCCTATTGTCTTCGAGAAGTTTTTCCATCAGAAAAACCGGTTATGTAAATTGTTTCCCTATTTCCGCTATAAGTCAACGGGTCTCGGAAAAGGCTTAAAACAGCCAAAACCGTGGGTTATTTGTTGAAAATCACAGCCTAATTTTAAAGTACGAGGGGTCCTTTAAACAATTGTCTAGGTTCCTCGGGGCTTCTGATAGGGGATATTATAATGTGTTTGTTTGTGTTTATTTTTCATTTATCTTCCATGGCCGTTGGCTCTTAGCCTGGATAAAATGCTATCCTGTGTCATCTCGAACATCCTTTTACCATCTAGCGGCGAGTGGAAGCTAAGTAGTCTCATTGCCTCTTGCTTAGCTCAAGCCCCGGGACCCGATTTTTTATATCGTTCCCGCTGTCGTTGTCATTCTACTTAAAGTCAATGGATAGCTAACGTAAAGGCTCGGACAGACAGTCAGGGTCCGGGATTTTTCGGCACCATAATCAGTTCCATACGGAAAAGTTGAGATTCTTTCAACGCGATTAGGATAAGGAAATCTGGCCGGAAAACCTGATCTTATGTTCGAACTATGAGTTATTGCTTGACGTTGCAAAACGGATAAGTCAGCTACATTTTAATAGAGCTATATTTCGGCCCTTCTTGGCAAGGGTCCTCTTCAGGGTCGAGTCGCTCAATCTGGAAAATGTACTTGTGGAAAAACAATAAGATCCTTCCTTAGATATCTAATTTTGTCAACTTTTTTTCTGAAAATTGGTTCGACTTAAGTTACTGCTTGTTGCGGCGCAAGCCCTTGGGGGTTCCTTTCCTTTTCACTAATTTGGATTTCTCTAGTCTTTTTTTGTTCTAGTTAAGTGGGTTCTGTTCTAATTCTTATCTTGTTCTAGGAGTGCAAAAAGTCGCAGCGTGTTCAGGGTATTTCAGTAATTTTCAGGGTATTAACAGGGTAATTTTAGTATTTCAAGTACTACGCCCCAAAACAAGATGGCGTTATCCCAGACGCTTATTTCAATCGGTGGGATTTTATGTGAGGTTTGGGTCCTTAGTACCCGTGGGACACGGACGATTCTTAAAGTTTTACTGAAAAGCCCAACTTATTTTTTTACCATTTAGTGCAATACAATGAGTTATCTAGGTTTTGCTAAGGGATTTTTTTACTTTCCACTATCCGCTCTAGTAGCGACGTTCAGAATATCTATGGCCGTCTCCACAGCGCAAATTCTTCTATGGCGCGTAAAATTTGAACCTCAACACCAACGTGACTTTTTAGAGAGCAGTGATGAGTTTGGTGAAGACTGCTTACTGCCTGATCAAAAAAAGTTCGTAAATCTTTTGCGTCAATCGTACAACACAGGTACAAGCACGCAGAAGTATCACAAGTCTGACAAGGAAAGTCTACTATTCGATTATTCGGTAATAGCGGAGCAAGAAAGTGACGAATTTTCATCGGGTCTTCGAGCCTCTTCAAGTGAATAGATGATGGGTAACCAGATTAACCTATCTCAGCCTTTTTCGGTTAAACTTTAAAACCTCACATATCGAGACATGTGTTTATTTCGGATGCACAACCTCTATCACATTATGCACTGCCTTATATATTTTTACACAAAATACCGACGGTAAAATGATGCAAGCATCACAAGTTAAGTATAACAACGATAGAAAACAATTGTGAAACATTGAGAAGAAACAACAATTTAGAAACATTCAACTACAATATGGCAAGACTTCATGTAATGGCAACTAAGAAAATCGCATTCAACAGAAGATTTTTCAATCAGTGCTCGTAAACTAAATGCAATTCTGAAATAGACACAGACTCATGTTCGACGTGTAAAGCGATTTTGAATTAAAAATACTTCAGCATACACTTGAGGGATTTACGTTTTGATTTAGGCTGAAAGGTTCAGTCGGCTTCACATCCGACCTGAGATGCGACTGGGGGTTCTTAATATGCAGGAGCCACTTTTCTTGCGTTAGAAAGAGCTTCTGGCACCCCTCAAATGAGCATCGCATCACTTGACCACCGTGTCTCCTCTCGTAGTGTCCATAGAGGGATGATTTACTTTGGCAATTCTTTTTACACAATTTACACTCATAGTCGTTCTCGGTGAATAAATCATCATCTAAAGCTTCACATTGAATTTCCAGCTTCGTATTATTGTTCAATAAAGGGTGCATGTTAAACTCGCCATAGGGGGGAAGGAGTAGAGGGTGCAATCCAGGCATAAAGGGATTAAGCTGTTGCATCATAGCGGTGGGATCCCCATACAGCCGGGATAGGAACTCGTCCCTCAACGCAGCCCCGTTGGCAAAAGCACCGATTTGGATCTGCTCCGGAGTTAGGTGAGATTCCGGTTTATCCGGGCTTTCGGGGGTTTGTCCGGACGAGGTCGATAACAGTTTCCGGTGCAGGTTAAGGTTTGCGCTGTGCCTGTCTCGGCTGCGCTTTGAAGGAAAAGCTGCTTGACACCCGTCGACGGTGCACTTGTGCATCAACTTCAGGTGTACGTTTTGGTAGTGAGTTTTGACACCGAAGTGGTTCTGGAACATTTTCCCGCAGGCGATACACTGCCGCGGGTTTTCTTTATTTATAGGTACTTCGACACCGAGAAACGAGGATCCGAGGGAGGAACATTCGGAGTTTTCCTCGGAAAGGGGAGAGCTGGGGTTGGAATCGGAGTGGTCGTCTTCGTCATTCTTTGGATGGTCTTCGACAATATGCAGCCGCCTTTGCTCGTCGCTCATCGCGGCCGCAGCAAGCAGACCCAAGGGAAAAGACTGGTAAGGGTTCATGTTCCCAATAACGCCACGGGACATCAACTCATCAATTCGGCCCTGGGAGAGGTTCTCCAAGTGACGAAGTGGGTTATCCGGCTGAGTTTTTCCTTCATTTATCACAGCTTCCGTCTTAACTTTCTTCTCCGGCGCGTCCCTAAGATCCAGCGCCTCTCCAGTCTGTGGCGGTGCATCCGTCTTTTTGGTCTCTCGGTCGGAGTCGGAAGAGTAATCACACTTTTCCGGGCGTTCGACCTGCATCAGCCGCGTCGGATTTTGACTCTTTCGCTTCCTCGCTGCTCGATGTGAAGACTGTCCGTCATTAACGCTCTGGTTGTCAACACTTGTCCCATCCTCGCAGTCGCTCAATCCGTCACTGACTTGATCGTCCATATCATCCAAGTCGTTATCGGACGAGGTGTCATGTTCTCTCCTAGGAGACGCATGACCGGGTGACATCATATGCGAGTTTTCATACCGATGCATAGAGTGGAGCAGAGAGGGGTTGAAACCCTGAGGTAAAGTAGGGAGAGGGAAAGATGGGGACATTGAGTTATGTCCCATTGTGATCGGAAGTGGTTGTGAGGTGCGACCATCATGGGGGGAAATTTTTCTCCTAAGGTGCGGGCTGTGGAGCTTCGGATTCGGGTTGGCACTATGACGGTTTCGTGATCTCCTGGAGCTAAACATCATATTGCACCCATCGACTGTGCATCTGTGCATTTCTCGGAGGTGTACAGCGGAGAAGTGAATCTTTAGAGCACCTTTATCACAGAAAGTCTTAAAGCAGACATTGCACTGAACTCGTTTCTTCCCCGTAGCGGGATTGATGAGCTGTGTACCCAGCGAATTCATTGGGTTCCAGGGCTGCTTCAAGGACCCTTGAGGGTCGT
Organism: Branchinecta lynchi; assembly: GCA_023053575.1. Taxonomy (NCBI): domain Eukaryota; kingdom Metazoa; phylum Arthropoda; class Branchiopoda; order Anostraca; family Branchinectidae; genus Branchinecta; species Branchinecta lynchi. The sequence goes on along the minus strand of JAKZAP010000006.1, from coordinate 27,457,441 downwards.
GCATGTCCATTCCTCTATCTTCATGAGAGTCTGATTTGGCCTTAGTAAGATTCAAAGCGTTCGAATCACCATCTTCGTCAGAGTCCAAATCGATATCGCTCTCGCTTGGAGACTGAGGTCGGGGTCGGTCTTTCTCATTCCTCTTGTCCGGGGTGAGAGATCCGTTCCCGCTTCCGTTATGATCGCTCTTTACAGACGGTGCAGAGTGTCCGGGAGACGCGGCCATTGCCGGCGCCTTCGGAATATCAAACTGGGACATAGGTAGGCGCTGAAAGGACCCCGAAACCTGCGCGGAAAGCGGGGGGCTTAGTGGCAAGTTCGGAAGCGGAAATCCCGGGAACGGGGGGAAATGGCGCTGGAAAAACGACTCCGCAGGCAAATGATGCTGTAGAAGGTGGTAAGGAGGGATTGGCATGTCTTGTGGAAAGTGCTTGAAGGACTCCTTCTTCCTTTCTGGTTCCTTTTTCACCTCGACATGTCCCTCGTGTTTGTCTGCATCAGGGGCGCGTAAAAGCTTTTGCGATAGCATCTTCGTCTCCTCAAATCGTGCAAACTGTTCGATGACGAGCGCTTCCTCCTCTTTCGTGCACATCGCCCACCTTTCAATCACTCGTCCTTGTCGGTCCTGAAAGAATAACAAAACATCCAATCAGCGATCGAAGAATGCAAATGCATGCAAAATAGGAACATGTCGACAGCGACTCAAAAATTTCGAGTGTCAATGGAAAAGACGAGTCGGCGTCCGCCAATGTCAAGTTTTTACGCCGAGTGTTTAGATACTCGGTTCCAGCGAAGACAGACAGAGAACTAATAATTTCAGAATACGCGTTTTAATCGCCGTCGTCTCTTGAAAACTGAGAATCCGACAGTCTCGCACCTTTTCTTTTACATGACTTTAACCTTCCTGCGAAACGAACTATTCCAGAACTACGTTATTAACTTTAAGTCGGCATAAATCAGAGCGTTTTTTACGCACGATGTAAAATATTCGAGGATAGGAATAAGTTTACAAAAAGCCCAGATTTCAAATTATACTCCGGTTTTACGCAAATCTTCCCTTGTTCCTTTGACCAACCGCGGAATTTTTCATAACATATTTCGGGCATAGCTTTAACTGTAAAAATTTAGTATCAACGGTTAAGGGTGTGGTGGATCGCTCAAAATCTGCGGTGTAAGGTGTCGAGGTTGTACTACTCAGATCGGCAGAAACGGTGACGAATGAGTAAACATACGAATTTTCACATGACGCGAGGGGTTTTCAACTCTTGATTTTTATGTACACCAACTGCCACGTGTTAGAATATTTATCAGCATATTTTTTGTATTTTTTCCATACTCCGTCTTTTTGGCCTCGGCCAGTTGATGGGTTATAAATAAATAATAATAATAATAATAATAAGAGCTGAAAAGCAAACGTCTAATTTATACCAGGTTGTAAAACAAGTACCGGCGAGTGGCTAACCGCTTGTAAATAAATTACTCATTACGTTGCTTGTTACTCTGACCCGCTTCCCTAAAACTATTCCCTGGGACACAGGACATACGTTCGTTCATCCAAATATACTTTTCCAAAAGTTTGGCGAACGGCGACTTCTTATCAAAAAGCAAAATAAAAATTCTCCAACTTTTTGGCCGGATAATTACCCGCGAAATGATCATCATCATTAACGTAGCCGACAGAACACAGACTAGGGACACAAATTCCGAAAAGGACGGCGAATTTAAATTACGAATTTCGCTACTGAATCGAGTCTCCGACGTAATAAGCAGTTCGGGATGGCCAATTTTCGCGGTGGCAGACCCCAGAGAGGATTTGAAATGGTACTCAAGGCACAAGCGCGTTTTTGGTCATTATGAGGTCACACGCGACGCGACGGAGAACCATCAGAGATTGAACGGTTTTTGTCCGAGCCTTTATATGTCCTAAATCATAAATTTCTGTCATTTGCGCAGTTGCAACAAGGCAGCGGGGAGCATATCAAAATGCTAATGCAACTTCGTCATAGTGATAAGAGTTTTGTAGCCGTTCAGTGATTTTACGGTTATTACATTACTGAAGTGAATGATTCTACGTTTGGTAGCGCAATTAGGAAAAATGAATCCAAGAAGAATCTTTCGGCTATGTCCTTTTAAATTTCAGCCAGGGTCTCAAAAACCTGTGCAAGACCGTCTTGGAGTATCCCAACTTTGAGAAAACGACCAAATTTGTGTTCTATCACATTAAAATTTAATCCACTTAAAACTTGTATTACTTAAAAAGAATTATTTCCCCTCAAAATGAATGGATCTAAGATAATTGTACTGTCAAACAGCAGAAAAGAGACAGATGAAGTAGTTACAATCGGCGGGGGTTGTTCTGTTACGTTTTTTTCAACTTTAAGTTAGTTTAATTAATTCATCTTTGATTAATGAAACTAGGCCATTCTCACCGAAAACCTACTGTGTGCCAAAAAACAAACTGATGTTTAATTTATTGTGTGACTGATGACCACCCACCTCAACCAAACGTCAAGGTTTTCTGGCATTTTAATATCTCGCAGTTCTTAATAATTAACCCTCTAATTTAGAATCCCCTCCTCACCCAGAACAATTTACGATGTCGGAACACCTAGACGGGATCTCAGAAAATCGTTAAAACCAAACTTTGTAAGTTCACGGCTCATTTCTTCCTTTACGGCGGATTCAGAGCCGAGATTGCGACTACGTTCGTCTTCCTCTTGAAAGACGGTGTCCCAAGACACCAGATTTTCATCCATCGTCAAACGCGTAAAGCCTCGCCCCGGGTGGTATAGGCCATTTGAAAGCCGTTTTAAACTTAATTATTTTCCTAACAGCCCGGTTTGTTACTTTGTTTTTCCCAAAGCTCGGTGACAAAACTCACACCTAGAGATCCAGATGACATTCAATGTAAACAAAAACACGTGCTCTTTGGAGAGCCCGCACGCGCTCGAGACGATTACTCCGCTGGTTAATCGAGCGGAAAGTCGCCGTTAATGGACAAGACGAGCCTTTGTCATCGAGGAAAAGATGCAGGACAAGTTTGAAGTCTGCGGCAGAGGAAACGACGATTAGGTGAGATCAGACGACAAGACTTTAAATGGAGACCATTTATCAATTGGGCCAAGTATCTAAGTGGAATGTCACATGTCGGTTTTGTCATGGAGACAGATTACTTTATGAGACGCCTGGCGCTGGAGATTTAAGAAACCAGAAATAGATGAATGCTTCCTTGATGCAAACACTCGAGAAAAAAGGGGAGATGACGTCGCCCCGAAAGTAAGTCTGCGACGGCCAGACATGGCAATACTTCATGATTGGCGGGAGTTATTAATCTTGACAAGTTAGGAATGACGCAAATCCCAGGCACGAAGACAGGCCTAAGTCTGCTCTGACTAGAAACGACAGGAGTATCGTGACAGCAGACTCAAGGTGACATACATCTACCGGTTTGCCCGGTTTTTGTTCTGGTAAAATAATACAGGAAGTCAGAAAAGGCAAATTTTGCTTGAAAAAAAAATGAAACATCCATAAATGATTTCAGAAAAAATACAGCTAACAAAATTTCAGAATACTGAAGCTGGAAAAGTCTTCTAGTGAAGGATATGGTCTTTTTTATCGAGTTTTATAGCCAGGGTGGAATGTGCCCGCAGGGTGGTGTTTATACCATCCCCTTTAATTTAGCGGGACTTTCATAGCGAGGCCAGAATACAAATCCAAAAATAGTGTTTGTTTCTCGTTATTAGTTGTCTTCCTGCGAAACAGATACAGTGAAAGTATAAAATCTTACTTGGAACACAACAACTATATAAAAGCTATGAGTTCAGCGTGTCCAACGTTTTTTACACGCGGATACCAAGAACCCGCTAGCTACTATCGGGATTGCGAGCAGCTTGCGTTCTGCATCATAAGGGTTTCTAAGTACAATTCCAGGTGACACATTTAGCAAAATAACTGCTTAGCGAGCGAATTGGGGATTTGGCGTTTTCGGGGAGACAGCCATGGCCCATAGAGTTCAAAATCTTCCGCCTTAGGTGGTATTTTGTGGCTCCTGAATAGGTTTCAAATTGCAAAGTAATGACTTCAGTTTAAGGTATATTTAGAAACTACTTGACGTAGTTAAATTTTTAGTCTGTGTAATAAGCCTGGGATTGGGGCAAATATTAATTTTTGTCCCCTCCCAAGATTTATGAAAACATTACCACTGGAGATAATAGGTTTTTGCATTGAGGATAGCCTTAGCCCAGGGTTGGTCATCAACCAGGGTGTACGAGTTACTTCAGGATAGTTTGGGTTACTCGGGGTTACATTGGGTTACATTAAGTTACTTTGAGATACTTTTGGGTTACTTTCCAGGGTGTACGAAGTTACTTTTGGTGACCAACCCTGGGCCTTAGCTTATCACTATGGTAGTGCTGGGCGATATTCGGTAACGATATATCGCACCAAATATCGATATCGAAACGTAAATATCGATATCGAAAACAAGATTTTTTCATTTAAATGATACCATTGGAGCTAATAGGTTTTTGCATTAAGCATAAAATGTTGGGCAATGTTCGATACCGATAACGATATATCGAACCAAATATCTATATCAAATATCGAAACGTAAATATCGATATCGAAACCGAAATTTTTTCATAAATAATCCAACATAAGTTACATTTATGTACACAAGATTGGAGCATATGTTCTTCGTTATTGAGTTTTATGTGTTTGACGTTTGAGTTGATTTAAGTTGACAAGTTTGCTCTTAAATTCTGGTGTAACGAGACGTATAATACAGCAAAATATGGCACCGAAATATCGATATCGATATATTAATTATCGAATATCGAAAATGAAAATATCGATATATAAAAAAATCCAATATCACAGCTGATCCTTGGGGGGGGGGGGAGCTATACCCCGCTGCCGCTCCACTTGTGTCACAACACGCTGCTCATTTCGCGGCAGAAAATTGTGATTAGGGATGATCTGGTCCTGGCCGCGATTGGGTTTTGTTCAACGTTTACACCCGATGGGGGGTTTCTTTGTGGCTTACATGGGATGGGATGGATACTCCAAAACGTTACACCATAGAAGAGCAGGTCACAAGAACTTTCGGAGACATTTCGTAAGAAGTAGAAACGTCACCGCACTTCGGCAATTATTACTATTACGTTATTCCCATTATTTATTACTATTATTAAATTAGCATTATTTATACTATTATTATTAACTGATGTCCGTAAAAAAAAAGAAGAGAAACAGCAAAAACGCAAAAAATGGTTCAATAATAGCCGAGATAATAAAGAATTACAAATAAGGAGGCCTACACTCAGGCAGGTGTTCGAGGTCACGCGATGCGGCTTGCTTTCAACTGACTGACACTTTAAGGTCAGACCGAAAATTATGTTTAAAACATAAAAAAAATTGATGTACCATTTGCCCTGTACCATACTGAACATGACGTTTCGCCCGGTTGCTTCCTCGCCGTGATTAGTTCCCGAATACGACTTCAAGAGTGGGATGGGGGTAGACCCTGTCTGCCACAGATCATTTGACAGACAAAAACTAAATGCTACGGTGACCACTGTCTGACATATGCTATTCCAAACTGTGGGTATTATGCATCTTGCATGTGATCGTTGGAAATTAGTCTTTTGAGTTTTGGGAGTGGAAAAATTTTGAGTAAATCAGTGCGATCAGAAATGGCTAAGACGCAGTGGTGCGGTTTCACTAAACCTTAAATGGGGGGGGGGGGGGCAGAAACTTTAGGCACCAATCCCAGATTACTACACATAGCCTACTCAAAATTTAGTTCTTCTTTTTGGGGTAAATTTAAAGGAGTTCTTCAAATATACCTTGAAGTCAAGTTTGCTTTGCATTTTGTCTTTTCAAACCTATTTAGTGGCCAGAAAATAACACCATGGACATCTGGAGGGGGGGGGGGGCATGGACCCCCTCCTAGTGGCGCCCCTGGATAGACCCCTCACGTACATGTTCTTGAGAAGCAGCGAATCGAATTGGATATAACCGCCTATGGAGGTGGAATCAATTGTGATGACCCGTCCTATACTCAACGCTGAAAAGCATCGATGGGGACCCAAAGATATAAAAAAGCCGCTGACAGCATAATGGGTCTACTCGATGAAAGTAGTCGAGAACACGCTTGTCGCTTTTGATTTGTCATTTTCTTTTAACCGCAAACTAGGGTCGTAAAACAACGGGGGGTTGCTTAAAAAACATTTCCGGCCCGAGGTTCCCGCCCCCCGAAAATAGGATGGGGAAACCAGGCGTGACTACTTCTCTTTGGGGGTTGATGATTAGGGGTTGATGTTGCCTTTTGAAGCAACATCCTCAAAAAGAGAGTGCCGGTCGAGTATGCATTCTTGTTTATATCGCTTAGTTAGACAAAATCGGAAGGAACATTGCGCTTCTATGATCCCGGACATAATGGACAAGGAGTTATTTAAATTAACCGTTAGAGATTACAGGAACGTTTTTAAGTAAAGAGAAATAAGTTTCAACAGCAACCCGAGCGACGAAAAATAAACTTTATATGCAAATTCCTTGCTATAAGCAGCGGGAGAGCAAAACAAACTCATTTGGTTACAACAAATTATCTAAAGTCTGTTTATTGTTCATACTATGGAAGCTTCCAGGATGCAAACAAATGCAGAAGAGTTTAGCTTATTACAAGTTACTACCATAAAGCAAAATGAAAAGTATTTTATAAACGAAAAGTTAAACCGAAAACCGAACAAAAATTGTCACATTCTTGTTCACGGCACTGGCAAAATCCATACTTTTTTCCCGTGTGCGAACCCGAAACAATAGTGACAGATTTGGCGATCAAGGATAATCACTTTGGACTGCAGTCGTTCATTACTACTGTCTTCTTGTCGGAGCTGCACATACCGCAATCAAAATACTCTAGTTCAAGTGGCAGACAATAAATGTTTTTTAGTCACGCCAAAATTTTGCTTTATAGCTGGCCATTCCACAATTAGTTTCTTACAGGGGTCTGACGATCGTGACAAAGTTGATTGGATGTTTCATTATGGTCCTCGACTTCGTTTCATTATCCACGCTCGTTTCTGGACCAGAGGCAAAAACAGAAGGGCTTAGGCATACTCGTGTAGAGGGAAGTTAGAGGGTCATGAGTCAAATATTGACGGGAAACGGAGGGAGGTCGTAGAGAACTCTGCTAGCTCTACTCAGGACAGAAGTATATGAAAAGTTTCGTCCCAATTACAATTCAGCGCTATATTTTGTTTTTATTTTTTTACTTGAGCGCTCTGCTTTTATTTTTATCTGAGAGAGAGAGAGAGGGAATTACTTAACGGGGATACCCCGTAAAGCTTTCGCTAGGTTTGTGTGTATGGGGGGAACAACCAATGGTCATATCATTTAGACTACACAACAATGCGGTAAGATGTTAGGAGGACAGCAACAAAAACACAAAACCGATCATTCAGTGTCCTACACAAACAAAACAAAACCAAATTAAAATTCCTATTTATTAAACAAATAAAAATTTTAAAATTAAATGTTTATTTAACATTTGAAGTAAGACTAGGATACCAAGGTTGCACAGATTTCTGAATTATTCTTATCTTTATGTATTATTCACAAAAATAGGGCTTGGATTCCTTATGGATTCCTTATATATTCTACGCAAAGAAACGCAATTTACAAAAAAAATAAATTGCACTTTATCTACAAATGTTACAAAATTATGTTACGTTATGAAATTCAAGTGTTTTTTTTTGTTAAAATTGACATCACAAACCATTGCAGCAAAATCATGTTTAACAAAAACGTAAAACTTAGAATCTCATAAGACACCTTACCTTTAACATTAACAGATAGTGTAGGCTATTGTCTGCAGAAACTGAGCATCCTAGTTTTATAACTTCTGACAATGCTGTTATTTTTATATTGTTATTTATTTCGGCCCGGCTAGTACTTTTTTTTTTATTAATCCTCTTTGCTCCATTATGGAAATCTCAGCCTTACTTTTTTGTCCTTATTTTTGTTCAGGGCGAAATAAAATCCCATAATTAACATCACTGTCAGGTGACTGTAAAAATGGAAAGATAATGAAAATCGAGTCTTACCTGGACTACATAGCCTCTGGCGTATTCTTCAGGCGACCATCCAAGCTTTTCCAGCAGATGTGCCACACCATCTGGCGGGAGTGAAGAGAAGAGTCGGTCGAGAAGAATCTTGACGCGAACTGGGATAGCGTGACAACCGTAAAGCGCTAAACTTGCGATATCAAAAACGCTCCCCGCATACGGCGGCTCGCAGTTGCTGCCAGTTGAGCGCATCCGGAATTTTGTGATGGCTGAAAAGACAATTTAATTATGAATTATTTCGTATTAAGTTATCTTACATTATCTTACACAAATTTAAAATCGGTTAAAGAAAAATCTCCTTGACGGTAGTTGGTGAGTGGGGGGGGGGGGGGTGGAAGACGTGAAGGTTTAATTAGTGAAGTTTTGATTAGTTGTATAATATGGTAGTAAATGTGTACGGTTGCGTTTTTCAAGCACGTATGTGCTTTGTTTGTAACCGGTCGTCAAGACGGAATGAAAGCCTGATGTAAGGTTTCTTAAGTAAATGCAACAACAACAAAAACTCCGTCAATAAATGAAAATTGCACGTAGCGAGAACCGTGTTGAAATAACAACAACAAAAAAGAGAAGAATGTGGTCTTTTTGAACTTGAGAAAAACAAAATTACTAAATTTTCTTTTGTTTTGACGGGCAGTTCTTACGATACAATGATTGACAACGATTCCCAACAGTAGCTACAACACTTTGATAGATAGGTCATTCAATCCATTTAGCTCTTTGGTAAAACAAAACAAAATAATTTCAGTTTTTTAAGAGCTTGGAAGCAAATCGCCATTTTACATGAATGACATGAATCAGCCTTTTCATGTACTCGATGGGCAATCTACTATTAAGGTTTAACAAAAGATTGCCACAATAGCAAAGGCGTAATAATAGACAACGAAAATAATTTAACATCAATGATGCTAAGTTGATAACAAAAGATGGATGCATACATGCAGGCTCGTACCCAGGAATTTATTTGGGGGGGGGGGTCGCCTTTTGTTTTGTTTTTTGCCTGCGGGTTGGACAAAAAAGTGCAAAAGACACATAGATCAGAGAGAAAACCTAAACAAATGATGATTTGTTTATGTTTCGTGGGGGGGGGGGGGCTAACCCCCCCCCTGGATACGGCCCTGTATACATGAAGCGGGCGCGAAATTTTTTAAAAACAGGATAAAAGCCTCAAAACTACAGATAATGGTAGTCTGCCGTTTTGGCTGCCTTAGACATTCTTGTCATCAACGGCCTGCAACGACTGATTTACAAAATTCACAACATCCTTTCCAACGTAGTCGCGGAAGTCGACTTGAAAATTACCACCGAGCCGTGACACACATCGAAACAGGAAGACACAAGAAAATGACAAATTAAGAAGCCAACGACTCAAATTAAGTACATATCACCACCAACCCTTCACATGTCTAGCTTGAGGACAGTTTGGCAGGAAGCAGACCAATTAGCTCCCGTTCCCAATAGTCTGGGAAAGCAAAACAGCAACGCGATTACCCCAGTAATAAGCACGGCATCGAAGACGCAGCCACTGTCGTATGTCATCATCCGGTCGCACATACGACACTTACGGGGTATAATCGTAGGGTTTGACAAAGTACAGGCTAAGATTCTAGGTAACTACGTGACATGGTTCTTAGAAGGGACATGGCTAAATTACACCTTGTCAAGCCAAGGTAATAAGAGTTTGTGTCCTGAGTTATGAGACGGAGACGAATAAGGGGTATTATATTCGCGGGGGTCCTGGCACGTATTTAAGATCACATAACCGACGACAGTATGGGCGGCAAAGCGAAAAGGCAAACTTTATCGAGCTTGCACGTTTAATTTTTTTTTTTTTAAACATAACGCCGCTGGCCTTGACAACACGGAATGTAACATGAAGCTGAACGAAAGGGGAAGAGACAAAATATGACAGTTTATTAGCAGTGTGACGTACTTTTCCATAGCCATTAAAGTTTAACCGAAAAGAGCTGGGATAGGACAACCGAGTCCCGCTGAAATGCATTACTTCGTTGTTCCGCTATCCACGAATAGTCGATTTTCAAATCGTGGAATTTCCGTGTGATGTGTGAGGCCTCTATGCGCCTGTATTTTTGTTGTATGCCTTACGAGAAAGATTTATGATTTTTATTTGTTCAGGAACTAAACAATCTTCACCAGTCTCACCACTGCCCACTGAACAGACATTTGTGTTGAGATTTCAAATTTTGCGCGTCATAGTAGAATTTACGCTGTGGAGACGGCCGCAGATATTCTGAACGTCATAACTGGAGCAAGTAGTGGAAAACAAAAAAAGTCCCTTTGCAGTTTCCAAATAATTCAGCGTATTCAGTTAAATGACACAGTTGGCTTTTCAGTTAAACTTTAAGGAAGAAAATTTCTTATGCCCGATCAGATTTTAGACAGATGCCATCAAGCTTAGTGGGATTTTAGTTTTTTCTTAAAATACTGCTTTATCTTCGTAAATGTGTAATAACACTGTCAGAAGTTTGGTAACATACATGCGTATCCTTGAGTTAAAAACTATGACGGATGTTAAGACCCTTTTGAATTTTGTCTTATCAAAAACAGCATCTGAAAAGGGTCATAATATAAGTATTATTTGCATCCGTTAACACAAGGGTGCGCATCCAGGTGTTGAATTAATCAAACTTCTGACCGTGAAAAACTGATGCATACGGGGTCAACCGGGTTGCGTAGGACCTACACCAGTGTCACTCGCCTTTTGTGTTTTTTTTTACGGGGTTTAGCAATTGGTATCCCGAAATAACTTTCATTTCAAAACGGTGTAACTGCACATGCGTACCTGGTACGATGTTTGAAAAAACTGCCAAAGCAGTGAAAACCAAAGGCAATTGCGAAACGGGAAGGAAAATACTTAATGATGAATATCCTCACACAGTAGGCTAAAGCCCCATAATATGGTTTAGGCCTACCCCCGGTAAGCTTTCGAAGTTTCGCAATTCCTCATTTCTTATTCACCCACGCTAGTCATTTCATGTTTTCTTTTCTGTCTCCGTTATTCCGTCTTAGAGAATGACATTTTTTGGAGGGTTATACGCACAATATTCAAGATCTTGTTTGGAGGCTATTTATGTTTCGCTGGTTCTCCACGCAGATCAGCGACAGTCTGTGGCATAAAGACAGACAGACAGACAGAGAGACATCCGACCACATGCGGGGGAGTGGGGGCGCTGATGTAACTTGTCGGGATTTTTTTTCCTCACATTCAGACAAACAGACAGACAGACAGACAGTTTCAGTGGTGCCAGGATCCTTTCTGTGGAATTTCGCCCATTCAGCCATGAGCTAAAGTAAGCGACACTAGTAAATGCAATTAATAACGCAGGCGGCACTACCTTTCTACCCGGTGTGAAAACAAAGCAACACTAGCCATTGGCGGCACCGCACAACCCACGACTTGACAGGTTCATATACTTCAGAATAGACAAAAATGATAGATTACCAGAGCAAATTAATCCGAAAACTCTTTGTCGTCCATCAATTAGACCAGAGCCTAAGGAAGTAAAAGGCGAAACGCCGGTACCATACCCCACCTCCGTGGACCGTGTTTTGGTCGAAGACAACGAGCGATACTACAGGAGCAGTCATTATCAACAGTATTTCCAATTAACCAATGGCAAGGAAGCGGCGCAGCAGCCCTCTGTAATTTAGGTTGACTTAGAAATAATACTCGAGGACAGTCAGCGTATAATGACGCTTCATGTCTAAGGCATTCCAACTGAATGCCGAGATGAATAAATTAAGCTAAGAGTAATTGCTGAAGTGTGGTTATAAACAGACGAGAAGGCATTTTCGTTTTTTAATCGGGGCGGAACAGTTGTCACAAGTATGATAGTATTTAAAACAAGGATGTTCATGTATCAGAAAGTATGTGCTTCGAGCGTTGTTTATTTTAATACATTTGACATTACGCTGTTAGCTTGTCACCTTTAACGTGTTATTTTCCCGTAAAATTCCCACCAAACTCGGTTCGAAGTGTCACTTTTAACGAAAACATAACACTTAAAAGATGACAACAAAGATATTCACCGAGTATTCCACAACCCTAACATCCGAAGTGTTGTATGTGGAAATTGTGTTAAGTTTTATCAAGCTTCTGGCAGTGTAGAGCTATTCCATGTAAACTAAACTAAAAAATACTCACAGTGTGGAACAAATCACCCGAAAATGGTGATTCACAGTAACAAGGTGAAATTATTTGAAATTCTCAAGAAATAAAGGACCTGTCTTACCTATAATACTAACGCGACCTGCTTCCATAATCACTCCTGTCATCTTGTATTAAAATAATTAGTTGTAAATATTCAGTTTGTAAAGAAGGTTGTTAGTATATTCAAGTTTAATGAGGCTTGTAAGTTCAAGTTTAGGAAGGGTCAATGTAAATATTAAGTAGTTTCGGGAATATGTTAAATATGTAAAATGTAAATAAGTGCCCATGCCAACACATGACAGACATGTGTTAGTCTGTCAAAGTTTATATGACAACCCCATATATTTCTAAACACGGAGACCGCAATTTCGTACGGTACATTCTAACCCCTCTAACAAAACCACGCTGATTTTCTCACTTGCCGTGATTTGCTACCTTCGATGTGTATCACGCTGCGGACAGTAACAGTTGTCTGCGAGAAGAATTTCCGTCAGGAAAATAGATTATACAAATTGTTTCCCTATTTTCGCTACAAATCAACGGGTCTCGGAAAATGCTTAAAACAGCCAAGACCGTAGGTTATTTATTGAAAGCACAGCCTAGTTTTAAAGTATTCAAATATTTTAAAATACTGTAAGTTGAAGAGTAAATGGTGCGAGGGGTCCTTTAAGAATCGGCAATTCTAAACTCACCCGTAGAAAAGTTCACGTTCGACAAGGAGCACTCCGAAGCTGCCAATATCACGATCAGTTTGTCACTTTACCTTCAGCACAGGAAATAAAATGAAACTGAGTGTAGCCGCTCTACAACATCACCAGACGACACTCGGGCACGGAATGAATGACAAAGAGGCAAGAGGACAGGAAAACGAAAAAGGCAACAAGCACCCTGCCGCACGGGTCGAATTAGCACTTGGGAAGACACTCAAAGGCGTGACATGAAAATACTGTCCCTGCCAGCAGGCGGTGTCGTTTGTCCTTTGACCGAAGACAGCCTCCTAACTACGGTCCAGGAAGGCTTATAATTGCCAGAATAAAGAATATGTCGTGAGTCCCTGCTCGCTTGGTACATAATCGAACTGTCACCCGCCATGACTAATGAATTGTAGGAAATCGAAATGACGACGGCACAAACACCTACGAGCGATACAGATGCAATTTCGATTGCCTTGATTTAAGTCTGTCGCCGTGAGCTCGATCCGCCACTTACTCCTAATGGAGCATGGAAGAACCACGAGGGACCGGGATCATAATGGACGATATGTCGTACGTGTGACAAATGACGAAATGCAGCAAAGGTCAGGTTTATCAACACACCTCTTTCCTTGAGTGATCGACGCCAGACCGGCAATCAGAGCAAACAGGCCTCTGCGCTCTGACACTGCATTTCCGCTGACTTGGACCATGCGAGTTCGTTCAGTTCAACCATAAAGTTATAAAGACTTTCGGCAGAACGCTTAACTCATCGATAAACTTCCATAGTTCTACTTACGCTTCCTACCCGTGCCAGTTTATATGGTACACAAATGCTGAAAAGAGCAATAAGCCTATGAATCGTTTTATTTACAGTAAAGTCTTGTATCCTCACTTTTATCGACCACTGTAGAACAGGAAAACAAAAATTACGAATAAAAAAAAAGGAAAAGAGGTGTTCCCCTGACGATACATCCAAAGTATTTAACATTCCCACATTTGTATATTAACAAAACATCCAAGAGATGTTTCTTGACGAGGGGCTTGTTTGCGGTGCACTTAACTACCAAAAAGGGAAACAACAATTCCGAAGAAAAAACCTCGCCAAGAATCAGTCTCAGGTAAAAACACCCGACTGTTGGTATTTTTTGTATCTTAACTTTTTAGGCATTAATATTTAATTTAGGTACCAATCTAGGAATGGCACTTATTGGAGACAGGTAATCTTTTTGTCATGAACAAGAATCCAATAGCTTATTTTGGGAATCAGTTACACGTCTCACGATTTGAAAAAAATATGCAAATTAACTTATACCTCTTGTCAATTTTGAATACAGATAGCACAAGTTGTCATCACCAACCACAGCTATGTAAGATGCTTAGCTATTCGTCCTGTTCGATACCAATTTGCAAAAAGGATAAAAAATAAGCTTTTCGATGTATATTTTTCCAACAAAATATTTGATTTCGGCCCCTGCGTGCCAAAACGCCAAAAAAGATGTCATCGCCAACCGTCAAACCAACAACGTCTTTCCTTCTAACTATTTCATGCATTTCGCGGAAACAATACCGCCACAGAGCAAAAACCCAACTCCCACAAACCCTCATTTGTGGTACATACACCAGAATCCGCCGTTTTGTGCTTCCTCAAAATAGATCCTGCGTACCTGTCAGAACCCAGTCGGAGGTACTCCTTACATACTGAACGACACTTTACTAATGTCAAGTCGTTTTCGATAAGATCCGACGCGGAAGGACCGCCCAATATGACACAGCCACTTAGTGACATCGACCACGCGAGAAACTCAAGACTAATGGGACACTTGTCGATCCGCGACGGAGATAGAATCGCGAAAGGTGTCGCCGAGGCAGTTCAGGAATCATAGAAGTTGACATATAATAGACCCACTTACAAGAGATCTCTCTTTGAGATATGATGCCTGGCCATTAGCGGACAGCTTTGTAGTGAAAGAAGTTCGAAGGTGGGTAGTGTGGGGAAAAATGGGTCGATCGCTGAAGATTTACCACATAGTTCAACATGATAGTTGCGGTTTTGCAGATACCATGGTATCTCATACCGCGGTCTAAAGTCGTTTTTGCAGTTATCGCGGTATCTGATACCACGGTCAAAAGGCGTTTTTGCAGTTATCATGGTACTGGGCCAGTTATCGTGGTATCTGATATTCCGATACCACGGTCCGACCATGGTAACTGATCGTGGTATCTGGTAAAGTCATCTCACTATCATCAATTTTTGTCAGATTAGTGGGAAAGAAGTTTGGCACTTAGTGATGTGACTGAATATCAGTTTTTCTTTTGGAATGACTTGGAAAAGCGCTATTTCGGCAATTGGCGCTTTTTCAGAGCAACTGTATTTCAGATACCACGGTCTGACCACGGTTACTGCAAAAACGACTAATTGCACGTCCAGTTACCGTGGCAACAGATACCATGGTATCGGCAAAAACGCAACTAACGATTGCTTTTCCAAATCTCAATGGCCGTTTACAAAAAAAAACAACAGAAAAAAAACTGTAGTAGCTGCTACGAAACATAAATATTTACTTCAACTTCTGCTCGCTTGAAATTTGCCTTCTCCGTCAATTAGTATGCATAAATACGAATGTATTTTCGCTTGGTTACTGTACCTGAATGAAGCAGTTTCACAGCCAAGTCCGCTAACGTACCACCTTGCCAAAACATATTTTAATAATAAGGTTATGTTAACTCTTTGTAGTCTAATTTCAGTATCGAATATGGTAAGTTAATGTGTTTATAACATATGAACTGGTTTCTTTGCTGGATATGGCACTATTGAAAGCACTTGGACTGCGATGTCCTCCCAGAAAGATGATTGTGAATCTGGGTATTTCGCGAGCATACCCAGATGAGTCAGTAAAACTACAAAGGTAATCTAATAAGAGAAAGTATAGTGGTATTGTCAGACAAAACGGGTGTTTTTTCGATTTTTTTTGCTTAAGATGCAAATGAAGACTGCCATGTCCGGCCCAGAAAAATGATTATGAATCTGGATTTTTCGCGAGCATACCCAGATGCAGGCCCGTATCCAGGAATTTATTTCGGGGGGGGGGGGGGGGTGTTGCCTGCTGGTCGGACAAAAAAGTACAAAAACACATAGATCAAAGGGAAAAGCCTATAAAATTCGTTATTTTTGTATGTTTCGGAGGGGGGGGGGTCAACCCCCTTATACGGCCTTGCCAAGATGAGTCAGTAAAACTACGAACAGGCTTGTTAATGGATGTGAACCTAATACAAAGTTAAAGGAACGTATTGTCATACAAAACGGGTGATTTGTTTTTGGTACAGAACGAAATTCCTAAATTTGGATGTCTTGCGACTTTACACCTCGAAAGAAAAATGCACCAAGAGTTTAATAAGAAGTTAATGACAGTGCTCACTGCACCTTTTACTTGAATAGGTATTTTCGGCGCGGAGTCCACAGAATTTATCATATGTATAACTGATTTGCATACGAGGACTCGGCGTGCAATGTCTTGTCTGTCTGAGGCACGGGCACAGGGTTACTGAAGGGTTGATACCCCGGGGTTTATTCCTACTTGTCTCAAATGTTTAATGCCGGCAAGAGCCGCATGCGTAACTAATGAGAACCTGCGTGTTTTTCGTACGCAGGCTATGATTATAAATTGACGAGGGTTACAGTTGAAAATTCGCGTCATCGGTCTTTGATTGATGATGCCCCTATTTTTATCGTGTATGAATTTCTAATGTGACCGTCTATTATTCACAAACTTTGTCGCCTTTCAAACCGACTGAAACTGAAGTATTCGTTACGTCATCAGGAGGTTTTAAATGTAGAACTATTTGGTATTGTACTTCGTTTTTCTGTTCGTCTGCGTTCTTCGCTGTCTGCAAAATCGGATTTACAGCATACGCCAGAAAATCCACGGGCTGCAGAAGATGTAAGGTCTAAAAATAGAGCCGATCGTAATACAACTAGGAATTCGACAAATATCGGTAGAACGGAAAGGGAGGATCGTTCGAAATTCAAAGTTTCGGAGAAAACAGTATAAAAATCACGAAAAAGAATATAAAAATCATGGGTAGAAAAGATATTTTATGAAAATGAGAAGTTAGTGACTAAGAATACACCAGGGGAGGTGAGAAAAAAATGAATGTGAACAGTTAGCGACAAGGATCCTTGAATTATGGCGAGGTTACTGTAAACTGGTTTCCAACGTACGCTATAAAGATGCACATCTCATAGGAGGTTCAAGGGTTTCGAAAAGACCCGCTTCGTGGTGACGGGAAACCAGAAATCAGCCCAAGCTTCTGGGATAGTAAAAGATCATGCTATTCGCCTGAAAAATGGTGTCGGCAGCCTGAGAATGCATACTAATCAATTTTCGAAAATTCCTAGCAGAACCGAATTCCTGACCAACTTCTAGTAGCTATTCTGAAAGAAGTTGCCCCAAAAACCATGGCAGTTTTCCCAAGTTCTAGGACAAATTCAGACAAAACCAGAAATACATGCTGTGACGAAAATCTACCTCACATGGTCTACGTGTATGACAAAGCTCCCATAAGCTTTGTCTGGCAGGTGCGACTTTCTTCGTTCGGTTCTATTCCGATTAGAAAAATTCTCACGTGTCATTGCATTAAATCGGTTGTAACAAGATCCGAGTAAGAAATTGAGAACTCTCCAATCTGATTGACTGGGGGAGTGTGAAATAAACGGAAAGTGACGGTGTATGTGTTGACATATCGTTCAATGGTTTTCAGATGAAAACGATACCTGCATGCAGCAATGGGTTAGGTCAACACACTCTCTTTCAGACTGAAATTAACGCTGGTGCCTAGCTGTAAAGTGTTAGAAGTTTGATGACGGTTAACAGAAATCTGTGCATTATAATGTTAAACGTTATGAGAATATAGTTGATACGACCTTTGTAAATGTTATCTTTTCGCGAAAGTAACGCTTAAAGGTTTTAAAAGAAGTTCTGTCTCGAAACATAACACTTGATAGGGTCATATCAGATACATTCCCATAACGTTTACAAAAAGAATGCGCAACATACGTTGTAAGTTATCAAACTTCTGCGAGTGTTCAAACAGGGATTTAAGTCGCACCGATTTAATGACCGCGCTGATTGCTTTATGTTTTTCCACAAACGCGAAAACGCAGCACCTGCTTTACGAGACTCTCAGTTCGACGGTAAACGCGTTTACAGACGTAAGCGTGCCGTTGTAACTAGCAAATACAATTCAGTCCAAGCAAAGGCTCGTTCTGGTCACTGATCCCAGTCAAAACCAAAGTGTCAAACGGTCGGATCCGGAAAAGATTCTGACAATATCTCAAAAATCAAAACCCGCGTCTAACCAATGTATCTGCAGGAGCCCCAAAAAGGTTATACGGCAAATAAACTTGAAAGCAATTAATATTCACGTGATCGAACTGCAGGAACTTTATAGTCACATAAAGCAATGAGAAGCTATTAATTTACATATTTATACGCATTATGGCTGAATAATAGTCATCCGTGGTTTTCCGACCAAGTCGAAATAGCGGACTAGAGCGCCCTGTGGCGCGCTCGCTTCATCGCGTGTCGGTAAAACGACATGAATTTTCTATGATAAACAGCACTATGCAAATGACACATCGGGACAATATACCGAAAGGTCAGACCCTTCGCTGAAGGCATGGCACGAGCCGCAGGGCCCCCGATCATGTCATACTGTCTTCGCCTACCCAGGGGGTAGGGAACAACAGGCGGTAACCGAGGACCGTCAGCCGAATCGCGGATCTCCCAGAGGTTTACGGTTTGAGACACAACTCCAATGAATACAAATGAGGAGGTTTCGATGTCGAATACAAACGAATCGCTTCGAGAAAGTGCCGTCATCAATCGGACGAAGAAAGGGACTGACTTGATGATCAAGCGGCACAGGTGAAAAATAGGCTTCTTTTCAGCCCTAGTCATATTCGATTATCAATGACCAATTTTTGTCGGGCGGCGACAGTCTGGGTCCTAGGGTGACAGTGACAGTAGTCGATCAACTAACTGTCTCTTTGACATTCATGAAGAAAAGAACATACCAGAAGACTCGGTCAAGAGAAGTAGTGCTCCTTTATCCGCAGTGGCATACTTGGCAAATTGATGTTCAGACAAATTTGCCTCGAGCGAGATCACTGCTCCTGTCCCTTGATAGCTAAATTGGTTAGAGCGTCTGTATATGAAGCCGAAGGTTGCAGGTTCAAGCCCGACTAGAGGAACATTTTTGTTTTTCAATTCCCTACTATTAGCGTATACTAGGTAAGGAACATCCCACTCACCTTGGTTAGTCTAAGTAAATAATACGTAAATTTACCGGGTCAGACCAATTTGTTGAGAGCAAGTCTGAGTAGACAGAGTTTATATATTCCAATATTCTAAGACACATGACTGCTACTCTGAAACTTTGTTGAGTTTCTCAAGATAACAAACCAGTCCCAACTGTTTTCATCCTAGCGTGAAACCCTGGCTTTGATGAGAAACAAGGAAAGACAGTGTTTCTCACCACTCCTGAGAAGCAATAAGCGGGAGGCTGATCAGCCTCAGAAAAATGGCAAATGCAAAAATCAGCGTAGTGCTGTCAGGGTAGATACATATAACTAGGTTATTCGAAATCTTAGATATGGGAACGGATGGAACAAGTAGGAACGTCCAGGGAAGCAGTAAGATAGGTAAGAAAGGTTACAAAAAAAATCGGACAACTGTATGGACTTTCTTTCAAAATTAACAAAGATTACATACAAAAAGCTGAGGTAGAAGAGAATTTTCACAGACCATCATCACCAAGAAGTGGTACAGAAAATATTTTTTTTCCTGTCCGATGCCACGCACTTGCAGAACTTAAGATAACTCGCCGGTGTTGCCCGTTTCTGATTACTGGGCATTTAGCTTTAAATCGAGCATTTTGTTATGACCATGTTCACACTCTGTCCATTTTGTCATTGACATGTATCACGCTCAGTGAAAGATAAAGTCTCAACCGACTTTTCACTCGGAAAAAACAAACAAAATTGAGTCGATTAGACCAAATATTGCAAAGTAATTTACACGTAGCGTAGTGTGTTCTTATTACGAACTATAAGAAGTCAATTTTTGAACTTCGGACACTTTTTTCGATTTGCATTATTCGCATTGTTATAGATTCCCACGATTTGATACAGGTGGCCGTGCAAAGAATCTATTACACTGCATATTGTTTACACGTCATGTCACGAATGAGAATGTATGACTTGTCTCAAACTGTCATGCAGTTTGTCGGTGGCACGACAAACAATAAAGATGATACATTAAAAATGGATTTATTCAACAGTTGGATTCTGTTCCTTTTTATCATTCAAATGAATTCACTCCGTTTGGATGCGTGGTTGAATAAATAATCATCCGCGATCGCTTCATAACTAGTAGCAGGATGGAAGCAAATTCGAAGATCTCAAACGAAAACAGACAAATAAACCGGACAGGTATGTAACTAACGTAGGTGAGTCACTATAGACCAACGTAGATCTAAATGTCTATATCATTGCTCTGTTATGATGTTGTAATTTTGTAATGAAATGATTCGTCGAAAAGCCACCTAGTAATTCCGTTACTTTCATTTGTTAAACGTGACTCCACTTGTAACTCAGCACATAAAAAACCTCCAGTTTACTTGCCTTCACAAAAACTTCAGGAAGTCCTGTCTTCATAGGATTCATCATTGTGAGAATAAGGTTATTTTATTCCCTTTTTACCGTTTCCAGTAAAGTAGTTAAGTTTGAAGAGTTTGAATGTGTATTTGAGTAGCCGGAACGGAAGATTGAAATTTGTATATATAATGAAAATAACTTTTAAGTTATATTGTGTTGTCTTTTGTCCTTGTGCCAGTAAATAGCTGGGGTTGATGACTTGGTGTGTGAAGGTGTTGAAGATCTTTATATTTTTTTAATTTTAAGTGTTTGAATTTGTTAATAGTTTATATTTAGTTGTTTAAAGAAAATATCGTTACAGAAATTTTTTACAAATTTAAATGAGAGAATTATTTTTCAAATAGTAGGGGAAAAGAATAGTAAATAAAATACGGGTTTAATTTAAAAAGTTAGGTGACGTGAATACTTAAAATTGGGTAAAAATAGATTAAAATCGAGGAGTAGCCAAAAAAAGTACGAAATCTGATTTCTTAGTTTTTCAATAATCCAAAAAATAAATTAAATTACAAAAGATGCTACGGGAAAAAAAATAGAGGCTCTTTTATTTATTTTATTCAATACGGAGTAAGCCATACGGCTTGTCGCATAATACAAGAAACATAAACACACTTTAAAGTGACAAAAGAAGAACGAGCGGCAAGGACACTCGAATGATTTACTCATCATTAGGCAACTGTAAAGAACCCCACTCGAAAACCCGGGGAGCAGTAGCGGAGCACCATAATCTTGAAACTCGGGATCCTATAACTCTGTCATCTCTTTGGCTTCCCTCTACCCCTCCTCATTAACACAGCAATAAGAACCCTAAGAGACCAACTAAACTACCCTGCTAATATGATGAAGGTTGGGGACTTTTAAAAGCTGGGGTCTAGCCGTCAGTCCCTAGCATTGGCTCATTTCCGAAAACAGATGTAGTCCACGCAGTACAGAGCTAATCGGGAACTTCAAAGAAAACATAACACACGGTTGGAAACCTAATATCCTGCAATAATCAAGTCCTGAGAACAGGCCCGTATCCAAGAATTTATTTCGGGGGGGGGGGGGGGGGGGGGGGTGCCTACTGGTCGGACAAAAAAGTACAAAAAACACATAGATCAGAGGGAAAAGCCAATAAAATGATTATTTTTGTATGTTTCGGGGGGGGGGGGGTCAAGCCCTTACCCCCCCCCCCCCTGGATCCGGCCTTGCCTGAGAAGGACGTCCCAGTGTATGTATCTTTCCTTACGCAGTGGTCTTTTCGTTTTAGAATTTATTACTACACTGTCAGAAATTTCATAGCAGATAACACCAGGATGCGCTGTTTCAACAGACAATGCGTCACAGATAACAATTGGGGTGTTATCTGTTGTGTTTGAAAACGTTATGCATAACAAGCTTTGTTTGGAAAAGCCAAAAAAGCATCCAATGACTCTATTCTCTATCGTCATGATGTGGGAAAACTCACCAGATACTTTTTGGCAGTTTTTCAGTTCTTTCTGATGGTAACACTTATTATGCATAACGTTTTGAAACTCAGCGGATATATCCAAAGTGTTATGTGTTACGAATTGTCTGTTGAAACCGTGCACCCTTGTGTTATCTGTTTAAACTTCTGACAGTGTACTTCGTAATTATTTACGCAAATAAAACAATTAAACGGTTCGTAAGAACTGGAGAGAGGAGGCTCCAGGGGTCTTAGAGGGATCTTCGAGGTCGTGCAAGTCGATAAGAGGTTAGTGTTATAGTGAGTAATAGGTTTCGTTATAAACATGTGTTTTGTAACGCTCCTCTGAAGGTGGAGTATCTTCGTGGCATTTCTTTTTTGCATTTCCCCAAAGAAGAATTAAATAAAAAATCTTATTCTTTAACCATCCAACCAAAGCTTGCAGGTGAAAACTATCTCCGACTTGCATTGTTTCTTATTACGTGCTTAGAATCCTGACCATCATACTATCACTGCTGATGATGGTTTTCCGCGCGGTGGTATTCCAACGTGCTGATGCTTAATTTAAGTCTGTAAAGGATATCAGGGACGTCGTAAAACTCCAAAACTGTCGCTTGCTAATAACATAGAGGAACGTTGTAATTCAAACGCTGTCCTAAAATTTATGACGATGAAATCCACCCACTTGCGTCGATTGCCAACTCCGAATGACCAGAGCCTCATAAGTCTTGCTTTGTCTCAGACTCTACCATGGAAAGGCGGTCCGAAGAGCCATGTATGATAATCACAAGAGTCAGTCTAATAGCTCTGGGCAACCATAGTGAGGACAACAACCATACATCAGTGACAGGTTACATACCATCACAGGGTAGACGATGTACGAAATATTCATGACGAAAGTCCACATCCAGCTTACTTACTTTACATAATTCATAAGCGCAATGACACTAAGTGGCATCGATGTCCATTTACGACGTACGGACAAAGAACTCGACGACCGAGATGAAATTAACATCATTATGCATTTTTCACTTCTGTGACCGCCAAATCCGGAAAGGATAGAACTACTGTCGACACATCAACGGGACGACCAAATAAGTCCATCGGTATTTTTCAGGTGGTGGGTAATAAATCTGATGCTGTTCAAGCCGATTGCCATTTCGTTAACTGGTTACGCTGTGACTCAACGTACTCTGGCATATCAGATTGTCTTGCAATTATCTCAGCCAGCCTGAAGTCCGTCATTTTCAACGCTGATTTGCATACAAGTTGAATTGAGACCATGTAGCTCGTTGAAAAACTCGCTCGCTCGATGGCATTCCGAGACAGGACATAATCGCTCCAAATGGCAGTTTTTCGCCTTGTCGCGAACACTATAATTAAGTCAACTATGACCGCAAGATATACAGCGGTGAAGGTATGGGCTACCAATCAATGGAAGGTTCTCTTAGCGTGCTAGAACCACCTTTTCGATGCTTGGGGATCCAGCCGTGTGTTTAGACCGTCATATTGATGTATATCGCGTATACGCCAGGCGTTTATCATCCCCTCATCTGACTGAGCCAGAAGGAAGAGACAGAAGGGAGGAATGACGAAAGCTACACCCCACGGAACAACACGGTTCAAAATGAGCCCGGTCCATACATCTTTTTGGTCTATCTCTATTTTGTTTGACTATTTTGTTGACCTAACACTCCTCAAAAAGAAGGTTTTTAAAAGAAACGCGAGACAGGTTGGCGATATACGTTTGCGCTTTTTAAAAGCTTGGAGAGGAGAATTTTTGCGACTTCCTCCTTCAGTCAGACGCGTTTTCATTTGAGAGAAAAAATGGTTGTATGATCTGCACAATACATGGGTGGTTCAGCTTTTTCTTCCAGGTGTTCTGAATCCACGAACCCAAACTTGATGGTCGAAGTGTCAACATACGTTGTTAACCAAGAATTAAAATTCCTTACAGATAGATCAGTTTAAAATGGTAGAGGTGAACTAATTTGTTTTATTTTGTGTTACACATATTTGTTGTGCGGCCTTTTGGCTTACGAATATTATTATTAGGCTATCGGATTTCATCAAAAATACGTATAGATTAAACGAACAATTTACCATTAAAGGACACTTTTAAAACAAAAGAGTCCTGATGTGGTTGAATTTTGTGGGTTGTTGGAAGGGAGGCGGGGAGTGAGGAGGTGGGGTGGGGGGAGGTGAGATGGGAGGCGGTGGATAGGTTGTGACGAGGGAATCGTTTTTCTTTCTTTTCTTTTCTTTTTTTACTCTCTTTCTTTACCTCTTTTTTCTTTTTTCTTTTTTGACAATATATTAGATTAGTTTTTCTGTCATTATTTATCGAATAACTTTAAGTTAAAAGGTGGTTAGAAGATACAGCCACCCACAGGATTTTTTTCTTTTATGTGGTTGTTGAGTTATTCGTACAAAGTAGTTGTGTTTTTTTTGTGAAGTAAAAAATATCTGAATCTGAAAAAAAAATTTGATCGTGGCCGCAATATTAAGACCATGAATCCGCTTTATCATTCCTTCATTCCCCCTTTTGGGTAAAAAAAGTAAATAAAAATAAATGACATTAAATAAATACCCTTTCCTCTTATCACACTTCTTTCCTTTTCAAAGAATGAAAAGGCAAACGTATATCGCCAACCTGTCTCGCGTTTCTTTTAAAAACCTTCTTTTTTGAGAAGTGTTAGGTCCGCAAACAAAACAGAATCATTCTCTTGAATGATGCCAGACTTACAGCCGCTCTGACCGATTCTGGACGGTAATTCCAGACGCTCACACCTATGTTCCTGAGAACAAATTCTGCTCTTGTTGTATTTCTTCTCTCGTGAGCTAAATCCTAGGCTAAATCCTCCGAATATCGGGTCACTGAGTAGTAAAAATCAAATGTAAGGGTCTGAAGTTTATCTTCTAGGCTTTCCTTTCTTTTGGATGCCTCTAATCCCCTACAATAACATCAGATTATAGTAACGTACTCTCTTCAACCTTAAAGGACCTGTCTTACCTACAATACTAATGCAGCCTACTTCCAGAATCACTCCATATATTTCTAAACCCGGAAACCGCAATTTCGTACGGCACATTCTAACCTCTCTAACGAAACCACGCTGATTTTCTGACTTGCCGTGTTTTGCTACCTTCGATGTTTATAATGCTGTCATCAGGTGTCTGCGAGAAGTTTTTCCATCAGAAAAACCGGTTATGTAAATTGTTTCCCTGTTAACGGGTCTCGGAAAAGGCTTAAAACAGCCAAAACCGTGGGTTATGTGTTGAAAGCACAGCCTAGTTTTAGAGTATTCAAATATTTTAAAATACAGTAAGTTGAAGAGTAAATAGTCCGGGGGGTCCGAGATGTCTTGCACGAACCTCAACTACAAAAAAAGCTCTGAAAAGTTACATTTGAAGGCTTGTCAGACAAAAAACACATAGAGAGAGAAAAGCCTATAAAAATGATTATTTTTTTATGTTTCGTCCCCCCCCCCCCCCTGGATACGGCTTTGGTGGTGTCGTTAGAGGGTTTAGAATGTAACATATGAAATTTAGATCTTCAGCTTTGAGAATTAATGACTGTAATTCGGAAGTAGGTTGCATTGGCACTATAGGTACGACGGGTTCTTTAAAGCACAACGGACGCTTCTAATGCTTTACTTTGTATTAAATGCTTCACAAATAAACATTTCCGACTTCCTTTAGAAGGCGCTACGAAAATAGGCCGTTTTCTTGTTATCCCTTGTCTTTACCTCTCTGGGATTTCGGTTATCCAAATCTTAGAAGCTGGGATATCGTGGCAGGAAATTCAAAAACTCCCAGCAATGCTTGATAGAAAAGGATATATTTGAGATGTCACCAAAGTCAAGCCGCAGATGCAGTTTAACGAATTGTTCTATTGTTTCATCAGAAGTTCCATGTTAAAGTGCCTATTAAAACTTTTTCTATGTGGAATAGTGTTGTGAAGCTTGATTAGCTTGCTTTATAAAATGTGCCAGAATATGCAATAAGCTTATAAAAAAATAACATAGCTACAAAAATCATAAAAAAACAAATAACCTATTCAAATCTGAATTATACAAGCTGATTTGTGCATAAAATAAAGATCTACTAAGTATTATAAGAAACATCACTTTTATCTTTGTCCAAGCTAGTAAATTGAGAATGTACTGGCCCAAAATATTACGCTTTGAAATATCACAGAGAGGAAACTGTTGAAAAAGCTGCTGATCTAGGGGGTAAGCATTGTTCCTAGGTTGTTAAAGAGTGGGATTGGGGTAGTTTGATGTGCCCATTGAACTTTAAGTATAAAACGTATAGTAAAGAATTATAATACTCATCTAAATACTCGACCTCGCCTATTTAAAGAGGCGCTTTTGAAGACAACGGAATAGCAGGATATCTGACGAGAAGGGCTACCCACTCCACTCCCCCACACTTGCTGTACACCCTTTCCAGGCCACAACGGTACCATAAATTAGGTGATTCGTCTTTCAACGCTTATAAATACGCTAACTTTTATATTCTAACACGTGGAAACCGGCGCCACCGGCACGGGCACTTGGTGTACAGAAAAATCGCCAGTGGGCAACCCCTCTCTCTCTGATGTTTCAACGATTCTGGACGCAGATTGCTCGTCACTGTCTCATGCACAATAAACCGAAATGTCTTCAATTCTCTATGACTAAGTCCAATACACGCGACCCTCAGGAAGAACGAGAAAACGTCGCCCTAACGACTCAAACTCAACAACTCAAATCCAGTATCAACCAATTACTGCCACCGTTGGGAACAGCTATGGTGCCGCTTCCGCTAGGTGCACGGCGATTCTGCATCGGCAAGGAGAGTCAGTCATCAGCAGGGTTCCACGTGTCGCACGATAGTGTGAATTGTTAATCTATTTTGTTTTTATCACTCTTGTCTTACGTATAACATTAAGATCACTCTTTTTCAGAAAATTACCAAATGTGTCATTTTTGCAGCAGGGATTCCTACCAGAAGTGACTATTTCAAGTTTCTTCATGAATGTGAAATTAAGATGTGTCATTTTTACAGAGGGGATGCCGACCCAAACTGAACATTTCATGAACATAAATTTCACCCCCAATTCACTCTCTGTTTTGGGCCAAAAGTCACTCTCTAAATATTTTTGATGTGGCAACCCTGGTCATCAGAGTGTCTCCGAACCACTGACCGAACGAACTATCCCCCTATCCGGACGTTACATTAAGAGATGCCGCCACGAGTCCTAGGGCAATACTGAATGGACTTCCGAGTACCGCAAGCCCCATTGCCCCCAGCAGTATCTTACGGAGACGTCGAGTGCTAAATGACCATTGCGCTTGTTTACGTTTCACTTGTTAATTACAGCGGAAGGAGAACATAACTGGCGTTGACAGTGGATCGATGCCCTGTTCCAAGACTCTAGGACTAGTTCTCTCGGATATATAAATTACGGAACGTCTGGCTTCCTCTCCGAAGGGAAACGAGAAACAAAGTTGAAGAGCCGCTTGACTAATCGCACTTTCTTAGATCTCAAACAACAGCTTTCAAACAAAGCGGACAGTTGGCACTAAGCTTCAAACCAAGTTACACGACGCAAGAATCGTAATGTAAACTTTCTCGCGTTCCGTAAAGGCTTCCACACCCAATCAGGGTTGCCAAGAGCTCGACTCATAAAAGTGTCACAATTGATGACAAAAAGGTGCTTTTTGACACCACAAATTTTTGTTGTGCATTCCACTGCAAAACGAGAATTATTGGAAATAACTGAATTTGTAACAACATTTTTTTAAACATATATTAACTTTTACTTCACAGTTTTGTACCAAAATTTAATAGGAACTGGCTTTACTGGAAGCCTCAAACTATTTTTGTGTCCAAAATCAAAACAAAGTACATGTTTCGGCAGTGTTTTGGAGGCGGTAACCCGTCAGTTTAGTAAAGTAAATGAAAACGTGCTTTTCTGAATTAAAAAGTGCCATTCGTAAGAAAAAGTGTCACTTTCAGAGAAAAAGTGTCACGGTATCACCCAGACGCAAAAAGTGTCAAAAAGCACAAAAAGTGTCACACTTGGCAACCGTGCACCCAATCCAGGTCATGCAGGCAGACGTAAGCGTCAGAATCAATCAGTTCCGAGCTATACACTTCCAAAAAATGTTCATGAGCAGGTTTTCAAAACTACAATGTTTGTCTCCTTTATCCATATAACCAATTACAGTCTTGGAGAAGCTACATTTTTTTTCATTAGTTCTGCCCATTAAGGTTTAGGAAAGAGTGAGAGGTCATCTTGCAACAGTTCATGAATTCTGTCAAACACTTTGAGTACTACTGTTCGTTTTTATATTCTTAGTTGCTCGAAATGCGATACTATGTATTACAACGATGTCTGATGCCTGAACTCTTGTCTCGTTCTGATAGTAGGCCAGATCAGACGGTGATATTTTTTATGAAGCGAAAGCTTAATATAGGATTAAATAGTCCAGGTTTGCATACAGACTTTGCCTAGAGAAAACGCATTCGATAAAGCTCCGTTGGGTCATGATTCCGGATATGCTAAATGTGACAAAATGTGATCCTTTTATGAATTTGTGCAGTTGCAGACTATTTAGCTTCGGTTTTTCTTGTCACCGAATTAATCCGCGTGATAACTTTGAGGTACACTGCCGCATGGCGCACTAAATACCTGGTTATCTTTTATCGGTGACAAAAACCTGGTTAATCCCAGGCGATATTGACATAAGCACTTTCTAATTATTTCCATCTCTTGAAATCTCGGCGCAAATCACATATTCTAAATTAAAGTTTCGGTACGGTTCTTGATTTTAGACAAGCGTGGGTGTGTGTATGCGTGTGTCCCGATAATTGGAAGATTCAAAGTATCCTTCTTGTCTATATTAATCGTGGAATCTGGCGAAAATAAAACAATTATTATGATTTACAATCCGCTTCTCGCCACTGAACAGAACTGGATTTCATATTTTACGCAAAAAGAAAACAGTAATCTGAAACCCCACAAAAAAGCCGAAGGCCTACCTTGGAAGTAACTTACTTCTACTTTGAGGAAGCAAAACTAATCATTCATATAATTCAATATCAAAACGATAAAGACAAGTGTGATTAAAAAGTGATTACAAACATTCCGGTGTTCCGACAAAAACACACACAAGAAAACTGAAAAGTGTGTTGTCAATATTCCGTATTCCAGAAGTTCTAGCAAAAGTCTTCATTACTTTAAGTCCTTGATTCATGTGGGCCGAGAAGGCGGGAGACAGCATCATTTTTTAATGGGTCGGATGTTTACGAACGCACTGTTTGCTTTGTTTTCCTCAAAACCCTTACGATAGCCCACGTTATCCACAAACTACTTGAACAGAATTCACTCCTGAAAGTAAGTTCCCCATTGCTAATTAACTATTCATTGATCTCCTGACGGTGGTCAAAAGAGTTACTAAAACCTTCGAGAAGATCGAGTGGCGTGTAAGAGGATTAAAACAACCAAGTATCTCACCATGTGGACGTTTAGATATGTCGGAAGAAGAAATCATCGGCCACTGTAACATTTTTTGGTCTCGGAAGCTGAATATTATTTAGCTCAGTTTCACAATCTTCAAGAAATAGCCAAAAACGAATTTAGTATAATTTACGGTGTTTGTTTATTGTGATCTAGTTTACATCCTTCATTGGACTTACGGGAGTTAACAAGACTTCATTACTTAATTTGGAAATATGGTCAAAGTTTGGCTGGGGCATTCTCTTCGGAGCTTTATTTTATTTCCTAAAACTATCGCGTCATGGTCTTTAAAAATGTTCACCGTACGGCACGGCAGGGAGGAAGTGGTGTTTCATTCACGACTCTGCCATTGTTTTTCTATCTGAATAGTTTACTGATGAGTGGTTCTTTGTGCTGTCACGAGATGTCACCCTTTACTATACACACATGACGTGGATCGCATTCAGTTTGGTTCTAGCTAAGCGTGACGTAACGTTTTCATTTATTCATTCACAGTTTGTTGGTGCGAGGAGTCATTGCCGTGTCCGCTAAGACACATGATTGCCTCTGATTGTCGCAGCCAGATGGGAGAATAAGTGTTTTTCACCTGTCATCTCTAGCGACAATAGCTGTGCCGCCGCATTGGACAGGATGATCCACGTCATCTTTGTCGGATTCGTTGGAGAAACGGCATTCAGCCCTGGTGATATGCACATTTTTAGTTCATTCTTTGCAAATCAGGGATGGACACATAGTCTATTTCTCTGTCTTTCAAAAAATAAGCATCAGCGTCTGTCAATCGGAATGTGCCAAAAGAAACAAGAGGTTAGAAGAGCCTCTGTGACATCAGAATGCCACAGAGCTTGGTTGAAAGGAAAATCTGATGAAGTCAAAAAGTCCCTGTCAAATGCTCTAGCTTGATTTGGACCGCAGGAGAAACTCGGAAATTGTCCCGAAAGACTAATGACGTTGCTTATTTTGGAGTCCTTCATGGAAATGAACCGAGGGGATAGTTATTGGTGCGCCTACCTAGGCGTAAAAAGTCGTGCAGCCGCTCTTAGTGCTTCTCGGCCTATCTGATACCCTTGCCGCAGTTCATACCCTATTTGTCTCATTTCTGGCTGCAATTTAATATCGTCAATATGAAAAAAATCGTATGCAAAATTTGCGTCACAGAAATAATTTTTCAATTTGTGTCCTAAGAGTAATAAAATATCTACAGTAATTCTGGGCATAGAAAATATGTTTCGCTCGCGTTTTTTTTTAAGCAGAAGATTTTGTACTCACATCGTACCTACATTTTCGGACCGGAGCACGCATGTGATGAAGTCCAAAATATTGAGTTAAGGAGAAAAATCGCTTTCAAATCCGAAAATCCGTCTGTGAGTTCACGTTACTTTAGTGTTGATCAGGTTGACGAATGAGCACCCCGAGGTTGACGAATCTGTATGCTGAATGAGCACGTGAAAGTTTTTATAGACCCTTGCTATTGCATTGCATGTTTCAACCAAGAAAAGCTTTTCTTCGAGTTTCGGCCAAAATTGCCGCGTATACAGATTTCGTCGGAAACATTTAGGCCAAAGTTAGGCAGTCAGTCTGACGCAACAGTAGGGACCGGAACCGCACTAAGCCACGCCCAAATTTACCGAAAACAAATTAAGCGACAAATTGTAGGAAAGCTTACTGCAAAGGATAAAAAGAGTCTGATATTGGGATTTTGCAGTTTTCCGAATAGCTGCACGTATTTAAAAAGGCTTGGTAGTGTGGTAGATAATAAATAACTGCGGCCTTTGTGCTTTAACCACCTCGAATGAACATTGAAATGAAGAAAATGAACTCGGCAACCAGCTTTCGGAGTTGAGTAAAGATGAGTAGGTTAGAAATAATTTGAAAATTACTTTCATAGAATTATACCGAATTAGCATTTCGCTTCAACATAAAGTTAATCTTAAACAAAGGCATCGTCAATTCAACATTTACGGAAGTAAATGTAAATAAAATTTAAACGCAATCAGAGAATATAAATTCAAATTACAGAATACAAATTCACTTATAGTCTTGCGTAACTTTCCCCCGCGGTTCAACTTTCCGTTGAGGAGGAAAAGCTCATACTGTCAGAAATTTTATCACGCTTAACACACAGAGGCGTCTACTTGCGTCGAGTTGAACGATGTAAACAATTGACCAGAATACTTAAGAGTTTAACTGAAAAGCCAACTTATTTTTATGTCATTTAACTGAATACACTGAATTTTTTGGATTCTACTATCTGCTAGTTATGACGTTCGGAATATCTGCTGCCGTCCCCACAGCGTAAATTCTACTCTGACGCGGGGAAATATAATCTAAACCCAAGTGTGGCTTTTCAGTGGGCAGTGGCGAGATTGTTGAAGATTGCTTAGTCCCTAGATCATAAATCTTTCTCGTAAGGAATACAAAAAAAATACTAGCGCATAAAGGTAACAAAAATCACACGGAAATTCCACTATTTGAAAACGGATTATTCCTGAATAGCGGAACAACAAAGTGACGCATATTCAGCGGGTCTTCAAGCCAATTTAAGTCAATAAGTGATTGGTAACTAGATTGTCCTATCCAAGCCTTTTTCGGTTAAACTTTAAGCTGTTACTGTTTTAAATAACTTGGTAACTTCTAAGTGACTTAAGTTACTTTTCGTGCAACATAACAGTGAAGAAGGTTACAAATGTTTTGGAACGGCTCGTATGTTTGTGCAAACGGTTGGTTCTATGCTTTACGAAAATGCAACAAAAGTTTGAGCAGCGTTTGACGTAAGGACATGCATTTGTATGACATGTACTATCATTTCTGACAGCGCCCTGACGACAAACCTAAGAGCAACAGGGTAGTGAAAAGGAGCAAAGACCGATCTCACGATACTCATCAGTTCCTTTTTTTCAATTCAGGGAATCGAATCCGATGGTTTTTACGGACAAAAAGATCCACAGCGACCACCTAACCGCCCCTTGTCGGCGACTCTTTGAGACGGTCAATGCTGTCACTTCATGTCTACTTGACGTCAACGAGAAACGAGCAGTGTGGTCCGATGTGACACGGGGTGGTTGTCCACCGGCATCCGAAGATGATCAAAGTGACAAAGTTGAGTCGGTGGACGAAAACTTGTTTTGTCTTCCAGTTTTGTTACCATTCCCTTTGTCGGTGTGGTTTTTCTTATGACATCCGATAATGCTGTGGCGGCCGAGTCTTTACGGCTCGAAAGAAATCAAATTTCATAACGTCAACACAGCAAGTCAGCAGTCCTTCAGACCTCAGAAGCCGCTGAATCTAATAGTTGAAGTCGCACAATCTCACGTATTTCCAAACAGAGCAAAATCCAATATAAATGATACCTGTTTGGTGAAAAATGCCTTATAAAGCGTTGTATTCCTGTTATTGTTATTATTACTGTAACTTCTGAATGACTCACTTAACCACAATTTAATCTGGGAAGACTTGAAGAAGGTAAGCAAGTAGTAAGAAGAAAGTAAGTCACTGCTAAAAATTCAAATACATGAGGTTAAAGCAAATGGTAGCAGAGTGGCACCCTAAATGCACGACCCCAAGGCGTATTATTCAGTTTTTGAGATACATTCAACAAGCTCAAATTCAGGAATAGAATATGCAGATTAATTATTTAGTTCTGAACTCTGAACTTCTTAGTCACTTGTTTCTGTTGTATGACATTTCGGCTTTAATAAACATTATTAATGAGAAAATGAATACCATGGAAATATTTGCTCACGTTTAGATTAACTATATAGGGATTTAGTTAGAGCCCAGGTTGTGCAGTATAAAAATGCCTGTAGACAATCCTAGCAGAAAATCAGTGCAGAAGAGCGTTACTCATTGCAAGATAGGATCGCGGAGAAGGAGGAATACTCTATATGACTAAGTCCAAACTCAACGACTCGAATCCTATGTCAACCAATCACGGCGATCTTTGGGTGCAGATGTGACACCACTTCTGCATTTCTTCCGCTAGGTACCTGGAGAGGCTCAAGATAATCAAGAGTATTGTTGGGCTTATCTTAGCTTGTTTTATTTCAACAGTGGCGAGAAATGGAAAACTGTCCTATGGGGATCCATTCTTCCCATGTTTTCACACGTTACGCTACCACGTTATGTCTGCCATCCCGAAGCACAGTAAGACCAGCTGATAAACATTGTGTTTTACAACCGTAGGAGTTGCGGGAGGAGACCGGGAAAAATCGCGCGCCCCAAGACCTGGGGGTCGGAAGGAATAGTTTCTAATTTCAGCACCCCAAAACTTGCTGGTCCGAGTTATCCGCAAGGAAATTTCTCGCCTGAAATCGACCCAGACAAACTGAAACAGACTCCGACCGATTTCAGGTTGCTTTCTTCCTCGGCTCGACTGGAATTTCGTCTCAAGGCAATGTGGGGGGAAGGCTCTGCCGGTCAGTCCGAGCAAGTAAATAACCTGAAATCTGGCCGAAATCTGTTTCACTTTGTCTCGGGCGATTTCAAGTGGGAAATCTCCGTACGGGTTGGGATGTTTTCTTTACGGAAAACCCAAACCCACTTGCACCCTGGCACTTGGTGGACACCCTATCCCGACAATAGGTACTTGGATTGAAGGCACGCACCCCTATCTGCTTACGATCTGACAGCTGAGGCATGGTCAACCTCACTGGTATTCTTAACTTGCGTATCCCAACGTGAGGCTGAGCCAGGGCGAAGTGAGAACCCAGAGGAACTATTGACTGCTTAACCAAACGCAAAAAAAAAAACAAAAAAAACGCTGTACCCATTTCGCTTTGCATCTCTCATGCTTTATCCGGTCATCCCCGTATCTCGACTATCATCTCCGGAATAATCAATCCTCCAGCTGTGCACTCAACATTTATCAACGGACTGACTTGCGGGATCCCATTCCGCCATAACGCTTCAAGCACACTGCTAGCACAAACGTTAGTTTGTGTGCCCATAAAGCCGCATGCTAAACTTATTCGAATCGCAATTCTGGCAGGTTTAATTACAACCAATAGAAGACGACTGACAGCCTCAGGCCTGATATGAAAACTGAATTGGGAACTGAAACGTTTTTCTCCTATATTTGTTACATCAATTATTTTTTTTTTCTTAGCTCGCATAGTCAGTGTTTAATGGTTGATTTCATAGATATTGTGATTTACCTCAGGGACACGCGGAGTTGAGAATGCATATGATGTATCGCTGAGCACTTTAAACCAATTAGAAAGCTAATTAGTAGCATTCTGGGGTATGATGTAACGTCTGCTTAAATCGCGGTTAAACCCGGCAGGTGACATTGAGAAAAACATCAAAAACTTTTTTACTTCTTGGACTAGCATGGAAGCGACTTCTAAGTTCATACAAATAATTATGAGGGAGAATCACTAATATTTTCGTCACGTCCCTAACTACACTAATTTACTAATTTACGTAATAACCGATTTATTCTGTAGAAGAACTGAAGAAGCCAAAGAATTTCCATAAATGTGAAAGACAATTAATTTCACAATTAGTTGATTTCGATAGATACAATTCTATTTTGTCTTCCACCTACGTTGACCTCTACCTCTTGATTCGAGACGGAAAATAATTGATATAGTGAAGAAGAGCTTGGCAAGGTCTGAAAATTACGAGGAGTTGCTCACTCTCGATTTGGTGTAGCCTACAGCAAGTGCGCGGTGCCTGGCCGGTGGCGGCACCGGCTGTCACGTGTTAGAATATTAAAATCACCATATTTAAAGATGAATTAAAAAACATGTCATGGACATGGGGCAGAGGGAGCATTTATCTTTCAGTTTAAACTCTAACAACTTTTACAACAAGGCATATATATATTTTTTTTTTAACTGTGAGTGACACATCGTGATTCATTTAGCTGTTTGACAAAGGCCCCGGCAAACTTAAAAAATCAAGCACATCTTGATGACATGTTCTTATGCTGTCCTTGAGATTCGATCCTGACCAATAGGATTGCAGGGTAGGAGAATGGTGACTTCATGATTGGCTCGGGTGACATTGACATATGGCTTGTCACTAGACAGCCAGCGGGTCCTCTCGCGCCCAGCAACGCCCCTACACAAACCCGATTTACAAACAGATAAAGACAACGATTTTTCTTTTGTAATAAATATAGAATGTTGTCAATGGACGTTAGCGAGGCGTCAGGTATCTTACTTTGAGCGGTGCAGTTATTGTTAAATGGCTAAGAAAAAAAAAAAAAAATGGAGCTCTCATCATTTGTAGCACTTCAAAACAGTAGCTGACTTTTATTTCAGCAAGTCGACAGAAATTGCACCCTTAAAATTTAGCTCAAAATACCTCACTGCATGCTGCATTGCTGCATGCTCCCTGTCCCTGTGTCGGTGGCGGAAATTTACCGAAAACAGATGGTCACAACTTTCAGGCTGTAGACGAAAGAACCTCACTGGGAAATCCTGGCAAAAGCCAACGTGGTTGCAAGTTGTAACATGACATATACATATGCTAAAGGCTTTTATCTCTATATGCAAATGACGTAGAAAACAACTAGCTTGACTGTTATGTGTTTCTGTGAACTGAACTAAGTTGAACTGAAACTGAACGAATTAGAAGTCCAACATCGTAGGCCTATTTCGGTCCTTGCATTCAGAGGGAATCTACCTTGAGAGAAAGGAAAGACCAGGACAAGACGAAGAAGATCAGGGCGACAAGTGGCTCCAAACTCAAAAGCAAACGGCTTCGAGAAGCCCAAAGGACGGTAACGGGGTGTTGCGCATTCACGCCCACTCATCGACCACACATCCGAACATACATCCGGTCACTGGAATTACGGACCCCTGACATAGTCTCAGAACAGAACACAGATGATTCCTCCAGTTGCGCTGTCAATTCTAGCTCCCCACTGCTTAACGAGACTGCTTCAAAAGAATTTCGTACCACGAATCCCCATCGAAAGTAGACTAGTAGACCAGGGAACAAAACTTACTGGTGTCAACATCTTTTCCACATCTACAACGGACCAGCTCAACTTCGTTTCTGGTGGCTTTCTTATCCGTTAAATCCATAGAAGAAAAGCGGATAGCGCTTATTTAGAATTTGCTATCCGACTTCATTATACAGACTGCCGTAGATATGCTATAATGTCATTAATAGACAACAACATTATTTTCATTCAAGAACTTGAGTTATTTTGAATGTTGTCCCACGTGAATGGTAATCTTTTCTTCGACGACCGTTTAGCGGCGAAGGTGACGATTTTCCTTCCCTACGAGGAGACCTGTGCGAAAAGGCTAAACAAACCAACTGCGGTCCGACTTTCGCGACGACAACTTGAATCCAGACGAATATGTCTCGAGGCAAATGACTGTCATGACCCCAGTAAGAGACAACGTCATACTCTGGTCATGAAGCCCATTTGGCTAGCCTGTTTACATTAGCATGCATTAGAGATCAAAGACAATGGACTCACCATGCTCAGTCCAGGTGTGGCCACATCCTTCGCATATCCTCTCTTCTGCATGTCGCGGCCTATAGCGGTCGCAGCTACACTTCGACGTCCCACATGGCAAGGCCTGGAACTGGAAAACAACAAAGTCATTGATCTGACAAGCTTGTCGTCCGACCCCCAAGTCGACTTTTTTTTTTGCTTAGAAGCACCATCAAAATGTATGGTGCAGTGAGTGCAGACGATGTCAGCTGATTAATTCCTTCTACTCAAGGAATTCCCCCCCCCCCCAAACGTTAGAATCCCGACGTGTTGCTCTTTGTTACCTTTTTCACAATGCAAACGGATACGTCAGCTGATCTTTCATTGAGAATATTTACATATCTGTTTGGCACTGTCAAATATGATTCGCAGTAAGCTTGTGCTGAAGGAATATTTATTCAGCCCCAAAGTGCCAATATAACCAAAGAGCTTTGTGCCAGCGTTTGTTAAAATCTTGAATGAATGAAGAATGTATTCCCAATGGTGTTTTAGCTTTTTAGTGTTTTATTTTGACAATTGCCTTGTAATGTCATTTTTAATGTACCTGACGCAAACGGCAACTTGACAGTGTAATGCTGGGAAAGTTCCTTTTGTACTGCAGTATCTACCTATACGTCAATATATAAGGTAATGCGGAACGGATTTTCGGAAGGCTGTTTTTTTCACCAAATCCCGCGTGCTAAATGTGCAATTCTATCCAATGTTTGACGTGTCCATCTAGTGGATTCGATCGGCGTCAAGTTTTAGGATGTGAGTAATTTCACGTCACAAAGTTTTTTCACTAGGGAAAATTCTACTGTGGTTGCTTATTTCCGTATCTTTATTACGTCACCAGCGGATTCCAGTTAATGGTGGAATCGTTTTACAGAATTGGAAAGAAGCATTTGCTCTTCGTCCATCTTCTTTTAATTACTCTCCGAATCCCAATTTATCAGGACCGAATCCTTCTGTTTTCCCGGACCATCCAATGATCCAGAGTTCCTTCATTCATCTAAGGAAATTCCCTGATTGCCCTAGGACGTATCGCTTCATCACTTCTCTGGTGCATAAAGGACCCATCGAGCGCATAAAGGCGTATGACATCCGTTCCCGAAAGTGATAACGTTGTCCAACGATCATCAAGCTTCCAGGAGATTCATCACGGGGCCAAGTCCCCGTCAGGACCACTCGGACTCTCCCAGGCTCTAGATCTCGGCCTCACAATGGACTCCGAATCACATCCCATTACGCTGGACTCTGGCTAATCCAGCAACGACAATGGAGACCTTAAGTGTACTAACTAGCGATTGCAATTAATGGAGGAGAGTGTGGGACGTTCGGTGTCATGACACTGTTTTTGTATCCCTTGGTCGATAATGGACAATGGACAAACTCAAATCCACTGGGAATCCAAAGTTTATTAAGACTCCCCTCTGCTGGGCTCTGTAACGAGCTCCTGTTTCTCAATTAACCGTGTCACAGAATAAAAGGAAGTTGTTACAAGGCTGCTCTTTCAGACAAACATGTCCAGTAGGGAAGAAGATGTGATGGTGTGGCTGCGACTGCAACAACATATGGCCATAGAAATGGTTCCACAGTAGGTGAAGGACATGAACATTAATAAAACGAAATTAAAGATTCATAAGTTTCAGTATCAAACTAGAGGCCTGGGAAAACTAGGGCCACAGAAGACTAGAGAGATTTCCCTGAGCGAAGGTTCAGCAAGGTCTGAATGACCCCGACGTGATCAAGCCGCGAAGAATATGGACTAAGAAAGATAAGGATTCGTCAGCTTCGGTATAAAATGGGGGTCTGGGAAAAATCTAGAAACGTAAGGCTCAGTTAGCGGATATTACTTTCCCTGATCGCAAGTTCGAGAATGTGCAAATGACTTATAATGGTCAAGTCGGCAAAGGACGGACGATGGAAACTAGACCAGCAGGTAGAAGGCAGAGGAATTGCTCACTGACCGAATTGGTGTATACAGAGGAATGTAGGCTAGACTAGAGGCAAAGGACTTAGCAAACAAGGATGCAAAAACGTAGGCTGAAGGCAAGACAAATAAGCATGTTACGAAGGGTCTTCATATCTTTATATTTATAGTTTTATTTGGTTTACCTTTTAAACCCAAGTCAGAATTAAATGAACATTGTTCCCAAACCCTTTAAATTCAGCCAAGATTTAAAAGGAAATATTGTTTCTGAATTCGACACCAAGTTCTAACGTGACGCTTGGAACTCGGGAGAGAGTTTGCGGTCAGGAACGGGAGGATGCGGGAGATCAGTGAAAGGGCAAGGTGGGATTGACGTCAGAAGAAGTCTTGTCAAGGCTTCTTTCGTGACTTTTAGTTCAGAGTGTGGTGAAGCTTGGAGGAAACAACACAACAGTGAGTAGAGTACAATAAGCGTGTCCTGCACCTACACATAGCTAAAACCGTACGAACACGTCGACGCCTTCGATAAGACGCTACCGTGTTGAAAGACTACGTGAACAACTAAGTGAGCTGAAAGGAAGAGCCCTTCCTTTCAAGCAACTTAGTTGAGCGGCAATGGCTTAGGCAGAAGCCTAGAACACTAAACTCTAACACCATGAGATAAAACCAATTGTTTTAAGCAGATTACACAACTTTCACCGATGTAGGAGTATTCGAGTTCAATTTACTGCGAGGCACAACTTCGTCGAAGAATTGACACGAGATCGATGGCCGTGATCTTGACAGGAAAATACGCTTTTCAGACGAAGTGAGCAGGGTCAATTACCAAAAATCCACGCACGAATGACATTGGACGAAAAAATTAAAAACGTTATCACCGCCGACTAGGCCCGGGTGTGATTTCAAATAACTCATTACAGATTAAGTCTGACACAGCTCCCTGGTCTGCAAAATAAGTACCAATAAAGCTGA
Organism: Branchinecta lynchi; assembly: GCA_023053575.1. Taxonomy (NCBI): domain Eukaryota; kingdom Metazoa; phylum Arthropoda; class Branchiopoda; order Anostraca; family Branchinectidae; genus Branchinecta; species Branchinecta lynchi. The sequence continues at coordinate 27,417,468 of JAKZAP010000006.1, read as the reverse complement.
CCAAGGGTCTAAAAAACAAATAAGACGGATCTGGAATCCTTGAAAAGCCACCAATGCAATTCTGATTTACAAGCCCTACTGAAAACAGGACTATTCAGTTTCCGCCCATATGTCAGCTTTGTATCCTTTCCGAGTCTGGTTTCACATCTGCTCGCATCTCAATTGCTATTGGCCACGAACTCGGTTATTTACGGCAGGCTATTTTGCATTTTAATATTAAATTTTCCATGTTTACGTCTTCGTTTTCTTCCTGACTCGGCTTCACTGACATCTTTATCTATTCCAATGTCACCACGGTTTCGCTTTTGAAATTTAAATTCGAAGAAAAACTCGTTTTCACTTCGGCTACCCCTTTGAGACCTCCGTTACAATATACATGAGAATACGCTTCCTGGGGGAGGCCCGGCATATAAGCTAATTTTCGCTGTTCAAGTGGCAAAGTGTTCCAGACTGAGCCCCTGAAATTGAGCCTCAAACTTTACGCGGCCTCAGGGAGGATTCGAAAAGGGATTGCTGAGTTTTCAATGTGAAACTCATTTGCATCCCTAGTACCATGTGCTGTAGCGACAGAAAAGATGTGATCTCCTTCAATCGTAATTGAAAAGCGGCAGAATTAGCATTTCATGAAAGGCCAATCCTTGGGGTACCCAAGGCTTTGGAATTTATGATAAATTTTCTGCCAAAACTGGAGATGGAGGAAACTGAGCCGCCAAGGTGGGCAAATGGCAGAGAAAGTGGGATTCGACAAAATATTTACATGGGCACGATGTGGTCGGGAGTAGTACAAATACTGTATCGAGAACATTCAAAAAAGGGCCCTCATGATTATTAACAGGGAGGGTCAAGTGCCCTACAGTTACAAACTAAAAAGGTTCAAGCTGGCTACCCTGGAAGAGAGAAGAACCCGCATTAGCATCGGTTTTGGTATAAAAACCTTATCTGTTCCCCGAGCAATCCCAAAAAATCCCCAAACTAGCAACTGTGGCCCTTTTTCATGAAATATATAGATGGAGTATTGTTTCAGCATTTGTTGGTTTGTACAATAATCGATAAGTTAGTCGTTTTAGTGTTTTATTTTCTTTTCATTCCAGACTAAGTGTTATATTATTCATCATTTTGTATGACAAAAAGGTCAAATTCGGCGGTAACGCTGTGACTTTTAAAAATAAAATTCTATTCTAGTCAATTCCATTCTAGAACACCACCATCACCGTTTCTGAATTGGTAAACAGATGCAGAGTATACTTACAAGGACCAACATGGAATATAGTCATAATTCTGGAACTAACGTAAAACTGTGATTCGACCAAAGATTGATATGAGGCATTTGCTCAAGAGGGAAGCTTCGCTTTTGAACAGTATCACAGAAGTAGAAGCTTACCGACAAGAAAACAAGTATCATTCTTATTTTAAACATTATTTTGATCACGTAGCATATTTTCCAATTTAACGAGTAAATCACATTTCGTAATTTTTGTGGCTACTCCTCCTTCCCTCAGTGACGTTAATTTTAATCTAATTTACCCACTATTAAATATTCACGTCAGCTAACTTTTCAAAATAAACGACTATTTAATTTACTTTTTTTTTCCTTCGGAACTCAACTGAATTCTGCGACTTCCTCCTATTTTCACTGATTTATTCTTCTAATTTTTTTTTTTTAACATTTATGTTTCTGTTTGTCTGTTACAGGGAGTGGGCTTCGACAAAATGCCGAAATGCAAGTTGGACAAGGGAAAGACATCACCGCTTCCGAACCGTATGGGGAAGCAAAGGCACATGTAATGCAGTTATCATCCATGAACGTCTGAAATCTCGCAACAGCGCCAATATTTATTTTCTCTTTTGTCTGCTTTATTCTTCTAATTTTCTCATAATTTATTTTTATGTTTATTTGTTGCAAGAAGTGGGACTTGACCAAACGTTTACATGGTGCAGAAGGACAGCTTCGCTTCTGCACAGAAACAGAGGCAACAAAGACACAGAATTTGTTTCCGATTTTCTCTGCTTGTTCTTTACAATGTTTATTTTACTTTATGTTTCTTGTTTATTTTTACAGGACTTGTCATGTGACAGAAACATATGCAGAATTGCGGAGTTCGATTGAAAGAAAACATAGAATCACTCGCTGCTTGATACATCTAAAAACGTGGGAAAACGCAACAAACGTACCAAAACGTACGTTTAACAAAAGTAAGCACCAGTTTAAACGTGACGAACAGATCCTTCTGGGGTATACGGTCACGTAATGTTCTATAAGGATCCAACAAATGTCCAAAATTTGGAACTCACCAAGAGGGAATGGCTCGACGCCAGCTAGTCCGATTTTCGTATAATTTATTCCCTACCATTCTGGCACTGAACGCGCAGTGTGAAATTTCTGACCAAAATAATAATAATAGTTTTATTTACTAGACACCAAGAGTACACGACATAGATGGAGTAAAAGAAAAAGAAAGAAGAGCAGACGAAAAAACTATAGGAACAGTGGCGCCAGTTGCCCCCCCCCCAAATGGCGCCCCTGAATTTGAAAGGGGCCAAAAATCGGAGGCTTTTCTGTCTATATTCCATGTTGTTTCACATGCTGACATAAAGGCATTTACCAGATCGTAAATTTCACACTACATCGCACAGGTAGTAATCTGGTTTTGAACCAAAATTTGTGGATTTTAGCAGAAAACAGGCTGGGTTTTATTTTTATTTTTGCCTGTGGCGCTCAGTTTCAATATAATTTCGTGTTTATGACATGTTTAAGATGTTAACCCTATTTCCGAACTCAAAAGATTTCATGAATCCAGATCTACTTCTCGAGATCGCGACAAATCTCGCTAGGGTTTCGATCGAAAGCCTCAGATGGTATAAAGCCGTTATTCTGTCATAAGGGTAGGCCTAAAACTCCAGCTCATAGCATGCTTCAATGAACATTTTTATGTTTTTATTTGTGAAGGATCTTTGAACAATGCGTGACTCTTGCATATCCTCACTATGGTAGATTGAAAACTGATTAAATTTTAACCTAAAAATGCAATTCAATTTTTTGTTTGAGCAAAAATAAATCTTCGATGGGGCCAAAAATGGGTGTCTGCCCCCCCCCCCCCCCCGAGGTTTACTGAAATGGCGCCACTATATAGGCTAATAAAGAAAGAAGAGGGCTGTGAAATTGCTTGCGACTACATCTACTTTCTTGATACCTATTGTATTACAGTGCAATAGGCAGCCTACTCCACCTGTTTCGTAATTTAATCCGCTTGAATCGGGAAAAAGAATTGGCACCATATTTTTAATGTTAACAGTGTGATTTCAACTCACTTCAATTTATTTCCGAAACGGAAAGCAGACTAGCCGAATATTTGTTCATTCGTCAGCAGTATCTGTGTTGTCATTAAGAGGCTAATATATGTATGAACAATTTAACAGTCAACATTTCAAAACTGTAAACAAAAAAAATCATCAAATACCTAACAACAAAGGGGGTAACCTCAGCAGGGGCGTCACGACTGGGGGGAGAAGGGGACGCCCCCCCCCCCAATGCTGTTTGCCAGCTGGTAAAAAATAACCGAGTCGGCGCGAAGCTTAGCGATTTTTCGTCAAAACAGGTGATTTTTTTCATGAAAACAGTCGGTTTTTCTGAAAACTGGTCAATTTTTCGTTAAAATAGTCGGTTTTTCTGAAAACCAGTCGATTTTTTTCAAAAATGTCATGTTGAAAACAGTCGTTTTTCTGAAAATAAAAAGTCGGTAAAAATTACCAGCAAGTCGGTAAATGCCTCGTCCCCCCCCCCCCCCAAACATTTTGGCTAGTGACGCCTCTGACCTCAGGTACAATTTCAATATCACTTTTGTGAATGGTACGAATTTGTCAGCAACAGATTTGTTTAAATGTTCACAGCCTGAAATCATACGCAGGATTGATGCATTTTGGACCATATAAGTAACAAAATTAATGTCTGTGAGAAGAATGAACTTAATAAGTTCAATTTAAAGTCGAGGTGATTAAAGAAGTTCGTCACCAGTATAATGCATGGTTCATTGCCCAAAGGCTTCAATTAACGTCTATCTATTTATCATTTTGTATAGTCTGTAAAGGGGCTTGGAAGTTCAAAGATACAATGAAGGCCAACCGTCAACTAATCCTGTTTACTCTATTTAATGGAGAAAAATTTAAAAACGGTAACGCAGGCGAATATTTTTTACTTCACTCTTTTCTTCATATACCAGCTAAAAGAAGAGAAAAAATAAAAAGATCTACTGAGGGATTAAAAAGAAGAAACATTAAAGGACCCTTCTTGCTTCTTCTGCGTTTTAGTTCATCTAGCTCCCTTATGAAGTTATAAGCTTCTGAAATACCCGCCGTTCGCCATTCCTTCATTTTACCCACGACTTGTTAGCGCTTTTCCGCCTAGCCGAGTTTTCCTAGGCACGCATCGTAATCTTCGCCGAAAGCGTCAAAGCCAGCCCATAACTTTTTCACGCATAAGGACACGATAAGCTTCAAAGTGTTGGTTGGAAGACATGGTAGGGCATCAGGTTTATCTTCTGTTTTGGACTTCTTTTGTTTGCTTAGTTTTCACACTTTTTAACCACGGCGCATTCAGTTTTCAAATATTTTGCGTCCAGTCGCTGTCTCTGAGAACAGGGAGGCTGGATGCATTCGGCAAGCGCCAACTAAAAAATCGCTAATTTCACGTGGAAAGTAATGGTGTTTTCTAAAAGCCACATTGCTGAGCTATTTCATCATGAAAAGATCATTTCTAGTAAGAGTTGTGCTATAAGATAACGAGGTTCACCATTAGAAGAGGACGAATACAAGTATAAAAATAATACGTAAAGAAAAAACAGTAAGAATCAGAAAAAAACCGGTAAATCGTTCAAATAGTTTGAATTTTGTCCTTCGAATTAATCGAGACGACTGGGGGACAAGGCAAAAAGTGGACCAAGATCTTTTTTTAACATCTTTTTTTACGTAAAGATAGAATTCGTATAAGGCACTTAAACCATGATAAATAGGCCTGAAGTAACTTTGCATTAGATTTTTGAAGTCTACACTGTAAAAAAAATCTTGCAGTATTTGCTGCTGGGATTAATCTTGTCTTTATTAAGATAAGATTATCCCTGATTCGGATTAATTTTATCCCAATAGAGATAAGATTAATCCCAGTAGCAAATACTGCATCCTTACGGAGAAACTTTTTACAGTCTAGGACTCAGCGTTGTAGAAGGTCAAGGGCTCCACCTCGCGCACAAATATTCAAATATTACAAATATTCCTTGAGCCCCAAGCTGACTTTGAAACATATAATCAAATAACGGCTAAGACGGATATGCTACAATACTTTAGCAACGATATTTGATTGCAGGTTTGTTTCCTTCCCCGACGTTGACCCTGAAGATTGACAGCCTGACGAGGACCCTTGCTAAGAAGGGCCAAAGTATCGCTGCTAAAGCATAGTTGACATATCCGTTGTATGCATTATTTGAATATACGATAACAGTATCTCTTTCAAGTAGGTTATTCATATAATTTATTTATTTATTAATAGAAAAAGAGGTTCAGCTGAAGCTTCTCTCCACACAAAATACATGAACCCTTGTTTAAGAATACTGCACTATCAGGCCCGTATCCAGGAATTTATTCCGGGGGTGGGGTTGCCTGCTAGTCGGACAAAAAAGTACAAAAATCACATAGGTCAGAGGGAAAAGCCTATCAAAATCATTATTTTTGTGTGTTTCGGGGGGGGGGGGGGTTAACCCCCTACCCCCCCCCCCCACTGGATAAGGCCTTGCGCACTATACACTGATACACTAAAAAGGATTCACATAGGCGCTGTGACTAACTGAGTGCCACCAGGGACCCATAAGTTTCCTGTATTTATAAATTAGTATTTATAAATTTAAGAGTCCATGGTGCCACCAAGATGTTGCTATAAATTTGGTTGGGAAACAGTCTCCTCAGATAAACCGTTCCATGCCTCGCATGCACGGTAAAAAAATTAACGTTGACCAGTTTTCCAGTTTATTTTTGGTGGGTATAGCCTCAAAGAATGCTGACGGGTTGACTGATATGAACTGAACTCAGAAAAATGTTGTTGTTTTTTCCTACCGAATGGATGATTCTGCATGTGTTCAGAATATCGTGTTTAGAATATCCAGCAATTGTGAAATCTTAAAAATCTTTGTATCTCTTCAAGATCCTAAATCGCCGCCGTTTGTGGTGGAATAAATCATTGTCTTGTATTAAAATAATTAGTTATAAATATCCGGTTTGTAAACGGTTGTCAGTGTATTCAAGTCCATGTTTATATGACACATTGAAAGAGTGAAGGCTTTCAGTTCTGCAGGTCTCATGAAAAATCCGTTCTGCCCCTTCGTCCGGCCCCGACCGTGAATTCCAGGAGTTTGTCGCCTGTTGACACTGGATTCTTCTCACTTCTCCAGCAGGGGACTTTCTTGAATGCCCTCCAGATTTCCGCCAGTTGACAGACTAACTGACATGCAGAACACGGCTGGGCCACTGGGCTGTCAGCACTATCCCGAATGTCAGGCTAATTGTCACCAATCTGGGGGACAACTGATAGCTTACGTTTCGTTTCCGGACGACCGAGGTGTTAGAAAAGAGCTGGCATAATTATTGGTTTTCAATAGGGTGGGAAGTTGTTGTTTTCCAGATAGACTTGGTTGGACTTTCATCCGGCCCGGTGACGTGAAGAGCCCCAGGGGAGTGAAAAGAGTCATTTTACAAAAAATTACTATTATTTTTTTATTTACAGAATGTACTCTAACTTTTTAAAGTAGAAAAACAAGCTTGGAAATGAAATATGTAGGCTTAAAGTAGGCTAAGCACATTAAATCTTACACATTTTAGTCTTTACATTTACCACTTTGGACCTTGGCCCTGGCTCTTCCAACAACGAAGTTTGCCACTGAATTTAATTGCAGGATCTCGGCCAATGATTTAATATTAAATTAATAGAGGCGATAGCCTTTTTACTGCAGTTATCTTAAATTATGTGATTAATATTAATAACTGTCAAGAAGTGGAAAAACAGTAACAGAACTTGGGATATAGGGCGGAAGATGACCAAACTAGGACCTACGCTAAGGTCAACAGTCCTCCATACAGGTCTCTTAAGACTGAACAAATCTCTTAATACTACAGAGCTTACACCACATAAAAAATTGTTCAGCTGAAAAAAGGTAACGTAAGAAAAGGAAAAGAAATTAAATTAAATGGATTTGCTTGATAATATGATTTGCCTGTTTGGTCCATGCCTGAATAAGTTGCCTTCGATGAAAACGATGAAAATTAGAAAACAAAAAAGGAATTCCGCAATTTGATTAGAATTTTCTGCGGTCGCTAGTCTAGAAGGGTCCCGAGCAGTGTGACAGACTAGACGTAGCATAACATAAGAGATAACGCAAACATAACGTGAGTTTTTACGTGTCAGTCTGAAAGGACCTTAAAATACCGGCACGGTTCTAATTTCACCGATAGTTAGAAATGATCTTAGGATCTAAGATCACGGATCTTAGACTGTCATTAATTATTAGGTAGAATCGGAAGAATAAGTTGGTTTACTTTGGAAGGCGCGGTATGGGCAATGGACCTGAACAAGACCTCTGCAACAGGAACGATCCGTGTACATCAGGTATGTTTGCAGCATCGAGATGTCGAGAACGAGACAAAGTGATGGACAACGAACAATGTTTGCCAGAGACGAAAAAAATCATTCAGTTGGAACCACTGGATGTAAAACTACTACTGGCAGATAACTTTTTCAAGAAGCAGCTTTGCTTGAGACGACACGAGGAGCGTGTTCCACCCTCCTAACAATAGTAACTATTAGAGTTGCGTTTTCAGGCTCGCGATTCTCAACCCGTGTTCGTCACAACTAGCGCATCGAGTGGCATCCTAACACGGGTTCTGTGTTCTGTGACTTGAATCGTTTTTAGCTCCCGTGTTTCTTTTCGAGTTCAACACCGAATCCAAACACAATCGGACTCCGTAGAGTATCAAATCCTGTGCCGGGTTCCATTATGTAGAACACAAGGGATGAAAACGGGTGACAGCGCAAGGTGTTAGGATTCGAGTTCAATTCACTATTGGCTGAAAACGCAACTTAGATACTAGTTTCGTTCCAACCTCGTGAACAGTTATTACGCTGACTGTTCCAGCCTTCTCAAAATAGTAACTATTAGCTTACCACGCTCGGGAGCGTAGTAAGCCCGCTTATGCAGCGTTTACAAGTAGAGAAAAACTTGAACAGAATCCGGTCTTGGTGACGAGATTATGTTCACACAAAGAGGGAAAAAAATAAATTCTTCAAACCGGAAAATCTGACAAAAATAAATTCACTAGCCAATAAAAAAATGTTTTGAGAGCATTGTCTGCTGCTCTCAAAAGCTAGCTAGACTTTTTTTTTTGTCTTTTTACCAGCGCCGCCGACGAGATTCCTTTCAAGTTGACCGGAATTCCTTTCATCATGAAAGGATTCTCGTCCCGCTGGTCTTTTTTTCAAGTGGTCTTCACGAACGGAATCCTTTCGAGTCGACCGGAATTCCTTTCTACTCGACGGGATTTCTCGTCCGTGTAAACGCTTCATTAGCCTCTGGCACGATATTTTGCCGGAAATGGAAAATGCGTTCCAGGCCTTGGCGCAAAAAAGCCGGGATCCGCGATGTCATGCGTGGTAACTACGGTAAGTAGGGTGGAACACACTCTAGGTGGGTGGGGGCAACCTCACCCCCAGCAATTTTGTCCTTATTTACATTGGCCCTAGCACTGAGATGTCTTGTCGAAGCACGGAGGCTCACGTCTCACTCCCTGTCAAGCGACCACACGTGTGACAGACACCGAACACGAGGCCTATGAGAGAACCGCAGTCACTGTCACTTGTCGACGCTGAATCAACAAAGCTAAATCTCCTATATTGACGCCTCTGGACCGAGTCAAAATATGGGAGGACGGATGACAAATTTAAAGTGTTGTCATAAGAAGGGGAGATCGCTGGAATTCCAGAGTCACACACTGGAAATAGAGTCAACGCTGAGAAGGTCTGGAAAGGATGACACAAACAAAAAAGGAACCATGGAAAAAAGAGATTCAGTAGCCTATCAGTGAATAGCTCCAAGGTAGGTTCGTAGATTTTTTGTAATTTCAATCCTCGCTTAATACCGCAGTGGCTTATACTCTTTGTGTGAGAGGGGGGTCTACCCGGATCTACAAGAGCTTGGTGGTTAGGAAGACAGCTTACAGACCTAATCCAAACATTCTGTTTACCTTCTCTTACTGATCGCATGCCACCAGTTTTTTTTAGATTTGAACTTGATTGCCGGGTTACTGTTTTGGCTTTGAGAAAAACCCCACGCAGAACGTCTTCTTTTCCAGATGACAAAAATTTCCACGTTTGATGAACAAAGAATTATAAGACTTTATTGATTATTTTTTGCATTTCTTCAAAAGTACACTGGTCTTGGGCTTTTAATTTATTTGTATTTGTAATAAACAGTTGGAGCATTAGACGGAAATTATTATTTTGATCCTTGGTTCCCGACGTGCCATAACGGCTCTCCGGATAATTGGCTGAGATTTAGTCCAGACCTAATTATTCAAACCTAGTAAATTTGGTAGGTTTTTTTTTAACCTCCTCACTGTTTGACGGTGTTTTCTTGTGGTTTTGAACATCCATAGTGACAGTAGGGACGGTTAGCATTGTGTGTGTAGTAGAAAGACCATTTTTGTGGTCCGCTTTAAGTTTCTTGTGCTAACACGTTTTGTTCTAATACACAGAAATAAACTACAAGCACCTAGCGGCTAGCAGATAAGAATGAAGATGCGTATGGCGTGCGAAATTTCAAGCTGAACATATTTTAGTTTCCTGGGGACGAATTATATTGTGTCTGCTATCTCAGATGTCTGCTATCTTCTGCGTCTGTGTCTGCCTGAGAGAGAGACGTTTAATATTAATGGAATTTAAAACAAAAAAAATTCAATATCATAACAGACCTACCACGTGAAAATATATACATATTTGTTTGTGGCAGAAGTCAATAATTTAATCACTTAGCATAATTTTATTGGGAACCACAAAGAAAAGGTTTGGCGGGAATATCCGTATTATTATTATTTCCTTATTAGTATTATTTATTATTATTAGTATTATTTCCTTCTTTATTCTTGTCAGTTCGGAATCCACAGACAACCATAAAAAAACGAAACCAAATTTCTATGTTTTTCTTTCGGCTATACTTTTCCCTGTTCCCCTTTTCCCTCGTAAATTTTTGTTTGAAAAGAGCGTGAGCTAGAAAACGTAACGGACGTGGCTCACGTGGCAAGTGCCGTAAAGTATGGTTTTCTTTTCGTCTACGTATTATTTGAATGGAAAATTGCTATTGAACTAATAATCTATTCCACTTCGTTCTGCCGCCAAATGCTAAGCATGCCCTCCATTCCAGTTCCAGAATCCCAATATTGTTTCCCTGGAATGCTTTGATGTCCCCTGTCAGGCTCCAGTTTAGGCAAATCACTCAAAAGCGATCATCGTAAACTTCCTAACCGCTTTGTGTATCCCGCAAATTCCAGGGACCTGCATCCCCAGAAAGGGACCCTAATCTAATTACATCCCGATTAATATCACAGCCGTCAAAGGTCTACAGGACGCCGCCACAGGCATGGAAAATACTATTGCACTTCAAGATAAAAGTGGAATAGATGTTTGCAGAATTTGTTTGATATAACATACTGAAAATGGTCAAAACAAAAAAATCCCCTATCTATAATCAAACGTATGACATTGCTTCTGCAAACTATGTCAAAGAATTTTTGAAGTAGTTAAACTTCAAGATTCATTCGTGATGCGCAGGCGAGTATTTCGAGACCCACGCATCGAGTGTGGGACCCTTTTATATTTATATCCCCGATTAATTGGATTGGTCCGAGACACCAACGACACGTACAAATGCGGATGAAGATTTGTAAATGTAAAAATGATGAAGCATTAGGAATAAATTCCTGGATCCGGACCTGCACGGAAGTAACCAGACTTACGAGTAAATAAGCAAGGCCGCAGTGAAATGGCAAAAGCTGCAGGTAGGCTACAGGCTGAGTGTCAACCACATGGACAAACGTTGCGTAACGCCCGCAATTTCATCTTTGCTAGAGGTTGGTGGTAATATTTGATGGTGTCATACGGAACGTGAGTACGTCTTTCTAGCTCGAACTTGAATAAGGACTTTGCCAAGAAGCACACGAAAATCGCTAGAATGAATATCAGCTGAATTTCTCGTTTAGTACCATCAAATGTAATCTACAGCCCACCGACCGAGCTCATAATCTGAAACAAAATTCTATTTCCGCCATTAATAAAATGTCTGTTTCATGAAGACCCTCCTAAATTTTGAAATCTTCGAGATAAAAGTAAATGCCCCGTATCGCTGACACGGCAAGCGTAAGAGTTATTGCAGTATGTTTTGGCTGGGAAGTGGACGCCTGGATAGTGTCAGGTGGACATTACTTTGTCACCTTATCGCAAGTTGGATCATTTTCCATCGTAAAACAGGCGGAGATTCTCTGAAATGGGCGAGCACATTCCACAGTATCCATTTTTACCGCTGACATCTAGCGGGCAGAAAAGACGGGCAGACGTTTTAGTATTACCGATTAAGTATAAGATGCAAGTATTACCCTTTTGAATGTTTCTTCGCCGCTACCCAAAATCATTGGCAACAGAGCCCAACCAGCGCACGACCTTCTCCACTGCTTCCTGGCCGAAGATTGAAAATTAAGTGTCTTTTTCTGTCATTCTTCATTTGCTCCGCTTTTCCAAAACGGCGGGTCACAAATAAATTACTTACTTACTTACTTATAGGTTCTGTTTAAAATACTCAATATGACTAAGCCCGAAACACGTCAGTGAACCTCGGGAAGAACATGAAACGTAACCCAAACGAACCCTCTAAACTGATTCAAATCATGTGTAGACCGATCAACAACGTTTGCTGTCATGCGTTTCGGAGAGGGGGGGGGGGGGCGGTATGTCTATGAGGCATGAAAGAAGGCAAAATAGTCAGTTTAGGTCGGCCAAGGAGCGTTCGAACCCTCGTTTCGAACCTCAATACCATTGTCATTCAACCTGTTTGAAGAGATATACGAGGTGGTACCTTTCAGTAATACTAGTAGGAGGGTGGAACAGACCAATTCTTTGTGATCATTTATGAGGACAAGAAAAGCAGACTAACTGAAAAGGCAGTGTTGCCAGACATTCTTGCTTTTTATCCTTTTGGTGTTGTTTGTCTGTTAACATACACTTCTTTTCTCAAGTGATCACGTGACATCGAGTGAGAAGCCTAGAACCAAGGTTCTGTGCCGGAAAGTATGCCTACTGAGAATCGGCTTAGCGGGTAAGAAAATAATTTGAGTCAGATTTTCCAATAAATTAGTGTATTATTTAGAATAAAACAGTTAACGGGCAAAAAGTTTAAAAAATGAGTTTTAACCCATATATATATTATCATCCGGCAACAATGCCACACTGTCTGCGCTAGCTTTCTGGCGCATCAACTCAAACCCCGTTCTTGGTGGAAAAGCAGCTCAGTCTGTAGGCTATCATATACTTCTTATCAAGGAAGCCCGGATCTAATCACTAGATTAATTTGCGTATTAGAATAATTGTTTGCGTGGTTCCAGTTGAGACATGCTTCTTAGAACGTTAGTTTTGACACTGCCATGTTCATCCACTTGCAAAGTTGACAGTCAACTACCAGTAAGCCAAAGTAGATAATAAAGGGAAGGCTTCTAAGAACATCTGAACGGATGTTTCGGGGCTTGATCTTCCCGCTTAACCCAAAAATTGCACTGTTCAAATTAACTAACGTAACAAGAAGCACATGCACGTATCCAGGATTTTTTTTTTTTTTTTTTGGGGGGGGGTGACTTTGGGGGGGGGGGTGCCTGCTGGTCGGACAAAAAAGTAAAAAAAAAACATAGATCAGAGGGAAAAGCCTATAAAAATCGTTTTTGTGTATGTTTCGGGGGGGGGGGGGGGGTCAACCCCCTAACCCTCCCCCCTGGATATGACGAAGCATACGTACGAAGAATCAAAGCATACGTATGAAGAATCGAAGCATATTATGAAGAATCTTAGCTGACGCATCCGTTGTAAACATTGTTTGAATAAATGTTTCAAAGTCAGCTTGGGCTCAAAGAATATTTGTCTACGAAGTACGGAACTTTCACAGCCCAGACATGCAGAGTTGTATCAGTCGTAAACATTGTTAGAATAAATGGCGAAGCATACCTCTACTATACGTATGAGAAGTTTTACTTTTTGACTCATGACTGGTATTTTTAAAACAGCATTAAACGCACGGTACGGACTGACCACCTGTCAATTAATCATGCACAACAGTGTCCTAGTCACAACAGCCTGTTTTCTGTTCCCAAAGCCCCATGGAGAGAGCCTCATGTTTTTCGCTATGTCCATATTCTCTCGCACTTACCAGATCCATATCGTAATGGCAACAGTCCTTGTGTCTCTTCAGTTCACCCTCTCCTATTGGTCCGTTCGGAGCTCATGCGCTCGCATGGGAGGGGACTGGGTCAAGCTCCTCCTCTTGTGACCTGAAAAAGGAATGACACTTGAAACTTCGCTTGTAACATGCCATAAAAAAACACGACTATTATGTTGATTCCAGGATGCGTTCAGAAATGAAACGGCGGCAAAATAGATCAAATTAAAAGGATTTAATTGCTCTAACATTTAAACTGGAGATACAACTGGCGGCAGTCATTGCTGACACCTAGGGTTCTCTAGTCGGCTCCGTTTCCAGCTATGAATGCAGTAAAAGTACGCTTCTTTGAACAGTTGCTTAACTTAAAGTGTTATTTCGTCCACTTGCTGGAACAAGAATGAAATGCTGGTAAGGGATGGGAGTTCCTGAAGTGCCCTAAATAACTTACGGTTGCATTGTTTTATTTGTTTTTATTTTATTTAGTTAAATAAAAAAAAGGTTAAGCCGAAGCTTGTCTCCGTACAAAACACATGAATTATTGCACAGTGCACTCTACACTGACACAACGAATATACACTAAAAAGGATTCACATAGGCGCTGCAACTAAACTGACTACCACCAAGATGTTACTTAAACGAGAGTAAATTTGGTTGGGAAACAGTCCTCAGGTAAACCGTTCCATGCGTGGCATGTACGGTAACAAAATGAACGTTGACCAATTTTCCAATTTTCCTAGCAAACAAAATTTGCACTTTTGTTAAAGGACACCTGAACAATAAAACCATACTTGAACACACCATGGAGAATGCATTTATAGGCATGGACACGGGAGAACGAACATCAAAATAGGGATGTTCGTTTCTGGAGGTTTACACATGCAGACTCCAAGACAAAAAGCGCAATTCATTCAAATCTTGTACAGCGCTCGCCGGATCGTATTGGAATTTCTTCTAGATATACGTTTGGGCTTAACTGGTTAAAAAATATTCCAGAAGAAGGGGTGATTGGAGACATTTGGTCCCTATTAAAATTGTTTGGTACTGAAATAAGGACAGATACAAAATGGAGCAAAAATCATAGCTTGGAAACACTATTTAGTATTTGGATTGGGTTTTCTGCAGGCAATGTTAACGGAAGTCATACAGACAGGGATGATACTTGGTACTCTTCATTCAGGTGTCCTTTAAGTAAGTATTCAAAGAAGCATACATCTACTATTGAAAAATAGGCATGGTACCAAGATCCCCACTCCTTGTAGGGATTTTGGGACAATGGATCATTCGACGGAAATTTTTGTTCGCTAACTCAAATTGAAGAAGAACAATAATAACAATTAATTCTTAGTTCCTTGTAGCAGAAATGTTTTATGAAAAAAAGTTGGTTGATAACGTGAAAAACTAATTAGAAGACAATTGCAGGGGGGGGGGGGGGCTCACAGTTTTGACAATAAAAGAGCGTATAAAACAAAACAAGAAAAACGGTCAAATAAAAAAAAAAAATGTATCCATAGGAGAGTTCAGTGATTTCTTTACATAATTAAGAACTTCCACGATAAAGCCTCGGATAAAGCTTTTGTTCGTGGATTTCAAAGTACTTGGGAAGCAATACCGAACAACAAATAAAACTATATGATATGCTGTGTATGGCATGTAGCCGATATAACCAAAAAGGTACCCTCAAGGGCCGTATCATGCAGTGGAAGAAAATGGCTCTAAATAGTGGGCTTTATTTGTTAATTTAACTATTATTTCATGAACTAAATATTTTCATTCAAACCATTAACATAATTATATGCTACACAATATATCAAACTACACAAGCTCCGAATTTCTATGGGAGCCAAGCCAACTAAGATGAGAATTAGGAGAAAATCAGCAGAACCCGAACCTGCGTTGAGAACTGTTCGACGTGCCGTAAAAACCGTGATTAGAGGTAGGACATAAATACCGAAATAACATGAATCCGCAAAGGTCAAACATTAGGGTTTACTCAGAATCAGCTGAGGAACTGTCAGGGCATTCTTCTTCATTGACTGGTAACGAGCCCATAATAAGGACTGTCGACTAAAATTCAGCTCTCAAAGAGCTCTCCCTTCGTCATATTAGCAGGAATGTAAAGTTGGTCACCTAGGATTCTTATTATCTCTCTTGGGAATGACCTGAGGTAAAGGGTATCAAAGGGTTTATGGAGCTGTAGGTTTCTGAGATTCAAGATACTGTGCTACGCCACTGCTCGTCAGAGTTCCCAAGCGGGGTTCTTGACAGTAATGATAACAAAATCATCCGAGTGGCTTGAACGCTCATTCCAGCGACGGATAGGGGGGGGGGGGGGGGTCGTATAATCTTCCCAAACCTCCACTGGCCTAGCATAGAGTAACTCGTTTGCACTCTTCAACTAAGTCTTTTGCGTAAAAGCCCAGAATCTTACACATGGCCCATGTGCTATGCCATCGTGGTCTAACTGTGTGTTCGGATACCATGAAAAAGGATCCCACTTAGTCTTTTCGGCGGCTACAGAGAACAAAATTGATAACAATTAAAGGCGAAGAAATGTGTTAATTCTTACACGCCTTTTAACAAACGCGACATCGGCAAAAACGACAGTTAACAGGAATTAGCATTTTGTTATTTCCGGTTATTACCTGTCCGTTCGTGGACGTTTTTGCGATCATTTACGAAAGAGCGAGGAAAGTCCCCGTCGGCAGTGCAACAAGTCGAAGAAGTGTGGATCTATTAATATGCACTGAGGCACTTGCAGTGCTGACGTCCCTTCGGACATAAAAAAGGAATGAAATACTTCTGAGCTCAAACTCTTTGTACTGGACGAAGGATTTGGCATTTACAAAGTAGTGTTGTAGGCGGAGTAATTTTGCATTCTCAGTCGGACGTTAGCCGTAGGATTTTCCAGGGTTTTCTTGTGTATTTTCAATCTTGTTTTGATTTCTTATTCGTGTCTTTTTTCTACCCTTCAATTAGTGCCTCAAAGTTCAAGGTTTGTATATATGTGAGTTTTTATAGTGAATATACATGGAGCAAGTACTGTGGAGAAGCATATTTCGTAAATGGAGTGCTTGTTCAATAATTTTACACTAATATAACAAACATTTGGTGACCTGCAATCTATCAACAACCAAGCAATAACTATGCTTATGGTGGTTAGTAAATCAATTTTACACCAAGAATTTCATACAGTCTAAACAAGGCCGCATCCAGGGGGGGGGGACACACAAAAATACTCATTTTTATTGGCTTTTCCCTCTGATTTATGTTTTTTTTTCCTTCTTTGTCCGACCTGCAGGCAACCCCCCCTCCCCGAAATAAATTTCTGGATACGGGCCTGAGTCCAAATCATTGTGCTAAGGTTGAACTGTAAAAGCAAAATTTGAAGAATGATTTCCTCCTTTCGGTTTCTGGTAACTTGTTTGTAATTTCCCCCGGTTCAAACCCTGAGAAAAACAGTCTTACATTCGTGACGTCGTTATTCAATTATCGCTGGATCTTTATTTTCTATATACGAGGAACTATAAAATGCGAGACCTGACTTGGTGTTGCAAATGTAGTACATCTGGTCCAATCCGGAATAGTTAGAAACACTATACGACTGGGAGACTAGGAGAGTTTAGAATATTTCTTTTAAAGAGGGATGAAAAAATATAGCTTGTCAAAAAAGCTCATTTTGAGAACCAACTGAAGCACCTCGCTAAACAAGATGGTTTTAGGACAAACAGGGGTACCGGAAAACTGGGCAGCACCGACAACATTGAATGGATAAAATACATTTTTGTCTTGAAATTTCATGGGAGTCCAAAACGTCCAATACAATTGGCTGTGCATCCACAGGGGTATTAAGATAAAAAAAAAAAACTAGTAAGGAAACGGGCGTCGTTTCAACCAACAGGGTTGTCATGCACAGCTGATCCAGTTAAAAGGACACCTGTTCCCCCACCCGCCGGCCGATTATAATTTCCTTCATCGACACGTGACAGGTTCCTTTGTAAAAGAAGTCAACACTTCTTTGTCGGTGAACCGAACCGGGCTCGATACGACCTAAGCCAGCACGACCTAATCGTTGAAGGATCCCTTTATCCATAAAGTAGCATAATGACACTTTCAGACTGTAATGATTACGATACTGATATCCGGTCAGCCCCGCACGAGCCCTTCGCCCCCCGACTCCACCTGTTCCTTAATTACATTAAAATGATATACTGAAGAGGTAGAACATAAAGTTGAACGTCACCACCCGCCAAGCTTAGTTTTAGAGACAAACTGAGTTTATATAAAAAGATAAACAAAAGCAATACTGTATTTGTCCCGCTAATACAAAAGCGTCTTGCTTGAGTATAAGAGAGTAAGCAGAGAATTCATGATGTTTTAAGTCACTCGTATGCAGCCACCCCCCCCCCCCCTCCTCCCTCCCAGAATGTTGTCGGCTAGTCGGTAAAAAATAGCCGAGTCGGCACGAAGCGCCACGATTTTCCGTAAAAACAGGCGTTTTTTTCTCTTGGAAACAGTCGATTTTTTTAAATCAGTCGGTTTCTCGTAAAAATAGTCAGTTTCTTCCTAAAAACATTAGTTTTTCTTAAAATCATGCGAATTTTCGTCAACACAGTCGTTCTTTCTTAATAACAGTAGATTTTATCTGCAAAAACAGTCGGTAAAAATGATAAGCCAGTCGGTAAATACCTTGCCCCCCCCCCCTCCCAAACATTGTAGCTGGTAGCGCCTCTGCATTCGTATGCAGTTATTTGTATAGAAAAGGGTGACAGATTCTCACCAAATTCAAACGTATAAAAAGATGAGCAATAACAACAGTAAAATTAAAAGAATAACGAAAGAGAGCTTGATCATCCGACCTGTAGCTTCATTTTGACTCTATAACTCCCAATACACAATGTATTAACTAGTTGGTCATGATCGTTATCTGTGTGTTAGTTTTGCTGTTTTTTCTTCATTTTTTGCTGTGGCAATTTTCAAGTAAACATTAAACTTCTTATCTTTTTCAAATTGTATAGTCTTGCTGACAACTCAGTGGCTGTTTACAACCATCATGAAATGATGGAAAACAACTATACCTATATTTGGTGACACTATAAAACATTGAATAGTATGTGAAGCATAACTTATGTTTTCGGTTGTTTCTTATACTTTATTTTCCTATACTGCCAAATGTGTCCTTACTAATCTCATCAAATAATTTGGTTAATGAATCAATTTGCAGAAGAAACTGGAAGAGAAACAAAGAGATCAAAGATGACCGACGGGTCAGCCTCAAGCTATACAGCAGTTTCGCCACCACGTGCCTAAAAAACAGCAGTCCTAGAAAAATAGTTAGACACAAGTTACCAGAAGAAAAGAAGGATTTTAGGGAAAAAAGAAACACAACCGGGATCATTTACCTTCTACACTGCTTCCTGGCCGACGATTGAAATTAAGTGTCTTTTTGTGTATGTTTATGTTTTATTTACTTTCTTCATTTACTCCGCTTTCTAAAAACGGCGGGTTATAAATAAATTACTTACTTACTTACTTACTTTATTTCCTTAGAACAAATCACAAATAGGCTACTTAAGGCTTGGAAAGAAAATAGTCCCAGAAAAGTTTAGAAAGTTAAGTGAAGAGAAGGTACTTATCCAAACAAAAAGTGATATCATCGGGATCATTTTTCTTCCAAACAATCACACGTTTTTTTTTTATTCCCGACATTATCGCCGATCCATGTTTTATCCTATGAGCAAGATGCACGTCTTACTCTTGAAGATTCGTGCTTAAGCAGCATAAGTTTCTGGCGCACCGCAACTTACATTTTGTTTAGTCTTTTGTCAAAACGATGGTTCTGTTCCCTTATGAGACTCCCCTTCAGGTCGATACATACAAGGCCGATATTTTACTTATTTGGTTTTTCTGCAAATTTATCTTGCTAGGAAATCTTGGTTGGAAGAATTGTGTTTTGCACCTGCCACATTCATTTTTTTTGCTCGAAAGATCCATCGCTCAAAGGTTATAAATGCGTTAAGAAAATGTAATTGAACATTTTTTTATCATCACCTTACTTGCCTTGTCTCCATCCAATCCCTGTCAAACAAAAGACCGACAACTTCACAAAAGATTCAATCCAATTCCATCTTTTCCTTCCCAAAACATTATCGACAACAACTTCCACTGTGGCACTGTCACCTCCTCTATCGAGCACCTATAAACTACCACTGCTCGCCAAGAACATCACTGCGCCGTCTACGTACATCTACCAGAATGTATCGACACCGAAAACCTCAACATCCTACTTACTCAAACTTGAGACTTACCGGCAGAACTTAGAAAAAATCCGGCAGCACTTGCAGTTCACATCGACTCAGCGTCACACCACTTTCAGATCTGTGAGCGCGACAGTACAGGACGGAGACGAGCACCGATTAGGTTGGGCACAACCAAAGACCAAGCCAGAGGACAGCGGAGAGAAGCGCCCCGCCTGTGTGGGCCGCACTTCTGCGCCTGGGGGAAGAAAGAGGTAAAGGGACTGCGACACTCGAGAACTGTCAACTCAAGTGACACTGCCGTGCCCTTCGACGACAGGATTGGTGAAGATCGTCGTAAAGGAGTGTCATTCGAGGACCTAAAAGCGAACGGAGTTAAACGAATGAAAAAAGCTGGATGACGATGTTAAGACGACTAGAAGAGCGGGAAACTTTCTTTGGTTTGTGAAAAGCTAGTTCCAAGGACTGGACCTAAAAGAGAACGGAGTCAGATGAGGGAGGAAATTATTAAATTTCATGATGGAAGAAAGAGACAAAGAGGCTACGACAATAATCAAGTAATACTGCCGGGCCTTCGACGACAGGATTGGTGAAGATCATCGTAAAGGAGTGTCATTCGAGGACCTAAAAGCGAACGGAGTTAAACGAATGAAAAAAGCTGGATGACGAAGTGGTTAAAGTAGACGATGTTAAGACGACTAGAAGACGAGGAAACTTTCTTTGGTTCGTGAAAAGCTAGTTCCAAGGACTGGACCTAAAAGAGAACGGAGTTAGATGAGGGGGAAATTAGTAAATTTCATGATGGAAGAAAGAGATACAGAATCTACGACACTTAAGGTCTGTCAATTCAAGTGATACTGCCGGGCCTTCGACGACAGGATTTGTGAAGATCGTCGTAAAGCAGTATCATTCGAGGACGGTTCGGAGTCAAACGAATGAAGAAAACTGGATGACGAAGGGATTAAAGAAAGTTAAAGCACAATGGACACTTCTAATGCTTTACTTTGTATTAAATGCTTCACAAATAAACATTTCCGACTTCCTTTAGAAGGCGCTACGAAAATCGGCCGTTTTCTTGTTATCCCTTGTCTTTACCTCTCTGGCATTTCGGCGATCCAAATCTTAGGAGCTGGGATATCGCGGGAGGTAATTCAAAAACTCCCAGCAATACTTGATAGAAAAGAATATATTTGAGATGTCACCGAAGTCAAGCCGCAGATGCACTTTACCTGATTGTTCTAGTGTTTCATCAGAAGTTCCATGGCTTAAAGTGCCTGTTAAAAGTTTTTCTTTGTGGAATAGTGTTGTGAAGCTTGATTAGCTTGCTTTATAAAATGTACCAGAATATGCAATAAGCTTATAAAAAATAATATAGCTAGAAAAATCCTTCAAAAACAAATAACCTATTCAAATCTGAAGTATACAAGCTGATTTATGCATAAAATAAACAGCTACTAAGTATTATAAGAAACATCACTTTTATCTTTGTCCAAGCTAGTAAATTGAGCATGTACTGGCCTAAAAAATTACGCTTTGAAATATCACAGAGAGGAAACTGTTGAAAAAGCTGCTGATTTAGGGTGTAAGCATTGTTCCTAGGTTGTTAAAGAGTGGGATTGGGGTAGTTTGATGTGCCCTTTGAACTTTAAGACAACTATGAGACCAGGAAACTTTCTGTGGTTGGACAAAAGCTAGTTCCAAGAACTGGACCTAAAAGCGAACGGAATTAGATGAGTGAACAAAACTAGTCTATGAAATGATTACATTTCATGATGGAAGAAAGAGATAAAGAGGCTACGACACTGGAGAACTCGTGGACGTATGAAGAAAGCTGGTTGAAGGGGTTAAAATCGATACACACATATAAAAAAAAGGACGATGAAATCTGTTTGAAGGAGGCCAACATGCAGGCTAGTTTTAAGAGTTGGGAATACTAACCAATCGGTAAAACCCATAGCCTGGATGAAGAGAAAAGCAAGCTGTTACAGTTAAAGAAAGTTTTCTAGAAAGAATGGAAATAAATTGCAAAAATATGACGGAAACAAATAAAGACGTTCTTGTGAATCTAGACATGCACGATGGCAGCTGCCACCTGGATGAGATACTTTTGCTCATATTCTGAGGGAAATTAAAAGGCTGAGTGAAGTAAATTAACTGACGAATGCAGAGCAAGAGAGAAAATCTTTGATAAATGAAGCAAAAAGTGGATCTTCGTTATGTTTCCGGCCAGGCAACTGAATCTCTACGAAAAGTAGACAGTGAATAAAAAGCTGCGTTTCTTTGTTGAATTAGGATATGTGTACACACATCTCTAACTCGTCTACTTGATGTACTACGTAGCCTACGAACATCAAGAATACGACCGGGAATCCTCCCGAAAATACAAGAGAATTACACGAAAGAAGCGAGGTGATAAACAAATATTTCTCTATTTCAAACCTAGTGGAGGCCCTTAACGGGGCCCCCACCAATAATCTCCTCATACAGTAAAGTCGTTCTTCTTTGAACGTTAGTTAACTTTGAACAGTGCCATTTCCATCCACTTGCCGTGGCTAAAGTAAACTACCAGTCAGCCAAAGTAACTAGTTAATGGCTCTACGAACACTTGATTGGTTCCCTTGGGTCTTCATTTTAGCATTTAGCTTATAACTGTCCTGTTCAAAGTTAACTAACGTTCAAAGAAGCATACCTCTACGCTCAGGCCCATATCCAGGAATTATTTTTTTTTGGTGCCTGCGGGTCGGATAAAAAAGTACAAAAAAGTCATAGATCAGACTGAAAACCCTATACAAATTATTATTTTTTAACTGTTTCGGGGGGGGGGGGAACCCCCTAACCCCCCACCCCCTAGATACGACCCTGGATACGCTACGTTTCTGATTTACCAACCAACAATTCTTGGAACGTAATTTTTATTACAAAAACTAAGATTAAAAATGTCATGTTTATTGAACACAAATCAAGCGTAGGGATTATTAAGATTCATTGTAGCTCGGGGCTCCTAAAGGGAGCGGGCTCATGACAAGTGCGAGGGGATGCTCAGTTGGTTGGCACCACTGTGCAGCCTCCGTGTGGCTTGGCACTGGCCACTCACTGTACAGCTGCTTTGGAAGTGTGCACCCCCTTCGGCAGGTGCCTATTTTGTCTATTTAGTGCTCCAACATCCAACACTCCAACTCCAACACTACAGTTTTCATGCTTTTTGTATGACGAAACTATTGTTATAGTCAATTCGCTGTAAAAAAAAAATCTTGCAGTATTTGCTACTGGGATTAACCTTGTCTCTACTGAAATAAGATCATCTCTAATTCGGATTAACCTTATCCCAATAGAGATAAGATTAATCCCAGTAGAAAATACTGCAGCTAACTTTAATCCTTGCTCGGAGAAACTTTTTACAGTGTTGTATCCTGACTTCATCTCCAACACTACAGTTTTCATGCTTTTTGTATGACGAAACTATTGTTATAGTCAATTCGCTGTAAAAAAAAAATCTTGCAGTATTTGCTACTGGGATTAACCTTGTCTCTACTGAAATAAGATCATCTCTAATTCGGATTAACCTTATCCCAATAGAGATAAGATTAATCCCAGTAGAAAATACTGCAGCTAACTTTAATCTTTACTCGGAGAAACTTTTTACAGTGTTGTATCCTGACTTCATCGCTTGCCGTCCAAGAAAAATTTACCGATAAACCAGGTTGAACCACTATCAGCCAAATCGTCATTCGGAGAGCAGATTTAACGATAAAACCATTACATTCCACTATCTATGATGTATGACAACAGCCAAACAATTAATGAGAAATAACAAACAATGCAACTAAATAATGAGGAACAAATAAGTAAGTAAGTAAGTAATTTATTTTTGACCCGCCATTTTGGAATGGCGGAGTAAATGAAGAAAATAAACAAAACACATACAAACACAGAAAAAGACACTTAATTTTTAATCTTCGGTCAGGAAACAGTGGACGACGTCGTGCGCTGGTTGGGCCCTGTCATCCATGATTTTTGAAAGCGATGAGGAAACATCCAAAAGGGTAGCACTTGCATCTTGAATTTTGAACTTCTCCGTCAATGTATGGTTATGACATAATTTCGACAAGTGGAGCAGGTGCTTAAATGTAGTTGTTTGAGCTTTCCTAATATTAAAACCACTATTCTTAACCTGTCCGTTTTTTCTTCCCGTTTACTTCAAAGAGTAAATCTCGTATCTTCAGCGTTAATTTTCCTTTCAGCTTGAGTGAACGCATACCACAAAATCACACATACTTCGCTATATTCCGTGCCTAGCTCTGTAATTAACAGCAAATTAGTATCATGGTATCTATTATAGCACCTTATTTACGATATCCGTAAGCGACGTTACAACTCAATTAATTTGCAACTTGAGCATTTTAATGCCAAATATTTTTCAGCCAGCAGTCAGCTGTAAGCACAACCAAACAAAGTAAGTGACCTTAGTACAAAAGCGCCAATTCAATTTGTTATCACGTTTCAGCACCATGCTGATTATCCTGTATAAAAACGCCTAAACTTAAAACAATTAAATTAAAACATTCAAACAATAAATACAAGCAAGTTTGGGCAGTGCCACTTTCTTATTTATACAATCAGTTTACACTAAAACCGGACTATTCTTTAATAAACATACACTGTGAAAAAATTCTTGCAGTATTTCCTACTGGGATTAATCTGGTCTCTAAAAAGATAATCTTATCTCTAATTCGGACTAATCTTATCTCAGAAGAGATAAGATTAATCCCAGTAGTAAATACTGCAGTTAACTTTAATCCTTACTACGAGAAACTTTTTACAGTGCATACAATTGTTTCATCCATTCGGTGGCTCGGGGCAACAGCCCAATCGACGGAAAGGCAGTAGAAGTTCAAATTTCTTCATTTTGATTCTACTTATTTTATAATTATTAACCCATATTTACTGTAAAAATCTTAGTTGACTTTTCGGTTTAACGCCATCCAATTTAACTCGCAGTCAGCTTGAGCTGAAGCTCACTGGTGTTTGAGTTGTTTGTTTGTTAGCTATGTGGTTTGAGCTTTCCTAAGCACATCTGAGTGGGCGTGATGGTACAGCTTAGCAAAGACTTCGTCCAAAGTAACTTGACCGTTCTTTGCAAGTGTCAGGAGTTATCAGTCCCGCGTGAGAAGTTTTTGAATGATATAGTTATGTCAGTAAACGATCTACTTAATCGTACAACCCTAGACGTATATGCAGGATTGGTGCATTTATGAACCATTTAAGTAAGACAATTAAAAGTATGTGAGGTTATTTGGAGATTGAAGGGAGTTGTTTTTTTATGTTGATTAAAAGTTCGCGCGTATAATGAATGTAAATCATGTACTATTTTGTTTTGTTTTTGTTCATGGCACAAGGGCCTCATTAATCTATCTATCTATCTATCATAGCTCAGTTTTGGGGAATTCAAAAGGTGGGGAAGAGGAGAGAAGGAGAGGACCATTTTTATAAAGTTGAAGAATCTATGCTTCTGATGAGCCAGAAATGTCAATAGAAGAACTGTTAATTACCTCAACCTATCTATCCATAGTAGCTCAGTTTTTGGGAATGTTTGGGAAATTCAAAAGGTGGGGAAGAGGAGAGAAGGAGAGGGCCATTTTTATAAATTTGAAGAATCTATGCTTCTGATCAGTTAGAAATGTTAAGAAGAACTGTTAAGTACCTCAACCTATCTATCTATCATAGCTCAGTTTTGGGGAATGTTTGGGAAATGCAAAAGGTAATTATAAAGTCGAAGAAGCATGTTTGGATTATAAAAAAAAAAGAGTAACCCTAGGTTCACACTGAGGCGATGTCGGCCATCGCCGAGATTTTCGTCGCCGAAATCGGAGATTTCTGTTGCTTTGTCAGGTGATTTCAATGTTGGGAAAATTCAACTTTAATCGGGCAACAACACGATTTTATGCACGCAACAACAACATGGACGACCCTTTTGATGATTCAGTTGTAGAAAAATTAATTATTTTTTTTGAATATTTTATGGGTTATAATTAATTTAATTATTTTTCGCGTTAAATTCTTTTGCCGACAAAAATTCAGTGTGAACATCCAGGTGATAAAAATTTATTTGCTCTGTGTGAACCTAGGGTAAAAGTGTACGGTGTTAGTTGTAAAATTAAAAGTATGCAATTTACTTGTTCATGACCGAAAGGCTTCAATAAACATCTATCTATCATAACTCCTGTTTACTAATCTTGGATCGAAGACCAACCGATAAGGCGAAACTTTCTTGTCAATACCCCTTCCCATCTCCTATTTCCAACTGCCGATTCCTTTCCGATTCTAAAATCCTGCTCCCATATTTGTTATATTTTCAGGAAGCTGTCCTGCATTCAAGCGAATAAATAGGTGAAAAGGTAGTAAAGTAAGAGGACTTCTGTAGGTCTTGCCAAACCAATAAGCACTCAGCAGCAACTGAAAGTTGAAAATAGCGACACCATCTCGTGAAGTCGCTCGAAACCAGAAATGTATAACATGTGAAACCGAAACCGAAAGTCTACAGTTTCAAATATGGCGCAAATCGAAGATTCAGTTACATTAACCCCTGCAACAAATCCTTCACAATATTGGTTCAACTAATTCAAAACGTTCGATGGTCCGAGATTAAAGTCCACATGAAGTTCGAAAAAAATCTGAACCGTGACAAAAAACAAGACCGAAGGTTTCGATGGGATCCCAAAAATTGAATATTTGATCCAGACAACTTGTCTTCGCCAGATCCAGTCTTGGCCAGACTCCTTGAAAATTTTTACTATTAAAATTCAGGAACAGATTAAGGCCAAATGGCTAATCGTCTAAGAAAACCAAGTTAAGATATGGATTCAGCATGTGTATGTGTTTACCCCTATAAGTCACACCTGTTTTGACGAAACTTCCTGCCGCTTCTGCCAATTTCCCGGTTTCGGCCGAATTCCGGAACTACTTGTCCGGCGAAAAAAGAAAGCTCGAAAACGAACTCAGCGTATCTTCCTTCCACAATATTGTACATCTAATTAACTTCAAATACAAATTTAACTTATTTTCGGGCTCCAGACGGATTCCGGTCGAACTGTATGTCCGGGTAAAAAATTATCGTCATACACGGATTCAGCATCTCTTCTTACCCCTAAATCAGGTATCTAATCAACTACAAATAAAACTTTAACTTTTAACAATTTTCCTGTTTTGGCCGGATTTCAGGTGAACTACTTGTCTGGGTAGAAAATTGTTTTCACGTAAGTGTTCAGCGTGTTTTCTTACCCCTAAATCGAACATCTAATCAACTCTAAATAGAACTTTTACTTTTAACTAACTTTCCGGTTTTGGCCGGATTCCGGGCGAACTACTTGTCCGGCCAGAATACTTATCCGGTGAGACTACTTGTCCAATTTTCATCATCATGTTCAGCATGTCTTTTTACCCCTAAATCGAACATCTCCTCAACTTCAATACAACTTTTACTTTTAACAAGCTATCCGTTTTTGGCCGGATTCCGGGCGAACTACTTGTACAATGACATAATGATTTTCACCATCGTGTTCAGCATGTCTTCTTACCCAATAATCAACTATCACATTATCTGTTAAAAATATTTCATTTGCTCCTTAATTTAAACCCCCTCCCTCACCCCTAAAGATAAGGCTACAGGGCCCATCTACGAACTCGACCTTACTCTTGACTCAAGAATCATCACACCAAGTTTCATCAAAATATCTCATTCCCTTCGAGAGAGAGAGGACGGACGGACAGACGGACAACTTTTGCGATGTCACAGGTATCCCGCTGTTTTGGGATCCCAAAAACAAAAACATGGCCCTCGGGCTTATGTAAGTAAGTAAGTAAGTTTCTTCGCCAGATCCAGTCTTCGCCAGGCTAATCGTCAGAGAAAACCAAGTTCAGATATACCTCTATAGGCCATATCTAATTTGACGATACTGACTAAGACTTCCTGCTTCACTTCTGCCAAGTTTCCGGTTTCGCCCGGTTACAACCACTACTCCAGCAAAAAAAGAAAATTCAGAAACAAATCAAGCGCATCTCCTAACATCTAATTAACTTTGAATAAAAGCTAAATCCGGTTACAACCGGATTCCGGACTAATTATATGTCCGGGTAAAAAATGATTGTCATATACTCTCTTCTTACCCCTTAATCTGTCATCTAATCGATCTTTCGCTTTTAACAAATTTTCCAGTTTTGGCCGGAAACTGGGCGAACTAATTGTTCGGCGAGAAAATAGTTTTCACCATCGTGTTAAGAATGTTTTTTTACCCCTAAATCGAACATTTAACGAACTTCAAATGAAACTTTTACTTTTAACCACTTTTCCGGTTTTTGCCGGATTCCGGACGAACTTCTTTCCCGGCGAGAAAATGGTTTTCACCATCGTGTTCAGCATGTCCTCTGACCTCTTATTCACCCATTTAATCAACTTCAAATAAAATTTTTACCTTTAACCAGCTTTCTGGTTTTTGCCGGATTCCGGACGAACTACTTGTCCGGCGAGAAAATGGTTTTAACTATCGTGCTCAGCATGCCTTCTTACCCCATAATCGACTATCACGTTAGCTGTTTAAAAATGTTTTGTTTGTCCCTTAATTTGAACCACCTCCCCCACACCTAAATATAGAGCTACAGCGCCCATCTAC
Source organism: Branchinecta lynchi (assembly GCA_023053575.1). Taxonomy (NCBI): domain Eukaryota; kingdom Metazoa; phylum Arthropoda; class Branchiopoda; order Anostraca; family Branchinectidae; genus Branchinecta; species Branchinecta lynchi. Next base: position 27,389,043 of record JAKZAP010000006.1, on the reverse strand, counting down.
GAACTCGATCTTACTCTTGACCCAAAGAATTGTCACACCAAGTTTCATCAAAATATCTCATTCCCTTTGAGACTTATCGTGATCACAGACGGCCAACTTTTCCGATGTCATAGGTATCCTTCCACTTACATTTTGGGATCCCAAAAAGCGGAGTAAATGAAAGAAAATAAATAAATAAGAAAAACTCTTTGGCCAAGAAGCAGTGGAGAAGCTCGTGCGCTGGTTGGGCTCTGTTGTCAATGATTTTTTTATAGCGACAAAGAAAAATCCAAAAGGGTAACACTTGCATCTTGAATTTTGAACTTATCCGTCAATGTATGGTTATGGCATGTATGATATCGTATCATATCACTGATATCGTCTTTGCGAACTAATTAGCGCCAATACTTTTTGCAACGAAAGTCAAAAACATATCCAGCTTGCGATGGTATGTTTTTGACGTGAGAGAACCGCCTACCTTCATCAGTACTGTGATGTTCCATTAAATGCGATAATTTTGCACGCTCTCTAAACTTATGTCCACAAAGCTCCGCTAGTGCGCAAAATCATAGCATTTAGACAAATCTCATAAGTGAGTCATGTCAGAATAATAAATCATACTTTTACAATTAAACCTGAGAAAACTAAGATCAAAAGAAAGACGAGGCGGTAAGGTTGGAAAACTGCTAGGCTAAGAAGTAAAACGTAAGACGTACCATTACTTGTGTATGTCTTATTTTGTGAATGAGGAACGAAATTGTGTCTGTGGGTGCGACGTATTTCAAATCATTTCATAATCAACTTGTTATGGTTGCAGTAAATACTGATGTATCTTTTTCTTCCGACCGTTTTGCCGGTCGGATTGATAATTCATCCGGAGTCCGGCAAAACTGGCGTGGATGTGTGGGGATATGAATGAGAATGTGGTGCACCTGATGTGTGAATGTAATGAACTGGATGGGTTGAGGGAAGAAGTGTTTGGAAAAGGAGTGTATGATGAGGAGTGGATGTTTAAAGTAATTAAGGATGAATGCTTTACGGGAGTTCGCCAGATATTAAGATTCCTTAAGCTTTCGATGAAGCATCAAGAAAGGTTTATTTAGTTGGAATTTGGAGAAAAGATAATGTATTTATTTAATGTATTGTTTTTGTTTTGTTTTCTGTATTGTATTGCCATGGCCCTCGGTCTTTTTTGCAAATATGTATCATATTATATCATATTGCACCAAAGGCTGGGGACCTGCAGCAAGGCCGTATCCAGGAGGGGGTAGGGGGTAGACCCCCCCCCCGAAACATACAAAAATAATCAATTTATAGGCTTTTCCCTCTGATCTGTGTGTTTTTTGTACTTTTTTGTCCGATGATTTCCATGATCAGATTCGCCCATCTCTGTCTCAGACTAATGGAGCAAAAGTCGAAAACCTTGTTTGCCCTGTCAGCCTATTCTACCAATTCTACCCAAGTCTACCTTTTCGTGCTGAGAGAGAGAGATGCTGAGAGACAGAGAGAGAGAGAGAGAGAGAGAGAGAGAGAGAGAGAGAGAGAGAGAGAGAGAGAGAGAGAGAGAGAGAGAGAGAGAGAGAGAGAGAGAGAGAGAGAGAGAGAGAGAGAGAGAGAGAGAGAGAGAGAGAGAGAGAGAGAGAGAGGTTTATTTAGACTAGTGACACTTTATAAAAATTATGTAAGGCCCATTTCAGAGTACGGCTGCCAAATTTGGCATCCTGGCTTAAGTAAAGCTCAGGATGCCGAACTCGAACGACTGCAGAAGAGAGCCTGCAGAATAATACTTGGTCACAATTACAAATCTTAACACGAAAGCCTTCAAATCCTCGATATAGAAAACTGTCTGAAAGAAGACATAATCTTCTCATGCGTTTTGGCCACCAAATTTTGAATTCTCAACACCACAGGTGTGACGAAGTCCGGAAGGAGGGTTACACCCTCTCATGGACCGAATACGCGAAGCAAGGACGACCCAAAACTCAAGATTGTTCCCCCACCTACGAAACCTTCCGAAAGATACCTAAATTCATTCGTTCCATATTTTACTAAACATTTTAACTGTTCATGATCTATGTTCGTTTCTTATTTATTGTTTGTTAGTTTGCGTCTTACTTGTATTGTAGTGAGTGTTTATTTTTCAGGCCCATGTTAGCCTAGTGCTATTAGGGTTCAAAATAAAATTGATGGATTGATTGATAGACAACATCGTAGCTGACAGCTAATTTGCGTTGCTTCACTATACTAAATAACAAACTAACACACACAAAAAAAAGAGAAAATATCACTCGGCTTTGTTTAACAAATCCGTAAAAAAAGGTACAAACGAATTTGCGTGGCGGTTCGTTCGCGAAGCTACTGGAACCAGTTTATTTTGGTGACACGTACGGTTGTTGGGTGGTGCAGTGGGTGGTAAGATGTCTCGATGCTGGGGTTTGGAGAGAAGAAACTTCCCAAACCTCAGGATAATCTGCTCGTATCTTTGGGCCAACGTGGGGAGATCAAGTTTAGCAAGCGCTTCACCATAAGATAGCTGTCGATCGCCAGTAATAATGCTAGGAACAGATGATCAGGGTCGGGCGGACACATACTAGAATTCATGAAGGCATTTTCCACGACATCCTCAATTCCATAAAGAAAAGTTGAGATGAACTTGATAATGGAAGTGCAGAAAACTTGACAGAGAAACCTGATCTTGTATTCGCAGCATGGGGATGCGGGATCGACTAAAAAGAGTCATGACACGGCACGAAATAGTGTGGAAGGCACAAGCACTGAAAAGAGGCACGAAAACTAAAAGGGCCCTTTCACAGTGAGGGCAGGAACAATGTTCTAACATTCCTTAATTTAGGCTCTGGATTTACGCCGCGTCCTGCCTCTTTTTAATCAATCCTTCCAGTCTGCGTCGGACCGAGTGCGATAGAACAGATACGGACTCGAGAAAAGTCCGGTGAATTACCGAATTCGGTAGCGAATGAGACCAATTAAACAGGTTAAATCACCGGATTTACAAAGGGACGCACTGAAATCGATGCGGAGTGAACAGAAGTTGGATGAATGAGCAAATTCGATAAAGAAAGGGGAACCAATAAACACGCTAACTCACCCAATTTGGAAATGGTGGAACAAACGATTTTATGAAAAGGCGTTTCCTGACCGACGTCCAGTTCTTCGAAAAATTGTATTTTGGGTTTCTTGATTCCTTTTTTTTTAATTCTCTGCCTCTTAAACAAATATGTTACCTCAGTTTGAGGTCCCGCCGAAACTTTTGGTCTTGTTCTCAGATGGAAAAAGTAAAGGGAGGTAGCCCTAAATACACATGTAAGGGAAAATCTATTTAGAAGGAAAACAAAAAAGTCATTCAATCCAAAAAAAGACTCCTACTGTCCTACCCCTGACAAACCACATACAGATTACCAGTATAACCCACTTCGTGTCCGCCCGAGTTAGAGTTTTGCCACTTTTTGTGGCAACTGGCTAGAAACCGAAAACTATTTTTTCCTAGAGGGTTAATCAATTACTGAGATGCAGACGTTTCTCCGAAAGTCAGATGCTCTTATACTGATGAATATAAAAAGACAGCTTAACCAACGGAAGCCCGAGGTTCGCAATGTCCCCGACGCCTTGGTTGTCAAGAGTTGTGGAGTCGCTCCATCTCAAAAGGAATTCATTAATGTGAGCGTGTTCCACGCTACTTACCGTAGTTACTACGCAGACGTCACGAATTCTGGCTTTTGCCGTCAAGGCTGGAACGATTTTCTATTTTCCAGCAGGATATCACGCCATGGGCGAATCCGACCAATCACGTTACACGTTACTCCCGAGCATGGTAAGCAAATAGTAACTATTAGTTACTATTCCGAGAAGGTTGGAACGGTCAGCGTAGTAACTTTTCGTGAGGATGGAACGGAAACAGTAGCTACTGTTAGAAGGATGGAACACGCTCTGTGTAAGCCACGTGTAAGCTTGATGGTCAACAAAAGGGCTTAAACCACAAAGACCACAATGAATCTTCTTACCAATTACCAAGGTTTGCTAAGTGCATGTTGTTCAGAAGCATCCTTACACTGCATATCTGTATTTCATGGAGAAGCCCATTATCTCTTTTCCAAAGATCCTAGTTTGTTTTTTGATTTATTTAGCAAATTTCGCCACTTTATCGAAAGCTCAATGTGCTTTTACGTATATTTTTTCTTACTGCACTATTGCCCTTCCTTGTTTTATTAACTAATGAAATTGATCACCAGCATCAGAACCAACCCGTAGTTGCACGACTGTCTTATTTTTCTGTTTATTGTTTTTATTACATTATATTGACGGTGCAAAACGGTTAAGTCACCTACATTTTTATTAGATCTGTAATTCGGCCCTTCTTGGCAAGGGTCCTCTTCAGGCTCAAGCGGGAAAATGAACTTGTGGAAAAAAAAAATTAAGGATACTTCCTTAAATATCTGATTTTCTGAACTTCTTCTCTGAAAATTGGTTGGAGTTAAAGCTGGGGCTGTGATTTCAGTCTGGACACGGATGCTCTTTTTGCTGTTCGATTGGGTCGTCGAAAGGGTAGAGATTCTTCTGCATTTTGGTTTTGGAGTCGCCTGTCTCTTCTTCTTCTTTCCAGCTAAGATGGATACTGAACTTGTCGGCAGCGGGCATGGGCGATTTGAAGTTCCGTACTTTGGTGATAAATATTCCTTCAGCCCAAGCTGACTGCGAATCATATTTGCCGGTGATATTTAAGGCAGAATCTTTAATTGTTTTTCCACAAGTTAAATTAGACGACTTATCCGTGTTGCACCGTCAAATACGATTCACAATCAGCTTGGGCTATTATTGGGCTCTATTATTATATTATTCCTATTGTCAAGTACAGGGAGACGTGTAAATTAAGAGACACGCCTATCTTACTGTTTGAAATGTAATAGCACTCAACAAAGCCAAAAGACAGTCAAACCGTGTTTCTTTCCGAAGGTTTGCAAGATTTTAGAAATCACGTAGTTTCACGTACATAATACTTCTCAAAGGAAATATGTTCAAATACTGCTACTTCTGTTTCCCGGAACACCTTATCTGCATCTAATGGGTAAGAATCAGGTTGACGTATCTATCAACATCAGGTTCGTATCTAAGAATTTATTTCGGAGGCGGTTTTACCCGCGTGGCAGACCTAATCCATACCAAAGTACACAAAAGTTGTAGGTACAGAGCCTATACAACGATCATTTTTGTATGTTTCGGAGGGGGTTCGAACCCCCTAACCGCCTTTCTGGATACGGTCCTGATCTAGATACAAGCATTCGGTTTATAAACATGTAGGTGAATCCCAACAAAAATGATGTCCCGTCATTAGGCCAGAAATGAAAGGCTTAGGCACTATAGCAGTGAACCGAAAACCTGAGTCGATTGTGGTAGATTTAAGTCTATTTGGTGACGTCATTGTGTGTTTGTCTATCTCGGGAAATCGAAAAGAAAGCAAGCATCGGTTTCTTTGCTTTTTGGGATTCGAAAACGTAAGTGAAGAGATCCCTTTGACTTTGTAAAAGTTGTCCGTCCGTCCATCTGTCCGTCCGTCTATCAGCTAATACGAACATAAAAAACAAAGCTTCTCATTTCACAGCTCTTTATCATTTACAAAAGAATTTTCTGCTGACCTTGAAGCTTTCGGTGACGTTCGCGCTGCTTGATTGGCAAACTTAGCTCGGCCGGAAAAGCATTACAAAATCTCAGATCCAAGAAGAAACAGTGGAAAAGGACGACGACTTCTATAACTTATAATTCTATACGGGAGCTCGAGGTAATTTAAAATGCAGAATAAGTACGACGGATCCTTCAGGTCAACCATAAGGCTATCCTGTGTTCCGAAAATGACCTTAATCTTCGTGAATGTCCGAGAATGTGAACGAGTAGGTCTATGACGGTACTTCAAACTGAAGTGGGTACAGTAATGACACATGGTGCAAACCTAATTATCAAAGACACTTAGGAAACTGGGCGATGCTCTTCATAACTGAACTTCCATGTCAACCGAAGAGCTCTCTCACCTGGCTGGCCTGAAGGAGATGATCGATCGAGATCATCATTCTATTGACTCTAGTCGGCCTCTAGGCTTGCATCTTCAGACGCCCAAGACCACCTGCAAAGTTATTTTCAATTACCGCCTTATATTGGTCACTTGTCATATTTTCTTTCCCAGGAGTAACTTGGGCTTTAACTGACTTCCAATGAAGACGAATGGTCGGCGGACAACGTCAGAAAATCTGTTGCTCCAGGCGCGGCAATTTCTGATATTGCCGGCAAGCGTGGAACATCCGTGTAAAATAGGAAGAGAATTCCTCATTAATTATGCCACAGTCGTACTCAGCGAACGATGCTTCATACCAAATGTGACACACAAATTGGTTTGTCCAAGAGACTTTGTCAACGAGATTCCTCCCTGTAGCCTATAAGAAGACAGAAACAAAGAAAAAACTGCCCGGCCAAAACAGGATTCTGACTATCAAGGAGGAAACGGGGAAAAAATCGACAATGACTAAAGTTACGTTCATACACAGGGGAACGACTAAAGCGGGAACGGAACGGAGCGACACGGTGCAGGAGGGACGCGTACTGGGAACAAGAATGCACACTGAAAACGGGAACAACATGCTAAAATAGAAAAAAAATCAAAAAAAATCTGGAACATTGCACCAAGAGGACCACTACTAAAAAGGGGACCGCTGCACCGTCCTTCCTTTTCTTAGTAGTTTGCTTGGATACGAGTTCCAGATCATTCCCGTGTACATTTACACAAGGGGCAGGGCCCCTGTTCTATCATTCCGGTGCACGAGTAGTTCTAGTAGTAGTCGTGTTTCTTCGCTTAGCCGCGTTTTAAGCAGCGCCCTTGTTCGTTAGTACTTGCAAAAGTAACAATTACTAAAAACGGGAACGACAGATCCCCTGTTCCTTAGCGCTTACTAGTGCTAAAGAAGCACTTTAACACTTATTCTTTAGTACCTTTTTAGTAGTGTTCATCGTGGCTGCAGTGTTCCAGATTTTAGTACATTTTTCCGGTTTTTAGTACGTTTTTCCCGTTTTTAGAACGCGTTCCCGTTTTTAGTACGCGTTCCTCCTGCACCGTGTTGTTCTTTTCCATTCCCGTTTTTAGTCGATTCCTATATACAGTCCGGTGTTTGCAGTCGGATGCGAATTTCCTTTTTCGCTCCGGAATTTTCACGCATCGCATGCAGCTTTTCCGCATGCGAATTTTCGGGTGCGAAATTTTTTATGACTGTGTGTACACGTGGCTTAACGGACCCCTCCCACTATTTATTCTTCAACTTACAGTATTTTAATATATTTCGATACTTTAAAACTAGGCTGGGCTTTCAACAAACAACCCACGGTTTTAGCTGTTTTAAGCCTTTTCTGAGACCCTTTGACTTAAAGCAAAAACACGGAAACAATTTACATAACCGTTTTTTTCTGATGGAAAAACTTTGTACCGTACAAAATTGGGGTCTCCGGGTTTAGAAATATATGGAGTCATTATGGAAAACTGTAAGAAAATCTTGCAGTATCTGCTACTGGGATTAATCTTGTCTTTATTGAGATAAGATTATCCCTAATTTGGATTAATTTTACCCCAATATAAGATTAATCCCAGTAGGAAATACTGCATCCTTATTCGGAGAAACTTTTTACAGTGAAGTAGGTTGTGTTAGTATAGTAGGTAAGACAGGTCCTTTAAGTTTCTCTGCGTATCGCCAACGCGGCGCTACAAGCTGTCTCGCCACCTGTGTTCCGAAAATTTGGAATAACGAACAGCGAATAATTTCCACCAGTCACCAAATTCACTGTTCGAATGTGAACCCCAATCCGCGTTCTCTCTGCTAATTAAGAATATTTTCTACTCGCTTCGGAACAAAATTTCCGAACCAAAGCATGTATGTCCGAATTCGGGCGAAGGAGTAATTCTTATTCGATTACGAAAATCGGACTCGTTACTTTAACCCTGCTGCGAAATTCATCCGCATGTATTGTGATGGTGAGAAGCTTCCGACGAAGTTTGAATATGTTCGGTATTTGGTATTGGTATTGGTATTCTTTAAGGTAAGGCTGGTAAATATCCGGTTCCTTATCAATTTCGTCGAAGGCGATCTTGACCTCATTAGTGGTCTTCTGAAGCGCCTCTGTTCTCTTCAGTTTCAGGTCGTGAAGACTTTGGGGAGGGACTATCTGAAAGTCATGCGACCCGTAGCAGAAAACAGTGAATTTTGTTGGGCCCGAAGCTTGCTTGTTTTCTCCGATGATTTTAACCGGCCACAGAGGGTAGCCCTGGAACTTCGCAACAGCAACATCGGCATCCAAGTTATCTGAAGATGCTGCAATTTCGGATCCCGGAGAAAATTTTATTCAGCGTACCAAGACTAAAACGGCGACAGTGTGTGTGACAGCAAGCATTTCAACGACATCACCAACCAGGAAGAAGCCCAACCTACCACAAGCAACAAACCAGGATTTTTCCGTAGTCGACATCTACTGTTATTCGCACCGTTCCTGACCTGCCAACTCTACTAGAAATGGGAGCAACACTCTATCTAATCCTCAAACCAGAAGAAGAGTCTTTGCCAATATTGTTGTTTTTTTGCTGCCAACTAGGATGAGAAAAGAGCTATTACAAAGAATGACGAAATGACAATCGAAGATAAAATGACGGTCTAAAAGCCAGAAAAAGGATGAGGATAGATCGACCTCGGTCACCGATCGTAGTTGGATAAAAAACAAAAAAGTTGCCAAAGATTCCCTCAGCTTTTCTGTATCAGTAGCCAAGGTCCTATCTGTCCATAATCTTTGAAGTACAAAAGCGAGAGTATACTCGTCACTTTCTGTATATGTATAGATCCAGAGATTTGCACGAGCGAGACTCCAGGTGATGTGAATGTAGTAGTAGTAGTAGTAGTAGATTTTTAATTCTAAAAAGTAACTTTCACAGCGTGAACGCCGAATTTGACTTCTACGTCCAAACATAACTAAACACTCGAATCAATTTGTCAGTCGAATAATAATTGCAACATAATTCGTAACAAATTCATCAGTCGATACAAAACTTAACTACCACAATTTACACGATAGGCTCATTCGGCGAACATTTTGCCAAAAACTTCTAAAACAAATAAAAGTCACTTTAAAGAAATGGTAAAAAAAATTTGTTTTCAAATTCAATCAAAGTAAATTTTTAATCATTACGTCAAAAGTAATTTCACTTAAAAATATTTATAAAACAAAATAAAACATTCTAAAAGGGTCAAAAACTAAAACTAACAAATTCAACAAAAATAATGACTAAGTTTACTGGCTGTTGTACAATTCAACAAAACTTGGAACAAAACTCCTTCGGTACCTTTCATGTTTTGTGGGGACTGGATTTAATTTGGGTACTTTCTGAGCCTTCCAGGTTACAAGAAAGGCCAACTGATTCCAGCAAACCATTGAGGTAAGGAAGGTGAAACAGCAACATGGAACCCAAACTAAACTTGCTAAACCCCAAAGTATTTCTTTTTTGGGTCATCTCTCTTTACAGCGAGTTCTACCGATTTCACAAACAGTCTGACACGGGTTTCGTATTGCGGTTCCATGTACCTTATATTACGGTTCCATGTACCTTGACGTTCTATACGATTTTTTTTTCTGAAGCTGGTAATTTGGTCTTACAGGACCTGTCTTACCTATAATTCTAGCGCATACTACTTACATAATCACTCCATATATTTCTAGACCCGGAGACCCCAATTTCTTACGGTACATTCTAACCCCTCTAACAAACCACGCTGATTTTCTCATTTGCCGTGTATTGCTACCTTCGATGTGCATCACACGGTCGACGGTTGTCTGTAAGAAGTTTTCCATCAGAAAGACCGGTTATGTAAATTGTTCCCTGTTTTCGCTACATGTAAACGGGTCTCGGAAAGGCTTAAACAGCCAAAACTGTGGGTTATTAGTTGAAAGCACAGCCTAGTTTTAAAGTATTCAAATGTTTTAAAATCCTGTAAGTTGAAGAGTAAATAGTGCGAGGGGCCCTTTAAGCTTGTTTGTGCTCGTCTTCTGATTTCGGCTGAAATTCTGCAATCCGACGGAAAGGTAGTTCTGACAAAGAAGTAACCGAAGTTGAAGTTTGTTTAGTTCTGACAAAGAAGTTATAGATAGAAGGTAGCGTTTCGATTAATCTGTAACTAACCTGGCTCGCTTCCGTCGTCACCAGAAAGAAGAAAAGTAGAAACAATTGCAAAGCTGGTCACCGCTGTCTTAATCGAGAACGTCTAGAAGCTACTGCCGTCTCTTCTCTCTCAAGCTGGTAAAAGTAATGGTGGTTTGACAAAGAAATTAGAGACAGAAGACAGGGTTTCCATTACCATTAAATAGCCTGAATTACTTTCTTCGGCACTAGAAGCCACACAAGCAGAAGTAATTGCAATGCTGCTTAACTATATCTTACTCAAGAACGTCTGGAAGCTTTCTGCCATCCCTCCTCTCCCAAGCTGGTAAGGGTGACTGGACAAAGAGGTAAGTGATAGAAGGCAGTGTTTCAATTAATGTTTAAATAATCTCGATCGCTACAAGAAAGAACATAAGCAGAAGCAATTGAAAAGTTGCTTACCTCTGTCTCAACGGTGACCATCTGAAAGCTACTACATCTTTGCTCTTCCACTCTTTATTGAATCCACAGTTTCACATCCAAGATGAAGAACTCTCTAGGACGGTTTGACAACCGTCATCGACAAACTGACTTTGCATGACTCATTCAATTCGAGACTTCAACGATGATCCTGAAACTTTTCAGAAAATTAGTGCGCTCGTAAAAATGTGCTTGCTCGACTGTTCGAAAGGACTCCTGGCTGGCGTGGCGTCGCGACTACGAAACGAGGTAATAGGAGTAGCGGCAATGCCTGGGTCATCCAATGCTCCCGATTAGTTAAAATGTACTACGAGAAAAAAAGATTAAGTAACATGAACTTGCCGATGTAGAACAAGTTCCGTTCGAATTATGCAACGCTGGAACATTGTATTACACTCGATTGAGCGGTGCTCTTGCGGTGCGACCAGACTCTTCGCCGAAGACGATCATATTTCTGTACCTCGCATTAAGTACGGATGCAATTTACGGAGGTTATCAACATATCATTGGGTATATAGAGTGGCCGCGGTGATGGGATCCGACTAGCGAAATCCACCGTGAAGGAAACAAGAGCTTTAGCAGTCGAAATCAGTGTCATGGGTCACATAACTCACCCGCCGAGTCCCTTTTGAGCGGGGAGTGTCGGCAAACGAACCCCGTCTTTTTTCTTCGTCTAATCGCCGTTTCAATTATAGAGTTGTCCGACAAATCATCGAGTGGGGTCTCATCAGGACGGCAAGTCGATTAAGTTTTGCCCCTTATTAATAGATGGAGAGAAACTAAACCCAGTGAGAGAGGCGACCCCGGACGAAGCGGCAGTGAATTATGAACTCAGTAGGATCTGTCATATTTTTATTGTAACTGAAATGGATCGCAGATGAAGGCCGAGAGCCCCGGAGTGGCAATCATATCTTTTGTTTCCTAAATGGTGTCATAGCACGAATCGGGTATGAGTAAAATACAAATGGGCTCTTAGCTAAAATTGGTAGCCATCTCATCAGCATACAGACTGAAGTATTGTTTTAGGGGGAGACACACAAATGTCAGTCGTATTTTTATGCAAGCGCTCGGTCAGACCTTTAAAGTATCAGAAGCATGCACACGCAGCTCGCGCTAAAAACGTACTGATAGGCGCACTGCAAATTACGAGTCGTCAAACTGCTTCCTTGCCATGATCAAATGAGGACCATGCAGCAAATTTCTTTTTCAGAAGTAGCAATTCGCAATTTATTGTGGACTTGTTGGAAGGGTCAAGAAACTCGATGGACTTTTGGCAGCTCTAAATAATATGCAGAGCACAACGAGGGAGTGCGAGGAGGGCTGCCAGTTTCCGGCTTTCGAAGTCATTTCTTTTACAACGTATCGCTAACGTCTGAGAAGGATTCTCATGCAGTTTGCGTTAACAATGCACTGCCAGACACTGCAAATTGCGAGTCGTCAAATTGCTTCCTTGCCATGATCAATTGGGGACCATGCAGCAAAAAATATTTTTAGAAGTAGCAATTCGCAATTTCTTGTGGACTTGTTGGAAGGGTCAAGAAACTCGATAGACTTTGTCACTGGCAGCTCTAAATATGCAGAGCACAACGAAGGAGTGCGAGGAGTACTGCCAGTTTCCGGCTTTCGAAGTCCTTTCTTTTACAACGTATCGCTAACGTCTGAGAAGTATTCTCATGCAGTTTGCGTTAACTGCCAGACACTGCAAATTGCAAGTCGTTCAAATTGCACCAATGCCATGATCATTTGTATACAATAGAGGAATAGTATCTTCGGAAGTAACAAATCGCCCATTTCTTGTGGACTTGACGTGGGTGTGAACTTTGGTCATCGGAAAAGTCGAAGAACGGGAAAGTCTTTTTCACCGGGTGGAGGGAGGGGAGGGGGTCTAATAATAACGTTCAGAGGGCGCGCTGCTTGCACGACAACCCAAAATTCCCCCAGACGCGGATAATTTTTTCAACAAAGGACTGGATTGCTAGGGTTAAATCGGAAAGGTTACGCCCGTAGAAAGTAAGAAAATGATGTTAATTTATGTTTTGCAACGAACCACAAATTGTTTGTTTATTTTTTCGGCAATGGCTTACATTTGTAGTTGGTAAGTATTTAAAGCGTAGAAGGACAAGCACACAGAGGTATGACAAATCAGAAAGAATAAGTTCATTCTATGAAATTGGTTATCGGCGGATAGCGGACAACGAGCCAAACGAAGTGACGTATTTTACAGCCCTAGCTATGTGATAAGTGATGTGTAACAAGACTATCGGGTCAAAGCCCAATTTCTGTTGTTTTTCTGTTGGTTTAAAGAGTTGTAATAGTGGCTGCGATGGAAGGGGTGCCCTGAGATATCGATGTGCCTTTTTTAGTATTTTTGTGTTTGCCCTATTTTTCGTTATTAGACTATAGTTTGACTGCTCAAAAGGTAAATTAAATTAAAGTTAAATTTGAGTACTGGAAAAAGAAAGTAAAGAATGTTATTGAGACGAGTGGAGGTGGGTTTAATATTAGTATTTGAATTATAAGTATTTTTTAAATTTGTCAATTATGTTTTAGTTTCAAAACAAAAAATTTAAAGGAATGGATTTATTAAGGTTGTAAAGATAGGATGGAAGTGTAAAGATTAGAAAAAATGGAAGGAAAAAAATAAAAATAAGAAATGAAGAAATTAAATGTAGAGATAGAGGAAAGTGTAGGTGACGCTAAATAGATAGGCCGGACACGCGTGATCATGTTTTAAAAATTTAAGATTGATAAGACCGTTGTCGTCACCGAGGGTAAGTGGAAGCGTAGTCACCTGGCCAATTCGTACTGGACTGGAAGAATAGAAAAGATACTACGCGGTATTTATAAAAAGAAAAGAAAAAAAAACCCAATACGGTTAAACTTTAAGAAAGGCGCGCAACACACGAGCTCTTGGTGGCAGAAACAGCGTACAGACGATGCGTGTTCTATTCCGGTTGGTAACATACCACGAGGGTAAAAAATTTATTTCTATTATGTTTATTTTTTTAACTTGGGCTGGGCCTTTCAGGATTCAACAACTTTACTAAAAAAAAATCGTTTCGGCTTGACGACAGGTTACAAACAAAGCACATACGTGCTTGAAAAACGCAACCAGTACCCATTTACTACCACATTATATACCTAATCAAACCTTCACTAAAATAAACTAAAAATTAATTAATTAATTTGTCAATTTGTCCTCTCTCGTCTTCCAAACCCTCCACTCACCAACTACCCACAAGGAGAAGTTTAACCGATTTTTAAATTGCGGTCCCAGCTACCCCGTCCCAGCTATCTCTTTCTTTGCGCCCTCGCTACGAATTAGTGAAAACAGTACTATTTTTCCACCCTCGCATGCACGGGCTAGTAGTATATGATATCAACTTTAACCCCATCCAATATACAAACAAAATAATCAACGAGACGACAATAGTCTTAAAGTTTAACTGAAAAGGGCTTACACAAGGACCATCTTTAAAATTTGTGTAGGACGCACACTGTCAGAAGTTTCATTACAGATTGCGCATAGCACTTTCAAGAATAGCACCTTTTCGCTTAGAAATAAAGTGTTATGACCGACTAAGTTTATACTATTTCGTGCCTAGATCTCCAACAATAGGTAAAAATACTACACTGTCAGAAGTTACATAACGACAATAGAAGGACGCGCGGTTTCAACAGATACACTTTGGGATGTTATCTATTATGTTTCTTTCGTTCCCGTTAGTATTTTTTACCAATTGAAGGTGTTGTTGGAGGTCTAGGCACGAAATAGTGTAAACTTAATTGGTCATAACACTTTGTTTTGTGTTGTTTATTGGAGCTTCCAGAATTTCTTCTCTATGCTCCAAATAACATAACACTTTATGTCTAAGTGAAAAGGTGTTATTCTTGAAAGTGTTATACGCTATCTGTTATGAAACTTCTGAAAGTGCAGATGCCACCTCGCGGTGGAGTTGTACTTCGTCGAAATCTTATACTCTGTTCGCGTTTAGTATTGCGATATCTGATGGAAATTCAGTTCATTAATGTATTTGATAGCACATTTTATTTTATATGTTGTTATACTGGCTATTAAAGTTTGGGGGGGGATATAACTATCTAGTTACCCATCACTTATTCACTTAAACTGACTTGAAGACCCGCTGAAAATGCGCTACTAAGTTGTTCCGCTATTCACAAATAATTGATTTTCAAATAGTAGAATTTCCGTGTGATTTTTATTTTTGTTGTATGCCTTACGAGAAAGATTTCTGATTTTTTTTTGTTCAGGAACTCGGCAACCTTCACCAGTCTCACCACTGCCCACTGAAAAGCTGCATACGTGTTGAGATTAAAATTTACCGCGTCGTAGTAGAATTTACGCTGTGGGGACGGCCACAGATATTCTGAACGTCATAACTAGGGCAGATAGTGGACAAAAAAAAATCAATTTGCAGAATCCAAGTAATTCAGTGTATTCAATGAAATGACACAAAAATAAGTTGGCCTTTGAGTTAAAACTTTAACGGTAGCGTCAAACCTGACCAGCAGCAAATACAAGACAATGTAATAACCGGACCTGCCTAATATAGCTGCAAAGCTCTCGGTATAATCGTCTTGTAAGTCTGACCCAACGCTGTGATTTGGATTCGAGCGCGACATTATTAAAATCGTGGATGAGATACTAGCCATCATAATTTTCGATGTGACGGTGTGACGCCCATTCCGCCAGCGGGATATGCAAATTCGGTCATCAGACATTCCAACTATAAACAAAAGGTCGAATCGTTGTCGCCTGTGACGGTAAAAAGATGCATGCAACTTTAATCGCGCAATCAAAACCAAAGTGATTGCGAAGGCTCGCGCACGCAGAAATTTTCCTCTGGGGAAAACGAGAAACCTGCTACGGCTCCTCTATAAGTAATTATTATTTATGTAGAGAAGTGTATAATTTTATATTTAGAAGCCAATGGAGGTTCGCGCATTTCATCAATGTTATTATTCGTATAGTGTATTTTCGAGTATTTTGGTACTCGGTTTCACCCTCCAATTCTTTTCTCAGTATATTTTGTGTGTCGTTTAACATATCCTCACAAGCAGTGCTTTTGCTGAATTGTTGATCCACTCTAGACCTCGCTCTAGACTGCGCTTGTCGAGGACCAGGGTTGGTCACCAAAAGTAACTTCGTACACCCTGGAAAGTAACCCAAAAGTATCTCAAAGTAACCCAATGTAACCTAATGTAACCCAAAGTAACCCAATGTAACCCAATGCAATGTAACCCGAAGTAACTCAATGTAACAAAAAGGAACCCAAAGTAACCCTGAGTAACCCAAAGTATCCTGAAGTAACTCGTACACCCTGGTTCTTGGTGACCAAAGCTGGGTCGAGGAGTTAACGAGTTTCGATTTTAGTGTATAGCAAGTGTCGAGGGGATACTCGCTCCCCAAACCCGTTTACACCGGGTGCCGGTGCCGGAACGTACCATCCTATTTAATAGTCGGGGTTCCAAACTCACAATGTTTAATAAACCCAAAGAGTCCTTATGTCAAATTTGAACAAAATATCTCAACCCTTTAGAGAGTTATCATGCTGCAACGAGGAATTTGGTCAAAGAAAAAGACTTTTCTGTAGTCGATTAGGGATGAGGTATTTCTATGTCGATTAGAGATAAACATGCCTGCTCAATCCATATCTGAACTTGATTTCTCATCTGATATGTTGTTTGGCCTTAATTTGCCAAAAAACACCAAGACGGTACCATTTCTTGTGCAAGTAGATGATTATATACTCATACTTAGCTAATAAAATAAAAAAATAAAAAAAAGTGGGTCACAGATAAAGAAAGAAATACAAAAAAATTATGGATAAATAGTTAAATCGTAAAAGGGTCTGGCGAAGACCGGAAGTCTAAAATACCCCATTGTTTGGATCTGGAGGGCTCATAATTATTCAGTTTTGGTATTCCACGGAACTTTTGGTCCTGTTCTATATTAGCTATTTATTAACACTGCATGGCCTTCTGTTTATATATTATATGGAAGATGCTTATGGAAATTACAGGCTATTTCAAGTACGGACTATAAAGTTCAGTTTCTGAAAGCCTTAGCTGACTAATCTGCTTAAGAACACCAAACGCGAGCCAAATTTTACAATGCACCTCCAGAAAAAAATAACACAGAGAAATCAAAAAATGTATACAATAAATATGAATATGACTATCAAACGTCACTCGACGTGGTTTCACATGCTTGTACTGCCTCTGTGATATGAAATGCAGCGGCCGCTGGTCTGCGAGTCAATCCCCTTCAGAATTTAAAGGACCCCTCGCACCATTGTCTCTTCAACCTACAGTAATTTAAAATATTTGAATACTTTAAAACTAGGCTGTGCTTTCAACTAATAACCCACGGTTTTTGCTGTTTTAAGTCTTTTCCGAGACCCATTGACTTATAGCGAAAACAGGCAAACAATTTACATAACCGGTTTTTCTGATGGAAAAACTTCTCGCAGACAACCGTCGCCAGCGTGATACACATCGAAGGTAGCAAAACACGGCAAGTGAGAGAATCAACGTGGTTTTGTTAGAGGGGTTAGAATGTACCGTGCGAAATTGGGGTCTACGAATTTAGAAATATATGGAGTGATTATGGAAGTAGATTGCGTAAGCATTATAGGTAAGACAGGTCCTTTCAGAATCAGAATAAGAATCATTTTATTTTTCCCAATATTCGTTAAAATAGCCTGGGATGTCAAAACGTTAAATAAAACACGAAATAAAAACATTATAAGCACTATTGGTTTCTTTCCCCTGTTGTGTCATGATCTTCTTTGCTTTCTGCTTCCAGGTTGTGGTGCTTGACGAAGTATGGTACAAATCATCTGCTATACCGCTGGCTGTGCTTGATCGGTGGTTTCTGAGAAGTGGGTCGCAGCGTTTTAATTTCTCGGCCGGACATGTGTTACCGCTAGGAGTTGAAGCGGAGGCCGGTAGGATGTCCCGATGTACCTCAGATCTGAGGCACTTTTTGGGATCCCAAAACGTAAGTGGAGGGATACCTATGACATTTCAAAAGTTGTCCGTTTGTCCGACTGTAAGCACTATAACTCTCGAAGAGAATGAGATATTTTGATGAAACTTGGTGTGAGGATTGTTTGGGTCAAGAGTAAGCTCAAGTTCGTAGATGGGCTCTGTAGCCCTACATTTAGAGGTGGGGGTTTAATTTAAGGGGCAAATGAAATATTTTTAAATATATAATGTGATAGTCGATTATGGAGTAAAAAGACATGCTGAACATGATGGTCAAAACCATTTTGTCATCGGACAAGTAGTTCGCCCGGAATCCGGCCAAAACTGGAAAGTTTGTTAAAAGTAAAAGTTTTATTTGAAGTTGATTAGATGTTCGATTTAGGCATAAGAAGACATGCTGAACATGGTGGTGAAACACATTTGTTCGCCGGACAAGTAGTTAGCCCGAAATCCGGCCAAAACCGGAAAGTCTGTTAAAAGTAAAAGTTTTATTTCTAGTTGATTAGACGTTCGATTTAGGGATAAGAAGACGTGCTGAACACGATGGTGAAAACCATTTTCTCGCCGGGCAAGTAGTTCGCCCGGAATTCGGCCAAAACCGGAAAGTTTGTTCAAAGTAAAAGTTTTGTTTTAAGTTGATTAGATGTTCGATTAAGGGGTAAGAAGACATGCTGAACCCTTATGGGAACAGTGTTTTCTACCAGGACAACTTGTTCTTCCGGAATCAGGACAAACCGGAAAATTTGTTAAAAGCAAAAGTTTTATTTGAAGTTGATTGGATGACAGATTTAGGGGTAAGAAAACACGCTGAATCTGTATATGACTATCTTTTTTTTTACCTGGACATATAGTTCGTTTGGAATCCGGTTGAAACCGGATTTTTTTTTTATAAGTTGAACTTTTACTTGAAGTTGATTAGATGTTCTTTATACGGATAAGGTGATACGCTGAATTCGTTTCTGACCTTTTTTTTTCTGGACAAGTACGGTAGTTCGTTCGCAATTGTCTGGATCAAATATTAGATTTTTGGGATCCCATCTAAACCTTTTATTCTTGTTACCAAATGACATGGTGAGATGGTGGCGTCGCTCCGAGAGGGTTGACTGACATGGTGAGATGGTGGCGTCGCTCCGAGAGGGTTGAGTCCTTTAAAGGAACCCGACTGACGTCCTGCTGGTCATATAGTTGACAATGCGGAACCTTCCACTTCGGTCAGTCTGAGAACCGACACCCGCAAAGTGATGGTCGGTCCCATGATTAAGTCAATTTTAAGCTGTAGCAACCAACACCAATTGTTATTTGATTACGCTGAGATTTCACTATGAGTGACTGAAAATGATTCGGTTGTGACAGATGTTGGCCCTGGTAGGACAGAGACACTTGAGAACTGCGGTTGAAAAGTGGCATCATTTACACTGGTTGGGACATAATACTCTTCCGCTAATTGTGACGAGGACAGAGTTTTCTACGGATGAAATGACACATAATTGTGGGCTTTTATCGCACACTGACTTGCATGATTATGGTTTGTTGACTGAAAAAGGCAAATATGACAGCTAAAGATGAAGCAAATATGTCTGTGGAACTAAAGTTTGGCCATGTGCACCAGTGGTGAAATCGTGAACATGACGAAAAGGATGGCTCAAGAGCTTGTGCAAGACAAAGACGAGTGGGATGCGAAAAGCAGGGGCGTCACGACTGGGGGGGGGGGCCTCCCCCATTGCGATTTTTCATGAGAACAGTTGATTTTGTTGTTTTTTCTGAAAGTTGGTGGATTTTTCGTCAAAACAGTCAGTTTTTCTGAAAACCAGTGGATTTTTCTGAAAATCAGTCGATTTTTTTTCCAAAATGTAATTTTGTTTTTGAAAACAGCTGTTTTTCTGCAGAAAACGTCGGTAAGAATTGCCAGCCAGTCGGTAAATGCCTCTTCCCCCCACCCCAGACATTTTGGCTAAAACCTCCGGCGACAAGGGCCAGATTTACACATTTCTTTACCCTAGGCCGAAGCAAGTAATTCTGCGCCTCGTCCCTCCCCCCCTCCACCCTCTCCCCCTATCAAATTTTGTGTTTCAATTATCAAATTTTTAATTTAAAGTTGAAACCATTGTTTTTTTGCATCTTCCCTTTTTCTTTATATAGAGTATTCAGTTAGTTGATTTTGTTTCTTTAATTAATATCGATTATTTCCCTGCCCTAGCCAAGCACTCCTTCTGTGCTTTCCTGGTAGCCACTAAAACTGAAAACTGAGATGTTGTTAGCTGTTAGTGTTTGTTTATTTATTTCTCTTTGTTGCCTATTATTTTGCTTTTTCTATTGTGGAATTTTTCCAATAAACCATTAAACCAAGTCCTGTGCCCCATCCTCAGCAGCAGAGAAACTCTGACTTCTTTTATCTGGCAGCACGCGGAAACAAGATCCAATACTTATCGGGATCATGATCGAGAGAAACGTTATCGGAAATGGATGAAATCCGTTTCCGGTTAGCAGCATATTACATTGCCCCTTGCAAGAATATTGAAAAAAAATGTAAATATGTGGTTGTCATTTCTTCTGTATGTAGGCTAAACCCCACAGGACTGCTGCGCGCCTGCGCCGCACGGCATGGGCTAGGTTAGCCTTGTGGGAAATCCTACCACGGATGCGACGTAGCGAGCTTATCTTTATGTCATATATTTCATAGCACTGAATTATTTTTGACCCAGCCAATGGGATCCCAGAACGTAAGTGGAAGGATACCTATGACATCGCAAAAGTTGTCCGTCTGTAAGCACGATAACTCTCGAAGGGAAGAGATATTTTGATGAAAATTGGTGTGAGAATTCTTTCGGTCAAGGGTAAGGTCAAGTTCGTAAACGGGCTATGTAGCCCTACATTTAGGGGTGGGGGTCCAAATTAAGGGACAAATAAAATATATTTAAATAGCTAATGTGACAGTCGATTATGTTGAGCACGATGGAGAAAACCATTTTCTCTCCGGACAACTAGTTCGTCAGGAATCCGGCAAAAACCGAAAAGTTGGTTAAAAGTAAAAGTTACATTTGAAGTTGATTAAATGTTTGAATTAAAGGTGAACTCCAGAATTAAAAAATAAGGGTTCCGGGTGACCGAGTTCGATACCTGATTTTTTTTTGAATTTTTTGACGTAAGAAGCATTCTAGTGGGTCAACTCCAAGCAGAGATACCTCATAAAGTCTAATTCCATTGGCTCCTTCGATGAGACCCCTCATTCGTTCCGTCATGTTGATGCTGTAGTCTTGCGGGAATGGCACCGACGCCAAAACTCGTAACACAACATCAACGTTGTTTGCAAAAGTGACCCATAGAAGAAATTCTGGAGGTGTTGACTAAATTGTGACGGAATTCCAAACAAAACACAAACAACAAACAAACAAAAAAAGACAGCAGAACTGAGTGAAAAAGAAATGTCCAAGACCAGAGTGTGTTGCTACCCTGGTTGTACGCCCACTGTTGGAATAGCTTTCTTTTCTTGGCCAAGTAGTGAGAATAGGGAGCATAGAGAAGAAATTCTGGAAGCTCCATTAAACAACACACAAAAAAAGACAGCTGAACTGAGTGAAATGGAAATGTCCAAGACCAGATGTGTTGCTACCCTGGTTGTAAGCCCACTGTTGGAATAGCTTTCTTTTCTTGGCCAAGTAGTGAGAAGAATAAATTTTCTAAGTACAGTGCTTGGGAAAAATTTTTCAAGAGCAAACACCAGATTTCTGTCTCCCAACAATTGGAGGCTTCAGATTTTTGTGTGAACACTCCTTTGAACCTGATTTTCTGAGTTCCTGTCAGGATTATATAGGTGTATATAGGAGGACAGTATTAAAAGACTTGCTGAGCATGCAGTGCCAACCATGCTCAATTCATCAGGTTCTCAGGCATCCAGTTTCAAACTCAGTGTCAGTTGCTCCTCCAGATAGGCCAGTGTCAACTCTTGGTGTAACTCCTGCCGTAATAGATCAGGCCCAGGACATCCCTTGCCCAAGTGCTTCGTTCAACTCAACAACCTATGAGTACCTCTCAGCGTCATGCCCCTTGAGTTACCATGATTACTTCTCTGTGACGCTGCTGTGAAGGAAGTTTCAGTTTCATCCCATGGAGCAGAGGGTTCTCGCGAGATCTGGTAAGCCAAACGTTTTTTGCAGGTAATTTTTGTCCTGAAAATGCAAGCGATCAAAGTCTGCCAAAATTTTTCGCCAGGAAATACTTCAGGGGTCGCTGGGAGAAGTAGAGTCACAGGACTAGTTGTCCAACAAAAATCTTTGAATTACCTTAAAAGTGGCATTTTTCAACTTAGAAACTTAAAATTTACGCTAGCTGCATTTTTGTTATTTTTCTCTGTAAGTCGGTCAACCGACCTATTTGTCGCTATTGAGTGTTTATTGATCTCATTGGTCAGTTTGAATGAGTTCTACAAAATAATAAGAAAAAAATGCATCTGGCATCTTCCTGTTGCCAGCAACATCTCTCCAATGATGATTTTGATTTTCGCACCCCGCCAAGAACGTAGGTCTGTCAGAAGGAGCTCCCACCTCAGTCCTCGGCAGGTTAACCAACCAGCAAACAGAGCTGGTTGAAGACCCAGAAATAAACAGCTTATTAAAAGCTCTGACTCCAAACTTTGTGATGGAACCGGGTTTTAAAGGATCATTCCTGAAGTGTTATACAATAGTTGCATTTTTGCAGATACCATGGTATCTGATACCACAGTCTAAAGTCGTTTTTGCAGTTATTGTGGTATCTGGCCAGTTATTGTGGTATCAGATATTCAGATACCACGGTCCGACCATAGGAACTGGTCACGGTATTCTAGGCCAAAGCATTTTCTTACTGAATGAATCATTCAGGTAGCATCTAAAAAATGTGGTCAGGGACTTCTAAGAAACTATCTTGTCATACTTCTTGGTGAGGTCACAATTAAATTTTGGGGTAATTCTGATAACTAAATAATTGACGAGCAAATTCAATCATTGATAATGGTTTCTCTTTTAGATTGAAGTGCAGTCAAGCCTTCTGAAATTTAGAATACGGTCAGCCGAGATCAACCCATAGTCAGTACCATCCATAAAGCAAAGGACACAGACGTATGTACCCATGGAACTTTCAGCATCTATAGAGGCTCTGACATCATAACTGTTACAGGAATCAGCATGGCTTGGAAGACAATCACATTAGGTAAGTTTTTAACTCAAAACGTAACTTACAAGGGCTTCAATGGTTTTCTATCCAAAGGACCCATGACATCAATAGAAACCTTACTGCATCCAAGTAACTGGTGGCTGTAAATATTTTGTTTGTAGTTAATGATAAGAGTTTAATTTTGTATTATCTTTCTTGCTTGAAAGTAGTTGCTGTTTAGGATGGGAATATGTTCAACATTTTGGATATCAGTTTACAAATGCGTCCTCCCTGCAAACATTTGAATGGCTTTTATTCGTATTGCCTTTCTTGCTCGTTACTAGTTGCTACTTAAGATGGAATATTCAGTACCTGAAATCTTTCTTGCCCTGATCCTTGACCAGAACAGTGGATCTGTTTGTGAGAAGCATAAGCATAAGAAGATTTGATTTGTTTTGATGTTTAAATTTTTTTCATCCACACCAGAGCAAAATAACACTAGGAAGTACCCCCAAGACTTGACCAAATTGACACACATTCAAATAGCAGCGATACTAGCAGCCTTAGTGGTAGAGAACGTCCCTACTAAAACTTTTTGCAACATTTTAAAAATGATACAGCTTCCATTGTTTCCTTAGTGTTTGCAGACCACACCTTTGCATAAATTTCTTAACCCGCAAGTTTGTCGCGCTTTAAATGCCGCAAGTGTAGTGGGCCGTGCTAACGACTATGGCCCGTTTGCGAAAATAACATTAGGGAGTAGCAGCAAGACTTGACAAAATTGAAAGATACTCGAATAGCAGCGATACCACCACCCCTAACGGTAGAGAATGTCCCTACTGAAACTTTTTCAGTTTTCACTAACGCTGGCTCCGATAACTTCATATTCTGAACATTGCAAAAAAATGATGTAGCCTCAGTTGTTTCCTCGGTGTGTGCAGACCGCACCTTTGCTTTACTAGAAATTCCTTAACCCGCAAGTTTGTCTCACTTCAAGTGCTGCAAGCATAGTGGGCGGCGCTACAAGTATGGACCATTTGCAAAGCATGGAAAGCATAGGTCTTGGCGCTGCTCCCTAGTGTTATTGACTTACAAATTTTCAGTCTCTTGTATCATTTTTACTACCTTTCTTGCTCAGAGGCAGTTGCTATTTGGATGAGAGTATTTAATTTCTTACGGTCATTAGTTACAAAATTCGTTCTCATTACATGGCAAACAAATTATGTCAACTTTTTCCTCGGTGTGTGGAGACCGCACCTTTGCTTACTAGCAAATGTAGCTGACTTGTCCGTTTTGCACCGTCAAATATGATGCACAGTCAGCTCGGCTGAAGGAACATCTATATACTAGAAATTTCTTAACCCGCAAGTTTGTCTCGCTTTAATTAGTTGGTGCCGTTACGAGAATGGCCCGTCTTATAAAGCATAGAAAGCATAGGTCTTGGCGCTATTCCCTAGCGTTATTTGCTCTGATCCGCACACAACTTTCAGTCCTTCTTTAATTTTTATTACCTTTCTTGCTCATAGGTAGTTGCTATTTTGGATGAAAGTATTTAATTTGTTACGGATAGCAGTTAGAAAGTTCGTCCTCCTTACATGAGTGTCTTCTTTCATTTTTATGACCTTTCTTGTTCGAAAGTAGTTGCTATTTAAGATGGAAATATTCAATATTGAAATCTTATGACCTTTCTTGTTCGAAAGTAGTTGCTATTTAAGATGGAAATATTCAATATTGAAATCTTTTCTTGCCTTGGCCATTCATTAAAACAGAATATGGATTTATATGAGTCGCTTTGATGTGGCCAGGTTCGCTTCATCCGCATACAAATTTGTACTGCCTTCTTAAATTTGTATTACCTTCCTTGTTCGAAGCTAGCTGCTATTTATTTTCGATACTGAAATCTTTTCTTGCCTTGGCCATGGATTAGAACAAAATGTGGATTTATATGATCCGTTTTGACGTGTCCAGGTTCGCTTAAAATCTATAATGCCTTCTTTAATTTTGATTACCGTTCTTGCTCAGAAGCAGTTGCTATTTTGGATCGAGTTAATTTTTTTTCGGATATCAGTTAAAAATGAGTCCTCTTTAGAAACTGTTTGAATGCCTTCTTTCACTTTTATGACCTTTCTTATTCGAAAGTCGTTGCTATTTAGGATGGAAATGTTCAATACCTACATCTTTTCTTGCCTTGGCCATGGATTAGAACAATCAATCAATATATTTATTACCCGTCAAGAAAAACAATGAAGGGCATGTAGCCCTAGTGACCGAGTACAAAAACAAGACCAAAGGTGTCGATGGGATCCCAACAATCTAATATTAGATTCAGACAATCGAGTCTTGTCTTCGCCAGATCCAGTCTTGGACAGGCCAATCATCAGAGAAAACCAAGTTCAGATATACCTCTATAAGCCATATCTATTTTGACGATACTGACCGAGACTTCCTGCCGATTTCCGAGCGAACTAGTCCAGCAAAAAAAAAAAATACAGAAACAAAACCAGCGTATCTCCTTATCCCTATACAGAACATCTAATAAACTTTGAATAAAAGTTTGACATAAAAAAAAAATCCGGTTACAACCGGATTCCGGAATAATTATATGTCCGGGTAAAAAACCATTGTCACATACCGACTCAGCCTCTCTTCTTACCCCTTAATCTGTCATCTAGTCGAACTTTTGCTTTTAACAAATTTTCCTGGTTTGGCCGGATTCCGGGCGAACTAGTTGTCCGGCGAGAAAATGATTTTCACCATCGTGTTCGGCATGTCTATTTACCCATAAATCACACATTTAATCTCTTCAAATTAAACTTTTACTTTCAACCAACTTTCCGGTTTTCGCCGGTTTCTGGGCGAACTACATGTCAGGGTAGAAAATTGTTTTCACATAAATGTTCAGCATGTCTTCTTCCCTAAATCGAACATCTAACCAACTCGAAATAAAACTTTAATTTTAACAAACTTTCCGGGTTCGGCCGGATTCCGGGCGAACTACTTGTCCGTCGAGAAAATGGTTGTCACCATCGTCTTCAGCATGTCTTCCTACCCTTAAATCGAACATCTAATCAACTTCAAATAAAACTTGTACTTTTAACAAACTTTCCGGTTTTGGCCGGATTCCGGGCGAACTACTCTTCCGATGACAAAATGGTTTTCACCATCGTGCTCAGCTTGTCTTCTTACCCCATAATCGACCATCACATTAGCTGTTTCAAAATATTTTGTTTGCCCCTTAATTTGAACTCCCTCCCCCACCCCTAAATGTAGGGCTACAAAGCCCATTTACGAACTCGACTGGTCCGACGACCCAACCTCACACCAAGTTTCAACAAAATATCTCATTCCCTTCGAGAGTTATCGTGCTTACAGACGGACGGACGGACAGACGGACAACTTTTGCGATGTCATAGGTATCCCTCCACTTACGTTTTTGGATCCCAAAAAGAAAAGAAAAAAACAACAACAACAAGAAAAATGCACGTAGCAAAACTTTACACTAAACACATAACAAACATAGCTACAGAGTATTGGATGGGAACAGAGGATGGATTCATATGAAGCTTTAGCTGGTGGGATGCTGAGTGTGACAAAATGGTCCCATATAAGATGCATTCTGCATTTCATGCAGAAGTACAAGTAGCCTAAAAAAGTACAGTAGATGTTATGAGTTGAGTGCTCACATCCCAGGTTTGTGACTTGCACTTGGCTTAACCATGTTTGGAAATGTGAAATATTTAGACAGTGAAAAATGCATTTTTTTTTCTCGAAAAGTTTTTGTTGTGATGAAAATATGGATGTGACTGAGTTCAGATACAAAGTGTGCTAAGTGCCAATAAAACGGTCATATCTTTCGTGCGTCAATGATCCACAGCTTAATGGGAAAAGAAAGCTTAATGAGCTGTGAAGTTGAAATAGAGGATGGGTTTGCTATAGGGATACAACATCATCAACCAACTATATTCAGACATTAATTTACGTTCTAATTGAAGTTTTTAATTGCAGGATAATGAACGCCTGACCTTCGTCAGACTTAGAAGTGTGTCTCATAATCCCTTGGACGCTAGTTCCAATGAAAGAGCTGATTGGGTCATCATCAGTCAAGTATGCACCGGAATGAACAACATTTAGTGTTTAGTGGTTGAGAATGTTCTAAACTGATTAAGTAAAGAATAATCCAGTTTTCCTTCCAATGCTTCATTGTATGCTATAGCATAAATTAAAGTATATTCCTTGCCATCTTATGTCTTTGTAAGCAGTCAGTCTGGTCTTTATTGTATGCTGCTGTGTTACTAAAGCAGTGTAACATAATCAGATAGCCTACTTCTCTGAGTAAATGTAATTTGTCGACTAATACAGTTTATGAGCTCTTGATGTTTGTCCGAGCTCAACTAAACCCTGTAGTGTGAGGCAAGGAGCCACAATGCTAATACTACCAAGGCTCATCATTCACAAACTGTCGCCTAGTTTTTAGGGCATCACGCTAGGGTCCATTGTTGTCGTTACTGATTGTATTCTTAGAGAATTACTATTTGCAATGATGTTCCTCTTATAAGTATTAGGTCGCTATAGTCTGTAAATGTTGAGGTAAGCTCTGTCAAATGTTGATCGTCCACAGTGTTTAGAGAGACCAGCAACGTAAATAAAACCCCAATTCTACACCCAAACCTGTAACAAAGGTGCCAAAACATTCCTATGGGCACCATGTGGTAGGTTCAAAGCACAACAGAATGTTTGATGACTACAGTGTACTAGTAGCTACAGAGGACTAAAAGTTCCTAATGATCAAGAAAGAGACTATTAAATCTCTGCTACACCGCTAGATAGACTTGGTCCCATTCTCAGAGGGTTACTGGTCAGTATGATTTGCCCCCGATGGTAAAAGATCATGAGATTCAACTGTAGAGAACTGAATTCATCTTCTTTGAACTGGTACATCTTAGCCTAAAAGGCATGGGGGGGGGACTGTTTTTCCAAAGTGGGGCTTAGTCCAGAGTAAATGGATGGTAAGTTTGGGAGTGGATTGGGAAATAAGAAAATTAAGTTACATTCTGGTCGGGAACTGTTTTTGTAAAGAGGGGCTTAGACCAGAGGAACTGAAACGGATGGTAAGTTTGGGAGTAGGTTGGGAAACAAGAAAATTGAGTTACATTCTGGTCCTTAGTTTCGGCATATGTGTGGTTCACACAGGGACGATTTGTTTCATTTAGTGTGTTGATATTTTAAGCTGAAAGATTTGAAATTTTTTTAAAATACTAACTTTTGGTAAGAATCAAGAGGAGCAAACAATCTGATTTGTTTCTCGAGAAAAAAAAAACATTCCTGGCCTTTGTAGGTAAGGGAGGTTCCTTCAGGTAGGCTATGTAGGATCGGGAGTGTTTTTTTTTGAAAAGAGAGTTTTCTCCTTTTGGTGTTTTATATTGTGTTTGCGAGAGTTTTCTATTTTGTTTTCCTTCCAGGCTTTTCGGGAATCAATTTTTTCATTCTTAACGTGATCAGGGGCTTCATTTTTAGAGAGCAGAGGTGTCATTTCAGGTCATCAGCTGCTTAAAAAGATCAAAGTTTCGAGAGAGTACACTGTAAAAAAAAATTGCAGTATTTGATACTAGGATCAATCTTGCCTTTATTGAGATAAGATCATCCCTAACTCAGATTGATTTTATCACAATAGAGATAAGATCACTCCCAGTAGCAAATACTGGATCCTTATTAGCTGCGTTCTTTGTCACAGGAGTTCTCAACGGTGGTCTCTGGTTTTTCTTATAAGCCGTTTTTGTATCCACCGGTGACTTCTCACCAGTCTTATAACCCGTTTTTTGAACTAACCAGTGTCCGGTTTTATCTCACCGGTGCGGACTAACCAGAACCTGCTTGTGAGCCCTGCTGCAGCGAGGAGTTCGCCGGTTTTCATCAACTCACAGGTGAACTAAAAGAACGCCTTTTAAGGGAAGAACCGGACACTGGTGACTAAACACCAGAGACAGCCTGGAGTGCAACGAACGCAGCTATTCACAGAAACTTTTTACAGTGTAGGTGAGAGACCAAAACTGCTTACCATAATTTCCAGTGTTTCCACGGGCAGCTACCCCCTGGGTGCTGGGGGGCAAACAACGCTGATGAATAGGATAGGCGATGGGTAGGTATGGGGCGCTGAATGTTGGGCCTTAACCACAAGGTTGAGAGTGACTACAGTGAAATAAATATAAACACAGAGTCTCAAACAACCTTGTAAAAAAGGTGCCAGAACAATGAGGAGGGTGACAGAAGTCAAGGTGAAGTCAGCTCATCTGGGGATTCACTCAGTCCGGTTGTTTGATTACCTTGGTAGTGAGAATGCCAACACGACTTCTAATTATCAGCAAACATCACACGTTGTCGAACTTCAAATTTGTCGCCAAAATCGTTCCCGCAAGACCGCCAAGTGGACCTAGCAGGGTTGCCAACCAAGACTATTTTTTTCGCCGTTTTCTCTGGTAATAATTGATGCGCCAGCACGGGACTTCGGCAATGGATTCCCTTGACCCATTGTATGTCTCTGACGAATTTTAGGTCTAATTCTGGAGTTCCCCTTTAAGGGTAAGAACACATGCTGAACATGATGGTGAAAACCATTTTCTGACAGATTTAGATGACAGATTTAGGGGTAGGAAGAGACGCCGAGTCTTTACATAACAAAATTTTTTTACCCGGACATATACTTAGTCCAGAATCCGGTTGTAACCGGATTTTCTTAAGTCAAAGTTTTATTTAAAGTTGATTAGATGTTCTTTATAGGACCAAGGAGATACGCTGGAATTGTTTCTGAATTTTCTTTTTCTTCTGGACTAGTAGTTCGCTCGGAATTCAGCGAAACCGGATATTTGGCAGAAGTAAAGCAGGAAGTTTCGGTCAGTATCGTCAAAATAGATACGGCTTATAGGGGTATATCTGAACTTGGTTTTTCTCTGATGATCAGCCTGGCGAAGACTGGATGTGGCGAAGATAAGACCCAATTGCCTGGATCAAATATTAGATTTTTGGGATCCCATCGACACCTTTGGTCTTGTTTCACCTTGGGGACTGGGGCCTTTTGTGCCTGCGCGATAGGAAGTCGAAATTTCTCTGTTGACCAGGATAGGGCGCAGGGCTTGGTTTGTAGTGTCGTTTAAAATGCACTGTTTTCCCGACATGACAAAGTCATCTAGACACGGAGAATTTGACCTTCACGAAAAGCATGCATTTCAATCGCAAATGAAGCTACGCTCAGGAAATGTTTAATTCCAGATTGGTCACTTCTGAAGAATGCCCGCCATTGGATGTGACCCAAAATATATTTAATATTCGGCAATCGTTTACCGTTGTACTTGCTCAATATTCCAAGCATAGAGGTACGGGCACATAGAGGTACCACAAATCCGAAAGAAAAAGTTTATTCGAAGAAAATCCTTTATGTGAAGTGGAGGCGAGCAACAAAGTAACACATTTTCATCGGATCTCCAAGATTATTTAAATGAGTCAGTGATGGGTAAATAGCCTGTCGTTACTCAGCAGTATTCGGTATAACTATAACATATTTCATCTACATGGGTCAATTCTACTGGCAGCATGAAGGAGCAGCGATGGGGAGCTCCATTTCGCAGGGACTCGCCAAATTAACGCTGAGGAAAATTGAAGAAATCGCTTTGAGCATCGCGCCGATGGTTCCAAGTTTCTACAAACGTTATGCTGATGATGGTTTCACAGCATGGGAAGGCCAAAAACAGACATTGTGAGTTTCGTTGACACTTTAAACTCAATCCAACCGACTATCCAGTTCACGACTGAACTTGAAAATGATGCACAGAAGCTGCCGTACATAGATGTTTTGATTGTTAACAGCGAAGGAAGTTTTGTCTGCTCAGTCTATAGAAAACCCACCCACAACGATTGATACCTTCCATACGATTCTTACCAGCCAGAATATGTGAAACGCGGAGTAGTTATCTCACTAGTCGACCCAGCCATCAAAATGTGCGACAAAGATCTCCTAGATGACGAACTTTGCCACATTCGGGACGTCCTATTTGGAAACAAATACCCCGTTCAACTGGTTGAACAGATCATCAGAAGAAGACTGAAGCTGCATTCATCCCCCAAAGATCCTGTAAGTTCTACTAGTAATGGCGAGGCAGAAGAAAAAAATGCCCGCGTTTACCTTCCGTACTTCCGCGGAGTAACCGAAAAATTGTCCAAAAGTTTCAAAAAATACAACATCCAACTCTTTCACAGAACCCAAAATACTTTGCTGTCCTACCTAAACTCCGGAAAAGTTAAAAGTCCCAAATCAGTACCAAAGAGGCATTTATTCAATACCTTGTGATTGCGGAAAGCGTTACGTACGGTTACGTAGGAAGGACAGAGAAAACTTTCGGAAAACGACTTGCAGAGCATGCGCAAGATATTGACCACGCCCTCTCCAACGGACACCGTCATAACTATACTTTCAAATTTGCACTTGCAGAACATATTTTCGAAAACCCATCCCATTCAGTATATTTTGAAAAAGCCCAAATTCTTGCAACGTGCACCGGACTCCCTCAAACCATTCGAGAAGCCGTTGAGATAAAAAAAAAAACGAGCAGGCATTAACCGAGATACAGGCGAGTACTCCCTACCGGAAACGTGGAACGGGGTTATTAAGGGAAGAAAATTTAAGCCTCAGTCCCTTATTAACAACAAAACCGAAGTCGATCAAAATGGAGAAAAAATGTTTCCTGCCGTCGCCCCAATCGTGCAGCAAAAACAGCAGCCGTGCCAAAAATTAAATCTCAGCACTAGTATTTCCGTGCAGTAATTATTCAAAGTAATAGATACAGGCGAGTACTCCATAATAGAAACGTAGAACGAGGTTGTTAATAAAATAATATTTAAGTTTTCAGGCCCTTCTTAATAAAAAATGCAGAAAAAAACCTTTCCTGTCATCGCCCCAACCGTGCAGCAAAAACAGCGTCCGTGTCAAAAATTAAATCTCAGGACTAGTTTTTTGATTACAGTGGTATTTGAAGATAATTTACTTTAATAAGATATTTATAGTCGGTAGAAGCTTCAGTTATTTTTTACAGGTTTCTTTCCTTCCCCGAAGTTGAACCAGAGGATTGACACCCTGACGAGGACCCTTGCCAAGAAGGGCCGAAATATTGCTGATGAAGAATCGTAGCTGCCGTTATAAACATTGTTTGAATAAATAAGAGGATATGCACCAGCTGATCCATTTGAGGTCCGAATTATGGGGGGGGGGATTTGGAGGGGAGTCTTCTAAATCTGTTGGCACACTTATAATGAAGGGATCGGGACAGGACCTGTAAGGACAAGCATAAGTACAAAAATTACCTCTTATGAAGATAATTTCGTGAACCACATTGGCCTGACATATCACAAAACACACACATATCACGTTTCATTCGCTAGTATCGAGCGAGAACAATCTTTATTGTTAGTCGCAGGTATTGGTGAGTGGCTCGCTGTCTTTATTTTAGGCTTTCAATTCTTTCAATCTTATCTTAATCTTTGATTTCTTGTTGTTTTTTGGGTTGTTTTAGTTTTCTTGGCTGTTGATCTTCACCCTCGTTTTGGCATCTTTTCTCGAAATTTTCTGTCTGCGCTGAAAAAGAGAGGCGGTTGTCCTCCCGAAATATTTGCCTTTTATTTCAGTATATTCGTTAGCCTATGAAAAAACCATTTTCGATGGTTTGTTCGTTGAATTTTTGTGATTATCTCTTATGGATCCAGACCGGATTCAAGCCTGTCAGGGGGGGGGGGGGTCGGAAATGTTTTAATATGCCTAATTTGACTGCCATGCTCGGGTACATCATTTTATTCTAG
Source organism: Branchinecta lynchi (assembly GCA_023053575.1). Lineage (NCBI taxonomy): Eukaryota > Metazoa > Arthropoda > Branchiopoda > Anostraca > Branchinectidae > Branchinecta > Branchinecta lynchi. Next base: position 27,356,438 of record JAKZAP010000006.1, on the reverse strand, counting down.
GTCTTTTCGGAAGTAATTATACAGGAGAAAGAGTCCAAATAATATTTAAATACATTATAAACAAATACATTCAAATACATTTGAATATTTTTCCGAGAGAGACAGACAAGTTTTTTAATATATGATGGAATTTAAAAAAAAAATATCAATACCATAACAGACTGCCACGTGAAAAGAGAGAGAGAGAGAAGTTTTTAATATATAAGGGAATTTAAAAATAATATCAGTATCATAACAGACCTGCCAAGTGAAAATCTATACAGATTTGTTTCTGGCAGGGCTCAAATATTTAATCACTTAGCATAATTAGGTTGGGAACAAAAAAGAAAAGCGAAAAAACTAAATGCAATAATATCCATAAACAACTATATAAAAACAAAAAATTCAATATATGTTTCAAAGTCAGCTTGGGCTCAAGGAATATTTAGAAGGAGTTCCCCGCCTAAATAGCTCTATAGCTACAAAGAGCTTGGTCAAGTTGATTCACCGGGTCTTCCTCAATCTTGTAAGACTTTACGGTTTGAACAAAACCCTTATCGAATTCACTCTGCACATCAATTATCCTGGCTGCGAACGCTATAATTATTTTCCCATTTTCATTAAGGCGAAACGTTTTGGATTCATTCCGACGAAAATGGCACTGTATGATAGCCCGCACGTACAACAAGGTGGAATTCACACACAAGTTGCTTATGATGATGGAATCAGGATTTCCAAGAACTTATAATAGTAGCCTACTTTGATTTATTTTAGGAACCCACTCGCAAATTATCTCCTACAGTTTTAGTTTTACTAACCAACTATCAGATTTGAGAAAATTGACAAATAATTTTGAACCGATAAACTTTAAAGAGCTTAGATGTAGTTGTTTAGAGAAAATGTTGCAAAACAATGATTTAAAAAAGTAAAATTAAATAGTTTATTTCCAGTAATCAGGGGGGAGCAATAGTAAATTAAATGTTTTTTTTTAGAAGATGAATAGTTAAAAGTGGGTAAAAATGGCTTAAAACTGGACCTACGTTGCGAGGGCAACGTAAAATGTTCCAGCAATCTTTGTTCGGCTTCGCCAACTAAAGTGTTGCGAGAACAACACTTGGTTTTGTTTCTTCGCTATCTGTTCAAGCCGTCAAGGTTTTGAAAATGGTATGTTCCAAGAAGAATTTTTTTCTGAACTGATGACAGAATCCGTAATCACATGGCTATACGTCAGAGTGTAGAGAAATAAAAGGATATCGGAAGCAGGGACTAAATAGTACTTTATCCTTTTCAATCGTAGACATCGGGACTGACGAAGGCTTGGAACATGATCTTATATAGCCTAAAGCTGTCCGTAACTTTTCAGGATCAAAATACTATAGATTCACTAATTATTGTGAAACTTTTTCATTGTTTTGATTTATGATTTGTATCCGTTGCGTAAAGACTTAATTCTTGGTTACAATGATACACGATCACCATAGCATTCTAGCATCTCATGAAAATGAGAATGCTATAGCAACCGATTCTTGCTTGCAAGTCCCACTACCCGTGATCGACGTGGAACCAAACTTTTCACCAGAAAAAGATAGGTACATAAACTAGAAAAAGCTGGAGACCCCTCACAGCCGAAGATGATTATGGTCTAACAGCCGATGTTACTGACAAGTCACTGACATGTCTCACGTTCCGCCTATTTTTTTTACTGTACACCCTACCACTGAAGTTGTCACCCCTCGACACTTCAACATGATAAAAGGCGACAATGCTATCCCTAAACATTCAAAAAAGAACAACAACAAAATGTCGGAGAAGGGACAAAATGTACTTTGCAGACAGTTGAACTTCATCCTTTGCGATCGTACATCGTGACGATCTGAAAAATCTTTTATAATCTAGTTGGCATGATAAAACTATCCGCAACTTCTCAGGATCAAAATACCATAGATGCCACTGCAGTAATTACTGCGAAACTACGTTATTGCTTTCCATTATCATTATTATAATGGAATTAAGTTTTTATCGTAAAAACTTAATTCCAAGTTACAGTGACAGACCAAAGAGACTAATTTTCTTACCCTCAGATTTGTAGAGATCAAACAAAATGTGCACTGATTTGCACAATTTTCTAGCCCCTTGTGAATCCCATCTAGCAACCGATTCTCTCTTACAAGTCCATCTCCCCGTGATAGACAAGGTACGAGACTGTTCTTACCATCAAATAAATCGGAAACAAAAAATAGGTACATCAACTAGCAAAAGCTGCTAACCCCTCATCACCGAAGATGGTTATGGTCTAACAGCCAGCTGTTGCTTACAAGTCCCCTACATGTCTCACAATTGGGTCGGCCAATTTTTGGTTTCATTGTGTATCTTACTACTGAAGTTGTCAACCCCTCGAAACTTTCAAACTATTGTATCTCATAAAGGAATTCTCATACAAAAAACGGATGACGTATGCTTTGATCCGATCATCAAGGTCTATCGATTGCTGTTGAAAAGAAATTCTGTCTGTATTAGTTTAAAAGTTCAATTTTTTTGCTGTACGCCAACTTTCTAATATCACCGCTTAGAAAGGAGCAAAGGACAAGCTCTAATTTCTTAAGCAATTAGATAACTTTTAAAGTTTAGGAAGCACATCTGATACCATTTCTCTTCCTCAATCCCAGGTCTGAGAAATGGAATGATAAACTCAGCAGAAATCACGGAAAGAAATGGGTAGAAACAATAGATGGCAGCATTTTCGGACCCGTGGGTAAATGCCACTTTTTTGGTTCTGTAAATTTTCTATTTATCACACAAAAAAGATATATTGGCTGTGGGGCTGGAGAAATGCCGCACATATTTAGCACTTATAGATTTAGATATATTTCAATTTGAAAGTGGTGCCTGTGGAAAGTGGAAAGCTCCTTTCCACTCGAAAGCAGAACCATGGATTGAAGAAACGAAAGCTTGGCCGCATGACTTCAGATAGTCTTCTCTGATATAGGCTACACAACTCCACTTCACTTCAAACACCGTAGGCTCTGGCTCGAGGACAAGCAAAAACCATCCTTTTTGGCCACAGTTAAGAGTTATACGGAGCTTTCCAGATTTAATGTCATACTCACCAATCAGGCCTAAGATCCACACCTTCCGTAACAAGACCAAAGGTGTCGATGGGATCCCAAAAATCTAACATTTGATTCAGACAATTGGGTCTTGTCTTCGCCAGATCAGTCTTCGCCAGGCTAATCATCAGAGAAAACCAAGTTCAGATTACCCTCTATAAGCCATATCTATTTTGGCAGTACTGACCGAGACTTCCTGCTTTACTTCTGCCAAGTTTCTAGTTTCGCCAAAATTCCGAGCGAACTACTAGTCCAGCAAAAAAAGAAAATTCAGAAATGAATCAAGCGTATCTCCTTATTCCTATAAAGAACATCGAATCAACTTTTAAGAAAACTTTGACTTAACCAAAAATTTCGGTTATAAATTCCGGTTACAACCTGATTCTGGACTAATTATATGTCCGGGTAAAAAATGACTGTCACATACAGACTCAGTCTCTCCTCTTACCCCTTCATCTGTCATCTAATCAAACTTTTGCTTTTAACAAATTTTCCGGTTTTGGCCGGATTCCGGGCGAACTAGTTGTCCGGCGAGAAAGCGCTTTTCACCATCGTGTTCAGTATGTCCTTTTTTACCTCTAAATCGAACATTTAATCAATTTCCAATGGAACTTACTTTTAACCAGCTTTCCGGTTTTCACCGGATTCCGACGAACTACTTGTTCGGCGAGAAAATAGTTTTCACCATCGTGTTCAGCATGTCTTCTTACCCGAAAATCGAACATTTAATCAACTTCTAATAAAACTTTTACTTTTAACAAACTTTCCGGTTTTTGCCGGATCCCGAACGAACTACTTGTCCGGCAAGAAAATGGTGTTCAGTATCGTGTTCAGCATGCTTTCTTACCCCATAATCGACTATCATATTAGCTGTTTAAAAATATTTTGTTTGTCCCTTAATTTCAACCCCCTCCCCCACCCCTAAATGTAGGGCTACAGAACCCATCTACGAACTTTGACCTCACCCTTGACCTAATGAATCGTCACACCAAGTTTCATCAAAATATCTCATTCCCTTCGATAGTTATCGTGCTCACAGACAGACGGACAGACGGACATTTTTGCGATGTCATAGGTATCCCTCCACTTACGTTTTGGGATCCGGAAAACCGCACAATTTAGACCCTTACTATTTTCTAGCAATAAGCTGAAATCGGGGTACTAGAAAATAAAATAAAAACAGAACCAAAGTATTGCTCTCGCACCGCAATTAACGTCAGTGAAGGATGGAGGAGTGGCCACAAAAAGTAAGATACTATGTCATTTCTTAGCGTTTTTTTTCTTCAAATAACATGAAAGTAAGTTAAATTACAAAAGATGCTATGGGCTTATAAAATTGACCGATTATTATTATAATATTAGATTAGCAATTATTACTTATACCATTTACTTTTAGTTATTAATACGAAATGAACGTTCTAATCTGGGCCGCAAAAAATGAGTGCATCCCACAGTCTAATATACTATCGCTATATGGTAATCCGGCTAAACTCTCAGTTGCTAGATTATCCAGCGAGCGAAGCACATCCCGAAAACAGAGTGAATCCAATTCCTCGAATTGCTTGTTCCAAATTTTTTAGAATATTTCCGGTTGACTGGACATTTCTTCGACTCTTATATGTTCTAACGAACTCATCCTTAATGACTTAAAGCGTTTCATTTACTTTCTGGATTTCCGAGAAAGCTGCTTCGGCTTCCTAAGCGCGAAAACCGGGCGGAAAGTTTCTCGGAAAGTTCGGCAAGTTTCCGAAGCCGAGCGAAAACCATTGTAGAGTGATTCTGACTTTGAATATTCTTTGAGCCCAAGCTGACTTTGAAACATTTATTCCAACAATGTTTTCAACGGATACGTCAGCTACGATTCTTCATCAGCGATATTTCGGCCCTTCTTGGCAAGGGTCCTCCTCAGGCTGTCAGTCCTCTTGTTCAACTTCGGGGAAGAAAACAAACCTGTAATCAAATATCACTTGTCCTTTCCTTCCGGCCAAGTTGGATAATTGTCTGCATGTCTGGGCTGTGAAAGTTCCGTGCTTCGTAGATAAATATTCTTTGAGCCCAAGCTGACTTTGAAACATTTATTCCAACGATGTTTTCAACGGATACGTCAGCTACGATTCTTCATCAGCGATATTTCGGCCCTTCTTGGCAAGGGTCCTTGTCAGGCTGTCAGTCCTCTTGTTCAACTTCGGGGAAGGAAACAAACCTGTAACTTAACTGATTACAGGTTTGTCCTGTAACTTAACTGATTACAGGTTTGTTTCCTTCCCCGAAGCTGAACAAGAGGACTGACAGCCTGACGAGGACCCTTGGCTGATTACAGGTTTGTTTCCTTCCCCGAAGTTGAACAAGAGGACTGACAGCCTGACGAGGACCCTTGCCAAGAAGGGCCGAAATATCGCTGATGAAGAATCGTAGCTGACGTATCCGTTGAAAACATTGTTGGAATAAAAATTCTGACCTTGTTTCTGACTTTGCTCTCGAGCTTGCGAAAACTTTCCTACAGCTGCCCGATTAGTGCCTCTACACCCAGATCTATTTTTCCCCATCAGCTATATACTGTCCTTTGCTTACCAATATTAATGATACAAATTAATTTAAAAGTTGCGCACAGGGGCGGGACCCCCCACCCCCATGCTCCAGAGAATTTACTCTCATTCGTATGTTTTGAGCTTGTCTGTATGACAGTCGTATGTTTTGAGTTTTTCGAATGACAAACATGCAGTTACCAAACGTGAATTTCACGCACAAATCATATTTTTAGTGGAGTGTTCCTTGGAACATTCCACTATTGCGAGCGCTGTAGCAGCTTTCGGTTTTCGGTTTCCGGTTTTCCCCATATTTTGTGGAGCTCATAACTCGTGAAACCGTGCAAGTATCAAATTCAAACTTGGTACACTAGTGGATATTGGGAACTATTTATGCCTTTGGGGGGTCCCACCCCCCATCTCAACCCGGTTCAGGGGCAAATGGACCTAGATTGCCCAGTGAACAATGTTCATAACTCAACCAGAACTGGACATAGCACGATGAAATTCCTTGTATACGTAGGTCCTGGAGCTAGGAATTTGCTTTTAAAGTTACACCTCCCCCACTCAGCCCGTTCATGGGCAACTGGGCCCAGATTGCCCAGGAGTGAAGTTCGTTACCCGTGACAGGAATCAACAGCTATCAAGTTGAACCTTGGTAGGTTTGTGAGCATTGACGTCTATTTTTACTTTCTGTTGGTCACAAACTCCACCTCACTTGGTTCAGGGGCAATTGGGCCCAGATTGCCCATTTTTTAATGTTTTTAACTTGACAATGACTGGTATATGTGCGACAGACTCAAGCTTGTCAGATCATGTTGTCACAAATCATGCTGTATGGAACCGTCACAGTCATATGGAACCTTCCAGAAAGACACAACCGTGAATTTTCCCTGAAATTGACCACTTTCTTCTCGTGTTTAATAAAAGATTTTCTAGTCGTATATTAGAGACAGTCGTAAGTTTGGAGCTTGCCATATGACGCAGTTAGGTGAATTTCACCAGCAAATGACCTATTTCTGGTCGTATGGTTGTATAGAGATTTTCTACAAGTCATAACGTTAAGAAATATCGTGTATTGTGCCAGTCATGTTTCGAACTTATCAGAGTGACGAAATGCCATTACAAACCCATTTTCGAAAATTTCGCCTGCGGCGCGACGTTTCCACATTATCCTATGTGGTTTTGTTGAAAAATCTCCTTATATTAAAAAGAAACGGGTTTATTTTTTTTTAAATAGCCTGCGGAGCAAGGTTTGCACATAAAAAGGCTTTGTAAGCACTGACGGGCCAGATGATTGCACTATTTTTTTTATAGTCTAAATTCAAAGTGGAAGCACTACCACGTACCAACTTCCGGGAAAATATCCCACTCCATTTGCGAGTTATCGAGGCACCGACATATCTGTGATATTGTAGGCAGCCTTTAAAATGTTTCGCAAAACTTTACTTGTGGCGTCTTTCATAGTAGCCTACTCGCTATCTGGTTGAATGGCTCGTAATTTAGGTGAGGTGTTAGGTCTAAGATTTCAGCCTTAAAAGCTATATAGAAATGCCAGAAAAAGGTCGGATTACAAAAAAATCGCCCGTGGCGCTGAGTTTAAATTTGTCTTTGGTACATGCGGTAAAAGCTGTTACTTAGGATCTGAGCCACGTCACAAGCAAGAGTTTGTGTGGGACATACACTCTAAAGTAAAACGCAACGTTTTTTATATATGCAACGCTGCCGGCCCTATGAACCAGTTTTCAGAATTTGCCAGTTTCCTAGTAAAGCGTTCCTCCTATAAACCGTTTTAGCGAATCCGTTTCGAGAGAAAACGTACCGCACAAGAATATGTTGCAGGAGAAAGCGTTTCTATTTGCAAAAGCGTTTCTTAGAAAACTGGTTCAAAGGGCCGGCAGCGTTGCATTCTGGAGGGTTGCAGCTTCATAACGTTTCATCGGAAAACTGGTTCAAAGGGTCGGCAGCGTTGCATGCTGAAGGGTTGCAGCTACATAACGGTTCATCGGGAATTCGAGCCAGAAGTACACGTGAGACATATGATCCGATGAAACACAAGCTTCCTTGTCTTCTGCGCGATACGTTAGTTAAGAGACGATGAAAATCAGTGACCGATGCAAACGTCTGACCACCGCGTTTGAAAACACGTGAGTTTTCTGAAAAGGCTTCTTACTGCAGCAATCTCTCCTATCCCTATCACCATTACCATTTATATACATGTATAGTCAAAAATAATAACTTTATAAGCTAATATTTGATTCATTAAGAGTTTAGAAGACAAGAGCTAGAAGCTCATATGGCACTTGCAACGCTGTATCAGAGGATGAAAATAGGAATTTGCCAATTCGTGCGTTAGTTGTGTTCATTTGTAAGCAAACCTCTTGAGATACGAATGATTATGGGTCCTTTGAAATCGTGAGAATGGATCGTTCTTAAAAACTATTCTATTTATGCATTTGGCTGTGATAATGCTCACTTTAGGGGCGCTAGAACATTCATCCGTAACGAACACTCTTGCACAAATGATGATAAGCTCATCGAAATCGTGAAAATATGTATTTTGCTCAAAACTTTAAGGAAATCACAAAATCCTTGAGGCAAAACGGATCATGGGCCCTTGGGGATCATGAATATAATTTGGTCAAAAGTGTTTTTTTTTTACTTTTTGGTAAGATACGTAATTTAAGGGTGCTAAAAATTCATTTCTTAGCAAAATCCTTGAGACATAAACGATCATGGGCTGATGGGGATCATGAAAAAGTATATTTTGCTTCAATAGTACTTTAAGGGATGGTCGAATCTGAGAAATGACAATTTCTAAGCCAATCTTGTTAAGTCTCTGATATTCAAGTCGAGTTTCATCGTCCTTGCAGATCTGGAAGTAGCTCAACTCGCGGTGACCGGAATTTCGGACCCACAACCCCTGCAACTCCCCCAAAGGTGCCCGAATCTGGTCCAGTACTGTGACGTATCTATGGCTTGTGCTTGCTCTTCCCGCCAAGTTTCATCGCTCCACTCTAAGGGTGTCACAAGATTTCCAGCTCTCCCCTGCAACCACCCCCACCCCACATTCGTGGGATCTGGTCGGAACTGATCCGGTCTGGTTCCGTCTCTAATGTATCTAGGGCGTGTGCTTGTTCTTCCCACCAGGTTTCATCCCAATCGCTCCACTCTAATCGTGTCACAAGATTTCCGGTTCTCCCCTCCGACCCCCCCCCCCCACATTCATCGGATCCGTTTAGGACTCGAAGTGGGAGATCTGAGACACGAGATTCTAAATGTAAAGTTTCATTAAGATCCGATAACCCGTTCGAAAGTTACAGACTCAACATTCCGGATTCTCCATCCCTCCACTCCCCCCTCGGTGTCGGATTGGGGAAGTGACTATTTCCAAGTTAGTTTGGTTGGGTCCCTTATATGCCTGCCAAGTTTCATCGTCCTAACGTTTCTGGAAGTATCCTAACTCGAGAACAGTGAACCGACAGACTGATCGACCAACAGACAGAAAAGTGATCTGTATATGGCACTTGAGCAAAGCTGCAAGTGACATAAGAACTGAGCTATTCAAGAAACTATGGATTTAATAATTACATATAACTTTGGACGCTTTGGAAACTCGTAAATAAGGCATCAAGAAAACAATCACAGTAATCTTCGAAATAATTCATCAAAAAAATAATGACAGTAAGCTTATAAGCATAAAGATTGAGGTCAAATTGGTTTTGGAAAGGGAAAAAAAAATCATAGTACATCACATCGAGTTAAAATCATGGCACAAATAAAACAACAAGAAAAAAATCACAGTAAGTACTTCCACTTCCAAGCGGACTAGTTTCTATTATTCCCCCTATGTCTCACCGTCAGCACATCTGAAAGACATAGTAAAATAGCTCTCAGGTTGACGAGTAGAAAATCTGGAATCTGCTCCCTGAAGGTAGTATAGAAAATGTAAGTTACCCATTACCCTATAGACCCGACTTATAAGTAGGCTATGTCTATAGACACACAGAAGTGTTGAATTTGAGACAATGGGGGACTAACAGAATCTAGTCCACTTTGAATGCTGAGCCAGAATAAGGCGAATTGATAACTTGAGACTTATCAACAACAAATTAGAGAGCACAACTTAAGGCAGCGCAACACAAATTCTTTTTAGAAGGAGCATCAGTATAACTGACAGTATTTGAAACCTTGTACTTCTTTCCTTGAAACTACAAGGATAATATTTCAGGATCTCCCATCATAGCATTCAGATGTTCATGTAATTATACTCTGTACCCACAGCATTCTCTTATTTCTTCTTTTCCACTTGAAAATACTCTTTTGTAAAGCAATATGGTCAAAGTGTTGGTAGATGTAGGTTGCAATGGTAAAAAAACAATTCTCTTATCCTTTGAGTCCAGCCTCTCAAATGGAACATAAACATAAACTTCTGGGTCAGAACCAGAACAATGTGCTTGATATAAAGGTTGAAGTTTCTGAATTCCAGCAATAATTTCATCAGAAGCCTTCTTGCTGACAGTGTGGAGATATTGAAGCCTAAGGAAAAGCTTTGCTTCTTCCCGCTCAACTGTCACATCAGGAAAATAGGAACAAACATTTCCTCCAATATCAGTATCATCAACAAAAAATATTGGGAATTGAGGTGGTATGGGAGGCTGAGGGATAGGTAAAGGTTCAGGAAGGGATCCAGTGTCAGAAGATGAAGTAGGATTAAAAAACCCAAGACAACGGGGGATTCACAGTATCAGAACGATGAACCAACTGGATGTGGACATCCAAGCTTGACTTGCAAAACTACTATACAAAATCTTTTCTGACAAAAAAAGGCAGAAAACGTATCTCGATCAATCTCCCCATGACCGAAACATCTATCGCCTAATGTTTCTCAACAAACAACTCACTGTAGAATTTATAACCACAGTCCTTACACCTCAACCTTTCAGGTGACATGGCATAACATTCACCAGACTAGGCTAAGTTCTAATGCTGAGTTGCTCGGTTTGGCCAGGTCTGGGCCAGGTAGTCAGGTGAAAGTAAAACTGATTGGTATTAAATTAGATTGGTATTAATAAGAGTTCAGAAATTATTCATAGAATTATCAAATAAATTAATTAAGGGAATTAAGAAATCATTTCTTCACTAAGCTTACGCAATTAGGATTGTAGCTTAGCCTATGAGCATTCAGCTGGTCTGAGACAGGCTAACCAAGAAAAGCTTAGGAGCATCCAGTTGCTGAAACAGGCTAGTAAGGAAAACAAAAACAGAGATTAAATTATTTACTTACTCTGGCAGAACTCCAGAACATCTTTATCCTTTTCAACAAATGTATATAATGATGTGACCAACTCATCCATAGTGATGAGTCACAATTCGCGCACTTTTCAGTTTGAAAGATGGGGCGACAAACAAGAAGAAAACGGAATTTTCTTTCATGGAAGGGAGCTAACAAAATGAGTTTAACAGCGGGAGGTAAAGGACTTTTGATTTTGATTCCCGTGTTAACAGATACTTATCGGCGTATGGTAACAATTATGAGCCTGTTAATGGTAGAAACGTTGCCAACTAGTTCAATAATATTTTTCTAACAGAGTTGTGAAAGTAAGACGTTAATGGACTTTTTTAAGAAAAAATTAGTCTCGTCTACTTTTGATTGGCTATGACGCTTTATGCCAAACCAACCAATAGAAAGCATAATTCGCTTTTGTAATAAGAGTTTGAAGACTTTAAGCTGTAATATATATATATATCTGTATTTGAAAGCGATTAAGCCATATCTTTTCAACCACCTATGCGAAAAAATGTAACCATACGATCAAAAAAGAGTTAGGATATCTTTTCCAGCCAATTGCAGGGTCACAAACACCTTCACTTAAGGCGTATTCTCGACGTTCCCTGAGGACTCCGCTTAAGGAATAGTCGTCTTTTTGTTTGTCCCGGGGAATCACTCCCACTATTCTCCCGAGTCCCCACGGGCGGGGAATGCTCTGATTATACACCATCATCAAAAAGGACTCCCTTTCATATTCGGAGGGGAATCAATTTTTGCCAGTGTTGGTGCAATGTAATATTAATAAAAATAATCAGAATAAACAAAACCCAAAAGAAAGTGGATCCAGTAATTTCGTCAACTGCATATTCTTGTTTTTGAACAAAATCCATTTTAGAAGCATTCTCCGTGTTCTGGTTGTTTTCCTAGGCGGAGTCCGCGTGGAGTGACTCCCTCTATTCTCGCCGTTCCCTTCGATTTCCCCAGGAGTCCTCGGGGAACGGCGAGAATACACTTTTAGGAAGTCCCGTATCTCACAGTGTTAAGTTATTTCGTTTATGCCCTTTTCTGTTTTTTGGAAAAGTTTGATCACTTCGACCGTTTTTTACGGTTCTTATGTTTCCCTAAATTATATATAAATTATTTCCTGTTGAATGACCTTGGTTGCCGACCAAGCTAAGCTCTTTTTTTGGCTTTTACCTCATGACTTTTATCTATTTACCCCAGAACCCAATAAAACATGGATATCAAAGTGGTGTTGTAAAGGTTAAACGCAAAGCGATAACAAGAACAAGAACACGAATGGGGGGGGGGGGATATTTTGCATTCAATTTGTTGAAATAGTCAAACGGATACAGTCAATTCAAAAACAAAGTTCTCAATCTTCAAAACAGTCGATAACAGTCGATTTTTCGTCAAAACATGCATTATTTTTAAAAACTGTCGGTATCTCTGCCAAAACAGTCGGTAAAACGACCAGCCAGTCGGTAATTACCTTCCCCGAAATATTTTTGCTGGTAATGCCTCTGATCGAGACACATAATTTTCCGATTGTGGTTTCCGATTGTAGGGTTTTCTGAAACTGAATTGACGAATACATAGCCTCCGCAAAAAGTTCGAACTCAGGGTTCAAGGTCCATATACGTTTATTGCAGAAACGGTTTTGCAACCTATACTTTGTTCAACGGATCTTAAAACAGTTCTCAAAACAGTTTCATTTACAAAAGCGTTTCACAGAAAATGTTACAAACTAGCCATCAAGCTGAAACTCTTTTTGTGGGCAGATTTTTTTTTTTTTTTCAAGATATAGGCCTTCAATTAATCCGAAAAGGAGTCATTTTGAGCCTTCAGAACCATATCGTAGCACAGGTGAGCCAATAGAATTCGGCGACGGAAGTTCGTAAGAAAAAAAAAACAGGGTAACGTTTTTGATTGAAGAGTTTTCCAGTTGCAAAATAAATTTCCTTTTCTAGCGTTATATGTATTACGTTGCCTTTACTCTTACAAGTACCACCACAGTCCATTATCTTTCAACCTGATCTGACGATGTATGCCTTTTCTCAAGCTCAGAAAGTAAAGCTGGGCAAACGGAATCCGTGTCATTTGCGACGTATTTCACAAAAAGAGGGGTATTTTACTTTACAGTATAGTCAAATATTGCCGAATAAAGGGCGATTTAACAAGTTTTGCCAGCGGCTCTTTCGCAGTCCTACCGTATTTCTATTTAGTTGAAGTGTGCATCAATTATTTGCGGTCGAAGCTACATTAGAAGATAGAAGCTGTAAAGGTGTAGTTGAACTTAGCTCGGATTGAAAAAATTTCGCCTGCGGCGCTCACTTTAGTTTGTCTTGGTATGTTTCGGGGGGGGGGGGGGGGCAATCCCCTAACCCCCCTGGATACAACCTTGACTGGCCTCCTACACTATCTTGTGCCGTGCCCAGGCCAGTATCCAGGAATTGCTTTTCGGGGGCGGGGGGGGGGATTGCCCGCGGGTTGGACAAAAAAGGTATAGATCATAGGGAAAAGCCTATGTAAAATTATTATTTTTCTATGTTTCGGGGTTGGGATTGAACTACTTTAAAACTGCCTCTTTTTATTCGATCCCGTGAAATTTGATAGGAATGGCATCGTCTTATTCCTGTTACTTTTTTGTTTATTATTTTATTACTAAAATGGCATTTTCCGTAATGTTTTACAACTTATAACGTTAATATTTCTTGAGCGGTCCGGTGCTGTGTTTTTAGCCAGTCGTATATTTTGAGTCCTCCCCCCCCCCCCCCCCATGCCCAAGCCCTTCGAACCACCCCTGGCTGAACAGTGGTGCTAACTTAATTTACAGAACAGCGAAATGGAAGCTTTTTCTGACACATTCTCGAAGCCCAAACAAAACAATCACCCTTTCCAGAGTATTAAAGCGAAGCGACACTTCGTCCGTGTCGCGTGCCGAAGGAGCCGAAAACCGGAAAATCTGTACAACGACAATTCATTTTGACATTGATCTATAAATCACGGTTGGCGGAGCAGTCATACGAACTATGAAATTAATTTCAAAGAGAAATACGGTCCGCAGGGTCGCCGTCCTGGAAATTTTGCAAAAATGGTGATCAACTTCACGCCTATTAACTGATTAAAGTCTGAATTGCTTTTGTGTTTGTGCTTTCCGGAAGAAAGTTGTAATAATTCATATTAACGGTCAGCAAACCACAGCAATTGCTGTAAAGGCGATAGTTCACTTCAGATGACAGTGGGAATGAGCCTCAAAATTACTTCTGTCCTTTCAAACAGCAGTAATAATATAATAGTAACTAGTTATTTCCTTAATAACATTTACAACTACTAGCTGCGGATCGTCAACAAAACAAGTTACAAATTGACATTTCCAGACATTAAAAATGACCGATAAAATAAGGCACAAACGAAGGTAAATAGCTTTCGGTTGAGTTTCTGGGGGGCTGAAGAAGCCGTGGATTGTCAATGTTAGCTACTCTTCCCCTTGTGTATACCAGGAGTCTTGTGTATAATTGGCTAAATGCCGACGGCGGCAACGAAGGAAAAATACGGCGGAAAGCAAAAAATTATGAAATTAATGGTTAATTCAAGTTTTGGGTCTTGACTTTGTAAAGGCTTTATTTCAAAGGATTTGAGATTAGTTTTAAAGGACCTCCCCCACCATGTACTTTTCAACTCACCGTATTTAAAAATAATTGAATACTTTAAGACTGGCCTCTGCTTTCAACAAATTGTCCACGGCTCCTTGTTTATTCGGCAGCGTTTTTTCAGATGAAACAAGACCAAAGGTGTCGATTGGATACCAAATATCTAATACTTGATCCAGACGATTGGGTCTTGTCTTCGCCAGATCCAGTCTTCGCAAGGCTGTCAGACGATCAGAGAAAACCAAGGTAAGATATACCTCTATAAGCCATATCTATTTTGACGATACTGACCAAAACTTCCTGCTTTAATTTTGCCAAGTCTCCAGTTTCGCCCCTTTTCCTAGCGAATCTATCTCCTTATCCCTATAAAGAACATCTACTCAACTTTAAATAAAACTTTGACTTAACAAAAATAATTCCGGTTACAGTCGGATTCCGGACTAATTATACGTCCGAGTGAAAAAGATTGTCATATACAGACTCAGAGTTTCTTCTTACTCCTAAATCTGTCATCTAATCAACTTCAGATACAACTTTTGCTTTTAACAAATTTTCCGGTTTGGCCGGATTCCGGGCGAACTAGTTGTCCGGCTAGAAAATGGTTTTCACCATCGTGATCAGCATGTCTTCTTACCCTTTCATCGAACATTTAATCAACTTCAAATTAAACTTTTACTTTTAACTAACTTTACGGTTTTTGCCGGATTCCGGACGAACTACTTGTACGGCAAGAAAACGGTTCTCACCAGTGTGTTC
This sequence comes from Branchinecta lynchi, assembly GCA_023053575.1. NCBI lineage: Eukaryota > Metazoa > Arthropoda > Branchiopoda > Anostraca > Branchinectidae > Branchinecta > Branchinecta lynchi. Next base: position 27,341,146 of record JAKZAP010000006.1, on the reverse strand, counting down.
AGCATGTCTTCTTACCTCTAATCAACTTGAAATAATGGCCGGATTTCGGTCGAACTACTTGTCCGATGACACAATGGTTTTCACCATCGTGTTCAGCAGGTCTTCTTACTCCATAATAGACTATCACATTATCTGTTTAAGGATATTTTATTTGCCCCTTTATTTATACCCCCCCCCACCCCTAAATGTAGGGCTACAGGGCCCATCTACGAATTCGACCTTACTCTTGACCCAAATAATCCTCACACCAAGTTTCATCAAAATATCTCATTCCCTTCGAGAGTTATAGCACCCACAGACGGACAGACGGACAACTTTTGCAATGTGATAGGTATCCCGCCACTTAGGTTTTGGGATCCCAAAAACTTCTTGCAGACAAACGTCGACAGCGTGATACGCAACGATGGTAGGAACACGGCACATGAGAAAATCAACGAAGTTTGTACCATACGGAATTCGGGCCTCCGGGCTTGGAGAGGATTGAATGGATTACGGAAGTAGGCTGCGTTAGTATTATAGGTAAGACATGTCCTTCAATACTTAGTCCGATGGCTGGTGATCCAGGTTAAAAAATGGACCCCTCGGGGAACGCGAAAATGCATCGTATGGCCAATAGTATTTTTCACTGTGCGGTGAAGATGCACAATTTAAGGGTGCTAGGAATCAATTTCTCAGCAAAAACTTACAGCCACACATGATCATTTGCCCTTTGGGAACATGAAAAATGAATAGTCCGGCCAAAACTTCTTTTGTACCATGTGGCTAGAAGATGCACACTGTAAGGGGAGCGAGGAATTAATTTTTTATGCAAATGAACCCTAGTCCTTCCCCGACCCCTGGGCTCTAATTGCGCTACAAGGTTTCCTTTACCTCCTCCAAATCAACCCCACCCCCCTCCCCTCAGCCCACAGTCGCAAGATTTCGTTCGAAAAGTTATGGTGCATCCCGGTGTTCTTGCCAATTCTCAAGTTTCATTCAGATCTAATCAGTCGATCGAAATTTGTGGATACGTCAAGATTCATGACTTCCTCTTTTCCGACCCCCCCCCCCCCCCAGGGAAAAGCAACCAAGGCATTGCGAAAGAGCTGTACCAAGCTACACACCGAAATAGCTACACCCAGGGGCGTCGCAAGGGGGGGGGTGCAGCCCCCCCCCCCTCCACCTTTTTGAGATTCGGTAAAATTTTGGGCCGGAAAATTGTTCGGTATTTTTTCGATAGCAGAACTGTTCGATATATTTACGGGGATTCGGTAGTTATATAGAATCCTAAATAGGCTATCTGTACAAATCTCTTCGATATAATAATCGGGATTCGATATATTCGCCAGTATTCGGTAGTTGTCACGAATTTGGTGAGAGAACTTACTGAAATCATTTGGTAATTTTTCGATGCCGGAACTATTCGGTATATTTATGGAGATTCCGCAGTTCCACAGAACCCCGAATAAGCTATTGGTTCAAATTATTCGGTATCATGATTAGGATTCGGTAATTTATTCAGTATAATTTCCAGGATTAGGAAGTTAACCATGAATACTGACTTTGTTCCAGTTTCGACGAAAGTATACCGACTATGAATATTGTTCGGTAGTCTTTCGATACCAAAACAGTTCGGTATAATAACCGGGATACGCTAGTTATACAGAATCCCGAACATGCTATCGGACTAAACTTATTCGGTATAATAAGTGGAATTTGGTAATTTATTCGTTATAATTGCCAGGATTCCGAAGTTACCACGAACCTCGAAACTCAGAAGAGGTCGAGTGAAGCACTGGTCGCAGACAAAAAGGATGATCTATGATATCATCGATAGTCCTTACTTTTATTTTGGATTCCAAAAAGAATATCTATTCATAAATATTTCGAAAATTCCGTCTGCAGCACTTTTCGTAATATTCTCTATTTTGTGTAACATCGCGTCATTTGACGGGGGTTTCAAGCCAGTTTTAGGATTGAGATTTCGAAACATTACAAGCTAGAATTTGGATGGAATATAAGGTCAAAATTAAAAGCAAAAAAAAATTTCGCCGGCGGCGCTCACTTTATGTGATTATGGGTAGTATATTGACTAGACTACAGTTACTGCTGCTGCCGGAACGTCGCTCCATCCGGTTTCGGGAATTTCTTGGAGCCTCGATGTCCAATTCAACGGTAAATGATAGAATTTGTAAGAGAAGCAGTTAGTGTTAGCCTACAGCAAAAAAATTGATTTCAAAAATTTTCGCATGCGGAGCTCGATTTAATTTTCTATTGGCTATAAGAGGTAGAAGCTGTTACTGCAATCACGCCCGGCAGTATATTCTCCATGTGGCCTTCGCCAGAACGCTGCCTAATAGTTGGCTTATCGTCTTTCATGCTGCCTTTTATTGTTACTCTTCCTACGTAATCGTCTCTGTTCCATAATTTAAAGCTCAAATTCTTAGTTCTAGGATTCGGTAAAATTTGTGAAAGATTCGGTAAAATTTTTGCTCTGCACCCCCCCCCCCCCCCCCACCGAAAATGCACTTGCGACGCCCCTGGCTACACCTACCCCTTCCGATTCGACAACGATGAAAGTTACTTCGTTGAAGGGCAGATTTGGGTCTAAGGGGTTAGGTTTCATCTTTCTGTATCTAGTTAGGTATGTACAGAGATGGGCGAATCAGATCATGAAAGTACTCGAATCCGAATCCAGGGCTAGGTACGAGTTCGATTCCGAATCCGAATCCTCCATTTCATGCTGAGGATTCGAATCCGGATTCGAGTCCGACCAAATCAAATCATGTACATAGGTTACGGTTTAAACATCAAAGGTGACAAAAAAGCACTGATATCTAAGGTATCAGATAACGTGATAGATTACTGAAGATGGTTGGAGGCACACTGTGTAAAAATTGGGAAAACGGAAACCAGAAGGATGAAGTCTAGGAATTTGAGCGGATTCGTAAAATTGAGGGTTTGGAATCCGAGTCCGAATCCGAAACCAGCCTGAGATTCGAATCCGGCCAAAAGGATCTGGATGATTAGCTTTGGAAGATACATGGAAATGGCCGCTGCATGCTCCAGACTGGTCATATCCAGGGTTGGTCACCAAGAACCAGGGTGTACGAGTTACTTCAGGATACTTTGGGTTACTTTTGGTTACATTGCATTGGATTACATTTGGTTACTTAGGGTTACATTAGGTTACATTGGGTTAGTTTGAGATACTTTTGGGTTACTTTCCAGGGTGTACGAAGTTACTTTTGATGACCAACCCTGGGGTCATGATTATGTCCCATACAGGTTATGGTACCAAAACAATTACCAGCCTCTCTACACAGTAGGCCTCACCGGCCCCCAGTTATTTCCGTGGTTGAACTTCTGAAACATCACTAATTAACCGACATCCCGCGACATTCGTGATGTAAGCTAGTAATTGTTGTGCCTAGCACAACTTTTTCCTTTCTTGCAATTTGCAGAAGGCACTAACCCCTCGCGCTCGCCGTCGTGACTCATTATTGTCTGAAGATAGTCAGTGTAATTCATTCCGATTTGTTTAGCCGCGGATCGGCGTTATATCGGTAAGCGATCTGGCCAGTGGTCACATGCCGATCGCTGACCCAGGGGTCGTTTGTAAATATGTTGTATTCGCGACTCAATATTTTGTGTGCTTCGTATTATCAATAAACTGGAACGATTTTGCGACCACTGAATGAATGAATGAATTTTATTGACCCACTGCACTACAATGAGGACTAGTGGAGTATAATAAAAGAAACTGGAAAAGGAAAAAAAACAAAAAAAAACACAAAGTACATGAACAATAACAATAACACTTAAAGGACGGTAACTAATCTTACTCGATCATTCCTGGCCGTACAGACGGGTGATCCAGGGGTGGTTGCAAGAACGAAGGATTCGAGCACGGAGATCTTCCACCGCGGTAACAGGTTCATTAACTTTAAATCTGTTGATTAAATAGGTGTTCCGCGTCCATAGTGGCAATTTTAGCAAAAATTTAAGGTAAGGAAAGAAGGTAAAATTTAAGGTAACGAAAGAAAACTCTTGGCCAACTAAGGGACACAAACGTAACAGTAATTGATTGTAAGTAAATACAACATTTTGTGGTCACAAACTCAATCACTGGTTGCCAATTCAGTTGCAGTTTCCGTCAGACACTCATTTTATTGCTATGTGAATTGTTTGTTGAGCAGGATGTCATGAAAGTGTTGGCAGTGCTGGTCAACTTGGGTTGTACCAAGTTTTATAGCTCGGACATAAGAGCATAAAACAGGGTTTCAACTGTGTAACCTAAGTATTCTGTTCGAATTCTCGAGTATCAGTTGACATCATAAGCACAAGGATTGCTGAGAATATACTCATACGCAGGGGCGTCACGACTGGGGGGGGGGGGGGGGAGCCCCGCCCCCGAATTCTGTCAGCCAGTCGGTAAAAAATAACCGAGTTGGCGCGAAGTGCAGCGATTTTTCGTCAAATCAGTTGATATTTTTCATGAAACAGTCGGTTTTTCTGAAAATTGGTCGATTTTTCGGCAAAATAGTCGGTTTTTCTGAAAATCAGTGGATTTTTCAGAAAATCAGTCGATTTTTTTGAAAAATGTCATTTTATCGTTGAAAACAGTCGTTTTTTCTGCAGAAAAAGTCGGTAAAATTTACCAGCCAGTCGGTGAATGCCTCGTCCTCCCCCCAAACATTTTGGCTAGTGACGCCTCTGCTCATAAGATATGATAGATGTGGGTTACGCTTTTTCGGAAGATTTCTAACGTCTCAAGATGCCATTTCAGTCCATACAATTATAACAAGAGACAGAAGCTCATATGGCACTTGCAAGGCTGGGAAAGAGGACGAAATTAGGAATTTGCAAATTTGTGGGTTTGTTGTGATGTTGCGCTCTAAGGGTCCTAGAAATTCTTTTCGAGGCAAAAATCATCATGGGCCCGTGGAGATCATGAAAATCTGTATTTCGCTGAAAAGTAATTCTTGTACTTTGTGGTTAAGATGAGTACTTTAAGGGAAGGTCGGATCTGGGACGTGACAATTTCTAAGCCAATCTTGTTAAGTCTCTATGTTCAAGCCAAGTCGTCGTCCTAGCACACCTGGAAGCACCTTAAATCGCGATCACCGGAATTCCGGATCACCCTCCAACTCCCCCCAGAGTAACCGAATCCGGTCCGGTTCTGTCACTAGGGCTTACGTGACATAAAGTGACATAAATAATGGTCAGTCAAAGTTAAGTAATGTAACCTGAGCTCTCTTTAAGTGTATGCTTACATTTAGTCGAAGAATGTACCACGCTAAGTTAAATGACAATCCAAAATGAAGTAGGATAGGCATAAGTGTTTATAATAATGTACCATTTCCAGAGCTGACGCTGAGCAAAACTTAAGCATGTGTTTATAATAATGTAACATTTCCAGAGCTTCGCTGAGCCAAAATTAAACCACAAACAAAGAACAGGCGCGTTCTTTAAAGTAGTAAATTCTGTTTTTCTTGCACTTGCAGCTTGGCCCAAGTGCCATATACCGATCACTTTTCGGTCGGGTCTGTCGGTCTACTGTTCTCAAGTTAGGGTACTTCCAGAAGGGCTAGGACGATGAAACTTGGCAGGCAGATCAGGGACCCGACTCGACCATCGTGGGGAGAGTTGAGTGATGGGGTATTCGGAATCTTGAAGTAAGTAAACTTTTGAACGGATGAATCAGATCTTAATAAAACTAAGTCCGTACCTGATCCGCTGATTGTTGGGGGGGGGGGGGCTGGAGGGGAGAACCGGAAATCTTGTGACACGATTAGAGTGGAGCGATTGGGATGACACTTGGTCGTAAGAACAAGCACAAGCCCTAGATTCATCAGTGACAGAACCGGACCGGGTTCGGGCACTGTGAGGGGAGTTGTTGCTGGGGGGGGGGGTCCCCGGTGATAACGAATTAAGTTATTTTCTGATGTGTGAAACTTGGCTCGGACATTAGAGACTTGACAAGATTGGCTTAGAAATTGCCACTTCTCAGATCCGACCATCCCTTAAAGTACTAATCCTAACCGCAAAGTAAGAAAATACTTTTAAGCAAGATATACATTTTCATCATCCCGATGAGCCCATGATCATTTTTACCTGAACGGTTTTTTTCAAAAATTAACTTTAGCACCTTTAAAGTGCGTATCGTACAGGTCAAGTTTGAAGATGGGCTCTGTAGCCCTATATTTGAGTACGGGGGAGGTGATTCAACTTAATGAACGAAAAAAGTATTTTTAAAGCTAATGAGATATTCAATTTAGGGGTAATGAGACATGCTTAACACGTTTCTGAAAATTATCGCCGAACAAGTAGTTCGACGGAATCCAGCCAAAACTGGAAATAACTTTTAAAGTAAAAGTTTTATTTTAACTTGATTAGATGTTCGATTCAGGGGTAAGAAGACATGCTGAATGAGTATATGATAATCATTTTCTACCCGGACACATAGTTCGCCCGGAATCCGGCTGAAACTGGAAATTTTTGTATCATTAAAAAAATTTTCTGAAGTTGATCAAGATTCAATATAGGGGTATGGAGGTATGCTGAATCCCTTTTTGAGCTTTTTTTTTTTATTTGTTATATGTAAAAAAAAATTGTAATTGATTAGAGGTTCAATATCTAATAGCTTTTTCAACGGGCAAGTAGTTCACCCAGAGTCCGACAGAAACCCGAAATTTGTCAGAAGTAAGGCAGCTGGAAGTTTTGATCAATTCGTCAAAGTAGAGATGACGTATATGGTTAAAGACAAACACCAAATCCATATCTGAACTTGGTTTTCTCAGATGATAGCCATTGAACTTAATCTGTTCCTAAATCTTAATAGTAAAAATTTTCAAGAGAGTCTGGCGAAGACCGGATATCTAGAAGATCAAAAATAAATTTTTGGGATCCCATTGAAACTTTTGGTCCTGTTTTTATATCGGATGGAGCTAAACGAATAACCGATGCTTTGCTCCTATTGGCAAATGCCTTCTTTAGGCTAGAGCCAAAAAATGCAATGCTTCTCCTGTTGCCTGCCTTTCGCTAAAGGGTCGATCTTGGTTACCTGCGACGGATGTGCTTGATTTAACCCCTAGCAAGTAATCACTTTAGATTATACTACATGATGTCCTGCCTAAAACCTTGTTTATTTGCTCGCTTCAGAAACAAAGCCGCAGGTAGACGATTACGAGGCAATGTGTCGATGTTGTCGAAAGCACTTAGGATGCCGCTAGAGCCCTGCGGTTTTGTCATCAACTTTCATAATTTTCAAATTATTGGACTGCTAATATCCCCTATCTGCCTCTGGGTCGCAACCGAAAATGAACCTGAAGCCTGTAGAGTTGTGAATTTTCAATGAATCTTTCGGGTTTCTAAGGGTATTAGGCGGTCGGGATTGACTAAAAAGAGGCACGGCACGGCACGTCATGGCGCAGCAGGCACGACTAACAGAAATAAAAACACTTGTTTACCGTCATCTTCTAGATGATTCACTACCTGCTGATTTTAAAAATCTTTTTTGCCTGAACAGTCAATTTCATGACTATAACACAAGACGGTGGTCCAATCTTTCTACCATTTGTTATTCTTCTACAAGGTCTAGCTTTTCTATTCGTCATACAGGTGTAAAAGTATGGAATTCATTGCCTGAAACTGTTAGGGTGTCCGAGATAGGAAAGTATTTAAAAGAGCTCTAAAAAAATTTATGTTATCTAGCAATTATATTTATTCTATCTGATTTAATCGATTCATTTTTGTTTGTGCTCGGAGGAAGATCAGACCCATGTCGCAAACCTTTTTTATTTTTCATTTTTTCTTTAGTCATATGTCTGTTGTCGTAAATTCTCGTGTTGTCCTTAAATTTCAGTGTTGATGTGTGATAGTTGTTCGTTTGTTTTTTCTTTACAATAGTTTAGGCTAGAATTGTATTAATAATTTTTAAAATCCCATCAGAATTAGTGACGTGTCGTTTTTTATGCCACTGGCATGTCTGATGCTTTTAAGAAACACCAGGTTTATTTATTTTTGCCATTAAAATTCAACCTTACCTTACCTTAGAATAGCAAGTAGTAGAAGTAGACAAGTAAGTGAGAGTTCGTAACTCCAGAGCCTAAAAGAAGTTAGAGCATTTTTCCTGCCCCTCACTATGAAGACTGGAATTGCCCTTTTATTTTTTTTACTTTGTGCCTCCTTTTAGTATTCGTGCCTCCTACAATATGTTGTATCGTTCCTCTTTTTAGTGGATCCCGTAGGCGGTCAGCGCTAAAGAAGAATCGTGTGAAAAGGCGAAACCTAGGCTGAAGAGGGTTGCTAGATTGGTGCAAATGATTAGAGAGCTAACAGATAAAATCATCAAAATTATATTTACACACTGTGTACGCGAAAAATACGGTGAAATAAAAAGAACCTGTACAAATTGATAGTCTGATACTTACTATAATTTCGTAGGCTTTATAAACGGCGGATGGCGAAGCTCAAAAGCTGCTTTGTTTATTTATTATTTATATTTATTATCTATGTTATTATTTTTATTTATTATTTTATTTTGAGGGCAGGATACGGATTTACTGTCTAAGGGACCACGGCATCAGTAATCTATAGTAACTAATTGCCTGTATATCGATCAGTTCGGCCAACAACACTGCCAGTTTCGAATTTCAACGATGTTTTCGGCCTTGTTCATTTTTACAGCAAATACCCTATAGTGATACATTTCTCTGGCTATTCACAGTGATAGTGCGAACACACGATGAGGATTTCCCGGCCGGATTTCCTGCAATTTCGTCATCAAGTTGATAAAATTTGTACTTTTCCATACGGAAGTGATGATGGTGCCAAAAATCCGGGCAGGAATTCCAGTCCGAGAGCTCCCGATCCTGATCGTGTGTTCGCACCATGAACCAGAATGCGTCCTGGAGAAATAGCCCTTCGAACAAATTGCCCGTGGGCGGAACTAACCCTGGAACGAGTTCACCTTGGGAAAACTCTCTAAAGAATCATCTATGAGACGCACCCTCTGTGGGACGAAGTGTCTGTTGGACAAACGGCAGGTGGCGTACTGCCGAGCCGACCGAGTGAGCTGTCCAACAGTTCAGCCGAAGTAAGTAAGTAATTTATTTCTGACCCGCCATTTGTTAAGCGGAGTATGTAAAATAAAATAAAAGAATCAACTGGAACACAACAAATTTGTTAGTTGGAATTTGCTAATCGAGACGCAAAAACGGAAGCTCCGGTCCCTTTACTTTGGTTTGCAAAGTTTCTGCTGCGTTGTCCCTTTAGGACAATGAATACTTATATGATTGAGAAACAGCAGATTCCGGACCCCAGTATCGCAGTGCATCGGGTAATCTCAGATTTTCAGGGGAAATGGAACCAACCCCTTGCTTAAATACTTGTATGGTTCTTGATTGCGTAACTGTTATGTAAAATTTCATGTGTCTACATCTGTGCTGTGCCTTAAATTCCCTTCTTTTTTTCATTTTTTTCAACTAAGTAAAAAATACGGGTAATAACTACTTTACTTACTGTACTTACTTACTTACTTACAATATACAATTTTTCATCCATCGTCCAGAAAAGAATGCAGAGTCTCCTGTGTTGGCTGGGCCCTGTTGTCCATGATTTTTGGCAGAGCCGACGAAATTGCCATAAGTGTGACGAAAAATACAGATATTCTACTACAGATCACTCGAAGCTTTTTACGAATCGTTGGCAAAAGCCATCCCGATTGGTTTGGACATGTGCCATATGTCTAGTTGTGAAGAATTTGCCTACTGTCGACGAGATTCGTTACTAGCCAAAATGTTTGGGGGGGGGGGGGGGGGGGGCAGGTATTTACCGACTGGCTGGTCGTTTTTACCGACTAATTTTGCAGATAAAAAACGACTATTATTGGGAAAAAAAAAGACAGTGCTCACGTGAAATATCGGCTGATTTTTAAGAAAAACTACTATTTTTACTAGAAGCCGACGACTGTTTTTGAAAAAAATCAACTGTTTCCAAGAAAAAAAATCGACTGTTTTTACGAAAAATTGCAGTTGCTTCGTGCCGACTCGGTTATGTTTTACCGACTGGCCGACAACATTTGAGGGGGGGGGGGGCTTCCCCCCATCCTAGTCATGACGCCCCTGCTGTCGACACTGTCGTTCACCACTGGCAGAAGTGGTAATCAAAGGGCTAGGGCTTCCTGGTTACCATGACTCCTTTCTTAAGCTACTTCGTATTTAGATTATCTTCGGCATGACAGTTGATGGAAGACACGAAAAACGCCTGGACATCCATCGTCATATGACACTCCTCCGTTTTGTCACGCGATGGAATTTGACGTCTATTCGGAATTCCACTAATCGATGATCGCAAAAAATCGAGGGCTGATTAAAACCGCACGGCCTAAAATAATGCAAGAGACCTATTATGACATGCTAAAAAGTCTTTCCTGAGAATTTTATGGAAACAAGAAGACTTGTTGGTACGGAAACTTTCCGTATGGAACTTTGGCCTGCCCATTATCAGAAGGGAAAACTTTTCTGGAGAAGAAAGTGGCTCAGGAAAATGGTTTTTCGGAAAGTTCAATAATTAGGAGTTCCACTCATGTAACTCTCTCAATTAAGCAGACTTGAGGAACACAGGGATGTCGCCAAAGGCACATTATTTACTGGGGATAAGGAGCAAGGGCTAGGGTCAAGCGAGTTTCAGTAGCGCTCTTGATTTCGCGGCTTTAGGAGGCAGTAAAAAGAAGGTTCCATCCTTAGCGAATATGAAGTTAGACTTCTTGAATACGCCTGTCCAGCATGGCATTATGGACTTACAAAGACTCAGATAAGTTGGAAAGAATCCAAAAACGTGCAGTTCAAATGGTGGCAATAAAATGCCGTACTCGTATCTTCTAAAGGAGTATAAGCTGGAACCTCTTTCTGTACGTAGAGAACAGCTGTGTCAACGTTTCGGGACACATTTGCTATCCCCCCCTTTTCTACCGAAACATCCTTCCTCCACCCTTTTAAACCGGAAATAACCAGACCTACAGGAGACGCAGCTATGAAAGTACCAAAACTCACACCTGTCGCTTGTAAAACTGAAAGGTACTGTAATAGTTTTGTGCCTCAGTTTACCTTGTATCATAACAACCTTACCTGAATTACTGTATTTATTCTATGGCAATTGTATATATGTTTTAGTTGTAGGTTAATGACAAGTGCCAATTAATTTGCCCCGCGCATGAAATGTTGCCGCTTTTATTTGAAATTAAATTAAATTAAAATTAAATTTGCCGCCTCCTGTGGCAAATTTACCGCACTGGTCCTACAAGTTAGTCCCAGTGCTTCCAGGTTTACTTATTCTTACGCCTTTTCATTTTACGATTTTTAGGTGACCCGACTTCAATCCAGCACGACAAGTTGAACCAAATCAAACACAGAAATGCGTCAATTTGCCGATGTCCCATTACGAAAACGGTTTAAAAGATTTTTGTAGGATTTAAAACATAAAAAATGTGTGCCCTGCTTTAAACCTTTTTTCAAAGCTCCCGTTTTGTTGTCATGAAAACACTGAACAGACGATCAATATTCTGAATATAAGGTTTGAAGCCAAGCTGACCATTCATTTCAAATACAATAGAAAAACAAGAGCTACGAGCTCATATGGCACTTGTACGAGTAGGCTGTACAACAAAGTAGATGAGAACGTCACAAAATACACCCGCCATCCAAAAATGCGGTTCGGAAATAGAAATAGGATATTTAGTTTCACTCATTTCTGAGCAGTTCCGGCATCGTCTCGATTGTCTGTAGCAAATGCACATGACTGTTCAAACTTTCATCCCAATAAATCCATTTGTTTGATCCCTAGACGTGCTACACGATTTTCGGTACTCACGCTATCTCCACCTACCGTGGCCGAATCTGGTTCGGAATAAAAAAAATCGACCACCTAAAGCATCTTTATTTATACCATCTATCAAGTTTCACTCGAATCTGAGCATTTTTGGAAAGTTCCGGTACCCCCCCCCCCCCTCCCACCAACGTTGTCGGAGCCGGTTCGGGCCCAATCTCTTAATTCCCTGTTCCTTTCCATCAAGTTTGACTGAAATTGGAGCATAGCCTATCTGCAAGTTTCCAGTACCCCCCCCCCTACCTTGGCCGAATCCGGCCCGGACGCCAACTAACAAATCTAGGCCGCATAAGCTCGGCACTGTCGAATTTGTATCTCATTCGGTTCATCCGTTTGGGTTTTGTGCATGTCAAAAGTCCCCCCACCCCCAATTCCCCTAATCGTGGTCGCAGATGGTTCGAACGCATGTTTTACATGTCGAGGCCATCGATTCGCATCACCCATGAAGTTTCACTCGAATCAGACCACTCGTTCGCAATTTATAGAAGTCAATTTCCATATTTCTCTTCTCTTGCTCCCCAAAAAATGCTCGGATCTAGGAACGGAAGTTTCCGGGGATATGTTGTCTCAGGTTCTTAAGTCAAGATAATTCGGGTCGCTAATATGCCTGCAAAGTTTCATTGTCGTTTTACATCTGGAACTATTCTAACTCACGACTACCGGAATTCCAGGAAACCCCCTCCAACTCCCCCCACAGAGCCCCGAAACCATCTGGCTGCGTCAATTTCATCTAGGCCTAATGCTTGTTCCATCCATTAAGTTTCGTCCCAATCCCTCTGCTTTTAGAGTTTCTTGAGTTTTCCACCCCCCCCCCCATCCCCACAGGTATCGGACCCGACCCGGACGTGACACTGAACGTCCGAGGCGATAGCTCACCAGACAATTTTCATTCAAATCCGATTACCCGTTCAAAAGTTATGCACGCCACTAGATTCCCTACTCCCCATCCACCCACTCCCCCCACGATGGTCGGGTCGGGGAAACGGCTGTTCTCAAGTCAATCTGTTCGGATCCCTGACATACCTGCCAAGTTTCATCGCCCTAGGACATCAGGAAGTATACCGAACTCGCGGGATCGCTAGAAATCCGGAATCCCACCCCAACTCCCCCACAGTGCCCTGATCTGGACCGGTTATGTCAATGACGTGTCTAGGACCTGTGCTTGTTTTTCCCGCCAAGTTTCATCCCGATCCCTCCACTTTAAGCGTATCTCAAAATTTCCGGTTCCCTCCTCCAACTCCCCCCAGTGTCATCGGATCCGGCCCGGATTTAAAGTGAGATGTCTGAGACACGAGGTCATCCTACATATCAATTTTCATCAAGATCAGATCACCCGTTCGCAAGCTAAAAATACCTCAAATTTTGACTTCACCCTCCCTCCACTCCCCCCCCCCCCCCCCAGATGGTCGAATCGGGGAATTGACGATTTCCTATTTAATCTGGTCGGGTCCCAGACATGCCTGTCAATTTCCATCGTCCCAGCACATCAGGAAGCACCGAACTCGCGGGATCACTACAAACTCGGACTTCTCCCCCCCCAACTCCCCCAAAGTGAGCGGATCCATTCCGGTTATATCAGTCACGTATCTAGGACTTTTGCTTGTACTTTCCACCAAGTTTCATCCGGATCCCTCCACTCTAAGTGTTTTCCAAGATTTCCGGTTTCCCCCTCCAACTCCCCCCAGTGTCACCGGATCCGGTCTGGATTTAAAATCGAGGGTCTGAGACACGAAGTCCTTCCATATATCAAGTTTCATTAAGATCCGATCACCCGTTCGTAAGCTAAAAATATCTCATTTTTCCTATTTTTTCCGGATTCCCCCTCCCTCCACTCCCCTCCAGATGGTCGGATCGAGGAAGCGACAATTTCTAATTTAATCTGGTCCAGTTCCTGATATGCCTGCCAAGTTTCATCGTCCTAGCTTATCTGGAAGTGCCCGAACTAGCAAAACCGGGACCGACAGACCGACAGACCAACAGACCGACAGACCGACAGACCGACTGACGGACAGAAATTACAATCGCTATATGGCACATGAGTAAGCTCAAGTGCCATAACGAGATTTTCAGGGTTTTTTTCTGTTCTGTGGAAGTTTTTATTCAAAGTGGTCAAACGTATTATGAATTTTCGGAGTGGGGCGTTTTGTGGGTGAAAGCTTCTGCGCTTTCCCAGACGGATGGTAAATTGTAAATATACACATAACTCAGAATTGTAAATAATCACAGATCTGTACATATACACTTTTAACACGCATATTTGTTTTATTTGAAGTTTATTAGATGTTTGATTTAGAGGTAAGAAGACATGTTGAACACGATGATGAAAACCATTTACTCGCCCGACAGTTCTTTCGTCCGGAATCCGGCAAAAACCGGAAAGTTTGTTAAAATTAAAAGTTTTATTTGAAGTTGATTAGATGTCCTTTATAGGGATAAGGAGATACGCTGAATTCGTTTCTGAATTTTATTTTTTTGCTGGACAAGTAGTTCGCTCGGAATTCGGCCGAAACCGGAAATTTGGCAGAATTAAAGCAGGAAGTTTCGGTCAGTATCATCAATGGCTGATAGAGGTATATCAACTTGGTTTTCTCAGATGATTAGCCTGGCGAATACTTGATCTGGTGAAGACTGGATCTGGCAAAGACTGGATCTGGCGAAGACAAGACCCCGTGTTTGGATCAAATACTAGATTTTTGGGATCCCATCGAAACCTTAGGTCTTGTTTTCGCTGAGGACGGTTTTGCCGGAAGTGCAACTGAAATATCCGAAATTTGTTTATCCCTTGCACATCATCTTGGAGGGGTAACTAGCTGATAAAAAAAACACGAAAATCTCGGTTTTCTATTGTATCCACATTCTGGGATCCATATTCATATCTCATCCATAGATTCATATTCTGGGTCAAGCAGACGCTGCCAGGGAGGATGAGCCAGGGCAACGGTGGTATCATGATCAAAGAATCGACAATTCTGACGCTGACCCCACCCAGCAATTCTAGGGCCACTTTTGTTTTATGGCACTTGAGCATACTCAAGTGCCATATAACGATCGTAATGACTGTCGGTCTGTCCGGGTTTTGCTAGTTTGGGCACTTCCACATAGGTTAGGACGATTAAACATGGTAGGCATATCAGAGACCTACCTGATTAACTTAAAAATAATTACTTCCCCGATCCGGACATCGTAGGGGAGTGGAGGCATGGGGAATCCGGAAACTAGTAACATGCATAACTTAGGAACGGGTAATCGGACATGCATGAAACTTGACAAGTGTCAAGAACAAGCGTCTCAAATGTTCAGCTGAACTCCGGACCGGATCCGAGAACTGGGGGGAGCTGGAGGGGGGCACCGGAAATCTCGTGAAACTCATAGAGTCGAGGGATCGGGATGGAAATTGGAGGACGAACAAGCATAACTCCTAGATACATTATTGACAAATAATGTAGTGTAATGGGGCCTGGAGGGTGGCACCGGAAATGTCGTGAAACGCTTCCATATGAGCTAGACGATGAAAATTGGCAGGGGTATCAGGGACCCCACCAAATTAACTTGGAAATAATCATTTCCCCTACCCGATGATTATGGGGGAGTGGAGGGATGGTGAATCCAGGATCTAGTGACATGAATAAATTTGGAACGGGTGATCGAACGTACATGAAACTTACCAAGTGTCAAGAACAAGGTCTCAGATGTTCAGCTTTCAAATCTGAACTGGATATGATAACTGGGGGGGGGGCTGGAGGGGGGCACCGGAAATCTCATGAAACACTTAGAGTCGAGGGATCGGAATGAGACTTGGTTAGAAGAACATGTTCAAACCCTAGGTACATTATTGACAAAACAGGACCAAGTCGTATCACAGTGGAGAGGGTTTCCCGGAATTACCGTGATCGCGAGTTAAGGTACTTCCAGATGTGCTAAGTCGACGGAAACTGGCATGCATATTAGGGATCCGATCGGATTGACTTCGAAATAGTCCCTTGACCGACTCGTTCATCATGGAGGAAGTGGAAGGATTGGGAACCCGGAATCTAGTGAAATTCATAACTTTGGAACGGGTGATCGTCTGAGAATGAAACTTGACAAGTCTCGAGAACAATTGTTGCGGACTTTCAGTTTCAAGTTTACACTGGATCCGATAACTGGCGAGGGCTGCAGGGGTACTGTAAATCTCGTGAAACATTTAGAGCAGATGGATCGGGATGGAACTTGGTGGGGACAATAAGCATAATCCCTAGAATCATCATTGACAGAACAGGACCGGACCGGTGCATTGCGGGTGGAGCTGTAGGCGGTTTCCCCGAATGACGGTGATCACGACCAGGGGTTCTTCCAGATAATCTATGACGAAGAAATTTTGCAGTCGTATTAGGGACTGGACCACATTGACTTGGAAATAGTCAGATTCCTCGATTCGATCATCGTGGGGGATGGAGGAATATTCAATCTGGAATCTAGTGGCATGAATTACTTTCGAATGGGTTATCAGATGTGAATAGAACTTGGCAAGTGGCAAGCGTTAATGTCTCAGATCTCCCGTTTCAAGAAGTACCAATTACGAAAACGACGTGGGGAGCTCGAAGGGGGCCGCTGGAAATCTCGTGAAAACCCATACGCAAATCGGAACCAGAGTAGGCCTACGACAAAACTTCTGTTCTGAGATGGTTGTCAATGAGTGGAATAATCATTTCAAATTTACTAGATAAAGCCGCCTTCTGATGAAAGGAATATCAGGAGAGAGATCCAGCCTTGACAACTGCAAACCATATTTGACAAACATGCTGACTGTTCTTCCACGTACCATATGAGCTTTCAGCTCCTGTTGAATCTGCGATTCTCAGGGCTAATGCATTCAAAGCGAAAAAAAGCAAAATAGCCCTGCTTCTGCTAAGAATGCGATGTGTTGCTGTGGGTCATCCTTCACTTCCCGTGCTTTTCGTTAGATTTCTAGAGGTACCCGTTTTGCAGTTGTCTGTTATATGCGTCTGCTTTCTTCGGTAGTTTTTCAATCCTACTAGATTCAAAAAAACAACTGGAAAGTGAAAGTAAAGAAAGAAAGGTGAAGTGAAATGAAGTTCACTTTTCAAACCTTTTTCTTGCTCTCCACGTCAACTTATCAAGAAAGACCTATAGCATTATAGAAGATTAGCGCAGACAAATCGAACATCGCATTAGAACCGCGGTAAAATGCTTGAGAATCCTCTTTTCATCGACAATTGTCTAAAAGACGATGCACTCATGGTTATTCTCTATCTGCGTCTATCGTCAAAGTTTTCTCGGTTCCCCCACTCCCTTTTCTTGCTACCGGTCCCCACTATTCTGCCTCTTGCCCGACTTGTCTAACAGCATCAAGCAAGAAATTTCAGTCGCGTCAAAAATCGCACATCAGAGTCTCGTTAAGACCATCTCTGAGGACCGCAGAAGTAAATCCAATTACGTACAGTGAGACGTTCAGTAATTAGTTGACCGACGGGCATTCCCGCCTCCAGCTGGATATCTAGTAGCCTCTGAGGAATCCCTGGAAGAGTGACGCTCGAGCTGTTAAGACGCCCCAGCGAACTCTGCGGTCGCGCTCAATTGATAGATGGTGATGGGGCTGTTCCCTGAGAGGGATTTTCGCAACGTGATGGTAGCTCGACGTAAAAGAAAAGATGTAGACGGCAGAAATGAGAGAAACAACGAAATCCAATCAAGCTACTCGAGAGCAAGCCGCTGTGAGATGTAGTCGAAAGGGGCAGATCGGCTTTTTTGTGGAGTCATCCGCTAATATCGGGGCTTAGCTGCGTGTGATCATTATAGCTTACGATTTTCTTGATGTTTCCTTTTTTCTTTTTTTTCAAAGTCGATTGAGCGAGTTGTAGAAATAATTTTTCTGATAATATTTTTTTTGTATTTACAGAGCCGCAGATGATCTTTTTATGAATAGTGTGCCTGATGTTGATACATCCAGACGATTGTTTTTATAGATATTATATTTGACGGTAGGCTATCTTAGCCAAGCACTATTGTCTGTGCTTTTCTGGTAGGTATACTATATAGTGTTGCTGTTTTTGTTTAAATAGAGATAATCGAACCCTGAAACGTCCCCCACTAGTTATACGACCACCCCCTAAGACAGCCCAGTGCTTTATGGGGAGGCCCTCATGTAGTTTGTACTATTATCCGTTCACTAAACTCTCCCTCTCTCTCAATGATCCACACAAAAAGATACCCACGAGAAAATGTTCAAATCCCTCCTTGTGAGAAAACGTCTCCATAGAATACGTCCACACGTGTAGATTCAATAGCTGTAGCCAGGCGCGTATCCAGGAATTTTTTTCAGGGGGGGGGGATTCCCTGGGGGGGGGGGGGGGTTCGCCTGCGGGTCGCACGAAAAAGACATAGATCAGAGGGAAAAGCCTTACTTTTTTGGAACCAAAGTGGCGTTTGCAATCCGTGTATCATTATAACTGTCGAGAGAAGATGAATGGTGGGATTTGAAAAATAAAATAATGCAAAGAAATTCCTCGTCCCTTTTCTGCTTATATCATTCGGGACGGACAAAATACCAGACGGGGACTAAACTGGGGACCACGGAAAACGAAAAGGGACCATCGTGTATCAGCAAAGCTCAGGCATAAAAATTATGCAACTAAATGTAGGCTATAGAGAAAAATACGTTCTTTTCCCACCTGCCACCGTTTTCAAGCTCCAAAGTTTCAGATTTCACAAGAAACACTGGAGACGGAGACGCCCTTTCCAGTTTGCCATCAAAAACTGGCGGCTCATCAATTTGCTGCTTAACTTTGCTGACTTTTCTTCAGGAACTAATCAATTTCCTCGTGGTTACATCTCACGCAGATTTCACGTGAACCGTCTCTGAAATGAAACCTCGTGATTGCTCTGAGCGTGCTCCACCCTTCTAACAATGGTTACTATTAGTTACTATTTCCGTTCCATCCTCACGAAAAGTTACTACGCTGACCGTTCCAGCCTTGTCGGAATAGTAACTAATAGTTACTATTTGCTTACCATGCTCGGGAGCGTAGTAAGCGTAGTAACTACGCATCTCTGTAACGTGATTGGTCGGATTCACACGTGGCGTGAGGTCCTGCTGGAAAATAGAAAAATCGTTCCAGCCTTGACGGCAAAAAGCCAGAATTCGTGACGTTATGTGTAGTAACTACGGTAAGTAGGGTGGAACACGCTCTCTGTATCCTCGTTTTCGTTTTGGCGGGAATTCATTTGGTTTTAAAACTCGCTCGCCACGTGCTTTGTGACATTAGATCAGTTCGAAACTTCCATGTCTTTGAAGAAGACGTTAATCTTAGTGAAATTGCTGCTTGAAAGTAAAATATAGGACAAGAAACAAGCATCACTCTTTGCGGAATGAGCCCAGAAGAAGTAAAAGGTAAGCTAAGGTTTGAAGCTGATCTGCCAAACCAGTGCCAAACTTTCATGATCTTCTATTTTCAGACGTGTTGGCCTTATCCTTGATGAAAATCTGTCTTTCAAACAGCACACTGATCCTTTGGCTCAGAACCTGGTCCAAAATGATAGTTTGCTCTTCTACCTCAAACATTTACTTCCGTAAAACATTCTTCGGTTGATTTATTTCCCCTATTTCATTCTCATATGAATTCTGTGTGTATGAAGAATATAGTTCATTATTTGAAGAACAAGTTTATTGTTAGGACTCGGGCATGACCCGGTCTTGAGATGCTTTTTTCACGAACGATTATTGTAGAGGACTCGAATTTGTCTTTACTCGTGAGAGTGGTCTTGTTGTTGGAAGAGTTGCTTCTTGCTAAAGGTTTAATTGTTATATTTCTTTACAAGACAAACAAAAATGGTGGTGGTGGTGGTGGTGGGGGGGGGGGGGTTAAAGTTTGAGACACAAGGTCGGTTGAGAAAAACCTTGGCCTTACAAACTTCCCAGATGCTCAATATTGTGAATTTATGTTTTTTCTAGACTAATAGATTTCATTAAATGGTAGCCAAATACATTTCACATATTTACCTTCAAAATTAGCGATGTTAAATGTTCCTTATCCATGTATTACTGTTAGCCACTTACCACACTCTTCTTGAACTGTTCTCCGGGTAAGCACCTCTTACTTTTTCAGCACTGTTTTCCACTGCCTGCCTGAATCTTTATTCAGATGATGTGAAGTCCATGTTGATGGCTCCTGATGAGGGGGGCACCTATTCAGTCACAATAAAGTGAGTTTTTTCCTTACGCATCACTAGATCTTGTTTATGTTTTAATATTCTAAGATGTTATCCTTCTTTTTATTATTAGCCTATGTGACAAATTCTAACCGAATTTTCCACCCTCATTTTTATTTTGTTTGCTTCAGTGCATAAAGTAAGGAAGATAGAACAGGGATTTTTCTGCCAAATAGTGGTTGGATCAAGAGACTGAAGTCAACAGGTCTTGAAAATAATTGTGCCGTTCAAAGCTAGGTGACGTCCGAATTAACTTACCCCTGCTAAACCCTACCGTAATCATTGCATTGTATTTGATAATAATAATAATGTCCGTCCGTCCGTCTATCCGTCCGTCCGTCCGTCTATCTGTCCGTCCGTCCGTCTATCCGTCCGTCCGTCTATCCGTCCGTCCGTCTATCCGTCCGTCTGTCCGTCTATCCGTCCGTCCGTCCGTCCGTCTATCCGTCCGTCCGTCCGTCTATCCGTCCGTCCGTCCGTCTATCCATCCGTCCGTCAGTCTGTCCGTCCGTCCGTCTGTAAGCAAGATAACTCTCGAAGGGAATGAGATATTTTGATGAAACTTGGTGTGAGGATTCTTTGGGTCAAGAGTATGGTCGAATTTATAGATGGGCTGTGTAGCCCTATGGTTAGGGGTTGGGGAGGGGGTTTAAATTAAGGGGCAAGCAAAATATTTTAAACATATAATATGATAGTCGATTATTGGGTAACAAGACGTGCTGAACACGACGATGAGAACCATTTTTCCCCAGACAAGTAGTTAGCCCGGAATTCGGACCAAACCGGAAAGTTTGTTAAAAGTAAAAGTTTTATTTGAAGTTGATTAAATGTTTGATTTAAGGCTAAAAAGACATGCTAAACACGATTATGAAAACCGCTTTCTCGCCGGACAAATAGTTCGCCCGGAATCCGGCCCAAACCGGGAAATGCTAAAAGCAAAAGCAAAACATTTTAATTTGTTTGCTCCAGTGCATGAAGTAAGGGAAATAGAACGGCGATTTTTCTGCCAAATAGTTGTGGGATCAAGAGACACAACAGGTCTTGAAAAGAATTGTGCCGTTCAAAGCTAGGTGACGTCCGAATTAACTTACCCCTGCTAAACCCTACAGTAATCACTGCATTGCATTTGGTAATAATAATGTCCTTCCGTCCGTCTGTCCCTCCGTCTGTCTGACCGTCCGTCCATCCGACCGTCCGTCCATCCGTCTGACCGTCCGTCCGTCTGTAAGCACAATAAATCTCGAAGGGAATGAGATATGTTGATGAAACTTTGTGTGAGAATTCTTTGGGTCAAGAATAAGGTCGAGTTCACAGATGGGCTCTGTAGCTCTACATTTAGGGGTGGGGGGTCCGGGGGTTAGGGGTCCGTCTATCTGTCCGTCCGTCCGTCTGTAAGCACGATAACTCTCGAAGGGAATGATATATGTTAATGAAACTTGGTGTGAGGATTTTTTTGGTCAAGAGTAGGGTCGAATTCACAGATGGGCTCTGTAGCTCTATATTTAGGGGTGGGGGAGGGTGTTTAAATTAAGGGGCAAGCAAAATATTTTAAACAGCTTATGTGATATTTGATAATGGTGTAACAAGACATGCTGAACACGACGGTGAAAACCATTTTTTCGCCCTATGACTGCATTGCATTTGATAATAATAATAATGTCCGTCCGTCTGTCCGTCCGTCTGCCCGTCCGTCCGTCTGTCTGTCCGTCCGTCCGTCTGTCTGTCCGTCCGTCCGTCCGTCTGACCGTCCGTCCGTTCGTCTGACCGTCCGTCCGTTCGTCTGACCGTCCGTCCTTCCGTCTGACCGTCCGTCGTTCCGTCTGACCGTCCGTCGTTCCGTCTGACCGTCCGTCGTTCCGTCTGACCGTCCGTCGTTCCGTCTGACCGTCCGTCGTTCCGTCTGACCGTCCGTCCTTCCGTCTGACCGTCCGTCCTTCCGTCCGTCCTTCCGTCTGACCGTTCGTCGTTCCGTCTGACCGTCCGTCGTTCCGTCTGACCGTCCGTCGTTCCGTCTGACCGTCCGTCCGTTCGTCTGTAAGCACGATGACTCTCGAAGGGAATGAGATATGTTGATGAAACTTGGTGTGAGGATTCTTTGGGTCAAGAGTAAAGTCGACTTCACAGATGGGCTCTTTAGCTCTACATTTAGGGGTGGGGGAGGGGGTTTAAATTAAGGGGCAAGCAAAATATTTTAAACAGCTAATGTGATAGTCGATAATGGGGTAACAAGACATGCTGAACACGACAGTGAAAACCATTTTTTCGCCGGACAAGTAGTTACCCCGGAATTTGGCCAAAACCGGAAAGTTTGTTAAAAGTAAAAGTTTTATTTGAAGTTGATTAGATGTTTGATTTAGGGCTAAAAAGACATGCTGAACACGATTATGAAAACCGTTTTCTCGCCGGACAAGTAGTTCGCCCGGATTCCGCCCAAAACCAGAAAATTTGCTAAAAGCAAAAGTTTTATTTGAAGTTGAATAGATGTTCGGTTTAGAGGTAGAAACACATGCTGAACACGATTGTGAAAACCAATTTCTCGCCGGGCAAGTAGTTCGCCCGGAATGCGGCCAAAACCGAAAATTTGTTAAAAGCAAATGTCTTATTTGTAGTTGATTACATTCCGATTTAGGGGTAAGAAGACATGCTGAATCCGTATATGACAATCGTTTTTATACCCGGACGCATGTTTCGACCGGAATCCGGCTGATACCGGAAAATTTGTCATGAGTAAAAGCTTTATTTGAATTTGATTAGATGTTCGATAATTCGTTTTTGAGCTTTGTTATTTTGTCGGATAAGTAGTTCCCGAATTCGGCAGAAACAGAAAATTTGACAGAAGTAAGCTAAAGTAGGAAGTTTAGATCAGTTTCGTCAAAACAGATATGACTTAGCCTATAGGGTAAACACACATGCTGAATTCATATCTGAACTTGGTTTTCTCAGATGATTAGCTATTTGGCCTTAATCTGTTTCTGAATTTTTGTAGTAAAAATGCTTAAGGAGTCTGGAGAAGACAGGACCCAATTGTCTGGATAAGATATTATATTTTTGGGATCCCATCGAAACCTTTGGTCTTGTTGTTCGAAGCAATCTTTTGAAGAAGCCAAACACTCCACCTCCCTAGGTTAAAATGAAGTAATATTTCGAACCGAAAATAAGTAAGTAAGTAAGTAATTTATTTATAACCCGCCGTTTTCAGAAAGCGGAGTAAATGAAGAAAATAAATAAAACACATTAACATACACAAAAAGACACTTAATTTCAATCGTCGGCCAGGAAGTAGTGTAGAAGGTCGTGCGCTGGTCGGGTTCTGTTGTCAATGATTTTTTATAGCGACGAAGGAACATCCAAAAGGGTAACACTTGCATCTTGAATTTTGACTTCTCCGTCAAAGTATGGTTATGGCATAATTTCGACAAGTGGAGCAGGTGCTTTGCATATTTAAAATAACATGATCTCATCTTTTTTATCTCCTTCTTTAAGGTATACCTTTTCACTGATAGGCCTCCTTTTCACCTTTATGCATATCTTAGATGACTATCAACAGCTTTGTGAGAATATTCTTTGCAAACCGTCTGTGTGTCTTCCTGTTGGCACTGCAGCACTGGTGACAGCGCAGAAGCATCTGTCAGAGGAGCTGATGGAAGACGAGAAGGCACTGGCCACAGTCAAAGTTCGATGTCGGCTACAAATTGCAGGTAGGCTATTTCTACCTATAGTCTGCCGCTTCTGTTGTTTTTTCGCCTGTCAAGCTTTCAACTTCTTAAAGTTTAACCGAAAAGTGCCGAGATAGGACAGACCAGTTACCCCTCACTTATCCACTTAAAGAGTCTTGAAGACCCGACTAAAATGCGTTACTTCGTTGCTTCACTATTTACGCATCAACAATTTTCAACAAGACCAAAGGTTTCGATGGGATCCCAAAATTCAATATCTGATCCATACAACAGGGTCTTGTCTTAGCCAGATCCAGTCTTCGCCAGACTCCTTGAACATATTTACAATTAAAATTCAGAAACAGATTAAGGCCAAATAGCTAATCACCTGAGAAAACCAAGTTCAGATTTGGATTCAGCATGTGTGTTTACCCCTATCATATCTGTTTTGACGAAAACTTCCTGCCACTTCTGCTAATTTCCCGGTTCCGGCCGAACTCCAGAACTACTTGTCCGGCGAAAAAAGAAAGCTCAAACACGAAATCAGGGTATCTTCTTTCCCCAGTAATGAACATCTAATCAACTTCAAATAGAAATTTAGCTTATAACAAATTTTCCGATTCCCGCTGGATTCCGGTCGAACTATAAGTCCGGGTAAAATATGATTGTCATACAGAGACTCAGCATCTCTTCTTACCCCTAAATCGCTTATCTAATCAACTAGAAATAAAACTTTGACTTCCAACAGTTTTCCGGTTTTGGCCGGATTCCGGACGAACTACATGTCCGGGTAGAAACTTGTTTTCACATAAGTGTTCAGCATGTCTTCTTGCCCTAAATCGAACATCTAATCAACTCCAAATAAAACTTTTAATTTTGACAAACTTTCCGGTTTGGGCCGGATTCCGGTCAAAATACTTGTCCGTCGAGAAAGTAGTTTTCACCATCGTCTTCAGCATGTCTTCCTACCTCTAAATCGAACATTTAATCAACTTCAAATAAAACTTTTACTTTCAACAAACTTTCCGGTTTGGGCCGGATTCCGGGCGAAATACTTGTCCGTCGAAAAAATAGTTTTCACCATCGTCTTCAGCATGTCTTCCTACCCCTAAATCGAACATCTAATCAATTTCAAATAAAACTTTTACTTTCAACAAACTTTCCGGTTTGGGCCGGATTCCAGGCGAAATACTTGTCCGTCGAGAAAATAATTTTCACCACCGTCTTCAGCATGTCTTCGTACCCCTAAATCGAACATCTAATCAACTTCAAATAAAACTTTTACTTTCAACAAACTTTCCGGTTTTGGCCGGATTCCGGGCGAACTACTTGTCCGATGACAAAATGGTTTTCACCATCGTGTTCAGCATGTCTTCTTACCCCATAATGACTATCACATTAGCTGTTTCAAAACATTTTGTTTGTCCCTTAATTTGAATCCCCTCCCCCACCCCTAAATGTAGAGCTACAAAGCCCATCTACGAACTTGACTGGTCCGACGACCCAACGAACCCTCACACCAAGTTTCATCAAAATATCTCATTCCCTTCGAGAGTTATCGTGCTTACAGACGGACGGACGGACGGACGGACAGACGGACAACTTTTGCGATGTCATAGGTATCCCTCCACTTACGTTTTGGGATCCCAAAAAGTAGAATATCCTGTCGGATTTGTGGTGCCTCTATGCGTTTGTACCTGTGTTGTACGCTTGATAAAAACGCTTTTCGAAAAATAAGTGTTCACGCAGTGGGCTACTTTCTGCAAGCTGGCAACTGGCCACTGAAAAGCCGCATTTGTATTGAGATCAGTGGTGAAACTAGCCCATGTTCGTGGTGGTGGGGGGGGGGGGGGCAAGACCAGATTTTACCGACAAGATTTAATGAAGATTTAATGCGGCAAAGGCGCACGTTCAACGCCAACACGTCTTACAACCGTTGCAATAATAAGTTGTAATATAGGTATCAATTGGGATGGGATGGTTTTCTAATGAAAGATAATGAATTCGCCGTTCACTTCCTGGCACCAATGCTTATCACATGGATCCAGGGACATAATATGCAGTGAATAGTCTTGCAAACCAGAAAAGGAGTGATAAGACACTGAAACAGATTACTTCACTGCTTGAAGATTTGCGCGGCTGTCTTTTTTGCTTGTAAACTAAGTTCTGTGTCCGAACGAAATCCGACGACTGAGTGGAACGTAGGGGTCAGAGTAACTTTGTGATACTCCTCAGAAACCAAACGGGTTCATGGGCCCTAGAAAGTGCTGGGGTTCGACTGAAACTTGCCCAAGATGTTCGGTTTATTCGCGTCCGAGAACAGTGCTGCGAGGAGGTCTCGGAAATAGTGCTATTCGAGTAGGGGACGAACAGATAGAGTGATTGGGATAAAACTTGAAAGGTACAAAATTCATGGGACCCAGACGGGTAATTTGAGGCCCAAACCGGATACGTTGTCCGTGGGGTGAAGGTGTGGCCGAGGGATACCGTTCTGTAGGCTTACTGGACGCTTTTCGAAAATGCTCCGTTCGAGCGATGCTTGATAGATGGTCAAAAATGACCCAGATGCCAAAAATGTGCCATTTATGTGCCAGAACCTCTTCTTGCCATTATGGTAGTGCTGTGGGGGGATTAGAGGCGGGTTCTGCACATTTTCTTGAACGCTTAGAGACCAAATAGGTTGAACGACTGAGATAAACTTGGCGATACTGCGCCCATCTGTCCTAGTTGTGTTATTCAGATATCCTGGCCTGATCCAACCTCGGTGGGCCGAGTTGGTGGGGGTATCACTGACGGGAATTCGTAAATCATAAGTCCCAGGATAAAGTAGACCATTTCCCGGATCGGTGTACAGCCAAATAACCCAAAAGGACAGTTTACGGGTGGGAGCAGAGATATTACTCAATATCAATTCAAGGAAGCAGGTTTGCCAGTGTGGTTGCTTTACCGTCAAGGAACAGAGAGTAACGAAGAAGTGTTTGGTTAGTGCATTTTCGGACTTGTCGACGAGAATATTCTAGTCACCACATCAAAAAGTCTTATCACTGACGAACAGTATTCTAGTCACCACATCAAAAAGTCTTATCACTGACGAACAGTTCACAATTACTGAATTCAACGACAAGATTTGTATCCATTTGCGGACACAAACAGACCGAAAAAGACAGTTCCCATTTTACCGACAAGACCTTTCTCTTCGAAAAATGAAAACAACCGAAATCAGGATGTCGATCCGATTATCGGCTTGATTTCCCGACAAGGCTTTTGTCAGTATTATCTCCGCACCGACAGAAAATTCTGATTTCCAGACAAGAAGCTGCCTGACCATCGACAGAGCTCTGTGGGTGTCAGATACGGTATGAGGAAACAGTTTTTATGAGAGCTCTTGTCGGTCTTGAAAACGGAATCCGCGCACCGTCTCCGCACCGACAGACACTGCCGATTTCCAAACAAGAACTTTACTGATTTACCTAAACAGCTCTTGTCGGTACTGAAAACGGAATCCGCGCACCGTCTCCGCACCGACAGACACTGCCGATTTCCAAACAAGAACTTTACTGATTTACCTAAACAGCTCTTGTCGGTACTGAAAACGGAATCCGTGCACCGACAGACGTCGCCAATTTCCCTAAGACAAGTTTCACTATTTACCGACAGAGCTGTCGTCGGTATAAGAAACGAAATGAAGAAAGTGTTAGTCAAGAGCTCTTATCGGTACCGAAAACCGAATCCGAGCACCGTCTCCGCACCGAGAAACGCAGCCGATTCCCCAGCAAGAAGTTTCCTGGCTTACCGACAGAGCTCTTGTCGGGGGAAACCCTTAGTTTCGCCACTGATTGGGATAGATATTTTCTGTGTCATAATAGAATTTGGCGTTGTGAGGACGGCCTTAGATAATCTGACGGTCATATTAGAGCAAATAGTGAAAAATAAAAAAAAAATCGCTAAGAAAACACAATCCAAATTATGCAGTGTATCCAGTTAAATGGTACAAAAATTAGTTGGATTTTCAGTTAAACTTTATGTCAAGTCGAACACTCAAGGGTAGGATCGGCATAATACCAATCTAGCCCATGGCCTATGCCGCGGCAATCAGGGAGGCCTATATACATAAGAAATAACCAGATATTTAAAAAGTTTTAGCCACACAAATATTGGTCTGTAACTATTCCTCTTATATGTGTTTTTCTATGTTCTACGGATGGAAATTAGTTGCAGGCCCACAAGCAGTGGTCAGTTTAAATAGTCATAAGTTGCGTTTTTGCAGATATCATGGTATGTGATACCGCGGTCTTAAGTCGTTTTCTCAGTTATCGTATCGTATCTGATTGATACCACGGTCAAAAGGCGTTTATGCAGTTATAGTGGTATCTTGCTAGTCAACGTGGTATCTGATGTTCAGATACCACAGTACGACCGTGGTAACTGATCGTGGTATCTGAAAGAGTCATCTGACTTTCGTCATCACCAACAATAGAGTCTAGGATTTTGTCAAATTGATGGGAAGAAAGTTTGGCACTTAATGATGTGACTGAATATCAGTTTTTCCTTTGGGATGACTTCGAAAAGCGCAATTTCGGCAATTGTCGTTTTTGCCGAGCAACCTTGGTATCAGATAACCTACCACGGTAACTGCAAAAATGACTAATTACAGATGCAGTAACCGTGGTAAGAAAACGCAACTTTATTGTGTGATTCTCCAACCGGACCGGAAACTCACAGCCGCATCAGGGAATTGGACGAAGAACTTCGGTAGCGTTGACGATTGTAAAATATTTGCATCAGAATTTTGCACCGGGTTCTATGGGAACTCAGCTTTAAGTCTGTGTCCATGCCCCATTCCAGTGTTCATCTTTTGCGTCGTACAAACCCACCCTCAGTTTTGGCAAGAGTAGACGAGATTTAGATGGTTGGCCTTTACCTGTTCACCACCCTATTAGCTTATTTCTCTTTTGTCGTTAAACTTCCTAGAAATTATTTTGATTGTCTCATTTTCGTATTTTACACTTCTTGTTGCGCTTCTGTCCTGGGGTAGTGCTTAATAAATCGTTCTGTCATTCATTAAGACATCAGAAATTCGTGCTGCATGTTTAAAGTCAGAAATGAAACAAGAATGAAAGAAGACGTTCGAAATATTTGCAAGAAATAACTATTTCCAAGCCGACAAAAAATATGCCATGTGTATGCAATTTCCAATTATTGACAGAGGATTAATTCAGCGTATTGACGGAATTCAGAATTCTGGTTCCGTGTAATCGGGAGAAAAGCGTGACTGGCGATGAGCAAAGGGGTTTAAGACTCTGCAAATAATAACACACATGGGCGTTACGTATGGGGGAGGGGGGGGGGACGACCCCTCCCAATGTTGTAGGACAATCGGTAAAGAAATAACCAGATCGGCGCGAAGTGCCGTGGTTTTTAGTAAAAACAGTTGAATTGTTCATGGAAACGGTCGGTTTTTCGTCAAAACCGTAGGTTTTTTTTCTTGAAAACAGTCCTTTCTTGAAAACAGTCGGTAAAAATGACCAGCCAGTCGGTAAATACCTTGCCCCTTCCCCAAACATTTTGGCTAGTAACTAACAAACGGTAAATGGGGGAGAAGTTATAAAGAAAAAGAGAATAGAGTACATTTGGTTTTAAGCGAAAAAGTGTACTTTGAGCCCGTTTTTGAGTGCCGCGGTTTTCCTAAAAACAGTTGAATTGTTCATGAAAATGGTCGGTTTTTCTGAAAACCAGTCGATTTTTCATCAAAACGGTAGTTCTTTCTTAAAAATAGTCGGTTTTCCCAAAAATCAAATCGTGTCAAAACTGTATGTTTTTTTTCTTGAAAACAGTCGTTTTTCTGCAAAAACAGTCGGTAAAAATGACCAGACAGTCGTTAAATACCTTGCCCCCTCCCCAAACATTTTGGCTAGTAACGCCTCTGATGACACGAAGGCAGTGAATGCACGTGCAGTTTTGCCACTGTTAATCTTTTCATGTGCTTATGTATTGTTACTAACAAACGGTGCTTGGTGGATAAGTCATAACAACAAAAAAAGATAATAGAGTACATTTGGTTTTAAGCAAAAAAGCGTACTTTGAGCCCGTCTTTATCCTAATGCTAATTTTGTCATGTGTTTAGTAATGGAACTCGGATTGACTTATTTACGTCTCAGGTCTGCCAGAATGCCCCGAGCTGTATCGTGTCACATTCCCTCACACCAGGGATGTCGGTCTGTTTATTTGTATCTCTGGAACTGTCATAAGGACGACTCAGCCAAAAATGCTGGAATACAGACGAAGTTATCAATGTGCCAAGTGTCGATACGCGTCCACAGTTGAGGTTAGTTTATTTGTCCAACTTAATCCGGGGTGTAAAAATGCGACAGGGAGACGCCGCTGTTTTAAAGTCTCCGACTTCCGAAACGGATGCAAGGTGATGAAAGCCGAAAGACAGTCTTGTTTGTTTCAGAATGCAAATCATCGTGCAACTCCGCAGAGCTAATTTGCGAGCCTAGAAGGGAATGGGAGGGACCGTAATTTGTCAATGTTTAGACGTGGGACGTTGCAATATATAAATAACAGTAAAAAAGATAGTAAGTAGTTAAATAGTAGTACAAATCTTGTATAAAAAGTACAGACAAATTGTTTTGTCTAAGTGGCTTAGCAAGGTTATTTTAAATGCTCACGTAGTAGGATGAATACCATACCTCTAGTATACACTATCACGGTCGGTCCGATCTTGAAGGCGCGTGCACACACACACGATTTTCACAGTCGGATACGATTTTTTACCGAATGTGTATGCATCTCATGCAGGTTTCCCCATAGTACGCGAATTCTGCATACGTATTTTTGCATGCGAATCCTTAAAGGACCCCTCTTGCTTATTTTGTGTTTTAGGTTCTAGCTCCCTTATGAAGTTGTAAGCTTCTGAAATCCTCGCATTTCGACACTGCTTCCTTTTTTACCTACGACTTTTTAGCGCTTTTTTGGTCGAGCCGAGTTTTCAGTCACGAGCTACTTCAAAGTGTTCTTTTTCTTTTTGGAAAACTTGGTAGGCCACCAGGTAGTTTTTCTGTTTTTTACTTATTTTGTTTTGCTTCGTTTTCCCACTTTTTAACCACAGCGCATTCAGTTTTCAAATATTTTGCGTTCAGCCGCCGCGTCGGAGAGCAGGAAGGCTAGAAAGAGTCAACAGGTGTCTAACAAGAAAAACGATATTGCTGGGTTATTTAATCATGAAAAGATCATTTCTAGTAAGATTTGCGCTTTAAGCTACCACATAGCTTAAGTCGGATAAGATTTCGCAGGATGCACGATAAAGAGCGGGTTCCGCCCTTATAAACAGTAAGAACTATAAATTACTATTTCGTTATAACCTCGTGAAAAGTTACTATGCTGACCGTTCCAACCTTCTCAAAATAGTAATAGTAACCTTCTCAACATAGTAACTAATACTAACTATTTGCTTACCACGCTCGGGAGCGTATTTAGCGCGGTACGATCTCTGTGACGTGGTTGGCCCGACCAGACCGCGGCACGATATTTTGACGAAAATAGAAAAATGTGTTACAGCCAAAAAGCCAGGATCCGTGACATCATGCGTAGTAACTACAGTAAGTAGGGTGGAACACGCTCAAGATGTCAATGTGTGGGAGGTAGTATGGATGAAAATCTAGACCATTGGGAGTGCAAATGGGAAAGTTTGGGTGGCCATAGGTAATAAATGTTAGGATTGAACGGAAGGGGAACGAATAAAGGGTGGGTACGTGCATAACCAATGTAGAACAGTTGGCGAGGCTCCTCCGGGTAATCCTGTCCCATAGGGGTAGTTGCAAGGCCGTATCCGGGGGTGGGGGGGGGTAGGGGGTTGACCCCCCCCCCGAAACTTAAAAAAATAGTCAATTTTATAGGCTTTTCCCTCTGATCTGTGTCTTTTTTGTACTTTTTGTCCGACCCGCAGGCAACCCGCCCTCCGAAAGGCAACCCCCCCCCCCCCGAAATAAATTCCTGGATACGGGCCTGGGTAGTTGTATATATTATTTTAGATTTCCTTTTTTGTGTTTAGTTTTATGTATTTGCCATGACCGGCTCTTAGAGCAAATAAATATCATCTCATATTCATTCATTCATTTTTTCTTACTACACAAACTACAGAACATAAATATAAGGCAAGAAACAAGACCCCCTGAAGCTATCTTGTTGGGTATCCACTACCTACCCGATGAAATATTCATCTCAAAATAGTACTATGAAGTCGTACGAAAAAGTAGCATGCAGTACTGACGATGCTATAAATGCTTCTACTTCAACGCTACCGTGTTACTGCATACTACTATATGCTACTATTAGCAAGACTGGATGCTACTATGGCAAGACAGGATGCTACTGGATACTACCACATAAGATTGGACCAGTCTGAGGCACATTAAATGATAGTATTCTTTGCTATTACACAGTATTACATGCACGTTTTCCTACTACTACCATACTACTACGCAGGCTACAAATTTTTCATCTGGTATACACTAACCTACACTGAAAATATTCACATTACAATAGTTACAAGTTTACAATACATTACAGGCATAAATAAACTACACATACAGAAAAATATTAACGGCAAAGAAAAAAGACAAACACACTGAAAAGAAAGAAAAAGAAAGGGAAGGAAATAGTAGACAAAAACGCGGAAGAATTATTTTTCTTTTTTCTATCGAGGTGAATTATAGCGAAAATAAAAAGAAAAGAATAAAAATGAAAGAGAAAAAACATAAATAGGATGGTTAAATATGGGTGCATTACCTACAGGTGAAGTTGAGTTTGAGTTGAACATAGTGTGACCCATCTGGCAGATAGGAAGATATCAGGCTAAAAAGAACACCAATATCCCTGACTGCCTTACTTAGGACTGCACGTTGCACCGAATGCAGAGGTCCAAGCTGGGAGCTCGAGCATTAACTGGTTTTACTGCCTTAGAGGGATTAATATCCCAGCTTCCGCCGTGGTTCTCATGCAAGCTCTGACTGTTACAGGCGGATTTTGAACAGTTTTACGTTTTACAACCGCCGTTAAAGTGTTCCGGTCCGGATGGTTGCAATGGCACAAGCTTTACTCCTTGTGGGAGAACTAATCCAGACAACTGCAAAGATTTCCAGGAGATAAAAGTTCAAGTAAGTATCCAGCGCCGGCAGTTAAAAGGCGGGAATTCAGATTTCTAGTGTAGTTCTAAGAAGGAATGGGTTTGGAGTCGAGAAGGGGGATTACACGTAGGAAGGTTAGAACGGTAAAGCAGCGGGAAGTTGGAGTAAAAAGGAAAGGGTGCTGGAAATACGTGTGTCTAAATAACGTTCAGTAGGCCCATTGTCTACATGATCTTGGACATCGGTGTAAGTCGGGAATAAGATTGTGTGTTCTCTTTGTTTTTCTTTGTTTACCTTAAAGTATCCCTCTCTTTAACTTACAGTATTTTAAAATATTTGAATACTTTAAAACTATGCTGTGCTTTCAACAAAGAACCCACGGTTTTTGGCTGTTTTAAGCCTTTCCCGAGACCCGCTGACTTGAAGCGAAAACAGGGAAATAATTTACGTAACCGGTTTTTGGGATCCCGAAACGTAAGTGGCGGGGTACCTATCAGGGTTGCCAAATATTTCTGGTCGAGAGTGTCACTTTTTCAGCCAAAAAGTGCCATTCGGTGTCATTTACAAATTCAGAAAGTGTCACAAAAAGTGTCACCTTTCAGATGTTTTCCACCAAGGAAATACTCAAAGGGAACGGGAGCGCAACCCCCTATGCTTCAACCTCCCGAGATCTAATTGCGTTTTTAAGTGACAGTTTTCAAACTGCCAATATTTATCCAATTTCTGTTTAAAAGAGGATATTAAGTACCGGTTTTGAACACTGGTCCGACTGATCGGCCCCCCTCCCAAAAAAAAACAAAAAAATCGTTGTTTACAGCGGAAACGCCGTTGTCGCCCATAACAGTAGAATGGATCTGAGAGCCAAGTCATTGCCAACAGAATCCCGGCATATAATCCAAGATAACAAGACCAAAGGTTT
The DNA here is from genome assembly GCA_023053575.1 of Branchinecta lynchi. Lineage (NCBI taxonomy): Eukaryota > Metazoa > Arthropoda > Branchiopoda > Anostraca > Branchinectidae > Branchinecta > Branchinecta lynchi. The sequence goes on along the minus strand of JAKZAP010000006.1, from coordinate 27,307,367 downwards.
CGATGGGATCCCAAAAATTCAATATTTGATCCAGACAATTGGGTCTTGTCTTCCCAGATCCAGTCTTCGCCAGACTCCGTGAACATTTTTACTATTAAAATTCAGAAACAGATTAAGTCCAAATAGCTAATCATCTGAGAAAACCAAGTGCAGATACGGATTCAACATGTGTGTTTACCCCTATAAATATCTGTTTTGACGAAAACTTCCTGCCTTACTTCTGGCAATTTCCCGGTTTCGGCCGAATTCCGGAACTACTTGCCCGGCGAAGAAAGAAAGCTAAAAAACGAACTCGGTGTATCTTCTCTCCCCTATTCGAACATCTAATCGACTTCCAAGAAAAATTTAACTTATAACAAATTTTCCAGTTCCAGCCGGGTTCCGGGCGAACTATATGTCCGGGTCAAAAATGATTGTTATACACGGAGTCAGCATCTCATACCCCTAAATCGGATATCTAATCAACTAAAAAAGACCTTTTAACTTTGACCAATTTTCCGGTTTTGGCCGGATTCCGGGTAAACTACTTGTCCGGCTAGAAAATGGTTTTCACATAGTTGATAGTTGTTCGTTTGTTTTTCCTTTACAATGCCTTAGGCTAGAATTTTATTAACGAATTTTACAAACCCATCAGAATTAATGAAGTGTCGTTTTTTATGCCACTGGTATGTCTGATGCTTTTGAGAAACATCACGTTTATTTACATTTGTCATTAAAATTGTACCTTACCTTACCTTACATAAGTGTTCAGCATGTCTTCTTGCACCTGAATTGAACATCTAGTCAACTTCAAATAAAACTTTTACTTTTAACAAACTTTCCGGTTTTGGGCGGGATTCCGGGCAAACTTCTTGTCCGGCGAGAAAAGGGTATTCAAATTCGTGTTCAGAATGCCTTCTTACCCCTTAATCGGCAATCATATTAGCTGTTTAAAAATATTTCGTTTGTCCCTTAATTTAAACCCTCAGCCCTAAATGTAGGGCTACAGAGCTCATGTATGAAGTCGACCTTTCCCTTGACCCAAAGGACCTTCCCACCAAATTTCATCAAAATATCTCATTCCCTTCGAGAGTTATCTCGCTCAGAGACAGACAGACAACTTTTGCGATGTCATAGGTATCCCTCCACTTACGTACACTTAGGTATTGGGATCCCAAAAACAAACACAACCTTTAGTTCAGATGAGAGATCAGACTACCACAATATTTACTTCAATCATACTTCTAAGGAATCTGTGTCGAAAGTACCGATTGAACCAGAGTTCTGGACAAGACTTCCGGTCACCCGTGCAGCTTAGTAGCCTAACTAACAGAAATTCGTATATCTATAAAATTGTACGACTAAATACTCAGAAAGTTTCACAAAAGTGTCATTTTAGCAAAAAGTGCCACATTTTGGCCTGAAAGTGTGGAAAGTTTCACGGACTTCAAAAAGTGTCAAAATGACACCAAAAGTGTCACTTTGGCAACCCTGGTACCTATGACATCGCAAAAGTTTACCGTCCGTCCGCCTGTCTGTCTGTGCGCACTATAACTCTCGAACGGAATGAGATATTTTGATGAAACTTGGTGTGAGGATTCTTTGGGTCTAGAGAAAGGTCAAGTTCGTAGATGGGCTCTGTAGCCCTACATGTAGGGGTGGGGGAGGGGGTTTAGATTAAGGGGCAAGTGAAATATTTTTAAACAGATAATGTGATAGTCGATTATGGAGTAAGAAGGCATGCTGAACACGATGGTGAAAACCTTTTTGTCATCGGACAAGTAGTTCGCCCGGAATCCGGCCAACACTGGAAAGTTTGTTATAAGTAAAAGTGTTATTTGAAGTTGATAAGATATTCGATTTAGGGGTAGGAGGACATGCTGAACTTGATGGTGTAAACCATTTTCTCGCCGGACAAGTAGTTCACCCGGAATCCGGCCAAAACCGGAAAGTTTGTTAAAAGTAAAACTTTTATTTGGAGTTGATTAGATGTTCGATTTAGCGATAAGAAGACATGCTGAAGAGTTGTGTGAAAACAGTTTTCTACCCGGGCAAGTAGTTCGCCTGGAATCCGGCCAAAACCGGAGAAAGTTAAAGTTTTATTTGTAGTTGATTAGATATCCGATTTAAGGGTAAGAAAAGATGCTGAATCCGTGTATGAAAATCATTTTTTACCCGGACATATAGTTGGATCGGAATCCGGCTGGAGTCTGAAAATTTGTTATAAGTTAAATTTTTATTTGAAGTTAATTAGATGTTCAATAGTGGGGAAAGAAGATACGCTTAGTTCGTTCCTGAGCTTTCTTTTTTCGCCCGACAAGTAGTTCCGGAATTTGGCTGAAACCGGGAAATTGGCAGAAGTGGCAGGAAGTTTTCGTCAAAACAGATGTGACTTGTAGGGGTATACACCCATGCTGAATCCATATCTGAACTTTGTTTTCTCAGATGATTTGCTATTTGGCCTTAATCTGTTTCTGAACTTTAGTAGTAAAAGTGTTCAAAGAGTCTGTCGAAGACAAGACCCAATTGTCTGGATCAAATATTGGAAGTTTTGGGATCCCATCGAAACCTTTGGTCTTGTTCTGATGGAAAAACTCCTTGTAGACAACCGTCGACAGCGTGATACACATCGAAGATAGCAAAACACAAGAGAGTGACAAAATGAGCGTGGTTTAGTAAGAGGGGTTACATTGTACCTTACGAAATTGGTGTCTCCGGGTTTAGAAAAATATGCAGTGATTATGGAAGTAGTTTGCATTGGTATTATAGGTAAGACAGGTCCTTTAAATTACCTTTAATCACAGCTTAGAGAGAAATAAGGAACTTTGATCCTATTGAATCACTCCTTGGGATGGCTGTTGCATCTCTAGTTGGTTACAATCTAATGGATGATCCTGGTGCATCCCAGTGAAATCTCCGCACTCCACTCAGCATCCAAACGGCGTTTGAATGCAACTTTCGATTCAGCAGCAACATTGTCCTCCTGAGGTCGTTCCAGAGGGTTTCAATTTTCTTTGTTGTAACTTCTTGTTCTATCGACTTTCGTTCAGTAATTTAGGACGGTCTCCGACATAGAGGGCCCGGAGAAAAGTTGCCAAGTCACCTCCGTCTCGGCTAGTCTTTTTTAGCCATTAGTCTAGTATGATATTTATTTATGTTTGAGTCAGATTATACGGTAACTATACTCTATCCCTTGTCTTTACCTCTCTGGCATTTCGGCGATCCATATCTTAGGAGCTGGGATATTGACGATATTGTGGCAGGAAATTCAAAAGCTACCAGCAACGCTTGATAAAAAAGGATATATTTGAGATGTCACCAATAAGTCAAGCCGCAGATGCAGTTTACCTGATGGTTCTTGTGTGTCATCAGATGTTCCATGTTTTAAGTGCCTATTACAAGTTTTTCTTTGTGGAATAGTGTTGTGAAGCTTGATTAACTTGCTTTATAAAATGTACAAGAATATGCAACAAGTTTATAAAAATAACATAACTACAAAAATAATTAAAAAACAAATAGCCTATTCAAACCTTAGACAAGCTGATTTATGCATAAAATAAAGATCTACTAGGTGTTATAAGAAACATCACTTTTATCTTTGTCCAAGCTAGTAAATTGAGCATGTACTGTCCCAAAATATTACGCTTTGAAATATCACAGAGAGAAAACTGTTGAAAAAGCTGCTGAGCTAGGGGGTAAGCATTGTTCCTATGTTGTTACAGAGTGGGATTGGGGTAGTTTGATGTGCCCATTGAACTTTAAAAAGTTATATATATATATATAAATTAAAAATATTAAGAGTGTCTTAGTGTGTATACGCGCATGTATGACTGTTCACTTTTTGTTTCGTTTTGTTGCATGATGGCCGGATGGCTTTAATGTGCAAATAAATCATTCATTCATTCATTTATTCATATAGGCTACGTGTAGATTTTTGTTATGACGCAAACACGAGTAATTGACTTGTCCTGTATGTGTTATGTGTTAAATAAACTTAATTGTAGTTTTTTGGAAGAATCCAAGGACGGATTTGAAAAGCAGTGAAATTAATAAAAAGTCCTCCTGCAGCCTTTTCTTACACCCAGAGTTTTATAGGGTTTGCTTAAGTCACGTGTCTGAGCTTGAGCCCTTTTATTGACTTCAAGATGATTATAAGAATAACATTTTGGAACAAAATTATTGTTGGATTTCATCCATATCAGCGTTGCTGGGTAGGAAGAAAATAAGAACAAAATTTTTTCTTTTGGGGAAGGGGGTCATTTTTTTGACCTTTTGACTAGCGTCTCAGAACCAAATAGTTGAGTCCACTTCATTGTTTTCGGGTAGGAAGACAATATTAATTTTTGTCCTCTCGAAGACTCAGTTAACACAAGCCACTATAAGTAAGTGTAGATAGATAGATACATATTTATTAATACTGAAAGCCCTAAAGGGCCATGGTTAATACAAATACAGAAAAAAAGAAAAACTAACTTCAATAACAAAAATTTCCAAATTAATCCAACAAATAAATTTCAAATAATATAATCCAATACATACCCCTTTCATCCTAACTGGCCTTACAAAAATGTTCTCTATGTGCTATGCCCAAACTAACCAACCTTCCCAAATTCTTTATCCCCACAAAATTTCTATCCTTCAAAATAATCTCCACACATTCCTCCCTTTCAAAACTCCCCGGATAAATTTCATAACTCTTTACAAAAACACAGAAAATGCAGTAACTCCTCATTTCTATCTCCACATCGGACAATAATAAGGGCCACCATTCGACCTCACCCTCCCTAAATACCTCCTCCTATCTCCAAGTGGTGAAAATAATTATAACCCACAAAATGTTTTACAACAAAAGAGAGAGGAGTAGAGATTAATAGAAAAATGAAAAGAAAAAAAGACAACAGGAGAATAACGCACTAAACATGCAAGAGGCCTCCAACTATCAGTAAAAAAAAGTCTAATTAGTCGCTGATGCGGCACAGAGGTAGAGATCATCAAGAAAATCAAGAAAAATCGGAAATCAAGATTGAATAGGCCATGAGCCGTGCAAATAGACAGAAGTCCTCATTCCCCCATGTCATGATACACACCGCAAGGGACGGGCTCGGATCCACGAGTTTGTTAGTCCGAGTGATGTTATAACAATATTATCAAATTCGTTTTACTCCATGTTGTGGTTGTGTCACACGCAGGGGTGTCTCAACTAGGGGGAGGGGAAGGGGGTGGGGACGCCCCTCGAATGTTATCGGCCAGTCGGTAAAAAATAGCCGACTCGGCGCGTAGAGCCGCGATTTTTCTTGGAAACAGTCGATTTTTTTCTTAGCATCAGTCGTTTAGTAAAAAAGAAGTCGGTTTCTTCTTACAAATATTAGTTTTTATGGCACTTGCCTTCCGGCCAAGTGCCATATACCGATCACTTTTCCGTCGGTCGGTCAGTCCGGTGTTTGCGGGTTAGGGTACTTCCAGATGTGCTAGGACGATGAAACTCGGCAGGTATATTAGGGACCCGACCAGACTAACTTGAAAGTAGTCCTTGCCCGATCCGATCATCGTGGAGGGAGGGGGAGTCGGCGGAACCCGGAAAATAGGAGGGGCATGCATAACTTTCAAATGGGTGATCGCATCTTGATCAAACTTGATATCTGGAAAGACCTCGTGTCTCTGATGTCTCATTTCATGTCCGGACAGGATCCGATGAATCTTGTGGAGGGGGGGGGGTCGGAGTTGGGAACCGGAAATCGTGTCAAACTCTCAGAGTGGAGCGATCGGGATGAAACTTGGTGGGAAGAACAAGCACAAGCTCTAGATACATAACTGACGGAAATGGGTCGGATTCGGACACTGTGGGGGGAGTTGCAGGGGGGGGGGTCCGAAATTCCGACGATCCGTAGTTAATGTACTTGGTAGGAATATCAGGGACCCGACCAGATTAACTTGGAAAGAGTCACTCCCCTGATCCAACCATCGTGGGGGGGGGGGGGGAGACGGTGGAATTCGGAAATTAGTGTCATGCATAACTTTCGAATGGTTCATTGGATCTTAATGAAACTTGATATGTTGAGAGATCTCACGTCTCAGATGTCCCGTTTCAAGTCTTCAAGAACTAGGGGGTGGGGGTGGAGGGGAGAACCGGAAATCTTGTGACACGCAGAGAGTGGAGCGATCAGGATGAAACTTGGTAGGAAGTACAGGCACAAGTCCTAGGTGCATCAGACAGAATCGGACCGGATTCGAGTACCGAGGGGGGGGGGGGGTGGAGCTGTAGGGGGGGGGGGGGGGTCCGGAATTCCGGTTATCGTGAGTTAAGGTATATCCAGATGTTCTAGGGCGATCAAACTTTTGCTGGAGCATTAGCCTAGAAACTTCACATCATTGGGTTAGACATCGTCACTTCTCCGATCCAACCATCCCTTAAAGAATTCATCTTAACCGCAAAATACAAAAATACTTTAGCAAAATTTACTTTCCCTTGATTGCCATGAGCACATGATCCTTTTTGGCTCAATGGTATTGCTTAGAAATTATTTTTAAGCACCTTTAAAGTGCGCATCTTAACCGAAAAAGTGAAAAAAAAAACTTTGACCATCACTTCCATCCTCTGAACCAGCCTTGCAAGTGTGGCGCATCTTAACCGAAAGTGAAAAAAAATACTTTTGACCATCACTTCCATCTGACCCGGCCTGCAAGTGCCATATGAGCTTCGAGCTCTTGTTCTTGCAATCAGTCGATTTTTGTCACACATTCGGGTTTTATGGCACTTGAATTCCGGCCAAGTGCCATTTAGCGATCACTTTTCCGTCGGTCGGTCGGTCCGGTGATCGCGAGTTAGGGTACTTCCAAATGTTCTAGGATGTTGAAACTTGGCAGACCTATCAGGGATCCGACCAGACTGACTTAGAAATAGTCACTCCCCTGATTCGACCATCGTGAGGGGAGTAGAGGGAGGGGGCATCCGGAATATTGAGCCATGCGTAACTTTCGAACGGGTGATTGGATCTGAAGGAAACTTGATATGTGGGAAGAAAACATGCCTCACATATCCCATTTTACGTCCGAACCGGATCCGACAATTGTGGGCGGAGTTGGAGAGGGGGGGGGGTACCAGAAGTGTCGTGACACGGTTAGAGTGGAGGGATCGGGATGAAACTTGGTGAGAAGAACAAGCACATATCTGACAGGGGAGTCCCGAGCCTATCTCCATTGAGGGGGCGAACCTGGTAAAAGTTAACCGAATCGGTACCTGATATTGACCGAATTTATAATTTTTTTCTAAAACACAGCGATTTGCCTTCAAGAAGCTATGATGTAAAAAGTTGCATAGTATGTACAAGATCAAATCTAAAGAGAAAATTTGGCGTGTTTTCACGCTCTTCCACTTCTGTTTTTTTTTTTTTCAGGGATACGCCGTCACTAGCGTTTTACCTTTGGGGGACGTCGAGTTTTGCCAACAGGACTTGAAAATGTGCCAACAAAAAACGCAGTTGCTGCCAGCGACAGCGTCGTGAACGGGTGTACCCATGAAAAATTAAAGCGCCGCAGGCCAAATATTTTGAATCCGCCTTTTTTCTGTCAAATTCTAGCTTTTAACGTAGTTCAAGCACCCCAAAATTCCCAGCCTCAAACGTCTAAATAGTGAAGACTGCTAAATGTGCCGCAGGCGTAATTTTTTGGAAATACTCATGATCAAAGTGTCTTCCGATCCAAGGCTACCTATTAAACCACAGAACTGCCTGGCCAAAAGAGGGTCCATCCAGGGTAAAGTAGATCTAAAGTAAATTTATTCTGAATTTACAGCATATAAAAATAGGCTAGTTTTCACGTCAGGAGACGTGCTTATTCCTGAAGTTCTGCAACCATTAGAAATAGAAGTTAAGTAAGGAATGGAACCAGTTGAAGCTACCGTTAAATGGTATAGAATAAGAGCTAAATAAATGCCACTTAAATTACCAAGCACAGTAACTGGGGTGAACCAAATAGTGAATCCGCACTACCGAAAAATTAACTGAAAAAAAAAAGAAAGAGCAAATCGGGAGCGGTATAACGACCGAATAATGGAATAAACTCTTGGTAGAACCACCTAAAACTACCGAATGTGGTTAGTCTGGTAACAGATGCGGGCCAAACAAAAATCAGGTGAATTACAGAATTCGGTAACGAATTAGAACCAAATGAATCTGATTAATCACCGAATTATTACATGGATTGACCGAATGCGATAGAACAGATACGGACTTGAGAAAAGTCCGGTGAACAACCGAATTCGCTAACGAATGAGACCAAATAAATACGTAGGGACGTACCGAATGCGGTGAAATCGACTCGGACTGAACAAAAGCACGATGAATTGTCGAATTCGGTCACGAATTAGAACCAAATGAATCTGATTATGGACGGAATTATGAAGTTGACTGATCGAATGCGATAGAACAGATACGGACTTGAGAAAAGTCCGGTGAACAACCGAAGTCGCTAACGAATGTGACCAAATAAATACGTTAAATAACCAAATTTACGTAGGGACGTACCAAATGTGGCGAAATCGAGTGGGACTGAACAAAAGTTGGATTAATTACCAAATTCGATAAAGAATGGGAACCAATAAACCCTTTAAATCGCCTAATTTGGAAATTTGGGTACAACAGATTTTATAAAACAGGCATCATGACTTCGCCGCAATGCCCGTTTTGACCGAATTTCGCCTTCGGCGAAATTTGACCGAATGCCTAAAACGTAGGAGGGGCGCTGCGCCCCCCCCCCCTCGGGACGCCCCTGATCCTTGATACATCGTTTACATAACCCATTGGATCCGGGCACTGTGGGGGGGGGGGATATATGCTGCCGGATTTCCGGTTGTCACGGGTTAAGGTACTTCCAGATGTGCTAGGATGACGAAACTTGACAGGGACCCGACCAAACTGACTTGGCGATAGTCACTTCACCGATTTGACCATCATGGGGAGAGTGAAGTAATCCGTAGAGAGTAATCCGGAATATTGAGGCATGCGTAACTTTCGAACGGGTGATCGGATCTGAATGAAACTTGATATGTGGGAAGAAAACATGCCTAGCATATCCCGTTTTACTTCCGGACCGGATTCGACAGCTGTGGGGGGAGTTAGAGTGGGGTACCGGAAATATCGTGACACGCTTAGAGTGGAAGGATCGGGATGAAACTTTGTGGGAAGAACAGGCACATATCCTTGTTACATTGTTGACATAACCGGATCAGATCCGTGCACTGTGGAGGGGGGGGGGGGAGGCTGGGTCCCGAATTTCCGGTTATCACGGACTAAGGTACTTCCAGATGTGCTAGGACGATGAAACTTGGCAGACTTTTCAGGGACCCGATAAGGTTGACTTCAGAAAAGTCATTTCCCCGATCCGAACATCGGGGGGGGGGAGGGGGGGGGAGGAGGGATATCCGGGATCTTCAGGCAAGCATAACTTTCGAACGGGACATCAGACACAAACAAAACTTGACAGTTGGAAAGAGCTCGTGTCGCGGATTTACCATTTGGTATCCCAGACCGGATCTGATAACTCTGGGGGGGGGGGGGGCAGGATCGGAGGGGGATCGAAAATCTCGAAACAAGCTTAGAGCGGTGGGACTGGAACAAATCTTAGCTGTTACCCTCACCCTCGACGTATGCTTGCAAGTGCGATATGAGCTTACAGCTCTTGTTCTCAATAATGGTCGTTTTTATCTGCAAAAATAGTCGGTAAAAATGACCAGCCAGTCGGTAAATACCTTCCCCCCCCAAAAAAAAACATGTTGGCTAGTATCGCCTCTGGTTACATGAATAGGCTATTTAAGAGTTAGATTGTGCTTCTAATCTTAAAGGACCCCTCTTACCTATAAACTGCTTCAGTGTACGTCCCTCTTCGATCCATTCACTGTCATTTTTGAGATTTCAAACTATCCAACCGAAAGACAGAACGCCGATTGTTAGATTTGCACTGTTACCTGGTCCGTTACCTGGTCTCGTTGGTGAGAAATTAGAATCAGAGATGGGCGAATCCGATCAGGAGAGGATTCGAATCTGAGTCCAAGGCTAGGTCTGAATATCGAATCGGATTCAAATCCGACCTTAAAAAAATCAAATCATATACATAGGTTATAGTTTAAAAATCAAAGGTGATAAAAACACTGATATCTGATGCAAACAGGTAACATGATAGATTATTAAGGATGGTTGGTAGCGAGAATCAAAAAGTTGGATTGCCGACTGATTGCCGAAAAATTGGGAAATGGAAACTGCAAGGATGTAGATTAGAAATTTGAGCGGGTTTGTAAGATTAAGGGTTTGGCATCCGAGTCCAAATCGAGCCTGAAGCAGAAGATTCGAATCTGGCCAAAGGACAAATCCTGGATTCGAATCGATCTCCGATTAGAATACTGGGATAGAAACTGTACCTACTGCTACTTGTGCTTTAAGACTCCGAGCTGTAAGTTTGATTTTCTTTTGTTTTAGGAACACGTGCAAAAGCTATCTCTTGGAAGCATACCCAGATCTATCTGGGTTACTGTTGAAGATGACTTAGTTGATCGATGTAAAGCCGGGGACGACGTTTGCGTAACGTAAGTGTGCTACTATTTTTCTCGTTTCTCACATTCTCGCAACACTGTAAAAAGTTTCTCCGAGTAAGAATTAAAGTTAACTGCAGTATTTGCTACTGGGATTATTCTTATCTCTACTGAGATAAGATTAATCTGATTGGAGATAAGATTATGTTTTTAGGGACAAGATTAATCCCAGTAGCAAATACGGCAAGATTGTTTGTTACAATGAAGACAAAATTTAGGCGAGAAAAGTACACATCAACAACAAAAGCACCGCTGTTCAAGGGGTTGCCCATTCTCAAAATCGCTGTACACCGGGTGGCGCCCGTGGCGGAAGGGTGGCGTGCGTGGTGGAAGGATGGCGTGCGTGGCGGAAGGGTGGCGCGCGTGGTGGAAAATAGCTATTTTTGAGCAAGAGATGGGCGAATGACGCGCGTGGCGGAAGGGTAAGGGTGGTGCGCGTGGCGGATGGGTGGCGGATAAGTGGCGCTGTTAGCCTGTATCTCAGTCAGGATGTCAAAAAAAAAACATCAGTGAAAATACCAAAAACACCACTGAATATCAGAGGGCTCCTCAGAATTCGTCTTTTTTCGTTAATGTTGTAGATTCCACTCTTTACCAAGAACAGATATGCCGTTGGAGCCTCCGTCTTTGGTCCCATGCAGCGACTATGGATAGCCAGACAAAACTGAGCTGACCTAGAGGTATTTGCTGAGCTTTGAGATGATGCCCGTCTACCTCTCTCTTCGTCGTTGCGCATATCAGAGAAAAAGTGCAGGAGTCGCGCTGACCCGCTCTGCAGCGCGTCCAGAAAACCAATCATTCTTTTACTTTGGAAATTTCTTCTCCGAGGCTTTACTGCAATATAGCTGTTTGTAGAGGTACCGAATTGTGATGTTCCGCGCAGGTTCCGTCAAGGTGTAGCAATCTATTCGACTCCGCATGGTCGGCTTACAGAAATAGGGAGACGGAGGCTCTGGTGCTTTATTTGTTTATTTGTTACAAAAAAGAAATTTCCAAAGTAAAAGAATAATCGGTTGTCTGGGCTTTATTTGTTCTTGTCTTTACGTCTATATGAAGCTTTTGTAGAAACACCAGATCACTTGCCGGATCAGTCGTTGCGTTTTTGCAGATACCATGGTATCTGATACCACGGTATCTAATACCACGTTATCTGATACCAAGGTATATGATACCACAGTATCTGACACCACGGTCTAAAGTCGTTTTTGCAGTTATCGTGGTATCCAGTGGCGAAACTAGCACATTTTCGTGGGGGGGGGGGGGCAAGCCCAGAATTTACCGACAAGATTTAACGATTTACCGACAAAAAGTGCCGCGCGGCAACGGTGCACGTTCCCCGTGAAGGATCTTACAACCGTTGTAACAGTAAGTTGTACCATATCAATTGAGATGGTTTTCTACTGAAACTAATGAATTCCAATGGTTATCACACAGAACCAGGAACATACTATGCAGTCAGTAGTCTTACAAATCAGAAAAGTAGTGATAGACACCGCAACAGATTACTTCAGTGCTTGAAGATTTACGCGGCTGTCTTTTTCGCTTGTAAACTAAGCGGTTTTTGAGGGGTCCAAAACAGCATCTAAAAGTTCGTAAAGTTTTTCTGTCCGTCTGTTACCATGATAACTCTCAAAGGGGTTGAGATATTTTGTTGAAATTCGGTATGAGGATGTGCTGCATCAAAGCACAGGTGAAGTGAACGGGCAATCCAGTTTTACGGAAACTTGATGGCTGATGAGAGCAGATGTCCTAAATTTGCTGCTTCTTTGTCCGAACGAAATCCGACAACTGAGTGGAAGGTAGGAGGGTTCAGAGTAACTGTGTGATGTGACGCTTTTAAAACCAAACGTGTGCATTGGCGTTAGAAACTGCTCGGATTAGACTGAAACTTGCCCAAAATGTTCAGTTATCCGCGTCCGAGAACAGTGTTGCAAGGAGGTCCCAGAAATATTGTAATACGAGTAGGGGTCGAACGGATAGAGTGATTGGGATAAAACTTGAAAGGTACAGAACTCATGGGACCTATACAAGTAATTTGAGTCCGAAACCGGATCTGACGTCCGTCAGGTGAAGGTAGGGCTGAGGGGTACCGGACCGGTACGCCCACTGGAAATGTTTCGGAATTTTTGCGTGCCAAATATTTACCGTTTATGTCTCCGAACCTCTTCTTGCCATTCTGGTCGTGCTGTTTGGGGGATTAGAGGTGGGTCCTGGACATTTTCTTAAACGCTTAGGGACAACATCGGTTGGACGATTGAGATAAACTTAGCAATACTAGACTTATAGACTTAATTGTGTTATTCAGATATCCTTACCTGATCCAACCTCGGTGGGCCGAGTTGGCGGGGGTATCACTGACGGGAATTTGAATCTCATAAATCATTGAATAAATTGAACTATTTCCCGGAATGGTCAACATCCAGATCAACCCAAAAGGGCAGTTTATGGGTGGGAACAGAGAAATCACTCAAGAACAATTCGATGAAACAGATTTGCCGAAGTGGTTTGTTAACCGTCAAGGAACAGAAAGGAACGATGCAGTGTTTGGTTAGTCCATTTTCGGATTTACCGACGAGAATATTCCAGTCACCACATCATAAAGTATCGCACTGACGAATAGTTCAAAAAGACTGAATTTAACGACACGATTTTTTATCCATTCCGGATGTAAACAGACCGAAAAAGAGAGTTCCCATTTTACCGACAAGACTTTTCCCAGTCATTGTATCGAAAGATGAAAAACAATCGATCCGATCGTCGGCTTGATTTCCCGACAAGGCTTTTGTGGATATCATCTCCGCACCGACAAAAGTTCTGATTTCCAGACAAAAAGCTTCCTGATTTCCGACAGAGCTTATGTCGGTATCAGAAACGGTGTTAGGAAATTTTTTTGTTTTATCAGAGCTCTTGCCGGTACTGAAAACAGAATCCCTGCACCGTCTCCGCACCGATAAACGCTGTCGATTTCCAAACAAGAAGTTTCCTGACGTTGCCGATTTCATTACAGTTTCATGATTTACCGACAGCGTTTTCATCAGTATCAGAAACGAAATGAGGAAAGTGTTTTCACAGAGCTCTTACCAGTACTGAAAATCGAATCTACGCACTGTCTCCGCATCGAGAAATTCCAACAAGAAGTTTCTGGCTTACCGATAGAGATTTTGTCGGTATCAGAAACGGAATGCTAAAGCGTGCCGTACCGACAAACGCTGCCTATTTCTCAACGGGAAGTTTCCTGTCTTACCGACAGAGCTTTTGTCGGTATCAGAAACGATATGATAAAAGAGTTTGTCAGTGCCTCGCACCGACAAACACTGCTGATTATCCGACAAGATTTTTTGTGGGGGGGGGGGCAGCCGCCCCCCCCACGCCCCCCCCCCCCTAGTTTCGCCACTGGTGGTATCTGATACCACGGACAAAAGGCGTTTTTGCAGTTATCGTGGTGTCTGGCCAGTTATCATGGTATCTGTTATTCAGATACCAAAGCCCGACCGTGGTAACTCGTCGTGGTATCTGAAAAGTCGTCTCACTTTCATCAGATTTTGTCAGATTGGTGAGAAAGAAGTTTGGTACTTAGCGATGTGACTGAATATCTGTTTTTCTTTTGGGATGACTTCGAAAAGCGTAGTTTCGTCAATTGTCGTTTTTGCAGAGCAACCGTATATCATATACCACGGTAACTGCAAAAACGACTAATTGCAGATCCAGTTACCGTGGTAACAGATGCCATAGTATCTGCAAAAACGCAACTAATTATTAACGAACCTTCAGTTTAGATCGCGTGCGTTTGAAGCAGGGCCACTTGACTCAAATAAAATGCACTGTCCAAGTACCAAAAAGGTACTACCAGGGGAGAAAATGTACTACCTAAAGATTTTTTTTTTGCGTGTTGCGCTTCGCGCAACACGCGCGTTGTCTTCCCCTGCCGCTACTGTAAATGCCTTTCGTATGACCCTATAAATATGGCCTGAATCGAACCTGCGTCAAAACTAGGGTTTTTCCTACTTGAACAAATTCCGGTTAGGTAAAATCTATAGAAATATTGTATCATTTCTTAAAACAGAAAACGAAATCATCCTCTTTTCTCCTCTTCTTGTCTGTTCTTGCAGATTGGCCTATTGCAATTAGGAGACAAGGGCAGGGGCGTCACGACTGGGGGGACGCCCCCCCCCCAGTGTTGTCGGCCAGTCGATAAAAAGTAACCGAGTCTGCGCGAAGCGCCGCGATTTTTCGTCAAAAACAGTTGATTTTTTTCATGAAAACAGTCGGTTATCCTGAAGATCAGTCTATTTTTCGTCAAAACAGTCTGTTTTTCCAAAAATCGGTTGAATTTTTTCAAAACCATATTTTTTTTCTTCTTGAAAACAGCCGGTAAAAGTAGGTAAGTCGGTAAACGCCTTGCCCCCCCCCCCCCCCCCCCCGAAAAAAAAGAAAAAATTTGGCTAGTAACAACTCTGGGCAAGGGATCAAAAATGTATTTAATAATGTGCACAAATGCGTGATGTAGTATTTCGTGACAGTTCTAAGACCCGAAGATGCGGTTTGGAGAAAAGCGCTAACAGTTTCAAGAACTTATGACACCAGGACCCTTGCCGATAAGGATCGAAATATAGCTACAATAAAATTCAGCTGACGTATCCATTTTGCACTGTCAAATATTGACTTAACTAGATGTTTCAGCCAAAATGTTTACCAAATGTTTCAGATAAAATGAGTGAAATGCAACTAGCCCCACATCATCTTAGACATAAATTTGTAAAAAAAAAAAAAAAAAAAATAAGTAGTAGCTTTCATAAAATGTACTACGAAAGTACTACTTTTTTCAAATGTACTACCAACTCACTACTTTGAAAAAAAATGTACTAAAAAGAGTACAATTGTACTACCGGTGGCAACCCTGGTTTGAAGCAGACGTTTGGGAACCAGCTTGAAGCCGCTTTCACGTTGACGCGCTGAGCCTTTCACACTGAGCTACGCCATCTCTGTGTCGCGCATGCTGTGACGCAATGCATAGCTGGCGCAGACAAATTAATCGCAAGAATAGAACTTGGTTCTATTCTTGCCTTGTGTCGACTCGTACGCATCAGATTTTTCAGTGAAAAAGGGAAATTTTTAAAGAAAAACTAAAGAAAACGTACCAATGATGAAGAAAAACTTTATACTGATTAAAGACCGAAAATTCAGCAGAAGAAATCGAGGAAAGAAAATGTAAATACGCATCCAGCGTGAAAAGTTCTAGCGCAGGTGTGAAAGGTACGCTACGCAACCTGTACGCAGCGCAAGATAAATGCATACGCGACGCATCGGAACGACGCGTCTGTGTGAAAGTGGCTTAATATGCGAAGACGCGTTTCTAACGACTCCAGTAGAAGCCTAACCCTCTCGTGGCATCAAAATACGCTGCTTTCGGTTAAAAACAGCTGCTCTCTGTAGCCTGTATCATGATATCAGCAATCTGTTCCTTCTATGAAAGTATCGTAAACACTAGAAATAGATTCAATTCATTCAGGTTACTAGCAACTGGCTTAAACGTTGCACACAACTGAGATGCGGTTCGGCAACGTCGAGATTCTCATTTTTGTTTCCCGCGAGCATAATGAATCATCACTGGACAATCGGCAATTGTATTATCTCCCATTTTTATGGCACTTGCCCTTCGGCCAAGTGCCATATAGCGATCGCAATTTCTGTCCGTCCGTCGGTCTGTCGGTCTGTCGGTCTGTCGGTCTGTCGGTCTGTCGGTCTGTCGGTCTGTCGGTCTGTCGGTCTGTCGGTCTGTCCAGGTTTTGCTAGTTCGGGCACTTCCACATAAGCTAGGATGATAAAACTTGGCAGGCATATCAGGGACCCCAAATGATTAAGTTGGAAATAGTCACTTCCCCGATCCGAGCACCGTGGGGGGAGTGGAGGGAGGGGGAATCCGGAATCTTGAGGTATTTTTAACTTTTGAACGGGTGATCGGATCTCGATGAAACTTGATATTTGGAACGACCTCATGCCTCAGACGACCCACTTAAAATCCGGACCGGATCCGGTGACTTTTGGGGGGAGCTGGAGGGGGCAACCGGAAATCTTGGGAAACGCTATTAGTGGAGGGATCGAGATGAAACTTGGTGGGAAGACACCTAGCAAACACTAGATACATCGTTGACATAACCGAGCCGATTCGGGCACTGTGGGGGGGAGTGGAGGGAGGGGGAATCCGGAATCTTGAGGTATTTATAACTTTTGAACGGTGATCGGATCTCGATGGAACTTGATATTTGGAAAGACCTCATGCCTCAGACGACCTACTTAAAATCCGGACCGGATCCGGTGACTTTTGGGGGGAGCTGGAGGGGGCAACCGGAAATCTTGGGAAACGCTATGAGTGGAGGGATCGAGATGAAACTTGGTGGGAAGACACCTAGCAAACACTAGATACATCATTGACATAACCGAGCCGATTCGGGTACTGTGGGGGGAGTAGAGGGAGGGGGAATCCGGAATCTTGAGGTATTTATAACTTTTGAACGGGTGATCGGATCTCGATGGAACTTGATATTTGGAAAGACCTCATGCCTCAGACGACCTACTTAAAATCCTTACCGGATCCGGTGACTTTTGGGGGGAGCTGGAGGGGGCAACCGGAAATCTTGGGAAACGCTATGAGTGGAGGGATCGAGATGAAACTTGGTGGGAAGACACCTAGCAAACACTAGATACATCATTGACATAACCGAGCCGATTCGGGTAATGTGGGGGGAGTAGAGGGAGGGGGAATCCGGAATCTTGAGGTATTTATAACTTTTGAACGGGTGATCGGATCTCGATGGAACTTGATATTTGGAAAGACCTCATCCCTCAGACGACCCACTTAAAATCTGGACCGGATCCGGTGATTTTTGGGGGGAGCTGGAGGGGGCAACCGGAAATCTTGGGAAACGCTATGAGTGGAGGGATCGAGATGAAACTTGGTGGGAAGACACCTAGCAAACACTAGATACATCGTTGACATAACCGAGCCGATTCGGGCACTGTGGGGGAGTAGAGGGAGGGGGAATCCGGAATCTTGAGGTATTTATAACTTTTGAACGGGGGATCGGATCTCGATGGAACTTGATATTTGGAAAGACCTTATCCCTCAGACGACCCACTTAAAATCTGGACCGGATCCGGTGATTTTTGGGGGGAGCTGGAGGGGGCAACCGGAAATCTTGGGAAACGCTATGAGTGGAGGGATCGAGATGAAACTTGGTGGGAAGACACCTAGCAAACACTAGATACATCGTTGACATAACCGAGCCAATTCGGGCACTGTGGGGGGAGTGGAGGGAGGGGGAATCCGGAATCTTGAGGTATTTATAACTTTTGAATGGGTGATCGGATCTCGATGGAACTTGATATTTGGAAAGACCTCATGCCTCAGACGACCTACTTAAAATCCGGACCGGATCCGGTGACTTTTGGGGGGAGCTGGAGGGGGCAACCGGAAATCTTGGGAAACGCTATGAGTGGAGGGATCGAGATGAAACTTGGTGGGAAGACACCTAGCAAACACTAGATACATCATTGACATAACCGAGCCGATTCGGGTACTGTGGGGGGAGTAGAGGGAGGGGGAATCCGGAATCTTGAGGTATTTATAACTTTTGAACGGGTGATCGGATATCGATGGAACTTGATATTTGGAAAGACCTCATGCCTCAGACGACCTACTTAAAATCCTTACCGGATCCGGTGACTTTTGGGGGGAGCTGGAGGGGGCAACCGGAAATCTTGGGAAACGCTATGAGTGGAGGGATCGAGATGAAACTTGGTGGGAAGACACCTAGCAAACACTAGATACATCATTGACATAACCGAGCCGATTCGGGTAATGTGGGGGGAGTAGAGGGAGGGGGAATCCGGAATCTTGAGGTATTTATAACTTTTGAACGGGTGATCGGATCTCGATGGAACTTGATATTTGGAAAGACCTCATCCCTCAGACGACCCACTTAAAATCTGGACCGGATCCGGTGACTTTTGGGGGGAGCTGGAGGGGGCAACCGGAAATCTTTGGAAACGCTATGAGTGGAGGGATCGAGATGAAACTTGGTGGGAAGACACCTAGCAAACACTAGATACATCATTGACATAACCGAGCCGATTCGGGCACTGTCGGGGGAGTGGAGGGAGGGGGAATCCGGAATCTTGAGGTATTTATAACTTTTGAACGGGTGACCGGATCTCGATGAAACTTGATATTTGGAAAGACCTCATGCCTCAGACGACCCACTTAAAATCCGGAACGGATCCGGTGACTTTTGGGGGGAGGTGGAGGGGAGAACCGGTAATATTGGAAAACGCTATGAGTGGAGGGATCGAGATGAAACTTGGTGGGAAGACACCTAGCAAACACTAGATATATCATTGACATAACCGAGCCGTGCCTACTCGTAACAAGTGCCATATGAGCTCGTAGCTCTTGTTAAATATAAGCATATGTAATAAGCTCGTCTTGGCGAATACTGCGTCCTTTCATTTTTATTTCTGTTCTCGCTCGAAATTGACTGTTGTGTCGGACAAGAACGTTTCGTGCCTGAAATGTTTGCTGACATCCATGATGGAGAAAAAGGGAGGCTTGTGTCAAGCACACACCTTGTATGGGTTAGAACGTTAAATTAGGACTATAAGTTCTTGATTTTGACCCATACGACATGGGGCGCGTTTGTAACCACTTTTATAGAAGCGTTGTAATGGTGTAGAGTTTGCTTCAGCTTATTATACGCGACCCGTGACGTTTTTGTGACGTCATGAAAGAAATAGGTAAATTCGATTAAATTAATATTTTAGAAAATGTATATTTGTATCTATGTATATAGAGCCGAGAGGCCAGCGAGGCGCCAGACCCGTTTACATTTATAAGCACTTCTAGAGACAATCAATTCCGTTAGTAAATGGAAAATATAGTCTGTGATGATGGTGATGATGATTTTATTCATGACCCGTCAAAATAAACAAGGCACAAAGACGGAGTAAATAATAAGGACAAAAGAGAAAAAGAAAGAAATATATAAATTCAAAATAAAGTCTGTAAAAATATAGACTTCTCGTGTGACATCACGGGCTGCGAATAATCGGCTTAAGTATAGTCAACACCGTTGTAACCAGTTGCTGGGTGTACCATTGTTTATCTGGTGTTTATCTGGTATTATTTGTCATTTGTCATTAGCCATTTTATATCCCGTTGAAAGTGCTATGTTGACTTACCTTTGCTAGCCATCTTTGCTATTTTGGTCAATAAACGATATATATATATAAGCCTGACCCTTGTGTCCTTCAGTTTGTCGGTATTTGTCGTACACGTGCCAGGTGCAGTTTATTATCACGGTTGAACGCTAGTGCAGCACTTCTGGAAATCTCAAGTAAGTTTTAAGGAAAATCTCGTTTAAAACTCGGTTGGAAAATTGAATTTTTCGTCTTTTATTCATGATTTGTGCTGTTGGATATGGGAAGTAATTAATGATTTTGTTTTGAAGCGGTCATACCGTGTGAACTAAAGATATGGCTATTATGGTTATTGTATTAAATAAATTAGCGAAAAGCGAAAAAATGGTCTGATTCAAGTGAAACTTTATGGGTGATAAAATCTGATGACATAGATGTGCAAAGCATGTGTACGAACCCATGCGGCCATGGTTTGGGGGGGGGGCCGGAAAAACCAAATGGATGGACAGAATGGAATGCAACTTGGACAGTACAAAGTTTATGCGGTCTAGCTTTGTCATTTGGCGTCCGAGCCGGATCCGACCAAGGTAGGAGGAGGATGAAGTAGGAACCGAAAATTTGCAGATATACTCCGATTCGCGTTAAACTTGATGGATGGGGAGAAGAGATGTTATTGTGCGTCCGAGTCGTATTCGGCCACAGTAGGGGGGAGGCCCGGAATTGCTGTGGCTCGCATAGGGGTTAAACGAGTGAAATGATTTGAATGAAACTTGGAAAGTACAGACGTCTGCCTTAGATGACCAAGTTTAGGGGCTGGACCGGATTCGAGCACGGTGGGGAGGGGTATCGGAATTCCTGGGAAAATGCTCTGATCCGTTTTCGCGCTTCTCACACCACCTACTTCTAACAAGTGCCATATGAACTCGTAGCTCTTGTTTAGTTTATCTTTTACGCAAACAGAAATACTGACTAGCCACACCATAAGGCCTGACAAGGGGTGAAGCTTAACTTTCACACAAATTGTGTTTTCGACTACTTGTCCGGGTAGAAAATGGTTTTCACATAAGTGTTCAGCATGTCTTCTTACCCCTAATCGAACATCTAATCAACTTCGAATGAAACTTTTACTTTTCACAAACTTTCCGGTTTTGGCCAGATTCTGGGTGAACTAATTGTTCGGCAAGAATTCGTGTTCAGAATGTCTCCTTACCCCTTAATCGACTATCTCATTAGCTGTTTAAAAATACTTTGCTTGTCCCGTAATTTGATCCCCCTCCCCCATCCCAAGGCTACAGAGACCATCTACGAACTCGAACTTTCTCTTGCCCTAAAGGATCGTCCTATCTCGTTCCCTTCGAGAGTTATCGTGCTCACAGACAGACGGACAAGTTTTGCGATGTCACAGGCATCCCTCCACTTACGTTTTGGGATCCCAAATAAACCAAAAAGATCATGTTTTCGCTCGAGCAAGGATTCGATTTTTGTTCAGAGTTTGGGACTTAGAGACGGAACCCTAATCCACCGTGCACGCGCGAGTTGTGTTAGCAGGGGATTGGCACCTGTAGATAATGCAGGGTAATTGTGGGCGCCGTCCTCCCCCCCCCCCACCTCCAGGACATGTCTTTTATATAGTTCATATTTTATATTGACACAGTGACCTCCGCTGGCGTATCTTTTTGTATGAAGTCACCTTTATTTCGTTTTATTTCTTTCAGGGGTATTGTTCTCCAACGGTGGAGACCCCTGTCCAGAGGTCAGCGATCTGATATCGAGTTGGTCATCAAAGCTAATCATATTCAAGTAAGTGCAGTCTGATTTTTTGTCTAGATTTAATTAAAGCAGGAATGTTACTGTTCATATTGTTATTCAATCTCTCGAACTTAGGGGTAATATTAGAATAGACTGTTTAGCGAATGCCGCGTTTTCGTTATCAGTTATTTCCAACTTAAAGGACCCCTCGCACTATTTACTCTTCAACTTACAGTATTCTAAAATCTTTGAATACTTTAAATCTAGGTGTGCTTTCAACACATAACCCACGGTTTTGGCTGCTTTAAGCATTTTCCGAGACCCGTTGGCTTGTAGCAAAAACAGGGAAATAATTTACATAACCGGTTTTTCTGATGGATAAACTTTTCGGAGACAACCGACGACAGAGTGATACACGTCGGAAGGCAGCAGAAAACGGCAAGTGAGAAAATCAGCGTGATTTTGTCAGAGGGTATAATGTACCGTACGGAATTGTGGTCTCTGAGTTTAGAAATATATGGAGTGATTCTGGAAGTAGGTTTAATTAGTATTGTGAGGTAAGACATGTCCTTTAACAAAATGCAGAAAGACGATAACTCGTATGTATGTACACAACAGAGCATGAATATCTCGCCTTAAAGTTCAACCGAAAGGGCTGGGCAGAATATTCTATGAATATTTTGAGTGCTTCATTTATTTCGGTTTCTGTTTTGGTCAAAAGTTGAGGACTAGAATGCTTGATGTCTGGAAGTCTTGCCTTGATGGTCACAAACAACAGAGGGTGGGTTTGTATGACGCAAAAGCTGAAGATTAGGTTGGGATTAAGAAGTCCATGCTAGGAGAAGGAGGGGTCACCTGCTCAAGGCTCGCGTCATTATCGATTAAGCATTCTGCCAGCGTTCCTTGAAATCAAATGGCGATTGTATTCCCTGTAGTGTTTATGCTTTTCAGTATTTTATTTTAACTGGTCTTTTTCTGATCTTATAATGTTATTTATAATGTACCTGACAAGTTCGGCAGTCTGATGCTGTGACATGTGTCATTAAGTGTATATCTATATGAAGTTACCACGAATTGGGAATCCTTTATTTTTAACTCCTCAGTCAATCCGTCTTTATTGTTTAAACAAATTACATATATTATATTTCAGAAAATGAATATTTGTCCTATCGTCAGGCATAAGCTACTTTATAAAATCACTCTTCGCCGAGTGTAACCAAGGATGAAGTACTTTCCCGACAATTTTGACTAAATACCATTTGTCTTTGTCCTCGAGACAACCTGCTTAAACCGTAAACAAATCAACATAAAATTACGAGTTTTGTATAGCCTATAACTTCTTTGTTGCCCGAAATTCATAACCGTAATCCACCGTCACCTGCTTCTTTTTTTGGCTTTGACAAATAGAATAATG
The DNA here is from genome assembly GCA_023053575.1 of Branchinecta lynchi. NCBI lineage: Eukaryota > Metazoa > Arthropoda > Branchiopoda > Anostraca > Branchinectidae > Branchinecta > Branchinecta lynchi. Next base: position 27,284,451 of record JAKZAP010000006.1, on the reverse strand, counting down.
AAAAGGAAGCTGTATTTCAAAAGCACGTTTTTCGTCTTTATCCGAAATTGAGAGGGATCCAGATCCTGTTGAAATTGCTATGAGCGGGTAATCGGCGTAAAGTCTTTGGATGTTTTGTAGTTAGTCGCGTGGAATGATTCGGAATTGGTTAAACGTATTGTTAGTTTTGTTACATTACAACACATGGAAGCATATGAGCTTGTAATATGGAAGAGGTGGGAGGGTTGCATATACGTGGAACATCTGAGACCATTTGCGAATGGGCCGATTTTCGGGACGATGTCAGAAGGATGTTACCCTTCAGGCCCGTATCCAGGAATTTATTTCGGGGGGGTGGGGGGTTATTGCCTGCTGTTCGAACACAAACGTACAAAAAACACCTAGATCATAAGGAAAAGCGTATAAAAATGATTATTTTTGTCTGTTTCGGGTGGGGGGGGGGACAACCCCCTCCCCCCCTCCCCCTGGATACGGCCTTGTTACCCTTTCAAGCATATATGGGCGAATCTGACCATGGAAGGATTCGAATCCGAACCCAGGGCTAGGCATGAATCCGATTCCGAATCCACGATTTCATGCTGAGGATTCGAATCCTGAATCGAATCCGGGTTCGGGTCCGACCTTAACAAAAATTAAATCGTGTACATAGGTTATAGTTCTAAAAATCAGAGGTAACAAAAAAGTACTGAAGGCAAATGAGGCGGTATTTCTGGGTGTGGTTATCATGGTATGGGTTTCCTCTCGACAATCCGGAATGACTTTTGGGCTCGTTTCCGGAAAGTCGGGAAAATGGAAACTGTAAGGACCAAGATTAAAAATTGGAGCGGATTCGTAAGATCCGAGTTTTGGAATCCGAGTCCATCCGAATCCAACCTGAAAAGCAGAAGATTCGAATCCGGCCAAAAGGACGAATCCTGGATTCGAATCCGCATCGCGCATCTCTGCTTTCAAGTCTGTGTGTAATCTTTGATTAAGTACTTATTTTTTTAAATATCAGTTGAATAGGTCGATTAATTATTTAATATCACTGAAGGGCATCGTCAAAATGTATGTTGTCTTGCAGTTTTCGTTTATAGCAATATTTTCTCAGAAAGTACGTACACATACGTCTAGACAAGTGCGGCGAAGGCCTTCTTGAAACTATCGTAAATACATAGGCCAATTACAGCCAAGGCCTTCTTGAAAATGTGGTAGTAAATACAGATAGGCCAACGTTGGCTCAAATCAATGAGAACATGAACTTGTTGTGGCTTCGTGTTTAGAATCCTTCGGGAGACTTGTCTTGGCTTTCAAAGTGAACAGTTAGTTGTTGAGTTGGTAAAGTAATTCTCTTTTCAAATATGAAATATTTTTACATGATGAAATAAGCATTAATTTCTAAGTCAAAAAAATCTAAAGTATTATTATTCTCAGTTTCTTTTCCTGTCTCTCTGAATAAGGCGATAGTGTTTTCTTGAACTACAATTTTTGTAATTCTTGTTATCTAGGTTCAGTGATTTTTTTTCTTTTTGGATAGTGAGTAAATTTGTAGGAGCAGCAAGTGATATCAGTTAGGCAAAGTCCTGGGCGCCTTTCAGTTTTTCAAGCCATCAAGGGTGGGCATATTGGTCTTGATTAACTAAGGTGTGCCTCGGCCCTAGCTCCCTTTGAGTGTCTGTTCCTTCTTGTACCAAGGGTGGTCATATTGGCGCAGATTGCGAGGGGGAGTTCCTGCGTACGCGCTTATCGAGGCTTAGGCGTAAATTCATTGGGCATAAATTCAGTGACGTACCGTGATTATTCTTATCCTTTGCATTTCCTTATTACGTCGCGTCGTTTTATAAATAAAACCAATTGCCGGTATCTATTCTTCTTGTATGGTTCTGCTATAATTCCTGGGCGGAGGGGTGGCCTTCCGGGAGGGTTTTAGCATCCGGGGGCCTTGTTCGCGCTACTTATTATTTTCCCCCGTTCCCGCTATTATATGTGTCTGGACAAGACCAATCAACCACAAATCCTCGGTTTTCGGGAAAGGCAGTCTGCCCGTAAATCACTGATTTAAAATAGGCTATAGGCTACTCGTAGTTAGGATACACCAAATTGCTGGTTAAACGTTAACCAAAGCCTCTACTAAAGTCGCACGGGGTCAGACTAGGATGAGTGTATTAGGCTATACCATGGTGATACAAATGGAAGAGAACTACTTCCCCAAGTTTTCAAACGCTTTCAACCTTCTGATTGATCCAGTATTTAGGTCACCCAGTCCAAAAATAAGAATTTGTATAGATTTACAAGACGAACCAGGCTGGGAGCTAGTCTACCTCACTCATTTTAAAGGACCTGTCTTACCTATAATACTAACGCAACCACTAACTATACTAACGCGACAAGTCAACCAGTCTCGGAAAAGGCTTAAAACAGCCCAAGGTGGGTTATTTGTTGAAAACACAGTATTCCAATATTTTAAAATACTGTAAGTTGAAGAGTAAATAGTGCGAGGGGTCCTTTAAGAATCTCTGCGTCCTGCAAAGACTCGCGAATAGCAACCTGAATGAAGTGAATGTATTTGCGATTCTTCAGTGGCGATGACACATTTCATGGGTGAAAAAGATTGCTGGTATCTCGATATATAGTATGACTGATACGATATTTGTTCACACTATACGAATAGCGTATTTATAAGCCCCGCGCATTGCCAGGCCTTATGGTGAGGCCATAAAGAGTTAATGGTGTTTTTATATTTATTTTTGGTGAATAAACTGAAACTGAAAACTGGAAAAAACTGAGGAGGATTAGGCGAAAACCCTCCTGGCGACCCCCTGCCCCGGCGAAATCCCCGCTGCGGTGAAACCCGTCCCTGTGTCAAAAAAACGGTACCTAGACGACCTCTCTTGCTTATTCTATATTTTATAATATACCTAGCTCCTTTATAGAATTATAAGCTTCTAAAATCCCCACATTTCTTCATTGTTTCGTTTTGTTCCTACGGATTTTTAGCGCTTTTTCGACCATGCAGAGTTTTGCCCCGTTAGGAAACTCAAAGTTTGTCAGAATCTTCAGCGTCCGCTGAGAACTCTTTCACACAAGGATTTGAGAATCTTCTGTTTTTTACTTCTCTTATTTGCTTAGTTTTCACACTTTTTAACCACGGCGCGTTCAGTTTTCAAATCTTCTGCGCCCAGTCGTCGCGTCGGAGAGCAGGAAGGCTGGATAGAACCGACAAGCGCTAACTAGAAAACCGCGAAATTCAGGTGGAAAGTAATGGTATTTTCGAACAACTTTTTGTGATCCACTTATTAGTGAAAACATCATTTCTAGTAAGAGTTGTGATTTATCTCAAGTGACGTATCCGTTCAAAGCAGTCAAATATATTGTCTGTAAACCTAGGTTTAGTCTTCGATAAAAATCAGCGAAAGGCAAGCAGTATATTTCGTTCCATCGTTAAATTTTTGTCTAAAACCTCCATTCCTGCTCTACGTAATTAATTTGCTTTCCCATTAGCACCCAATCAGGAAGATCCCTCTCAAAATTCAGAGCCTTTATCGTTAACAGCTCAGATGAAATTCCTGCGATTTCGACCGTCATCTCTCAGGCCGACCATAATGGAACCTGGAGATAATTTGTTATCATGTTTGTAAACTTCGGTGGCAGGCTGGAAAAATCTATTAAAAGGATGAAATCCTCCGTAATCGCAGATATTGAGTGTTTATTCCACCGTCGTTGTAGGTTAATAATGATCAGCGGGCGGCGGCTTTGGTCACTGAGGATTTAAAACGAGACTTCGGCCATTTTTGGTCCCGATTTAGAGCAGAGCCGCTCGTAGGGCGGGATCACATTCTTGCTTCTTTGTGTCCTCAGGTATGCGTTGATTTTCTTTTGTTTTGATTAGGCAATACGCGTTTGTCCGGTGAGAATGCGTGCTTTTGTGTTGCGTCGGGCTCTCGATGACTCCTGATTCGATTGTTCGTGTAATTTCAATTCGTCGGCTAGTCTTGGGTGGCTAGAATGGTAATTGAGTGACTGAATGCCCAGTTTTTTTTTGCCCCGCGGTTCCCATTTCGTGGGCATTTCACTACCTTCCCCCCTCGGATTCTACTTGTACACGCTAGCTTACTATCGTATGGCGGTGATAGAGCGTAAGGTTATCGGCTATGAGTCTCAGGCAGAATATTGTTGGAAAGAAACCATTACAGAGCAGTTATATGCCCTCGGGATCACTCCACCACAAATGGCTGTTTTGGAGATAACTAAAGTTAGGGGTACATATACAAACCTATATTTGTCCGTGTGTCAGTCCATCTGTCTTGACTGAGTTTGACGAAAGTTGGTTTGGTGTTGGGTTCACAGATTCACCCCTACCTCAACGTTTAGGGGTGTCAATAGTTATTCGACAAATTGATTGGCAGATTTAGACGGGGGAGGGGAATAAAAGGGGACAACATGCTGAATCTGGTTATTCTCATAGTTCTGGGGTCAGGTGGATGCGTCGGATGATGAATCCATACAAAAGTGGTTGAGAATTCAATTTGGCTGAGTAGTGCTGTCGTGTTCAGTTAGAATTTTCTTACTAGTTTGAGTATGCTGGTATGGGTCCGTCTACAGTAAGTTGCCCTGAAGATACTTCGGACTTTTGCGGACAGAACTTTTTTGACGCTCGAAATCATGTCTCTCTTGATGGTGACCACAGCAGAGAATGGGTTTTTATGAAGCAAAAGCGGAAAATCGGACCGGGGTTAAGAAGTCCCTGTTTGGATACGTGCTTTAACCTCAAAATCGTTTGCATGAGGTGTGCCGAATATTGCTAATTGCTCACACTGATAAGAAACTCCGTGGAGCCTACGCGTCACTTGTTCCGTCCTCGGTTCCGTCGCAATTGAATATGTCTAAAAAGCTCCTTGCAGAGCTCTACAACGCAGTGGCTCTGCCCACTTACTGTTTGTGCTCCATTCTGGGATCTTCTAAACGCCACGGATAAGAAAGAGCTAAGAAAGCTGTTTTTCAAATTTCCTAAATTTCTTCTCCAACTTCCCAGTTGGACCCGCAACCGGTACTTGATTCGGAAGTACTCTGTCGCAGAAACTATACTAAGAGCGTGTTCCACCCTTCTAACACTAGTTACTGTTTCCGTTCCATCCTCACGAAAAGTTACTACGCTGACCGTTCCAGCCTTGTTGGAATAGTAACTAATAGTTACTATTTGCTTACCATGCTCGGGAGCGTAGTAAGCGTAGTAACTTCGCATCTGCTGGAAAATAGAAAAATCGTTCCAGCCTTGACGGCAAAAAACAGAATTCGTGACGTCATGCGTAGTAACTACGGTAAGTAGGATGGAACACGCTCTAAGTGTCGATAATCTGATCACGAACCTTAACAATATATAAATAAATATATAACGATGTTTATTTTCTCAATAGCTCATATAATTACTCGCTAGCGTCGGATCATCACACAGTTATTAACACGGCTAAAACTTAATAATCACTTCTCAATAATTACCTTACAAATTTATATGTATCATAAGGATGCTATACACCCCTGGATGGGTATTCTTTTTTTGATGAGACTTGTTTGATTTTACATCTAGTGTTGTTTTGTTTTTGTTTTTTGTCGTTGTTTTTTTTTTTCTTTATTTTTTCACATACTCCATCTTTTTCTTCTTTGTGCTGTTATGGCAATAAAATATTTCATTAATTCATAAAATATTTTTGTTTAGAAAAATGGCTGTTAGGTCGCCTCGTGCATCCTAACCGCGCTCATTCCTTGCGCCATCCAGATGGCAGATTTTATTATCACAGATACAGCGTTTCTTTTTTCATCGTCGGATATGGATGTCTGATGGGAGCATTTAGCATTTCTCCTCGCATGTCTTGATAGAGAGAGATGTGTTCTCACAAAAAGCCAATTGCCTCGTCGTTGCTATTTGGTCGCCAAATCAGGATGTGCGAAATTGAAAACGATGCGCATGTATCACTCTTTCGGAGCGACATTTTCCGGCGAGGCAATAACTTCGTGACAGTTTTTTCGACGGATGATTGTTTTACAACCTCAAATTGGCTTTGCTTTTTGCTTGGGTGCTGTGAGTGCAGTGGCGAAACAACAGTGTTCCAAAGTCGACGTGAGTTTCCTGTTGTTTCAATATTTATTTTAGATAGGTGTTCGTTTTAAGACAGGTGCCCATAGAAAGCGAATTCGCGTTCGCCTAGGCGAATTTGGTGTCGGTAGCGGAAAAAAGTCGATTCGCAAAGCTAAAATTTCGCGCCGCGCCGTTTCAACTCCAAGTCGAATTATTTTCGCTTCGTCTTAGTTCGCGCCGAAGAAATTCAGGAAATCAACAACCAACCAACGTGACCAAAGTAGAGTATATAACCAGATACAGAGTATATAACCATAAAGTTGACTTCTCATCCTATAGCCGTTCTAGGCCTACGTATCGTATCCAGGTATACTTATCTAAGGCGTATTCTCACCGTTCCCCGAGGACTCCTCGGGGAATCGAAGGGAACGGCGAGAATAGAGGGAGTCACTCCACGCGGACTCCGCGTACAGACACAGCGAGAACACGGGGACTGCTTCCAAAATGGATTTTGTTCGAAAAAAAAAATATGCTGTTGACGAAATTAATCTGGATCCGCTTTATTCTTGGTTTTGTTTATTCTAATTGCTTTTACTTAATTTTACATTGCACTAAAACGAGCAAAAACTGATTCCCCTCCGAATCTGAAAGGGAGTCCTTTCTGATGATGGTGATGATAATGGGAGCATTCCCCGTCCGTGGGGACTCGCGAGAATACGGGGAGTGAGTCCCCGGGACAAACAAAAACGCGGGGACTCCTCAAGTGGAGTCCTCGCGGAACGGCGAGAATACGCCTCTAGCCTTGGCCAACTCGTTCACGTATTCGCTGCCAGTGGGGTCTACGAAACGAATTCGCTGAGCGACGCGAAAGAACAAAATTCGTTGGCCGGAAAAAAATCGCGTTCTTTGGTCACATATCTTTATGCTTTTGAAATGACGCGGCAAAATGTGAAACAGCGTCGTAGTGCGGCCAATCGAAGCGTTATTTGTGTCGCATGATCGTAGCTGCACTCTTTGTCGACTTATATGTCACACTCAGTTCTACGCAGCGAAACATCGTACCTCGTATACCTAAACAAAAATCGTACCTCAAAAATCGAAACCTAAAATCGTACCCATCGTACCTATAATACCAACACAATTTACTTCCGTAACTGCATTCATTAATTGTAAAACCCAGAGACCCAAATTCAAAATGTTACATTCTGAATCCGCTAAGGAATCCTCACTAATGTTGCATTTGCCGCGATTCACTAATAATAATAATAATAATAATATAATGCAAAAATAAGGCACATGGCCTCTACAAATAAGGCACATGGCCTCTACAAGGTTCCGGGGGTTCCATGCGCATTATCGTCCCGACGAGTGTTCGCATATCATGCTATTGATGCGTATAATCGGTTTTCCGAATCTTGCCAAGTTTTTGATAGAAGTCAGTGGGTCTTGGAAAAACCTAAAAACAGCCAAAGCCGTGTATAATTTGTTAAAAGCAGAGCTTAGTTATACACTATTCAGATAGTGCTGAATATTAGAACATAAACAGAAAATAGTGCGAGGTGTGCTTTAAAAATCCATATTCGTTATATTATTTTGATTTCTGGATTCAAGTGATTAGAGATGTAACCTGTCAGGTCCGCTTTAATGCTTTAAAGGACCCCTCTTGCTTAGTCTGACTTTTAAAATATACCTAGCTCCATTCTGGAATTGTAAACTTCCGAAGTTCCCACCTTTCTCCATTGTTTCGTTTTTGTGCCTACGAATTTTTAGCGCTTTTTCGGCCTTGCCGAGTTTTGCCCGTCACACAAAGCAAAGTTTGTCTGAATCTTCAACGTCCGCTGACAACTCTTTCATACCAAAAGATATGAGAATCTTCTATTTTTGACGTCTTTCATTTGCTTAGTTTTTCCACATTTTAACCACGGTGGGTTCACTTTTCAAAAGTTTTGCGCCCAGCCTCCGCGTCGGAGAGCAGGAATGCTGGGTAGAGTCGACAAGCGCTAACAAGAAAATGGCTAATTTTTAGGTTGGAAGTCATAGTATTTTCCGAAAGTTTTCTCTGGTCCATTTTATAGTGGAAAGATCATTTGTAGTAAGAGTTATGCTTTAAGGTCGTTTGCTAACCTCCACTGCTGCGATACAGCGAGCCTGTTAAGAATGTCTGAAAGTGACAATACTGCCCAGTTAAAACATACTTCCGGAACTGTTAGGTACTAGGTAGATAACGTGAAACTGATGACCACCACTTCATCAGCACTTCGGTTCGCACAGAATGTTCGCTATAAGAAATACTGATGTACGAATAAATCCACAAGTGTCACCTAACGGCCAGCTTCCTGTAGGCATTGGGGGGGGGGGGGGTGGCAGTCGGATGCAAATTTCCTCCGTCGCCCAGAAATTTTGACGCATCGCATTCGGATTTCTCCATCGTGCGAATTTCGCACGCATATTTTCGCGTAAAAAAGTACTATTCAAAGTTAATCAAATTTGGGCCGATTTCTAGTCCTTGGTGCTCAGGAGTCAGAAAATATCCGACGCCTGGCTCAGGGCCGTATCCAGGGGGGGGGGTTGCCCCCCCCCTCCCGAAACATACACAAATAATCATTTGTATAGGCTTTTCTCTCTTATCTATGTCTTTTTCTTCTTTTTTTTTGTGAGACGCGCGCGCAACCCCCCCCGAAAGGTACCCCCCCACTGAAATAAATTCCTGGATGCGGGCCTGCCTGGACTAAATTGTAAATATTAGGCAACTTTTGTGGTCACTTGTTAAAGTTTAGTGACAACATTTAAAAAAATAACCTTAACCTTTAAAAAATAAATAACCTTAAAGCTACGTGCACAAAAAGTCCGATGAGACGTCGCATGTGGAGTTCGTGTCACTGCGGGAAAACCCACATGCGATGAGCTAAAAGAGCGAAGGAGGAAATACTCTCGGGAACACCATACAAAACAAATCTTGCCGTATTTGCTACTGGCATTAATCTTGCCTCTAAAAAGATAATCTTATCTCTAATTCGGATTAATCTTATCTCAATAGAGATAGATTAATCCCAGTAGCAATACTGCACTTAACTTTAATCCTTACTCGGAGAAACTTTTTACAGTGCAGAACAAGAAACGTCACTCGAACGAATCCTTAAAATTGACTCATATCATGTGTAAACCAATCAACAACGTTTGTTGTGGTCAGTTATGGTGACGTTTCTGGCTCTTCGCTAGGCTCAAGGCCATTCTTCATTGGAACGAAGCGTTAGTTATCAAGAGCATTCGCAGCCGACTGCGAATGTCTGACTGTGTGTGAATATACCTAAAATCGCTTGCCAGCGACAAAGTATTCCGAGGTTTGAACACACCCTTAGTTAGCCTACCATTCATGACAAATTTGGGGCGTTACTTGAGGCTTGCGATAGAGCATAGAATGAGTTTCTCAGATTCGATTTCAACCGTTAATACCAGTTGTTAACGAGGGGTTACCCACTCCCCCGACACCTGCTAGACCCTTTACCGGCACCGACCGAAATCAGCGGTGCCGGCACCAACCGAATTCAGCGGGCCATAAATTAAGCGATTCTGCTTCTAAACATGCCAATTTAATGTTATAATACGTGGCAACCGGTGTCAGCTGGTGTCAGTCGGTGCCCAAACCGGGCGGAGACCTGGCACCGGGCACTTGCTGTACACTATAATCTACAGTGGGCAACCCCTCGGTTGTTAATTGGCAAACAGCACAATTCCATGTATTTATTTAATTATGCTTGCCATAACACGGGGGGATTTAGTTTTCATTCATTTGTAGATTATTAATGGTTGTATATGGAGCTTATTCGCCCCCCCCCATAAAAATAAAAATTGCCCTTTACAAGTCGACACTTGTTAGGAAGTGCAACAACCTTCCTGAATCCCAGCTGGGGATGTTGGAACGTGGAACGGCGAAATTTAACTCGAAGTAATTTTCGACCCTTTTCCGCCCGGTTCTTGTCCGTTGCCCTCGTCCCATTTTATGCACGTATCGCATTTCACTTTTTTTGCAACGTCCAGCATTCCGCTTTTGTCACCTGTGTGCGATTTGCGTGACACGAAGCCAAGTTGATTCTTAGATGGGAACATTCCTGTATGATTTCGTTTTATGACTCTCCGCCGCCTAAGTTCGACTTTTGAATGCTATGATCATTGGCAAAAAAACTCAGTATTCGCCCCGCATGCAGCCGTCATAAACTCAGCTCGCCTCGCTCCCAATCTTCGTGTTCTTTTTTTATTCAATTTCATAACCGTGTCACTTCGGAGAAGGTTCCGTGTTGAAGACAGCGTTTTTCCGTAATTAAAGCGACTTGCTCTCATTGCTGTCCTCTCCCGGGAGTGCTTCCGTGTTTAATCTTAAATATTCTGTCAAAAAGACCTGTCCAAAAGTCATTTGAATATTTTTGGGAATTGAGATTGCAAATCTACCATGTCATTTTGTGCAGGGAGGGCAAAAACCGAGCAAAGAGTCAAGATTTCAGGTTTCGAAGGCAATTTGACCGAGTCGCTTGTCAGATCAAAACGCGACGGTTTGAGTTTCTTTGAATGTCCTATCGTAATAGAATCGCTGGAGCTTGCTGTTGGCACAACCATAGGTGAGGTAGTGCGAATAAAATACCTTGATGCAAAACTCGCCATTTATGGTAATTATGCTAGTGAAATTAAGTAAGAAGGTGCCGCTGATTATTTGCCAGACGTATCAGCTGCAAGATTGAACGTTTCAGCTGAGGGCCCCGCCCGTCTTCGTGTGTTCCTTGTCTAAAAGCTCTTTTCTGAGCGAAGCCATTGCTCTATTACCACATTTGGCTTTTTTCAAACTATTATTGTTACATTTTAATAGGCAGGCCTTTGTGTCACTGCTTCTTTCGGAGTCCCAAGCTCTAAACCTTTTTAACAGTTTTTCAAAAAACACCATTACTTTCCACCTGAAATTAATGATTTTCTTGTTAGCGCTTGTCGACACTATCCAGCCTTCCTGCTCTCCGACGCGGCGGCTGGGAGCAAAACGTTTGAAAACTGAACGCGCTGTGGTTAAAAAGTTGGAAAACCGAGCAAATAAAAGAAGTTAAAAACAGAAGACTCTCATATCCAGAGTTGTCAATGGATATTGAAGATTCCGGCAAACTTTGCGTCGTGTGACGGGCAAAACTCGACATGACCGAAAAAGCGTCAAAAATTCGTAGCCACAAAACGAAACAATGGAAAAAGTTGGGGATTTTAGAAGGTTTTTATAATATTATAAAAGAATATTATAAAAGGCAGAATAAGCGAGAGCGGTTCTTTAAATTGTCTCGACTGCGAACGAATAATGTGCAGTAGTAGTGGCTATTCACATTTGGCGGCCGACGTGCACTCTGTCAGGAGGTTTTCTAGCGGTGACGGAACTTCGAGTGCCTTCACAGGGTTTAATCCGGTGTCTTCAGCGCTGGGTTAGGGCCAAGGGTTTGCAGAGAGTTCACACTTTGACTATGGTACACGCCACGTTGTTCAGCAATCTTTTCCGCTTTCCTGTTCGGCGACCAGCTGTGAAACATCCTCGACACAAAACGACCTAAGCAAAAAATCTCCTACTTATCAGAGCCAGTTGAAGATTTCCCGACAAAAAATGTCTCCGACATTTCACCGTATAGAAACGTCCCCACAAAAAATCGTCCCAAAAGAAATCTCCCCGAGCATAGATTCAGTCATGCGCGTTGTCTTCTAGGCAGATCACCTTGATATATGTATATATTTTATTTATAACATCCTCCTTATATATGACATCCTCGGAATTTTACGTGACAAATTTGAGGAATTGAAAAGATGAATACGATTCTTAGCTTATCCCCGAATCTTGAACTCTTTTTTTGTCAAGCTGGTCTATCGGTAAAGAAAGTGTAATAAGTCCTGTCGTTAAGGCCTAGTCCGTATACAAAAATCTCGACAAAACATGGGTTTCTCAATCCCAATCTAGTCTTCAGCTTTTGCTTTTCTCAAAACCTTCATGTGTTGTGCAGGGGCGTCGCAAGTGCATTTTCGTTAGGATGGGGGGAGGGGGGGGGGGGCAGAGACAAAAATCCCCCAATCTTTAAAAAAAAATTCTACCGAATCCTAGAAACCGAGAATTTGAGCTTTAAATTATTACATACAAAAGATTAGGTACAAAGAGTAACTTTGGGCAGCATGAAAGATGATTGGACAGCTACTAGGCGTCGTTTTTGCGAAGCCCACTTGGACAGTATATTGTCGGGCATGATTCCAAGTAGCAGCATTATTTAGTATGCCCAAGAAAAAATTAAATCGAGCGCCGCAGGCAATCTGTTTTTATGTTAATTTGTTTTCTTCCTGCAAAATTCAACCATTTCACATATAAATTCTATATTTTTACCGTGGATTAAACACCGCAAGATCCCAAGAATTCCCAAAAACATCAAAACCGGTTGGAGCGAAGTCCCGGCAGCAGCTTGTAGCTACTGTAGGCTACCTAACACTACCCACGACCCCATAAAAGGAGCGCCGTAGGCGATTTTTTTAAGTTCGCTTTTTGCTGCTGAATTTAACTATTTTCTAGCAGATTCTATCTTTTAATGTCTGTCAAATCCAAGCCTAAAACTGGTTTAAAACCCCAGCTAAATGACACGCCCTTCCACAAAATAAAGAATACCACGAAAGGTGCCGCAGGTGGAATTCGGAAATATTTATGATCAGAGCGTTTTTTCAGGATCCAAAATAAAAATAAGGACTACCGATGAAATCATAAATCAGCTCTTTTGTCTGTGGCCCGTACTTCACTTGACCTCTGCTTAATGCTTACAAATCAGATTATGTCCAAACCTTGCCTTGAATGAATTTTTTAAGAACCTACCTCGGCTAAAATACAAGCTTTTTGCACAGAACCAAAAATGTTTAAACTATGCGCCGCAGTAAAAAAAATTCGAAACCGGCCTCGTCGCTTTCAGAAAGATTTCGGTACAAGCCAGACTATGAAATTCAAAGTTTGGTACTACCTTATTGAATCCAGGCACGCTGATTAAGTTTCTGACAAGATCAAAACCTACAGCTGAGACTACGATTGTCTGCGGCATGTGGAGGGGGGGGGGTCACCGGATTTTAGGATTGACGTCGATATTGGACCAAACGTTCGGAATTCCGGAGAAGCATATAGCGAAAAATTATCGACTAATCTACGGGGTTCGGTAAGATGTCGTCGAAATCCGAAGTTAGGGGTTCGTGGTAACTGCCGAATCCTGGCAATTATACAGAATAAGACAGTCATCGAATCCCAGTGTACCGAATCATTTTGGACCGATAGCCTAAGTTAGGGGTTAGGGTTAGGTAAAGCGGACCACACAAAATGGTCTTTCTACCACACACACAATGATAACCATCCCTACTGCCACTATGAATGTTGAAAACCACAAAAAAAACCGTCAAACAATGAGCAAATAAAACAAGAGCTGAAAGCTCATAGGCACTTGTTAGAACAGTTAGCATGTTTGTCAGATACAGTTGGGAGTTTTCAAGGCTGGATCTCTCTCCCGATATTCATTTCATCAGAAAATGGGCATGATCTAGTAAATCTCAAATGGTTGTGTCACTCATTTACAACAGTTTCTTCCTCCAACAATGATCGGATCGAGGGAGGGACTATTTTTAAGCCAATCTGATAGAGTCCCTAACATGCCTGCAAAGTTTCACGGTCATAGCTGATCTGGAAGTACCCTAACTCGTGATCATCAGAATTGTGGAAAACCTCCTCCAACTCCCCACCACTATACCACGATCCGGTCCTGTTTCGTCAATAATGTATCTACGGCTTATGCTTGTTCTTCCCTCCAAGTCCCATCCCGGTCTCTCTACTTTAAGCGTTTCACGAGATTTCAAGCCCCCCCCCCCCTATCCAGCTCTACCCTCCACCCTAAGTTATCGGATCAGTTCCAGACTTGAAATTGATCTTCTGAGACCACTTGTTATTGAAACTTGACAAGTTCCATGCACGTCTGATCACCCGATCCAAAGTTATGCATAAATATTCTTTGAGCCCAAGCTGACTTTGAAACATTTATTCAAACAATGTTTACACGGATACGTCAGCTCTGATTTTTCATCAGCGATATTTCGGCCCTTCTTGGCAAGGGTCCTCGTCAGGCTGTCAATCTTCTTGTTCAACTTCGGGGAAGGAAACAAACCTGTAACAAATAACTGAAGCTTCTACCGACTATAAATATCTTATTAAGGTAAATTATCTTCAAGTACCGGTATAATGAAAAAACTAGTCCTGAGATTTAATTTTTGACAACGACGCTGTTTTTGCTGCATGATTGGGGCGATGACAGGAAAGGGTTTTTTCTGCATTTTGATCAACTTCGGTTTTTTCATTAATAAGGGGCTGAAAACTTAAATATTATTGTATTAATGACCTCGTTCTACGTTTCTATTATGAGTACTTGCCTGAATCTATTACTTTGAATAATCACTGCACGGAAAAACTAGTGCTGAGATTTAATTTTTGACACGGCTGCTGTTTTTGCTGCACGATTGGGGCGACGGCAGGAAATATTTTTTTCTGCATTTTGATCGACTTCGGTTTTGTTGTTAATAAGGGACTGAGGCTTACATTTTCTTCCCTTAATAACCCCGTTCCACGTTTCCGGTAAAGAGTACTCGCCTGTATCTCGGTTAATGCCTGTTCGGTTTTTCTTTATCTCAACGGCTTCTCGAATGGTTTGATGGAGTCCGGTGCACGTTGCAAGAATTTGGGCTTTTTCAAAATGCACTGAATGGGATGGGTTTTCGAAAATATGTTCTGCAAGTGCAGATTTGAAAGTATAGTTATGACGGTGTCCGTTGGAGAGGGCGTGGTCAATTTCTTGCTCATGCTCTGCAAGTCGTTTTCCGAAAGTTCTCTCTGTCCTTCCTACGTAACGCTTTCCGCAATCACAAGGTATTGAATAAATGCCTCTTTGGTACTGATTTGGGACTTTATCTTTTCCGGAGTTTAGGTAAGACAGCAAAGTATTTTGGGTTCTGTGAAAGACTTGGATGTTGTATTTTTTCAAACTTTTGGACAATTTTTCGGTTACTCCGCGGACGTACGGAAGGTAAACGCGGGCATTTTTTTCTTCTACCTCACCATTACTAGTAGAACTTACAGGATCTTTGGGGGATGAATGCAGCTTCAGTCGTCTTCTGATGATCTGTTCAACCAGTTGAATGGGGTATTTGTTTCCAAACAGGACGTCCCGAATGTGGCAAAGTTCGTCATCTAGGAGATTTTTGTCGCAAATTTTGATGGCTCGGTCGACTAGTGAGATAACTACTCCGCGTTTCACATATTCTGGCTGGTAAGAATCATATGGAAGGTATCGATCGTTGTGGGTGGGTTTTCTGTAGACTGAGCAGACAAAACTTCCTTCACTGTTAGCAATCAAAACATCTAGGTACGGCAGCTTCTGTGCATCATTTTCAAATTCAATCGTGAACTGGATAGTCGGTTGAATTGAGTTTAAAGTGTCAACGAAACTCACAATGTCTGTTTTTTGGCCTTCCCATGCTGTGAAACCATCATCAACATAACGTTTGTAGAAACTTGGAACCATCGGCGCGATACTGAAAGCGATTTCTTCAATTTTCCTTAGCGTTAATTCGGCGAGTCCCTGCGAAATAGAGCTCCCCATCGCTGCTCCTTCATGCTGCCAGTAGAATTGCCCCATGTAGATGAAATATGTTGATTCCCAAACAAGTTTAAAACAATCTAGTATTTGGCTTACAGTTAGGGGGGTTTTGTCTGACAGTTCGGGATAGTTTTCTAGTGCTTCTTTTAGGGCATCTAGGGTGAAATCTTTCCTGAGACTGGTGAACAAAGATACAGCATCAATGCTTGCTTTTTGCGTTTCTTTGGTGACAGGGTATTTTCTTAACTCTTGGACAAAATCAATGGAATTTTTGATGTAATGCGGCCCTGAATCTAGGAGTGGCCTTATTAACGAAGCTAGAAATCTGTCTAGTTTTTTAGTTGGGGCTCGAACGTTTGCTACTATTGGGCGAAGGGGTCTACCTGTTTTGTGCACTTTAACTACTCCATAGAAACGCGGGGATTTTGAAATAGGGAGACTTTCTACGAGGTTTCTTACTTTTTTGTCAATGGATGGGGTTGGATCACTTGGTATTGTGGTGTAGACATCTTTGTCTGCTAGGAGGTTTCGAATTTTCGTGTCGTACTCGTTCTGGTCAAGGACTACAATGGCGTTACCTTTGTCAGCTTTTGTGGTGATAAGAGATCCGTCTTTCCTTAGGCTATTAATGAAAAAACCGAAGTTGATCAAAATGCAGAAAAAACCCTTTCCTGTCATCGCCCCAATCATGCAGCAAAAACAGCGTCGTTGTCAAAAATTAAATCTCAGGACTAGTTTTTTCATTATACCGGTACTTGAAGATAATTTACCTTAATAAGATATTTATAGTCGGTAGAAGCTTCAGTTATTTGTTACAGGTTTGTTTCCTTCCCCGAAGTTGAACAAGAAGATTGACAGCCTGACGAGGACCCTTGCCAAGAAGGGCCGAAATATCGCTGATGAAAAATCAGAGCTGACGTATCCGTGTAAACATTGTTTGAATTAAAAGTTATGCATGTTACTAGAATCCGGATTCCCGATCCTCCCACTACCCGACGATCATCGGATCGGGAAAACAACTTTTTTCAGTCGACGTGCATGTTAGTAGTTTCCGGATTTCCCATCCCTTCACTCCCCCCACGATGGCCGGATCGGGGAAGTGATTATTTCCAAATTAATCTGGTCGGTTTCCTGATGTGCCTGCCAAGTTTCATCGTCCTAGCTTATGTGGAAGCGGTTCAAGAGATTTTCGGTGCCCCCCTCCAGCCCCCCCCCCACAGTTATCGGATCTGGTCCTGATTTGAAACTGAGCATCTGAAGCACTTGTTCTTGACATATCTCAAGTTTCATGCATGTCGGATTACACGTTCTAAAGTTATGCATGTTACTAGTTTCCGGATTTCCCATCCCTCCAATCCCCCCACGATGGCCGGATCGGGTAAGTGATTGTTTCCAAGCTATTCTGGTCGGTTCCCTGATATGTCTGTCAAATTTCATTGTCCTAACTTATGTGGAAGCGTTTCACAAGATTTCCGGTGCCCTCTCCAGCCCACCCCCCCAAGTTATCGGATCTGGCTCGGATTTGAAACCGAGCATCTGAAGACCTTGTTCTGGACCTATGTCAAGTTTCATGCTTGTCCGATTACCCGTTCTAAAGTTATGCATGTTACTACTTTTGGATTTCCCATCTCCCCACTCCCCCCACAATAGCCGGATCGAGGAAGTGATTTTTTCCAAGTTAATCTGGTCGGTTTCCTGATGCGCCTGCCAAGTTTCATCGTCCTAGCTTATGTGAACGCGTTTCACGAGATTTTCGGTGCCCCTTCCAGCACCCCTACCCCAGTTATCGGATCTGGTCTGGATTTGAAACTGAGAATCTGAAGCACTTGTTCTTGACATATATCAAGTTTCATGCATGTCGGATTACCCGTTCTAAAGTTATGCATGTTATTAGTTTCCAGCTTTCCTATCCCTCCACTCCCCCCACGATGGCCGGATAGGGGAACTGATTGTTTGCAAGTTATTCTGGTTGGGTCCCTTATATGCCTGTCAAGGTTCATCGTCCTAGCTTATGTGGAAGTGCCCAAACTAGCTAAACCTGGACAGACCGACAGAACGACAGAACGACAGTAATTACGATCGCTATATTGCACTTGAGTCTGCTCAAGTGCCATAATAAACCCACAAGATTTCCTATGTTTAAAATAATTCGGTCTGGACTAAATATCAGCCGATTATCCGGGACAGCCGTGATGGCACGTAGAGAGCCAAGGCTCAAAATAATAATTTAAATCTAATGACCCGACTGTTGATTACAAATACAAATAAATAAAAAAAACCAAGACCAGTGTGGTACTCCTGAAGACATAACAAAAATAACCAATTAAGTCTTATAATTCTTTGCTAATCAAACCTGGAAAATTTTGTCACCTCGAAAAGAAGACGTTCTGCGTGGGTTTTTTCTCCAGCCAAAACAGCAACCCAGCAATCAAGTTCAAATCTAAATAAACTGGTGGCTTGCGATCTGTAAGAGAAGGTAAACAGAATGTTTGGATTAGGTCTTTAAGGACCGAAGTTAGGGGTACGTGGTAACTGCCGAATGTTGGCAATTCTACAGAATAAATTACGGAATCCCAGTTATAATGCCAAATAATTTTGGACTGATAACCTACTCGGGATTCTGTATAATTACAGAATCTGTAATTATACCGAATAGTCTGGCATTGAAAAACTACCGAATGATATTCGGATTCAGGATAATTTCGTCGAACCTGGAGCTGAAGTCGGGATTCGTGGTAACTACCGAATCCTGAGAATTCTACCGAATAAATTACCGAGTTTGAGTATCCCAGTCATAATACCGGATAATTTTGGACCGATAGCCTATTTGGGATTCGGTATAACTACCGTATCTCCATAGTATACCTTGTTGTTCTGGCATCTAAAAATTACCGAATAATTTCATTAAATTCGTTCATCTATTCGTGATAACTACCGAATCCTGGCAATTATACTAAATCCCGATCATTATACCGAGTACATTTGTACCGATAGCCCAATGAAAAATTTGTAGCCTGCGTAGTTGTATGATAGTTGTACGAAAAAGATGCATGTAATAGTAAAGAATACTATCATTTAATGGGCTTCAGACTGGGTCAATCTTAAGCAGTAGTATCTAGTAGCATCCTGCCTTAATTGCTATAGAAGCACCCACTCTTGCTAGTAATGCAGTAGAATGCAGTAACACGGTAGCCTTGATGTAGAAGCATGTAGTAGCATCAATTAATACAGGACTTTTCGTACAACTTCATACCACTATTTTGAGATAAATTTGTCATCGGGTGCCTATTCGGGATTCTTTATAACCACCGAATCCCCGTAAGTATACCGAAAAGTTCTGAAAAATAACTGAATAGTTTTCATAAAATTTTGGCCCTCCGGACCCCAGTCCCCCCCACCCCTTGCGTCGCCCTGCTGTTTTGGGTTATCATCATCCGGAGATAATATTTGGATATCAAATATTCCTGTCCTCAATAGTAGCTCATTCCGATGAAGGCAGAAAATAAAAATAAAAGAAGACATCCAAACTTTTAGCAACTATTAGTTCATATCTAAAAATCAACAAATATGCCATTGCTAACCGTTCACAGGTTAATTTTACCAATCTTGGAGGGAATTGAAGGATCCGACATAACACAATCGCTCGAATGAAACTAGAGAGCCTGCAGCCAACACTGAAGGTACTTAATGCAGTCATAGATTTTTTATAATATTCTGATACTTTTGGTGAGAGAAAAAAAATACAGGTAGGCTATAATGAAATATAGATCGACATTTTTTTGTATGCACACACAGTGTATAAAGCAGAAGTCCATGTTTGTATACGGACATTTATCCGGCACAGTCTTTGTTGGATGTCGGCGCATGGTCTTGGTCTTTCATAAAAACGACAAAAATGCTCCTCAGCCGGGTTTTGAACCCAGGGCCTTCAGCTTATAAGGTGACCGCTCTACCAATTGAGCTAATGAGGGGCTTGTAAACATAGTTCGCAAGCCACCACAGTAGTCGGATAGAAGCCGGCCATACGAAGAGGATCCAGTACCGTTCTTTACTAATAATATCAAAATCCCGTACATTTCCCTTCTTAACGAGTTTGGTGTCGTATAATTGTCAAAGCGTAGACACCAACTTTCTACCAAGTTTGGTGACCAACTACTGGAAGACCCCAACCATCGTCACATCCTTCCCCCTCCCCACATTCGCGACCGTATAAGGCCACAGAGAATGGCAGCGGATCCAGTTCCGAAGATCCAAGCCATTCTGGCAATTCATGCGCGGTACGAAAGAAGTTTTGTCCCCTCCTTTGCGAGATCTTTTTTGTGTTAATTATTAAAGTTTAGCGCTTTAATTTGTTGCAATCTTAGTTTTTGTGTAATTAATGAATATCTGACTATGTAAAAGCGCAATTGTATATAGCCTAGTTATGCTTGACGAGAGAACACATATTTGTTTTTTGTTAATACCGTTAATGTTTGTTAATGTTTTTGGAATAGTAAGATTGATTGATTGAACGCTGATCCCGCCCGGAGGTCTTACTAGATAGACCGACGAAGTGTTTGAAGAAGTGGATGTTGAAGAAGCGGATTTGTTTTTAGTTACTATTCGAAGCTGAGTTCTCCATTTTATTTTTAGATTTATGGATTGTATGCCGTCAAGTTGGCTGTTGCCTTGACCTTGTGTGGTGGCGTTCAGCGCGTGGATCAGAGCGGCTCCAGGGTGAGAGGCGAGCCTCACTTACTTCTTGTGGGTGACCCGGGATGTGGCAAATCACAGTTCCTCAAGTATGCCGCAAAGTTGTGTCCAAGATCAGTACTTACCACAGGAATCGGCTCTACTAGTGCTGGGCTAACAGTAACGGCAGTTAAGGTGGGCCATCATCTCAGATACTACTTGTCCATCCGCCAGTTGGAAGCCTTGAAGTACAGTAGAGGTATGCTTATGTGAACGTCTGCTAACAGTGAACGAGGCCGAAGAAACAGGCATTTTTACTATGAATACTTGTAATAACCAGTCGCGTTTTTGTCATTTTTTGAATGTTTTGCCAATTCAGGGCTGAAAGTGACTCAACTGACACCTGGTTTGCTTTTTATAATGTTTTATAATTTGCCACGAGGAACGCACCTCAACGGACAAGATGGCGTGTCCGAACCTTTAGATGCCTTCAAAAGAGGAAGGACCCTCTTTAGTAAATTCAAAATCGAAGTTAATTGAATTTCTACTTCAAGTTTGTGCCAGAATAGTCCTAAATAGTTGTCTGTTTGCTGATATCTAGTTTGTTATTTTTCTTTTCCATTTTACTTTTTATATGCAAGTAAAGAACAAAAAAGTGTTCAAATAAGCATACCTCTACTGTACTCTTTGAGAAGTTTCATAACATTTACAGAAGGAACGCAGAATTTCAACAGATATGAGATAAAACGCTATCTGTGGACGTTACAGAATATTTCCGTTATTGCCTTTTAAGTGATGATTTTGCAAGCCATGTTAGTGTTGTAAATTTCGCAGAAACGTAACTCTCAAAGGTTCACAGACCATTTTGTCTATAACATCAACAGACAGTGTTGTTGAAATTACGCAGAGGCTACTTATCAGAATTATAATCATTTTATTTTTCCCAATGTTCGTTAAAGTAGTCTGGGATGTCAAAACGTTAAAGGACGCGTTCAATTCAATTCAATTCATTTATTCCAACAATGTTTTCAACGGATACGTCAGCTACGATTCTTCATCAGCGATATTTCGGCCCTTCTTAGCAATAAATCAAAATATGATTTATTACAGGTTTGTTTCCTTCCCCGAAGTTGAACAAGAGGACTGAAGCCTGACGAGGACCCTTGCTAAGAAGGGCCGAAATATCGCTGATGAAGAATCGTAGCTGTTGTATCCGTTGAAAACATTGTTGGAATAAATGTTTCAAAGTCAGCTTGGGCTCAAAGAATATTCTATTCAATTCAATTCAATTATATTCAAGAAAGCCATAACTCGGACAAGCCGACTAGTAGGTTTCGTGTCACGTCAACATAATACAACAAAATAAGAACAGACATAAAAATTCAGCTGACAACAACACTGTACCTATGATAGCAACGTACCTATGATAGTCGCACCTATGATAGCAATTCATTCTAGTTCAGTAATATTTCCGTCCTTTGTCGTTCCCGAGATCCTTCACTTCATAACTATATCGCATCTCTTCTTTAATCAGTAGCCTACACTATTTATTTATTTATTTATTCATTTATTTCCCTCAGAACTGAGGAGTACATAATAATGTATAAAAAAGAACTATGCCTAAACCATCTGGTCCATTCATTAACAAATAAATACTATAAAAAATACACACGATGTCGACAACTAAGTTATTATTACCACAGCATTTAAAGGACAAATCGCACTACAGACTGTTTCTGCTAAGATGTTCCGAAACAATTGACCACTTTACAACTAAGCTATGCTTACAGAAAATTACAAACGGCTTCGTTTGATTTTAGCCTCTTTCCATGTCCCTTACTTTGGATGACAATCTTGCCAAAATCTGCTTAATCCGTCTCCGGACGAATAAGCCCCTCGGAAGCAACGATCGGGCACATGATACGTCACACAAAGATAACAAACGTGGTAATGTGATAATCGTGGTAATAATAATAATAACAAAGTTTATTTCCGGAATAGCTCATACAATTTCTCGCTAGCGTCGGATCGTCACACAATTATTAACACGGCTAAAAACTTAATAATCACTTCTCAGAAATTACCTTAAAACTTTATATGTATATACAGGTAATAACGAATAAATAACAGTTAAGAATTAAAATAGTTTACGAAACATAGTACAAATGACGAAAGATACCGGTCAGTAGAGTGGATATCGGGGCGAACAAGTTTGGTACAATTACGGGTTGCAGCGCGAAGCCTTGTTTCAAGTCGAGTCTGGTTTGGGGCTTCGTACGTAATCCGGTAGGAGAGATCTATGAAGGTCAGAGGACAAACATTTACGTCCAAAATCCATTGTCAACTTGTGTCGTCTTTCAGAGAGTGGAGAGACCAAGCCTGTCTAGACCCGCTTCATACGAAGTGTAGGTCGGGCCTAGCATGATCGTCACTGCTCTCTTTTGAATCCCTTGACAGACCATCATTAAGTCCCGGATACCACACTGCATAAGAATATTCTATACACGGACGGATGTACGTACAATAAAATGAACGCATAACTCTTGGTGAAAGACCAAATCTACGAAGGATAGAATACTACTTAAGGAGCGGAGCTGCCTTCTGAAGAATCATATCATCGTGGGAATTCCCACTTCAAATCATTATCTAAAATAACGCCAAGAAGTTTTGGGCTATTTCTACATTCCAGACCAATGTTTTCCATAACTGGAAGATCTCTCTTAAGGAAAGAAACTCTTAATACAAAACTCTTAGTAGAACTGACTGACAATTTAACATCAGCCAGGTCCTTCTTCATTATATCAGATATAGTTGAAAGTGTTTGCTCGGTCTGGATTGGAGGGATAGATATTCTTTGAGCCCAAGCTGACTTTGAAACATTTATTCAAACAATGTTTACAACGGATACGTCAGCTATGATTCTTCATCAGCGATATTTCGGCCCTTCTTGGCAAGGGTCCTCTTCAGGCTGTCAATGAAGTCAAGAAGGGCCGAAATGTGTCAAGAAGGGCCGAAATGTGTCAAGAAGGGCCGAAATATCGCTGATGAAGAATCATAGCTGACGTATCCGTTGTAAACATTGTTTGAATTGGAGGGATAGTTCGAAGCAGAGGCTTCACGACTGGGGGGGAGGGGGGACGCCCCCCCCCCCAAAGCCGTCGGCCAGTCGGTAAAAAATATCTAGTCGGCGCGAAGCGCCGTGATTTTTCGTCAAAACAGTGGATTTTTTCATGAAAACAGTCGGTTTTTCTGAAAATTGGTCGATTTTTTGTCAAAATAGTCGGTTTTTCTGGAAATCAGTGGATTTTTCTGAAAATCAGTGGATTTTTTTTCAAAAATGCCATTTTTATTGTTGAAAACAGTCGTTTTTTCTGCAGAAAAAGTCGGTAAAATTACCGGCCAGTCGATAAATGCCTCGTCCCCCCCCCCCCCCCCCCCCCAAGCATTTTGGCTAGTAACGCCTCTGGTTCGAAGTGATAAAGACGACAGATTGAAACGGCTAGAAACAGCAGGGCAAAACTTTGTTAAAAACGATTACAAATGTTAAAGGTCATTTAAAAAAAAAAGCTTTGAAAAAGCTTTGTCCCCTGGAGACTACCACAGAAAATATCTAGAAAAGCTTTTGACAGTATGGACGCCATCTTGTGTGATTTGGAAATGTCAGCTAAGAGAAGTTGACGGAAGAGCCAACATTTTTTTTTCACTGACATTATTTTGTTCGCTTTTGACACCAACCAGAGCAAAATAACACTAGGCAAGACCGATGCTTTCCACTTCGTAAACGGGCCATACTCGTAGCGCCGCCCACTACGCTTGCGGCATTTAAGCTAGACAAACTTGCGGTTTTACACATTTTTAGTAAAGCTAAGATGTGCTCTGCCCACATCGAGGAAACAGGGGAGGTTGTATCTTTTGTTTTATGTGTTCAGAATACAACGCTGGAGCCAGCGCTGGTGCACGACTGGATGAGTTTCAGTAGGGACGTTTGACATCGCCAATGGTGCTATGCTAGTGTTGCTGCTTTAAGTGTGTGTCACTTTTTCAACTCTTGGCGATACTCCCTAGTGTTATTTTGCTCTGCAGCCAACCATTGGGTCACACTGCGACGAGATTTTTTCTTTGACTTTCCGACGTACGACAGAATCGCACGAACCACCACGCAGACACTAAGGGAAAACAAATTTTTTCGTAGAGATTATTCTGCAAAAGGATAAAGAAAGCCCTTAGGGAAACGACCTCTGAAGATGCTGGGAGATTATCCATCTCAGTAGGGGAGCGGGTGGAGGTCTGGGACACGTGTACTTTCTCGAATCCAGGATGGGAAAATTCTGAGTATTGGACTGAATAAGCACTATCTAGTGGCCACTTTAGTCAGATAACATTTAGTACGATTGTATAACTTTCATTTCAAAAGTAAGTTTTCGTGGTAATATCCTGGATATTGTGTTGACTTCACACCCAAGGCATGTCTTTGTCTTTCGAGTCTGGATTTTCGTTGTTGTTTTGTTTCATAGCTAGGTCAATGCTCCAAACACTAGCCCCTTTGTTTTTATTGTACTGCTGCCCTCTTCTGACATTTTGTGAAAAAACTGAAATTTGACCGTCCGAGGAGGACTGGGACATGGTACAGTGAGGAGCATTGGGACAGGCGGCCCCGAAGTCAATACGATTGGGGCACTATGTCCCATACCTCCTGAAAGCGACAAACTGATGAAGACTCAATATCTATGTCCGTCTCTGCTTCTCGTTTTCTCGTTTTTTTTCTGCTTCGCGATTGTTAATTTCTGTCGGTCTGTCTGTCCCGGTTTTGCTAGTTTGGGCACTTCCACATATGTTAGGACGATGAAACTTGGCAGGCATATAAAGGACCCAACCAGATTACCTTGGAAACAATCACTTTCCCGATCCGGCCATGGTGGGGGGAGTGGAGGAATGAGAAATCCGGATACTAGTAACATGCATAACTTTAGAACGGGTAATCGGACATGCATGAAAACTTGACATATGTCAAGAACAAGTGCTTCAGATGCTCAGTTTCAAATCCGGACCAGATCCGATAACTGGGGGGGGGGGGGGGGGGGGGGGGGGGCTGGAGGGGCGCACCGGAAATCTCGTAAAACGCTTCCACAGAAGCTAGTACGATGAAACTTGGCACGCGTATCAGGAAACCGACCAGATTAACTTGGAAATAATCGCTTCCCCCCGATCCGGCCATCGTGGGGGGAGTGGAGGGATGGGAAATCCGGAAAGTAGTAACATGCAGAACTTTGGAACGGGTTATCAGACATACATGAAACTTGACATGTGACAAGAAGAAGGTCTTCAGATGCTCAGTTTCAAATCCGGACCAGATCCGATAACTTGGGGGGGGGGGGGGGGGGCTGGAGGGGGCACCGGAGATCTCGTGAAACGCTTCCACATAAGCTAGGACAGTGAAACTTGGCAGGCATATGAGGGAACCAACCAGATTATCTTGGAAATAATCGCTTCCGCGATCCAGCCATCGCGGGGGGGGGGGGGGTGTGGAGGGATGGGGAATCTAGAAACATGCATAACTTTGGAACGGCTAATCGGACATGCATGAAACTTGACCGTTGTGAAGAACAACTTTTTTCTTTTCTTTCCCTAAAAAAGATCGCATGCGTACCTGTTGAAATCTTTCAACGCACTGCGACAAAACGCAAAGTTTAGCGTTGCTTGACGCACCGCGGAATGTGTCGCATGACTCAGGATTTTGCGCGAAATCGCAGCAATGTGAACTAGGGGTAAAGTATAGTAATTAATTGTCTTCGCAGATTTTTTTTGTCTTTATCACCTCGCCACAGTCACAGCCACGTCTCTTAACTTTCTCTCTATAGGCAGATGCTACCTGGCGGTTCCGGCGTGTAACTTTGTTTTCCATTGAAACAGTAGATGGCGGAGGCACGTAGTCTGGCATAGGGTAATCATAATATAATTGCAGGAATAAGGCTTTTGTCTCTATAAATTTCTCGGGACACTTTACACACAAGTTGATGGCGTTGATCGTCTCAGAATCTCCTAAAGGACCCCTCGCACTATTTACTCTTCAACTACAGTATTTTAAAATATTTGAATCCTTCAAACTAGGTTGTGCTTTGAACAAATAACCCACGGTTTTGGCTGTTTAGCCTTTCCCGAGACCCGTTGACTTGCAGAAAATAAAGGGAAACAATAGTTGCGTTTTAGCAGATACCATGGTATCTGATACCACGGTCTAAAGTCGTTTTGCAGTTGTCGCGGTATCTGATATTATATGGTTTGATTACGGAAGTAGGTTGCACTAGTATGATAGGTAAGACAGGTCCTTTAATTACAGATTGTAGGTTGAACTTGCGTATGAAAGAATGAGTTTAAATGTAAGGTTTTACGTTAGGACTCTGGTGAATGGCAGTTGGAAGCTGGCGCTCTTGTACTGGCAGATGGTGGAATCTGTTGCATTGACGAGTTCAACTCAATTCGAGAGGCAGACCGTGGCGCCATCCATGAGGCTATGGAACAACAGACAATCAGCGTGGCCAAGGTACGTGGGATACTTGCGGTTTCGTATGGGGCGGGGGCATTGGCTGCAGTTGATAGGAACTGAATTTGATGTAAGTAAGTAAGTAATGTATTTATTACCCGCCATTTTGGAAAAGCGGAGTAATTGAAAGAAAATAAATAAAACACATAAACACACAGAAAAAGGCACTTAATTTTCAATCTTCGGCCAGGAAGCAGTGGATAACGTCGTGCGCTGGTTGGGCCCTGTTTTCCATGGTTTTGGGATCCCAAAACGTAAGTGGAGGGATGCCTATGACATCACAAAAGTTGCCGGTCTGGCCGCCTGTCCGTCCGTCCGTCTGTGCGCGCTATAACTCTCGAAGGGAATGAGATATTTTGATGAAACTTGGTGTGAGGATTCATTGGGTCAAGGGTAAGGCCAAGTTCGTAGATGGGCTCTGTATAACCCTATATTTAGGGGTGGGGGAGGGGTTCAAATTAAGGGACAAACAAAATATTTTTAAACAGCTAATGTGATAGTCGATTATGTGTAAGAAGGCATGCTGAACACGATAGTGAAAACCATTCGCTCGCCGGACAAGTTCGGAATCCGGCAAAAAACGGAAAGCTTGTTAAAAGTAAAAGTTTTATTTGAAGTTGATTAAATGGTTGATTTTGGAGTAAGAACACATCTTGAACACGATGGTGACAACCATTTTCTTGCCGAACAAGTAGTTCGTCTGGAATCCGGCAAAAACCGGAAAGTTGGTTAAAAGTAAAAGTTTCATTTGAAGTTGATTAAATGTTCGATTTAGGGGTAAAAAGACATGCTGAGCACGATGGTGAAAACTGTTTTTTCGCCGGACAACTAGTTCGGTCGAAATCTGGCCAAAACCAGAAAATTTGTTAAAAACAAAAGTTTGACTAGATGACAGATTAAGGGGGAAGAAAAGAGGCTGAGTCTGTTTATGACAATTATTTTATACCCGGACATATAATTAGTCCTGAATCCGGTTGTAACCGGATTTTTTTTTTTAAGTCAGACTTTTATTCAATTGGTTAGATGTTCTTTATAGGGATTTGACGCTGGATTGTTTCTGAATTTTCTTTTTTTGCTGGACTAGTAGTTTGCCCGGAATTCGGTCGAAACCGGAAATTTGGCAGAAGTAAAGCAGGAAGTCTCGGTCAGTTTCGTCAAAATAGATATGGCTTATAGAGGTATATCTGAACTTGGTTTTCTCTGATGATTAGCCTGGCGAAGACTGGATCTGGCGAAGACAAGACCCTATTGTCTGAATAAAATATAAAATTTTTAGGATCCCATCGACACCTTTGGTCTTGTTTAGAGCCACGAGGAAACATCCAAAAGGGTAACACTTACATCTTGAATTTTGAACTTCTCACGTCAATGTACGGTTATGACATAATAACAGGTGCTTTGCATATTTAAAATAACGTGGTCTCATCTTTTTAATCTCCTTCTTTCGCAAACTCACCAGAAGTGAGCATGAGAAAAGAAATTAGACTAAAGTTTAACTGAAAAGTCAACTTGTTTTTATACGTTTGATTTAAATACACTGAATTATTTTGACTCATGTAAGGGATTTTTGTTTTTTACGTCGCGTAGTCTAGTAGTGACGTTTGGAATCTCCGCTGGTTGCACGACAAATAACTTTACGGCGAGTCGCGGAAAATTTGAATGTCTGCAAAAGCGTGTGTTTCAATGGCTAACAAAGCAAAGATTTTGAAATGTTCGATTCATCAGACGAATGTGATGAGCACTGTGGATCAAACATAAATGGGCGAATGCCAAGTTCTTCCTGGTCACTTTCACTTCCCATGTTACTTTCACCTTCCTGGCTTGAAGAATGCCAATCCGCCATGACTTGTTATTACGGCAATCGGCTGCCGCTGTAGTTGCTAAACATTTCAAACATAGAGCTACGTCCGTATAGAGTTATTACAACAGTTACGAAAGAGAAATTACGTCAGCTAAAATTCAAGAATCGTGGGTAACAAAGTAACGAAGTAACGCGTTTTTGTCGGTTCTTCTAGCCTAATTAAGTAAAAATATGATGGGTAATCAGACTGTCGTATCTTAGACCTATTCCGTTAACCTTTAAAGAAATAAGAGAGGCAAAGTTGTCAGATTGCGCAATAGGAAACAATAGTCGCGTTTTTTGCAGATCGACTGGCGATTGGGACTTGTTCCCGGGTTCATGCAGTTGACCGTTTTTTGTCGCTTGATAGGGGAGCGAGAACAACCCTTCGAAAAACGGTCTAAATCAGTCAATAATCAGTCCATCCCCACAACTCTTCCCTCGGCAGTCTCTGAAACTACTGCAGTACTGGCGCTTCCTGAGGTGTAAATTTTACGTTTTTGGGTCCACATGTTTCAGTTTTCAAAATTTGGCACCAAGTTTGACTGGACCTCCAAGAGAAAGGTGCATCGGATCGACTGTTGACTTTGTTCCCAGTCGATGTCCAGTCAAGCGACAAAAAACGGATCGACTGGACCTCCAGTCGACAGTCGATCGCAAAAAACGGCAACTTTCGTTCCAAGCGATTGCAAAAAACGCAACTAATAACGCACGAAACCATGATGTTCTGGTTAGTGAAAACGTCTGATCGCCATGGTCTCCTTTGAGCTTACCTTAGTTCAGAGCAAAATTACACTAGGGAAGTGTCAAGACCTATGCTTGCCATGTATCGCTATAACGGGCCTTAATCGTAGCGCCGCCTACTACGCCTGAGACATTAGACTTCCGGGTTTAGAAAATTTCTAGTCGGCCATAGGTAAGATGCGGTCGGCAGAGATTGAGGAAACATGAGAGGTTGCGTCTTTTTTTGCTGTATTGGGAACATTGAGTTATAGGAGCCAGCGCTGGTGCACGACTGATTCAGTTTCAGTAGGGACGTTCTCTATCGCTAGTGGTGCTAATGTTGCTGCTATTCGAGTGTGTTTCACTTTTTTCAAGTCTTTGCACTACTACCTAGTGTTATTTTGCTCTGCCTTAGTTCATCCTTGAGCGCTTAGGTCACCCAGTATCATGGTACCTGATGAAATTTTTTTAGCCTGCGTAGTTGTACGTAAACGTTGCATCTAGTGATATGTATTAGTAAAGAGTACTGTCACTTAATTTGCCTCGGACTGGGCCAATCTTAATTACTAGTATCTAGCAGCATCCAGTCTTGCTAATAGTCGCATGCAGGAGAATGCAGTAACACGGTAGCCTTGAAGTAGAAGCATGTAGTAGCATCAGTTAGTACTCCATGCTACTTTTTTGTCCAACTTCATACTACTAATAAATTTCTCATCGGGTAGTTGTCAGTCGTCTTTCTTGTAAATCACTGTCCAGACATTTTACCGTTCAGGAAATTCCGGGAAATTTCCGCGTCGATATTGCGGAGATCCGACATGTAGGCTCGGTGGAAGGGTGTCCTTCTTCGCCTTCTGGATCCGCCTGGTTGTCACTGAAGGATAGGGTTCGTGTATAGCGGTGATTCTCTCCCTCATGTTCTGTACTTGGTTCCATCCTGGGACATATTAACTCAATCGGATAAAATAAAAAGAAGGGCTTACTTTAAATATGCAAAGTTCCTCATTCGGGTACCGCCTTGGACAAGGAACGGTAGAATGCGGGAGAGATAGGCTACAACTTGCCGGATCCTCTTGATGCTGCGGATAAGCTTTTTCCTAAGATGTCAGAAAGTCCTTCCAACCCCCCTTGGAAGGGTTTTCTGTCCTAGTTCTGGTTTTGTTGTCGTTGTCGTTGTTCTTTATTTTTTTGGTTCATTATTAGGTTAATTTGTTAGAAGTTAGTTTCGTGTTGTTTTTTGTATGGTGTTATGTCTTTCCGTGTATTACTTTTTCCTCTTTTTGTATTTATACTCCGCCTTTCTCTTTGTGAGTGTATGATGGGTCATAAATAAATTATTATTGTGATTATATTACTACTATGGTGCTTCCCAAACGCCTTCGGCATGTGAGGTGAAATCTGTAGTTAATCTTGCCTGAAAAACCCCGCCGAATCTGTGAGTTACGCGCCAGCGTCGGTCCGTTATAGACTTAAAGTTTAACTGTAAAGCCAAATTATTTTTGTGTCAGTTAATTGAATACACTTAATTATTTGGATTCTGCAAAGTTTTTATTTATTCACTATCTAGATATGAAGTTCAGAATATCTGCTGCCGTCCAGAGCGTAAATTCTAATATGATATGGGAAATTTTAATCTCAACATAAACGCGGCTTTTCAGTGGGCAGTGGTGAGATTGGTGAAGATTGCTTAGTGCCTGAACAAAAAATAATCATAAATCTTTCTCGTAAGGCATACAACAAAAATACAAGCACATAGTAGTATCACAAATCACACGGAAATTGGACTATTTGAAAATCAATTATTGGTGAATAACGATGTAAAGCATTGTCAGCGGGTCTTCAAGCCAAGTGATTAGGTGATGGGTAACTAGATTGTCCTATCCCAGCCCTTTCCAATTAAACTTTAACAGCCGGGCCAGTACATATAACAACATATAAAATACTTAAAGACTTAATCCAAACATTCTGTTTACCTTCTCTTACTGGTCGGAAGCCACCAGCCACCAGCTTGATTGCCGGGTTGCTGTTTTGGCCCTTTTTTTAATTTATTTGTATTTGTAATAAACATTAGATGGATCCTTGTATTGTATTTGTTATTGTACCTTACCTTACCTTACCTTACCTTACCTTGGCTCCCTACGTGCCATAACGGCTGTGCCGGATAATCGGCTGAGATTTAGTCCAGACCGAATTATTTCAAACCTAATAATTTTTTTTTTTTTAATTTGCTCATTGTTTTACGGTGTTTTTTTGTGGTTTTGAACATTCATATTGGCAGTAGGGATGGTTATCATTGTGTGTGTGGTGGAAAGACCAATTTTTGTGGTCCACTTTAATTCACTTTTCTAGGCCGGTCTCGTCTGCAAACTGGACACGCGTTGCTCCGTCCTTGCTGCGACCAACCCAAGGGGATGCTATGACCCCTCGCTGCCGATATCACTGAACGTCGCCATTGCTAGCCCACTCTTGTCAAGGTTCGACTTGGTCATGGTCCTTCTTGACAGGAAGAACGAGGAATGGGATAGGTAAGCCGAAGTTGTGCTTGTCGGATGTTATCGAATTGAATAGTTTATTGCTCGCCCAACTTCGTAGCTGTTTCTGTAAAAGATGCTAAAGTACGCTGGACATTAAAGGACACCTGAACAATGAAACCATACTTGAACACACCATGAAAAATACATTTACAGACATGGACACGTAGAGCATTCTTCTCCTGAGCGTGCCGTTTTCAAAAGAGGGATTTTCGTTCCTGGAGGTTTGCACATGCAGAGCGTGTTCCACCCTTCTAACAATAGTTACTATTAGTTACTATTTCCGTCCCATCCTCACGAAAAGTTACGCTGACCGTTCCAGCCTTGTCGGAATAGTAACTAATAGTTACTATTTGCTTACCATGCTCGGGAGCGTAGTAAGCGTAGTAACTACGCATCTCTGTAACGTGATTGGGCGGATTCGCCCCTGGCGTGAGATCCTGCTGGAAAATAGAAAAATCATTCCAGCCTTGACGGCAAAAAACAGAATTCGTGACGTCATGCGTAGTAACTGCGGTAAGTAGGATGAAACGAGCTCGCAGACTCCAAGACAAAAAGCGTAATTCATTCTAATCTTGTACAGCGCTGGCCGGATCGTATTGGAATTTGTTCTAGATATATGTTTGGGCTTAACTGGTTAAACAATATTCCAGAAGAAGGGTTGATTGAAGACGTTTGTTCACTTCTAAAATTGTTCGGTACTGAAATAAGGACAGATGTAAAATGGAGCAAAAATCATAGCTTGGAAATACTATTTCGTATTTGGATTGGGTTTTCTGCAGGCAATGTTAATGGAAGTCATACAGATGGGGATGATACTTGGTATTCTTCATTCAGGTGTCCTTTAATTAATAGATTTTATTTTTAACCCGTCTAGGTATAATAATAATAATATTGTACTTTATTTAGATCGTCATTAACACAAATTACCTATGACAATTACATACGTAGACATTTCATCTACACGTACAACTTAAAAATATAATTTGACTTAACTAGGATTAATATATTGGATAAAATAAATGGTCTTTCTAGTCTCTAGGAATCATCGTCCCTCTGTCTCTGTCGCGTATTAGGCCTGCTATTTGCTGTTCTCAAAGTCAGGTACTATTTGCTGTATTCTCGAAGTCAGGTAGAATGGTACGATGAGCATGTGGTGCCAGACACTTGCTCCCGAACGCTATATTCAGTTGGTTCGCCGTCACTACCTCCACCCGTCGATTCACCCACCCGTCAATACGCCCAATCCAAAAATCCGTGGATTCATCCACCCGTCAATTCATCCACCCGTCGATTCAGCCACCCGTCAATTCGTCCGCACGTCGATTCGTCCAACGTCGATTCACCCAATGTCCTGTTGCTTGAGCGTCGATTCACCCAATTCTATGATCCGTCAATTCACCCGCCAAATCCGTCACAACTCCCACTTTTTCCGACAGTTCGCGACGGGTGGGCGAAAAGACGGGTCCCCTGTCAATTGATGCCGCCTTTCAGCCAGGGTTGGCAGGTCAAGCTTGACCAGGCCATCCTCATAAGAAAAATAACCCGGGCCCAGCATAATCTTAACAACCCTTTTCTGGATGGCTACTAGTCTATCGGTCTGTGCGTTGGTGAGTCCTGGTTGCCAAGCCGGACAGGCATACTCCGGGCAAGGTCGGATGTACGTGCAGTAAATACTGCGTAAATCTCGCGACGGAATTGCAAAAGGAGAAACGGAGTATAGAGACGGAATATGGTAAAAAATAAATAGAAGAACAACATTAAAAAACACTAAACCGAAACATATAGTAATAATGTACTTTAGCTTGTATTATACACGCTAGCACTGGATCGTCATTCACGCAAATAGCATATGGCAATTACGTACGTAGACATTTCATCTACACGTACAACTTGAAAATGTAGTTTGACTTAACTAGAATTAAAATATTGGGTAAAATAGGGTACAAAAGTCAAACATCATGGAGCTCCAGGGATGACTACAATTTTGTTTCATTCCGTTGATGGACCTCAGGACATCCGCAGGCGGATCACATATACACAAATTCTCAACGAGATGGCTGTTCCTTGTCCAGGGCGGGAGGCGTAGCAGATATTTGAATGAATGAATGAATATGTTTATTACCCATCTTTACATAAAATGTCACTGATGGAGTATAAAAAAGAGAAATAGAGAAAGTAGAACAATGAACAACACACAAGATACAATTTTAACTTGGCAATACATAATTCAAAAAAGAGGGAAAAATACACTATACACTATTATATATACACTATTTCTGTAGCTATTGTTTAATTGCTGGATAGAGGCTGTTTACAGGGTCGAGGGATTCCAGAAATAGAGCACGACGCTCTAGTGGCAAACCGAAAGAAAATTGGACGAATATGACGAAGATTTTCTTTAATGAAGAACGTCCGGAAAGGGGAAAGATATAGAACATGGGAAATTACAATTATAACAATATAATAAAGTATATTACACTAACTTTGAAGACCTGTTACTATAATCATTGAAAATTTTTGATTTACCTTCCTCGTTCCTGTCGCAACTACAAATTAGTTCAGAAGTTCGGCGTCCAAGAGGTGATTCGCTCGCTCGGGAAAACGTCAATTTCAGTACTATCTACATCTCGTCATCCTGGTATTCGAGTACATGATGTTTTTCATGAATTTTTCAGGCCCAGTAAGTAATTATGTCTCAATTTGTGTGTGTGTTAATACTGTTATTTATCTTGTGTTATTTCACGTTATTCCCTTTACTCCGCTACCACATTCTGTATTTGGCGGGTTATAAATAAAATATATATATATAACCCTAGGTTCACACAAAGCAAATCACGGCGATGAACGAGATTTTTCAAACGCAGCGACAGATGATTGTTATCGCCTGGATGTTCACACTGAATTTTCGTCGGCAACAGAATTTAACGCGAAAAATTATAAAAATAATTAAAAATAACCCTTAAAATAATTACAGTAAAAAATTTTTTTTTTTTTTCTAAAAGTGAATCATCAAAAGGGTCCTCATGTTGCTGTTGCGTGCATAAAATCGCACTGTCGCCCGATTACAGTTGATTTCTCCCAACATTGAAAATCGCCTGACGAAGCAACAGAAATCGCCGATTTTGGCGACGAAAATCTCGGTGAGGGCCGATATCGCCTAAGTGTGAACGTCTGTGTGAACCTAGGCTATCTTACCTCAACTCGCTCTTAGGAGCGATTAAGGTCCAATGGATCTGTAGTTGCTCCGTGAAAGATGATGGCTGACTTCTGTTACTGGTCTGGGTCATCATAGCAGTATTTCCAGGCCTTGCATGACCACTAAGACGATTTCTTAAACCACATTGGCCTGATCAGAGATGGGCGAATCCGACCATGAAAGGATTCGAATCCGAATCTGAATCCAAGGCTAGGTACGAATCCGAATCCATCATTTCAGGCTGAGGATTCGAATCCGGATTCGAATCCGACCTAAAAATAATCTAATCATGTACACAGGTTATAGTTTAAAAATCCAGGTGACAGACAGCATTGCAGTGTAAGGTAACCAGATAACGTGGTTTGTTACTGAGGATGGTTGGTGATGGAGATCAAAAAGTTGAATTGCAGCTAAACCCACTGTTTAAAAATTGGGAGACGGAAACTCGAAGGATATAGACTAGAAATTTGAGCGGACTCGTAAGATTGAAAGTTTGGAATCCGAGTACGAATCCGAATCCAGGCTGACAAGCAGAAGATTCGAATCCGGATTAGAATCCGGCCAAAAGGACGAATCCTGGATTCGAATCCGAATCCGGATCCGGTTTTGCCCATCTCTCTGCCTGACATATCACAACAAATCAAGGATGAGCATGTGCGAAAGCTCCGAAACGAACGAAAATGCTGAATTAATTCAGCATTTTATGCAGCATTTCGCTTTCGGACTTAAATTTTCGCTCAATTAATGCAGCATAAAATTCATCAAAAAATTCAGCAAGAATGCTAAATTTTATGCTGAATTTTCAAGAAGAAACTAGGGAGAACGGCGATTCTCTAAGTGTTTTCGGCGGCAGACATAACAAATTCAAAAAGACAACTGACAATTTGGCAAACATTCCAAATTCTAAGACAACTGGCGATCATGGCCAACTAAGAAAGGAAAGATAAGAAGATAAGACGGTTGGATATCGGTAGCTGGTCCATTTTGTCAGCTTTATACAGCTAATTCGTTTTCTTCTTCTTCCTGACTTAAATTTTGGTATTCTAGAAGTGTCAGAGAAGAAAAAAAGGTAACAGCTTTCGGACAAAAGAGAAAAGAAAATGCAGCATTATGCAGCATTTACAGCACCAAAAAGCTTTCGGACACGTTCGATATTCGTTGGCCTTTACAAAACCCATTTTCGTTGGTTTCTTCGTTGATTTTCTTCTCGAGCTTCAGGTGGAGGTGCTGACACTGTTGACTCGGAGAGGGAATTCCAGTCATTGGCAACTCTTCCGGTAAAAAAGTTTTAACGCACTCTTGTTTTCACGTGGCATTTGGATAGTTTTTTGGAGTGGACTCTTGTATGGGGTTGATTGAACTAGTGGAGGTCGAGGGGACTCGTAATGTCATTGGAGAGTTTGTTGGTAAAGGACCGTTCAAGCTTACGTTTAAGGCGCAGAATTTCCGAGTATACGTGCTATTCGCGAATATGTGTGGTAAATTTTCATCCCGCCGAAGCTTGCTGTGGTAAAAATTAATAGGAACGATTTCTATTATTTGTGTTAAAAATTATACATGACCAATCACAGCAATAAATTCCCATCAGGTGACTACTAAAGAAGAAAGAGAGAAACGTTTAAGGAGAGGTATTTGTAATATAAATGTAGCTGAAAGAGCTCCTTGAATGAAAGTCAGTCGTGTTAAACCATATTACTAATTATGTTTACAGGCTTTTACCTTATCTGGAATAATAAGAGCAATCCTGGTATCGAGAAATATGCACTAGTCCAAGTCCAACAGACACGTAGCAACAGATATTATACTGGATTCTGGATTGTGAAAGAAATAGAAAACCGTGATTTTCGGGGTTTTTTCTTGATCAGCTAATTATCCCTCTAGGATGATGTGCGAGGGATAAATATAAATTCGGATATTTCGGTTGGACTTCCGGCAAACCCTCCTCAGCGAAAAACAAAACAAAACTAAATCATAAAATCCACCACAATCACAACAGGAGAACGATGCGGAACCAACAGACAATAAGACGAGATGTAACTAAAAACCAGAAGAAAACGGTGCGGATGCAGATAAAAATAAAATAACGAAAGATAAAATGTGCGTGTTAAAAGTGTATATGTACAAATCTGTGATTATTTACAATTCTGAGCTCTGTGTATATTTACAATTTACCATACGTCTGGGAAAGCGCAGAAGCTTTCACCCAGAAAACGACCCACTCGAAAAATCCATTATACGTTTGACGACTTTGGATAAAATCTTCCACAAAACTCTCAAAAATCACGGTTTTCTATTTCTTTCGTAATGAATGGTCAGCTTGGCTTCAAACCTTATATTCTGGATTGTTTTGAAGCCGGTAGAGTCTGATCTAAAATTTCTTTGAAAGTCATCAGAGGTTATGTTCTCTTGGACAAACTCTTGGGGTTCATTGTCAGGCTTAAAGCTCTATTTTGAAAATCTGCGCATACGTGTTTCAAATGTCGGGGAGCGGCGTACAACTTGATTTCAAGTTGAACGGTTGCAGAGGATAAGCTCTGTTACCTCCTCTGCGGTGGTATACCAGTAGCTGCGTTCTTTGTCACGGGAGTTCTCACCGGTGGGCTCCGGTTGGCGCGATACCTATGACATCGCAAAAGTCGTCCGTTCGTCCGTCTGTACGCACTATAACTCTCGAAGGGAATGAGATATTTTGATGATTCTTTAGGTCAAGAGCAAGGTCGAGTTAGTAGATGGGCTCTGTAGCCCTACATTTAAGGGTGGGGGTTAAATTAAGGGGCAAATGAAATATTTTTAAACAGATAATGTGATAGTCGATTATAGGGTAAGAAGACATGCTGAACACTTACGTGAAAGGTTTTTTCTACCCGAACAACTTGTTCGCCCGGAATCAGGCCAAAACCGGAAAATTTGTTAAAAGCAAAAGTTTTATTTGAAGTTGATTAGATGACAGATTTGGTGGTAAGAAGAACGCAGAATCTGTGTACGACAATCTTTTTTTTGCCGGGACATATAGTTCTTTCGGAATCCGATTGAAACCGGATTTTTTGTAAGTTAAAGTTTTAATTGAAGTTGATTAGATGTTTTTTTTTACGGATAAGGAGATGCGCTGAATTCGTTTCCGAACCTTTTTGTTCGGACAAGTATGGTAGTTCGTTCGCAATTGTCTGGATCAAATATTATATTTTTGGGATCCCATCGAAACCTTTGGTCTCGTTCTTATAAGCCGTTTCTACATCCACCAGTGACTACCCACCATTCTTATAACCCGTTTCTGAACTAACCGGTGTCCGGTTCGATCTCACCGGTGCGGACTAACCAGAATCTGCTCGGTAGCCCGGGTTCAGTGAGGAGTTAGCAAGTTTTCATGAACTCACCGGTTAACCAAAAAAACACGTTATAAGAGAAGAACCGGACACTTATCACAAAACACCAGAAACAGCCCGGAGTGCAACGAACGCAGCTATTGTTGGTAGTTTGAGTTTTTTCAGTCTTACTTCGTTGGGTTTCACTTAGTTAAAAACCTCTGCACGAGAGAGTTCCTTGAGGTTCTCTTGAAAGGTACTAGTTTATTTTGCTGTCTTGTCCTTTACTTCTCATTTGCCAACACCTTTTCACCAAAGGTAAGGACCACGAGCTCATCCGGACGGAGCTCATATCAGCTCCGGTTTTCCCTTTGGTTTGTAACCTATCGGTGTTGGGTGAAGCGGAAGAATTTGAATCGTGACTAGACTGGAAATCAGATTTCTAGGAGAAAGAAAATCGACCTCAAGCTTCGACTTCCAAGTCGATACTTACGCCGGATTCACTGAAATAAACGGGAAATTCAGTTTTAAGAATTCTTTGTCCTGCTGGTATGTTATGGTGTAGCGGTAATACTGCGTGAATTAGCCTGTCTGCTTCACTTCCCGACAGGTAAGATGATGCGTTTGGGATCCAGCTTCAACCAGAACCGGAGCAAAATAACACTAAGGAGTAGCGCCAAGACCTATGCTTTCCATGATGTAAACGGGCCATATTCGTAGCGCCGCCCAATACGCTTACGGCATTCAAAGCGAGACAAACTTGTGGGCTTAGACATTCCTAGTAAAGCTAAGACACACATTGTGTAAACAAGGGAGGTTGTATCATTTTTTTTGCTGTGTTCAGAATATGATGTTATTGTAGCCAGTGCTGGTGCACGACTGTGTGAGTTTACGGACGTTTTCTATCGCTAGTGGTGCTAGTGTCGCTGCTATTCCAGTGTGTGTGTCACTTTTTTCAAGTCTTGGCGTTTCTCCCTAGTGTCATTGTTCTCTGACCAGAGCCTCGTTTTTGTTGCATGCTGCAGGTCCACTTCTCGGTCGATTCCGGACTGATTCTTTCTACATCCGTTTTTGCACTGCAGCGCTTCCGAAGAAGACGGCAGTGCTTCCGAAGAAGACGGCAGCGCTTCCGAAGAAGACGGCAGCGCTTCTCGAGAATCACGGACTTGCTCCCCGACCAAGTCCGTGCTTCCCTGCAAGATGCTGCAGCGCTGCCGCTTCAACCAAGAAGAAAGTGAATCCAAAAACGCTTAGTATGCAAAAGCAAAGAAGTGCTGCAGCAGCGATGCGGCAGCGTTATTGCAACAAAAACGAGGCTCAGAACGGTTAAAAGCTCCAACGGTTGTAGTTGTGCTTTTGCCGTTAAGTTCGACATTTGTTTACGGACGAGTTTCCAGTAAAATAATGCAGCCCTTACCTCTACATACTGTAAGCTACCTCCGGGTTTACTGTGCGAACCCATGCAAGCAAAATTTCCTGGCATTTGCGCTAACTCTGATTTTTTTTTTTTTTTTTAAATTAGGCTTGTGTCTACCTATATATTGGAGGGAAAAGATCCGAA
Source organism: Branchinecta lynchi (assembly GCA_023053575.1). Classification (NCBI taxonomy): domain Eukaryota; kingdom Metazoa; phylum Arthropoda; class Branchiopoda; order Anostraca; family Branchinectidae; genus Branchinecta; species Branchinecta lynchi. Next base: position 27,244,363 of record JAKZAP010000006.1, on the reverse strand, counting down.
GTCCTTTGAGCAACCAGTGGAAAAAGAAAAATCAGATCTGTGGCCAATGGAAAAGTTACAGGCCTATATAGGATATGTTCGGAGCCTCAGACCAGTTATGAGTGATGCAGCAAACGAGATTCTAGTCAAGTACTACCAGTTCCAGCGACGAGCGGACTCTAGGAGTGCCGCTAGGACTACTGTCCGTATGCTTGAGAGCTTGATAAGGCAAGTCTATGTACCTAATCCCTCCTCCACCCAATGCCACCTGCTGCGAGCAGCCACTAACCCAGCCTTGAATATGCAGCTCTATCTGGCATTTTCATGATCGCAGTAATAAAGAGTCGTCATAATAATATTATGGTTGATTTTATGATTTAACTTTTGTTTTAGCTGATCACGGTTTGCCGGAAGTGCAACCGAAATATCCGAAATTTTATTTATCCCTCGCACATTATCTTACAGGGATAACTAGCTGATCAGGAAAAAAAGACCAAAGGTGTCGATGGGATCCCAAAAATCTAAGATTTGATCCAGACAATTGGGTCTTGTCTTCGCCAGATCCTGTCTTCGCCAGGCTAATCATCCGAGAAAACCAAGTTCAGATATTCTATCTATCTATCTATCCATACCTCTATAGGCCATATCTATTTTGACGATACTGACCGAGACTTCCTGCTTTACTTTTGCCGAGCGAACTTCTAGTCCAGCAACAAAAGAAAATTCAGAAACGAATCCGGCATATTTCCTTATCCCTATAAAGAACATCTAATCAACTTCAAATAAAACTTTGACTTACAAAAAAATGCTGGTACAACCGGATTCCGGACTAATTATTTGTCCGGGTAAAACATGATAGTCATATACGGACACAGCGTCTCTTCTTACCCCTAAATCCATCATCTAATCAACTTCAGATCAAACTTTTGCTTTTAACATATTATCCGGTTTTGGCCAGATTCCAGGTGAACTAGCTGTCGGGCGAGAAAATGGTTTTCACCATCGTGTTCAACATGTCTCCTTACCCCTAAATCAAACATTTAATCAACTTCAAATCTAAACTTTTACTTCTAACAAAGTTTCCGGTTTTTGCCGGATTCCGGACGAACTACTTGTCCGGAAAGAAAATGATTTTCACCATCATGATCAGCATGTCTTCTTACCCCTAAATCAAACATTTAATCAACTTCAATTGAAAGTTTTACTTTAACAAACTTTCCGGTTTTTGCCGGATTCCGGACGAACTAATTGTCAGGCGAGAAAACGATTTTCACCATCGTGCTCAGCATGTCTTCTTACCCCATAATCGACTATCACATTACTGTTTAAAAATATTTTGTTTGTCCCTTAATTTGAACCCCCTCCCCCACCCCCATATATAGGACTACAGGATCCATCTACGAACTCGACATTACTCTTGACCCAAAGAATCGTCACACCAAGTTTCATCAAAATATCTCATTCCCTTCGAGAGTTATCGTGCTCACAGACGGACGGACGGACGGACAGACGGACAACTTTTGCGAAGTCATAGGTTATCCTGCTATGCTCCACTTACGTTTTGGGATCCCAAAAAAACGAAAATCTCGTTTTTGGTATCCCAAAACGTAAGTGGAGGGATACTTATGACATCGCAAAAGTTGTCCGTCTGTCCGTCTGTTAGCAGGGTAACTCTCGAAGCGAATGAGATATTTTGATGAAACTTGTGTAAGGGTTCTTTGGGTCAAGGGTAAGGTCAGGTTCGTAGGTGGGCTCTGTAGCACTACATTTAGGGGTGGGGGTTCAAATTTATGGGCAAACAAAATATTGTTTAACAGCTAATGTGATAGTCAATTATGGGGTAAGAAGACATGCTGAACACGACGGTGAAAACTATCTTCTCGCCGGACAAGCAGTTTGTCCGGAATCCGTCCAAAACCGGAAAATTTGTTTAAAAGTAAAAGTTTTATTTGACGTTGATTAAATGTTATCTACGGAGATAACGATATACGCTGAACTCGTTTCTGAACTGCAATGTCATAGGTTTCCCTCCAAGTATGTTTTGGTATCCCAAAAAGTGTTACCGCAACGGATACAAATGATAATGTAAAACACCGAAATAGTTACGCAGTATCTAGTAGAGTGGCATCTGTGGTATTTTGATCCTAAAAAGACGGATAGCTTTATAATACCAACTAGGTCATATTAGATAATGTTCCAAGTCTTAACCAGTCACGATGACTACAATTGAAAAGAATGATGTTCAACTGGCTGCAAAGTCAATTTAGTCCCTGCTTCCGATATTTTTTTTTTGGTATCCTAAAACGTAAGTGGAGGGATACCTATGACACCGCGAAAGTTGCCCATCTGTCCATCTATCTGTCCGTCTTTAAGCTCAACATTTACGGGTGGGGGAGGGGTTTCAAATTAAGGGGCGAAAACAAAAAATAACAGCTAACGAGATAGTCGATTTAGGGGTAAGAAAACATGCTGAAAATGAATATGAAAACCATTTTCTCGCCAGACAAGTAGTTCGGCCGGAATCCGTCCGAAACCGGAAAATTTGTTGAAAGTAAATGTTGTATCTAAAGTTGAGTAGATGTAAGAAAACATACTGAATCCGCTTTGAAACTCATTTTCTACCTGGACATATAGTTCGCCCGGAATCTGCTGAAACCGGAAAATTTGTTAAAAGTTAAAAGTTTTTATCTGAAGTTGATTAGATGTTTGATATAGGGGTAAGGTGATCCGCTAAATTCATTTTTGAGCTTTAGGTTTTTTCCGGACAAGTAGTTCGGCCGGAATCCGTCCGAAACCGGAAAATTTGTTGACAGTAAAAGTTTTATCTAAAGTTGAGTAGATGTTAAAAGTTTTTATCTGAAGTTGATTAGATGTTTTATATAGGGGTAAGGTGATCCGCTGAATTCATTTTTGAGCTTTAGTTTTTTTCCGGACAAGTAGTTCGCCCGGAATCCGGTCGAAACCTTAGATTTGGCAGAAGTATGGCATGAAGTTTTTGTCAGTTTCGTCAAAGTAGATATGACGTATAGCCTAGGGGTAAATAAATACATATATGGTGAATCCATATCTGAACTTGGTTTTCTCAGATGATTCACGATTGACCTTTCTTCTGTTTCTAAATCTTACAGGAGTCTACATGTTCAAGGAGTCTGGCGAAGACCAGATATCTAAAAGACCAAATTGTCTGGATCAGTATTAAAATTTTGGGATCCCATCGAAACCTTTGGTATTATTTTTTAACGCTGAGGTATAGCCATGTCATTAATCTTGTGTCATAAGTTTAGAAGAAAAAAAATCTTCTCGGATTGGAACATACCATTTTGAAAACCTCGATGCTTTTACAAATTTAGCATTCAACCGTTAGCGAAGAAACAAAACAGTTAAGTCGGCGCAACCGAAAAAGGATGCTGCAACACTTCACGTTGCCCAGGCAACGTAGGTGTAGTTTGTCGCATTTATTTAGCTCTTGTCCTTTACCATTTAATGGTAGCCTCAGTTGGTTGCTATTCGTTACTTAATTTTTACTTCCAGTGATTGCAGTACTTCAGTAGTAAGCACGTGTCTTGACGAGCAAACTAGCCTACTTGTGTTTGCGGTAAATTCAGAATAAATATACTTTGTATCTACTTTACCATGAATGGCACCTTTTTTTCGCCTAAAGCTCTGTGGTTTAATAGGTAATCTTCGAATCTCGAAATGGCACTTCGATCGTCAGTGTTTACACACAATTTCGCCTGGGTGCATTTCGCGGTCTTCACTATTTAGAAGAAGGGTGCGTCATTTAGTTTGCGTTCGAGGCTTGGAATTGTGGGGGGCTTGAACCACAATAGAATTTGCATGGAAAGTAGTTAAATTTTGCAAAAAAAAAACGGATACAAACAAATTTAGCCTGCAGCGCTTTAATTTGTCCTGGGTACAGCCGTTAGCGACGTTTACGCTTTGCAGCAACGCCGTTTTTGTCGGCACATTTTATGTTCCGTTGGCAAAACTGGACGTCCCCCAAAGGTAAACAAGACCAAAGGTTTCGATGGGATCCCAAAAATCTAATATTTGATCCAGACAATTGGGTCTTGTCTTCGCCAGATCCAGTCTTCGCCAGGCTAATCATCAGAGAGAACCAAGTTCAGATATACCTCTATAAGCCATATCTATTTTGACGATACTGACCGAAACTGCCTGCTTTACTTCTGCCAAATTTCCGGTTTTGCCCGAATTCCGAGCGAACTACTAGTCCACCAAAAAAAAGAAAATTCAGAAACGAATCCAGCGGATCTCTTTATCCCTGTAAAGAACATATCATCAACTTTAAATAAAACTTAGAGTTAAAAAAAAATTCCGGTCAAAACCGGATTCCGGACTAATTATATGTCCGGGTAAAACATTATTGTCATACACAGACTCAGCGTCTCTTCTTACCCCTAAATCTGTCATCTAATGAACTTCAAATAAAACTTTCGCTTTTAACAAACTTTCCGGCTTTGGCCGGATTCCTGGCGAACTTGTTGTCCGATGAGAAAATGGTTTTCACCGTCGTGTTCAGCATGTTTTCTTACCCCTAAATCGAACATTTCATCAACTTCAAATGAAACTTTTACTTTTAACCAACTTTCCGGTTTTTGCCGGATTCCGGACGAACTAATTATCCGGCAAGAAAATGGTTTTCACCATCGTGTTCAGCATGTCTCCTTACCCCTAAATCAAACATTTAATCAACTTCAAATGACACTTCTACTTTCACGAAACTTTCCGGTTTTTGCCGGATTCCGGACGAACAACTAGTCCGACAAGAAAATGGTTTTCACCATCGTACTCATCGTACTTCTTATCCCATAATCGACTATCACATTAGCTGTTTAAAAATATTTTGTTTGTCCCTTAATTTGAAACCCCTCCCCCACCCTCAAATATAGGGCTACATAGCCCATCTTCGAACTTGACCTGTACTTTGACCCAAAGGATCCTCCCACCAAGTTTCATCAAAATATCTCAATCCCTTCGAGAGTTATCGTGCGGACAGACGGACAGACAGACGGACAACTTTTGCGATGTCATAGGTATCCCTCCACTTACGTTTTGGGATCCCAAAAACTAGTGACGGGCGTATCCCCGAAGAAACAATAGTGGAAGAGCGTAAAACCGCAACCCGCAACCCGACAAAAACCACCACGTTCTTCTTTGTGAAATTTTTGGATATCTAGCTGGAATCAGCTGCTGCAGTGTAACATGAAAATTGGGAGCGCATCTGAAGGGTCGTACCTGGTCTAAAAGGTTGAGCTTGACTGAATTTTGCTCGACACACTTTTCGCGAGATTCGGAAGTACTTGGTTTATTCAGCCCATAGGTTTTTGGGATCCCAGAACGTAAGTGGAGGTATGTATACCTATGACATCGTAAAAGTTGTCCGTCTGTCAGCACGATAACTCTCGAAGGAATGATATTTTGATGAAACTTGGTGTGAGGATTCTTTGGGTTAGGGTAAGGTCAAGTTCGTAGATGGCCTCTGTAGCCCTAAATTTAGGGGTGGAGGAGGGGGTCCAGATTAAGGGGCAAATAATATATTTTTAAACAGCTAATGTAATAGTCGATTATGGGGTAAGAAGACATGCTGAACACCAATAAGCAAAATATTTTCTCGTCCGGGCGACACGTAGTTCGCCCTGAATCCTGCAAAAAACGGAAAGTTGGTTAAAAGTAAAATTTTCATTTTAAGTTGTTTAAATGTTCAATTTAGGGGTAAGTAGACACGCTGAACACTTATGTGAAAAGTATTTTCTACCCGGATAACTAGTTCGCTCGGAATCCAGTCAAAACCGGAAAATTTGTTAAAAGTAAAAGTTTTATTTGAAGTTAATCAGATGATAGATTTAGGGGTAAGAAGAGAGCTGAGTCTGCTATAACAATCATTTTTTAACCGGACATATAATTAGTCCAGAATCCGGTTTTAACCGGATTTTTTTTTAGAAGTTAAAGTTTTATATGAAATTGATTAGATGTTCTGTGTAGGGATAAGGAGATACACTGAATTCGATACTGAAGTTTCTTTTTTTGCTGGACAAGTAGTTCGCTCGGAATTCGGCCGAAACCGAAAATATGGCAGAAGTAAAGCAGGAAGTTTGGTCAATATCGTCAAAATAGATACGGCTTATAGAGGTATATCTGAACTTGGTTTTCTCTGATGATTAGCCCGGCCAAGATAGGACCCAGTTGTCTGGATCAATTATTAGATTTTTGGTGTCCCATCGAAACCTTAGGTCTTGTTTTTTCAGTTGTGGAAAAGGTTTATTTCTTATATAGGTGGATTGAAGTGTTACATCACGAGACTTGTGGGTTTCAATTAACATGATCTTGCATGTTTAAGAACTCTGGCTGAAACCTGAAATCTGCAAGACACGGTTTTCTGTATCAGGACGTAACAAAAGTTCTCCTTTGGAGTCCATTGAAACCTTTAGTCTTGTTTTTATGGAACCGATCACTTTTCGGTCGGTCGGTAGGTCTGAGGGGGGAACCGGAAATCGTGTGAACCGCTCGGGATGAAACTTGGTGGGAACAAACACAAGCTCTAGATATATAACTCAGAGAACTGGATCTGATTCGGACACTGTGGGGGGAGTTGGAGGGGGGTTCTGGAATTCCGGCGATCTGATAGTTAATGTACTTCCAAGTGGGCTAGGACGATAAAGCTTGACAGGCATATCAGGGACCCGACTAGATTAACTTGTAAAGAGTCACTAGCCTGATCCGACCATCGTGGGGGGAGGGGGAGACGGCGGAATCCGGTATTTAGTGGCATGCGTGACTTTCGAATGGGTTATCGGATCTTTATGAAGCTTTTTTACCTTGAAAGACCTCATGTCTCAGATGTTCTATTTCAAGTCTTGGCCGGATCCGATAAACTGGGGGGGTTGCAGGGGAGAAACTGAAATCTTGTGACACACATAGAGTGGAGCGATCTCGAAGAAACTTGGTGGGAAGCACAGGCACAAGTTCTAGGTGCATCGGTGACAGAATCGGACTGGATTCGGGTACCGAGGGGAATTCCAGTGATCGTGAGTTAAGGTCCTTCCAGATGCGCTAGGACGATAAAACTTTGCTGGAGGATTAGAAACTTGACATCATTGGGTTGGATATCGTTACTTCTCCAATCCGACCACCCCTCGAAAAACTCATCTTAACCGCAAAATACAACAAATCTTTTAAGCAATATTTACTCTTTCGCGATCGCCATGAGCACCTGATCCTTTTTGCCTCAAGGGTTTTGCTTAGAAATTATAAGCACCCCTAAAGTGCGCATCTTAACCGAAAAGTGAATGAAAAAAATTGAACATCGCTTCCATCCTCTGACCCAGCCTTGCAAGTTTGGCGCATCCCGAAAAGTGAAAAAATACTTTTGACCATCACTTCCATCTGACCCGGCCTTGCAAGTGCCATATGGGCTTCTGGCTCTTGTTTTTTGTTATTGTTGGAAAAGGCTGGAGTCTTTCTGATCGTTTTAAGCTCATTTCCAGGCTCTGCCAAGCCCACGCCCGTCTTATGATGAGATCCGAGGTTACCGTCTGCGACGCAATTACTGTAGTTTCCTTATTTGAGATTTCAATGGAAGGAAGCTCTCTTCTTGACGGCAGGTGTCCGTTGCAGGCGGCTTTTCCCGCGGATCCCATGGAGGATTACTGGAGATCAGGTATGTAATGTGTTTTGGAACTTTGCAGTCAGTATGTTTCTGTGTGTTCGGCTCAGAGCAAAATAACACTAGTGAATAGCGCCATTACTTGAAGAAATTGACACACACTCTAATACCAGCGTACTAGCACCACTAGCGGTAGCGTCCCCACTGAGTCAGTCGTTCACCAGAGCTGGACTTGATAACTTCATATTCTGACCATTGCAAAAAAAATGATACAGCCTCCATTATTTCCTTGTTGTGTGCAAACCGCACCTTTGCTTTACTAGAAGTTTTCTAAACCCGCAAGTTTGTCTCGCTTTAAATGCCGCAAGCGTAGTTGGTGGCGCTAAGAGTATGGCCCATTTGTAAAGCATGGAAAGGATAGATCTTGCCACTACTCCCTAGCGTTATTTTGCTCTGGTTCGACTGGTTGGTTCTCCGGTGAAATTTCGTAGTCTGGTTCAGAGCAAAATAACACCAGGGAGCAGAGCAAAATAACACTAGGGAGTAGCGACAAGACCTATGCTTTCCATGCTTTGCAGACGGGTTTTACTCGTAGCGCCGCCCACTACGCTTGCGGCACTTAAAGCGAGACAAACTGCCGGGTTGGGAAGCAAAGGCGTAAAGGGTAAAGCAAAGGTATGGTCAGCACACACCAAGGAAACAAAGGAAGCTGTATCATTTTTTGTGCTACGTTCAGAAGCTGCTGGTGAACAACTGAATAAGTTTCAATTGGGACGTTCTCTATCGCTAGTGGTGCTAGTGTTGCTGCTATCGAGTGTGTGTCACTTCTTTCAAGTCTTGGCGCTACTCGCTACTGTTATTTTGCTCTGCTAGGGAGTATCGCCAAGACTTGAAGAAATTGACACACACTCAAATAGCAGCGATGCTAGCACGACTAGCGATAGAGAACATCCCTACTGAAAGTCATTCACCAACGCTGGCTCGGATAATTTCATATTCTGAACTTTGCAAAAAAAATGATACAGCCTCCATCATTTCCTTGCTGTGTGCAAACCGCACCTTCGCTTTACTAAAAGTTTTCTAGACCCGCAAGTTTGTCTCGCTTTAAATGCCGCAAGCGTAGTTGGTGGCGCTACGAGTATGTCCCGTTTGCAGATCATGGAAAGCATACGTCTTGGTGCTGCTCCCTAGTGTTATTTTGCTCTCCTTCGGCTGATTGATTCTCCGGTGAACTTTCGTAGTCTGGTGGCTAGGCGATGCGATTACGTGGGATCGCGTCTGAATTTCCCAATGAAAAATTTTCGAGAATTATTTATTTGACGTTGTAAGTTTCAGCAGCATGCAGTAGTAACTTTTACCACTGTATGCTAGTATGGCAGAATTGGATGCTACTTCAGCAGGGTACTGGATGCCACTGGATACTACCGCTTAAAGTCTAACTGAAAGGCAAACTTATCATTTAACTGAACATACTGCATTATTTGCCTTGCGTTAAAGGACACCTGAACAATGAAACCATACTTGAACACACCGTGGAAAATGCATTTACAGACATAGCCACGGAGAGCATTCTTCTCCTGAGCGTGACGTTTTCAAAATAGGGATGTTCGTTTCTGGAGGTTTGCACGTGCAGACTCCAAGACAACAAGACCAAAGGTTTCGATGGGATCCCAGAAATTGGGTCTTGTCTTAGCCAGATCCAGTCTTCGCCAGACTCCTTGAACATTTTTACAATTAAAATTCAGAAACAGATTAAGGCCAAATAGCTATCACCCGAGAAAACCAAGTTCAGATTTGGATTCAGCATGTGTGTTTACCCCTATAAGTCATATCTGTTTTGACGAAAACTTCCTGCCACTTCTGCCAATTTCCCGGTTCCGGCCGAACTCCAGAACTACTTGTTCGGCGAAAAAAGAAAGCTCAAAGACGAAATCAGGGTATCTTCTTTCCCCAGTAATTAACATCTAATCAACTTCAAATAGAAATTTAGCTTATAACAAATTTTCCGATTCCAGCCGGATTCCGGTCGAACTATATGTCCGGGTAAAATACGATTGTCACACAGGGACTCAGCATCTCTTCTTACCCCTAAATCGCTTATCTAATCAACTAGAAATAAAACTTTGACTTCCAACAGTTTTCCGGTTTTGGCCGGATTCCGGACGAACTACATGTCCGGGTAGAAACTTGTTTTCACATAAGTGTTCAGCATGTCTTCTTGCCCTAAATCGAACATCCAATCAACTCCAAATTAAACTTTTAATTTTGACAAACTTTCCGGTTTGGGCCGGATTCCGGTCGAAATACTTGTCCTTCGAGAAAATAGTTTTCACCATCGTCTTCAGCATGTCTCCCTACCTCTAAATCGAACATTTAATCAACTTCAAATAAAACTTTTACTTTCAACAAACTTTCCGGTTTGGGCCGGATTCCGGGCGAAATACTTGTTCATTGAGAAAATAGTTTTCACCATCGTCTTCAGCATGTCTTCCTACCCCTAAATCGAACATCTAATCAATTTCAAATAAAACTTTTACTTTCAACAAACTTTCCGGTTTGGGCCGGATTCCGGGCGAAATACTTGTCCATCGAGAAAATAATTTTCACCATCGTCTTCAGCATGTCTTCCTACCCCTAAATCGAACATCTAATCAACTTCAAATAAAACTTTTACTTTCAACAAACTTTCCGGTTTTGGCCGGATTCCGGGCGAACTACTTGTCCGATGACAAAATGGTTTTCACCATCGTGTTCAGCATGTCTTCTTACCCCATAATCGACTATCACATTAGCTGTTTCAAAATATTTTGTTTGTCCCTTAATTTCAATCCCCTCCCCCACCCCTAAATGTAGAGCTACAAAGCCCATCTACGAATTTGACTGGTCCGACGACCCAACGAACCTTCTCACCAAGTTTCATCAAAATATCTCATTCCCTTCGAGAGTTATCGTGCTTACAGACGGACGGACAGACGGACGGACGGACGGACGGACGGACGGACGGACGGACAGACGGACAACTTTTGCGATGTCATAGGTATCCCTCCACTTACGTTTTGGGATCCCAAAAAGCGCAATTCAGTCAAATCTTGTACAGCGCTGGCCGGATCGTATTGGAATTTCTTCTAGATATACGTTTGGGCTTAACTGGTTAAAAAATATTCCAGAAGAAGGGTTGATTGGAAACATTTGTTCATTTCTAAAATTGTTAGGTTGTGTTATGGAGACATCCAACAGTACTGAAATAAGTACAGATGCAAAATGGAGCAAAAATCATAGCTTGGAAACACTATTTCGTATTTGGATTGAGTTTTCTGCAGGCAATGTTAACGGAAGTCATACATATAGGGATGATACTTGGTACTCTTCATTCAGGTGTCCTTTAAGGGATTTTTTTGTTTTTCACTATTTGCTCTAGAATGACGTTCAGAATATCTACTGCCGTCCTCACAACGCAAAATTCTACTGTGCCGTGGAAAATTTGAATCTCGTTATAAACGCGGCTCTTCAGTGGTCAACAATCAGCCCCTGAGCCTCATTTTTGTTGCAATAGCGCTGCCGCATCGCTGCTGCAGCACTTCTTTGCTTTTGCATTTGTTAAGATGCCGAATGATCTAAGTCATTGCATCCCACTGTTGAGAATTGTTATGGATGTTATCCCACTTCTGGACCCCATTGTTAAGATTACATCCCACTTCTGACAACATTGTTAAGATGTTGAACCTGGAGGAAGTTTCCAACCCCTGTTCTTACACCTTGTTGAGAGGATGGACGAGTGGAGGCGAGGTTTAATGAAGATAAGGCTCCTGGGGTGTGGGCTGAAGACATTCTGACACCGTAGGTGCCCACTAGCCCCAGGACCAGTCAGGAAACCGGACAAAAGAGACAAGGGAAAGTCTCAGGGAATTCTATAGCTCAGCCGCAGTCAATCCAGAAATCCCTAATCAAGCTGGTTCACACATCCTAGCGAAGCTGGAATTCACATATCCAGTCAAGCCCGAGGCCTACTAGCCGAGATGGACCATAACGTCTATAGTTAATTTATCTCATGCAAATCGTGTACAAGAGTGTGACACATATAATATAGCACTAAAGGGGTCCCTAACTAAATATATAAACTGGTCCTTACCATAAATTATAATATAGCGTAACTGAGGTCTTGCTCCGACCAAGGATGAAAGAGAACTCCTCTTGGCTGCGGATTCATTACGCAGCCAAAATACTTAGAATGAAATGGATCAAAGCCTGACCTCGGGTTAGCCAGCAGCTAACTGAAGCTAGTGGATAAAGACCGAGTGACCTATTGTCACGATGCCGGGAAATTAATGATGGTGATGGAAACCGAAGAGATATATAGAAAAGTAGGCGATAGATGGAGGGAATAACTAGGAGGACTATTGCAGAGCAAAGTGCTATGGGATGTCTCCATAACAGCATAATATGCGTTTTTGGATTCACTTTCTTCATGGTTGAAGCTGCAGCGCTGCAGCATCTTGCCGGGAAGCACGGACTTGGTCGGGGAGCAAGTCCGTGATTCTCGAGAAGCGCTCCGTCTTCCTTGGAAGCGCTGCAGTACAAAAACGGACTTAGAAAGAATCAGTCCGGAATCCGCCGAGAAGTGGACCTGCAGCATGCAACAAAAACGAGGCTCTGGAAGGTAGCTAACTGCATGAACCCTTATTTTGCGTTCATCGTTTCGTCAAGCATAAAACTCATGTATAAGCGCATAGAGGTATCACAAATCCGACAGGGAAATTCCACCATGTGAATATCGATTACTCGTGAATAGTGGAGCAACGAAGTAACGCATTTTCATCGAATCTTCGAGCCTCTTCAAGTGAATAGGTGATGGGTACCTAGATTGCCCTATCTAAGCCCTTTTTAGTTGTATTTTAAGATTGGCCAAGTCTGAGGCACATTAATTCAAAGTATTCCATACTACTACATATCTATACATGCAACTTTTTTGTATAACTGCCACACAACTACACAGGCTACAGATTTTTCATCGGGTTCGGAGGAGAGGAAGTCCTGGCGTGTCTTATATGTGATTATCCGGAATCGTGTTCTTTCGTGTCCAACACACTGTGGTCACAAATTTAGTCTCCAGTTCGTATTACGTACATACGTACATTCGGACATACAGTACATACATACGAAATGACGACCAGACGAACTTGTAAATATAAATCTGTGCAGAAATTTGACGAGCCTTATAACATTCGTCTCAGCGATTTTGAAAAACATTCATACCGGATTTTACTAAGTTCTCTTACGACAAGCCACGAGTATTAAAAAATTTCTTTTTTGTTTACCATAGTGTATGATGGGCGTAGCAACGTTATAATTGCTATACATTAATATAATACAACTAATCCTTATTGAATTGAATTTCGTCGGTTCAAGGACTCGATTACTGATCTGAGGGAACAAGACCACAGGTTCGATTCTCTGCCGCAAGTGCAACAAGACCAAAAGTTTCGATGGGATCCCAAAAATTCAATGTTTGATCCAGACAATTGGGTCTTGTCGTCGCCAGATCCAGTCTTCACCCGAGGGGTTGCTCACTCCCAAAAACGATGTACACCAAGTGGCGCATGCCGCGGTGCAGAGCCGGTGCCGTGCCGGTGCCGCGGTGCCGTGCCGGTGCCGCCGTGCCGGTCCCGAGCCGGTGGTTTTTTTTACTTCAAATTACAGTATTGTGATAAAGCACGATTTCTGATGTACATGTAAACATTTCATCAGATATTGGCCGAGAATGAAGTCGGCAATGTGTGTTGAATACAAGAGCTAGCAGCTCATATGGTACTTGCAAGGCTGGGTCAGAGGATGAAAAAAACGTAGCTCATGAATTTCTAGTGCCCTTAAAGTGCAAAAATAAAATACTTTTCACCAGATCATTCTCTTGATTTCCAAGGGCCCACAATCATTCTTATTTCAAGGGTATGGCTTATAATTAAACACAAGAAACCCAAGAATTTACAAATTCCTAAATTTCATCCTCTGACCCAGCCTTGCAAGTACCATATGAGCTGCTAGCTCTTGTATTCAACACACATTGCCGACTTCATTCTCGGCCAATATCTGATGAAATTTGTTTACATGTACATCAGAAATCGTGCTTTATCACAATACTGTAATTTGAAGTAAAAAAAACCGCGGCACCGGCTTGGCACCGGCACGGCACCGGCTCGGCACCGGCATGAGCTAAACAAGAGCTACGAGCTCATATGGCACTTGTACGAGTAGGCTGTACAAGAAAGTAGATGAGAACCTCACAAAATACACCCGCCATCCAAAAATGCGGTTCGGAAATAGAAATAGGATATTTAGTTTCACTCATTTCCGAGGGGTTGCTCACTCCCAAAAACGATGTACACCAAGTAGCGCGTGCCACGGTGCCGTGTCGGTGCCGTGCCGGTGCCGAGCCGGTGCCGAGCCGGTGCCGAGCCGGTGCCGTGCCGGTGCCGTGCCGGTGCGGTGCCGGTGCCGTGCCGGTGCCGAGCCGGTGCCGTGCCGGTGCCGCGGTGCCGTGCCGGTGCCGAGCCGGTGCCGTGCCGGTGCCGAGCCGGTGCCGTGCCGGTGCCAAGCCGGTGCCGCGGTTTTTTTTACTTCAAATTACAGTATTGTGATAAAGCACGATTTCTGATGTACATGTAAACAAATTTCATCAGATATTGGCCGAGAATGAAGTCGGCAATGTGTGTTGAATACAAGAGCTAGCAGCTCATATGGCACTTGCAAGGCTGGGTCAGAGGATGAAATTTAGGAATTTGTAAATTCTTGGGTTTCTTGTGTTTAATTATAAGCCATACCCTTGAAATAAGAATGATTGTGGGCCCTTGGAAATCAAGAGGATGATCTGGTGAAAAGTATTTTATTTTTGCACTTTAAGGGCACTAGAAATTCATGTGAAAGCAAAACCCTTTAGGCAAAAGTGACTATGGGCTCATGGGGATCACGTAGTTGTATATTTTGCTCAAACTAATGCAACCTATAATACTAATGCAACCTACTTCCGTAATCATTACATATATTTCTAAACCCGGAGACCCACGTTTCGTGCGGTACATTCTAACCCCTCTAACAAAACCTCGCTGATTTTCTCACTTGCCGTGTTTTGCTACCTTCGATGTGTATCACGCTGTCGACGGTTCGAGATGGTTGCGCGACGGTTGTCTGCGAGAATTTTTTCCATCAGGAAAATCGGTTATGCAAATTGTTTCCCTGTTTCGCTAGAAGTCAACGGGTCTCGGAAAAGGCTTAAAACAGCCAAAACAGTTAGTTATTTATTGAAAGCACAGCATAGTTAAAGTATTCAAATACTTTAAAATACTGTAAGTTGAAGAGTGATTAGTGCGAGGGGTCCTTTAAGGGAGCTGGAAATTCATTTTGAAGCAAACCCCTTGTTTCACAAATAATCATGGGCTCATGGGGATCATGAAAATATATGTTTTGCTCCAAAGTATTTTCTGTACTTTGGTGTTATGATGAGTACTTTAAGGAATGTGGTTGGCTCTATAAAAGAATTTATGAACCAATCTTTTCCTTCCTTGACTACCTACTTAGGCTAACTGGTACATATATTTAGCCACACAAGTGCATGAAAATGGCAAAGTTCGAAGCACGAACGTTCAAATAAGCATACCTCTATTGCACTCCCAGAGTGTCTGATGGGGAAATTGACTTTTTCCAAGTTAAATATGCCTGCCAAGTATCATTCTTAGCACACTCTACCAATATGAAAAAAAGATTGGTCGCCACTGAATTACCTTCACCAGAAGCAAAATATACTGAAGCTGACTCAAGTTTTGGGCGATATTCGATACCGATAACGATATATCCATGTATCGGACAAAATATCGATATCGAAAGTAAATATCGATATCGATAACGATATTTGTTCATTCGTAAAGATTGCAATTAATCCAACATAACCCACACTTATATATACGAAATTGGAGCAATGTGTATTCCGCAATTCCTTTTCCTTTCCGGAGTTCGAGATGATCCAGTATGCGATATATCGGATATCGATCGATCGATATATCGCACCAAATATCGATATCGAAACGTAAATATCGCTATCGAAAACGATATTTGTTCATCGTAATTATTGTAAATAATCCGAACTAACCTACACTTATATATCCGAAATTGGACAATATGTTTTCCCTAATTCATTTCTCATTTATTCTGAGTTTGAAATGATCCAAGATGCCATTTAATGAAAATTTGGTTCTTAGATTTTGGCGAAACGAAGCATGGTAAGCAAATATCAATATCGATATATCGATTATCGAATATCGAAAGTGAAAATATCGATATATCGATTGTTGAATATCGAAAGCGGAAATATCGATATATCGATTATCTAATATCGAAAGTGAAAATATCGATATATCGAAAAATCCAAGTATCGCCAAGCACCAGTACCAAACCATGGTTGACCACTTTGCGCATTTGGTCAACAGCATCTACTCATATCTAGTTCAGCTTCTTCTTCGGTTGCATGTTTTCAATAATTCTTTCATTCAAGTACCTTCGTTATTGGGCGCCAGATACCAGATACCAGATGGCGAAGAGTAATCTGCAGAAAATTTGTCCGTGGCCGGCGTATCGTGCTAGAGGCGCGCCGGTGCCGTGTCGGTGCCGCGGTGCCGTGCCGGTGCCGTGTCGGTGCCGTGTCGAGGTGTACACCGGTGGCGGAGAGAGAGCAACCCCTCGTCTTCACCAGACTCCTTGAACACTTTTACTATTAAAATGCAGAATCAGATTAAGGCTAAATAGCTAATCATCTGAGAAAACCAAGTTCAGATATGGACTCAGCATGTGTGTGTTACCCCTATAAGCAAGGCCGTATCCAGGGGGTGGACCCCCCACCCCTGAAACGTACAAAAATACTGATTTGTATAGGCTTTTCCCTCTGATTTATGTATTTTTTGTACTTTTGTGTGCGACCCGCAGGCAACCCCCCCCGGAAGGGACACCCCCCCCCCCGAAATAAATTCCTGGATACGGGCCTGCCTATAAGTCATATCTATTTTGACGAAAACTTTCTGCCTTACTTCTGCCAATTTTCCCGGTTTCGGCCGAATTGCGGAACTACTTATCCGGCGAAAAAAAAGAAGCTAAATAATAAACTCAGCGTATCTTCTTTCCCCTATATCGAACATCTAATCAACTTCAAATACAAATTTAACTTATAACAAATTTCCGGTTTAAACCGGATTCCGGGCGAACTATATGTCCGGGTAAAAAAGATTGTCATACACGGATTCATCATCTCTTCTTACCCCTAAATCGGATATTTAATCAACTACAAATAAAACTTTACCTTCAAAGAATTTTCCGGTGTTCGCCGGATTCCGGGTGAACTACTTGTCCGGCGAGAAAATGTTTTTGATATTCGTGTTCAGAATGTCTTCTTATCCCTTAATCGACTATCTCATTAGCTGTTTAAAAATATTTTGTTGTCCCTTAATTTGAACCTCCACCCCTAACTGTAGGACAACAGAGCCCATCGACGAACTCGACCTTTCCTTTGCCCCAAAGGATCCTCCAACAGGTTTCATAGAAATGTCTCATTCCCTTCGAGAGTTATAGTGCTCACAGACAGACGGACAACTTTTACGATGTCATAGGTATCCCTCCACTTACGTTTTAGGATCTCAAAAGATGGAATGATAAACACTCAAGGAACTCGCTCAAAGAAGATATATTGGCTATCGGGCCGGGGAACTGCCGAATATATTAAGCACTTATAGATTTTAATCCGTTTTCAGTTTAAAACTGGTCTAGCTTACCTGCTAGAACAGAGCTTTCCACTCGAAAGCAGAAACATGGTCTAATGAGACGAAAGCTTGGCTGCACAACTTCAGAATAGACATCTCTTACATGGGCTATACAACTCCATTTCACTTCACACACCGTAGGCTCTGGTTCGAGGACAAGCAAGAACCATCCTTTTTCGCTCCAGGCAAGAGTTCTACGGAGCTTTCCAAAATGTAAGGTCATATTCATCGATCCAGCCTAAGGTTAACACTTTCCGTAAAAACTGCAGAGGTTAACCCCTTACCACTTTCTAGTAATAAGCTGAAATCGGTGTACCAGGGGGAGAAACGGGACAAAACCGCAACACTGTTAAAATGCTGGAAAAATACGGCGCGCCAGTCCTCGTCGAACCGCTTTGTAACGCTTCAGGTATCACCCTTGTTACAGTCGTTTCTGACAGGAGGACCGGCCCACCAGAAGCGTATTCGCGCTGTTCCCCGAGGACTCCATTTGAGGAGTCTCCGTGTTTTTCTTTGTCCCGGTGACTCACTCCCCATATTCTCGCGAGCCCCCACGGAATGCTCCGATTATTATCACCATCATCAAAAAGGACTCCATTTCAGATTCAGAGGGGAATCAATTTTTGCTGGTGTTGGTGTACTGTAAAATAATTAAAAATAATTGGAATAAAGAAAACCAAAAACAAAGCGGATCCAGACTAATTTCGTCAACTGCATATTTTTTTTTTTAATTTGGAAGCATTCCCCCGTTTTCTCGCTGTTTTCCGTACGCGGGGTCCGCGTACAGTGACTCCCTCTATTCTCGCCGTTCCCCTTGATTCCTCGAGGAGTCCTCGGGGAACGGCGAGAATACGCCTGAGTACAGGACCTTAGCAACGATTTTCTTCCCTCCTTAAGCCTGCAATAAAGTGAATAGTCAGCAGCTTGTCAGCTCGCCGTGCATCCGGGGTAACTCTTGAGTAACGTAAACACTTGTCGCTCCAAATCCCTTCTGAAGTCCTTGGGGCAAAGATAATAACTGGAGACCCTTGCCGGGGATACGCCGGAGGGCGTTATATCGGGGACTAATGAGATCCTCCCGTCGACTCGATAAAGATGCACTCTCCGTGAATGTCAGTTCCGAATTCGCTTTGATGGGAAAGGAGAAGTTTTGGAAATAGAAATTGGGACTTGTTGGGGAAATCAGAGGAGCTGGTTTCAGAGATGAGAAGTGGAAGTAATGCTGGAAACAGCTTTGCAGAGTCGAAGTGAGACCTGAAAAGTAAAAAGCAAATATGATGTCAGTTCCAAGTTTGCTTTCGTGGAAGCAGGAAAGAGGGCTTCTCACTCAGTGGTATGAAAATGAACTTGGTCTCTCGGCTCTACTTAGCTCTCCCAATGGAATCTTCCTTTCGTCATATGCGAATAACGATAAAGTTCTATAGGAGGTTTTATTTCCCTGACCGAGCCAGCGTGCAGTGTATTTAGGTTTTACGACTTTATTCTGTTCAGTCTCCCCGATCGATCTTGCTCCGTCCTAAAATTATCGATTTCGGCGGATCCAAGTAGTACTCTTCATCCATACGAACAAGACCAAAGGTTTCGATGGGATCCCAAAAATTCAATATCTGATCCAGACGCCTGGGTCTTGTCTTCGCAAGACTCCTTGAACATTTTTACTATTAAAATTCAGAAACAGATTAAGGCCAAATAGCTAATCATCTGAGAAAACCAAGTTCAGATATGGATTCAGTATATGTCTTTACCCCTATAAGTCATATCTGTTTTGACGAAAACTTTCTTCCACTTCTGCCAATTTCCCGGTTTCGGCCGAACTCCAGAACTACTTGTCGGCGAAAAAAGAAAGCTAAAAAGCGAACTCAGGGTATCTTCTTTCCCAAATAATGAACATCTAATCAAATTCAAGTAAAAATGTACATAACAAACTTTCCGACTTCAGCCGGATTCCGGTCGAACTACATGTCCGGGTAAAAAAAATGATTGTCACACACGGATTCAGCATCTCTTCTTACCCCTAAATCGGATATCTAATAAACTACAAATAAAACTTTAACTTTTAACAATTTTCCGGTTTTGGCCGGATTCCGGGCGAACTACATGTCCGGGTAGAAAATTGTTTTCACATAAGTGTTCAGCATTTCTTCTTGCCCTAAGTCGAACATCTAATCAACTCCAAATAAAACTTTTAATTTTAACAAACTTTCCGGTTTGGGCCGGATTCCGGGCGAACTACTTGTCCGTCGAGAAAATGGTTTTCACCATCGTGTTCAGTATGTCTTCCTACCCCTAAATCAAACATCTGATCAACTTCAAATAAAACTTTTACTTTTAACAAACTTTCCGGTTCTGGCCGGATTCCGGGCGAACTACTTGTCCGATGACAAAATGGTTTTCACCGTCGGGTTCGACATGTCTTCCTACCCCATAATCGACTATCACATTAGTTTTTTCAAAATATTTTGTCTGCCCCTTAATTTGAACCCCCTCCCGCACCCCTAAATGTAGGGCTACAAAGCCCATCTACGAACTCGACTGGTCCGATGACAAATGAATCCTCGCACCAAGTTTCATCAAAATATCTCATCCCTTCGAGAGTTATCGTGCTTACAGACGGACGGACAGACGGACAACTTTTGCGATGTCGTAGGTACCCCTCCACTTACGTTTTGGGATCCCAAAAACTAACAGCATATCCAGATTCTTCATGTTGCAGTACCTTTTAAAAAGACTATTCCTTACATTCACGAATTTCCGGTTTTGGACGGATTCCGGCCGCATAAGTTCTCCTTCAGTCCAATCTAACTGCGAATCATATTTGATTGCGCCAAAATTTAGAGCAATCGTTAGAGCAAACTGTAGCTGACTTCAAATCAATCAATCAATCAATCTTTATTATTCGAAGAACATTCCTTACGATATTAACAAAAAACCGAATATTTGTTATCTCGTCAAACATAACTATATACAATTGCGCTTTTAACATAGTCAAATATTCAATAATTACACAAGAACAAGAATTGCAACAAATTAAAACGCTAAAAATTCAATAATTAATATAAAAAAGAGGAAAAGAATTTAAAATTTCGCGTTGAAAAAACTCACAAAGGAGGGGACAAAACTTCTTTCGTACCGCGCATGAATTGCCCGAATGGGTTGGAGCTTAGGAACTGTTTGTGCTGCCATTCTCTGTGGCCTTATGCGGTCGGGAATGTGGGGAGGGGGAAGGATGTGCCGATGGTTGGGGTCTTCCAGTAGTTCTTCACCAAACTTGGTAGAAAGTTGGTGTCTACGGTTTGACAAAGATGCGAGACCAAACTCGTTAAGAAGGGAAATGTACGGGATTTTGGGGGATTTTGATACTATTAGTAAAGACCGGTACGGGATCCTCTTGAGGCGTTCCGACTGCTTCCGTGTTAAACCGAAATGAAATACCGGACAGCAGTATTCAAGGGAAGGGCGAATGAACACAAGGTAAATGCGAAGGAGGTGGTGTTTCGGGGTGCCATGGCGGGAGAGCATTTTGAAGACCTTATGCCCATATTTGCTCTTTCCAGCATAGATTGTATTTGCTTATCCCACTTGTGATCTGAAGTTTAATTATTTACCGCCGTCAAACACGCATTATCCAACCGATCCGGAAACTAACAGAATATCCAGGCTCGTCATAATATTAAACATATTAAATAGCAATTAGTTACATTCATTAAATTCTAGTTTTTGACTGATACCGGTCCAGCTGTCCGTCGAACGCTAGAACTGATCGATTTCCTGACTGTGTCCTTCCGATGAACTTGATCGGATGACTGTTTTCGCCCCTAAATTTCTAAGTGTCATCCCTAAAGCGTCTTACTGAATCAGTGCTACCAGGATTCATTCAGCTATCTCAATCCGTTCGGGAGTTCAGAACTATACGGACCAGAGCAAAGTAACTGTAGAGAGTAATGCGCGAACTTTGAAAAAGTGACAGCCAGTCAAATTGCAGCGACACTAGCTCCGCTAGAGGACACGAACATCCCTACTGAAACTCAACCAGTCGTTATCGAGCGCTGGCTGTGATCTGATCCTCGATGTTTGCACAGCATCTTAGCCTTGCTAGAACTTTCTACGTCCGCCACTGAACACACGAACAGTTGGCTGAAGCTTCTCCCGCGAAGCGAGCTGGGTGGCGCTGTGACGGAGGTCCATTTTTTCTGCATGGGAAGGATAGGTCTTTGCATTAATCTATAGATTGATTTCGTTCTGATACCGACGGACGTACAAAAATACGGCGCTACAGATATCCCTGACTTTAACTTAGGATCCAAAAAACTCAAAACAACCGTTGGTTTTCCAGGGTGACTTTTTACTTGTTTTAAGAAAACCTTACGCATGATGGGTGATTTTTGTCCTGGAACGATATGGGTGAAAAAGCGGTCAGGGTTCCAAAACAGCTCTGGTTTTGCGTCGAAGGCGTAGAGTAGAGCTTAAGGCCTACGCTCTCCGTTACTTCCTTTCGAATGAACAGCGCTGTTACCTGCACGCCTATACACTGTAAAAAGTTTCTCCGAGTGACGATTAAAGCTAACTGTAGTATTTGCTACTGGGATTAATCTCTACTCGGACAAGATTAATCGGAATCAGAGATATTTTATCTCAATAGGACAGTTTTATCTCAATAGAGACAAGATTAATCCTAGTAGCAAATAATGCAAGATTTTTACAGTGTAGTCTCCGTCTTCCTTTACAGGCGTTCCCGTATACAAATTCATTTGCGCTCATTGTTTGTGGGACTCACTATAACCTGCAAGAATAGATAATTATTATCATTACCGATTTTTTATTATACTTATTTATTCTTGCTATAACTTGGCTCATCCTAGGGTAGTGCTAAGAGTCACCGTTCCTGTCCAAGGTTGGTCACCAAACGTAACTTCGTACACCCTGGAAAGTAGCCCAAAAGTGTCTTAAAGTAACCCAATGTAACCTAATGTAATCCAAAGTAACCCAATGCAATGTAACTCAAAGTAACCCAATGTAACCGAAAGTAACCCGAAGTATCCTGAAGTAACTCGTACACCCCGGTTCTTGGTGACCAACCCTGGGTTCCTATGTCAGGTTGAGATTAATTAACTTTGCCTGTTGTTTGGATAGGAGGTAGGAATTGTGAATTTTAAATTGACATGTTTTGTAAATATGTTTGTTATTCGATTGTATTTTGAAATTTTATAATTGTAACATACAAGTGATCATTTATACTGTGTCGACCATGTATGACGATCCACCACTATTGTTGTTAAAAGATATCATGGAAATAAACGAATTTGAATTTGAATTTGTTACGTTCTCTCGAAAACTGGACCCCAGAAATCTGGACCCCGGATCCAGGACAATTTTGTGTCCCATTTTTGGTAGGCTTTATTGAGACGTGGGGCAAGGACTCGCTACGCTCGGTTGATGTTTTGAATCATAGACATAATATTTATTTATTAAAAAGACACCGCACCCTTTTCTGCTTAGGTTCCGTAGTCCGTTTTTCGAATCACCCCGCTGTTCTGCTATTTTGCGTATTATATAGTCGAGACTAGGTTTATTACCCACTCGTGGGTAAATAAATAAATTACCTCTAATTCACTTGCGAGCATAAAGGTTGGAGTATCCCGGTGAATAACTTGCAGTTGATGATGGTGACGATTTCTGGTCCACGTTTTCAGCTGCGCACTAGTCTTTTTTCCAAGGTTGCGTGGGCTAGTCTTAGTCAACCCGCGTTTTGAACCCTCTGGTGTTTTGTTGGTGACATTGTTTTCCACAAAGGAACAGCTCGAATTGGTGAAGAAGTATTGACACACGAGAAGAACCTCCGGAACAGCTTCCAGGAGTACCCCCTCATCCGCCATCGAAAGTCGGGGGTTAAGAGGAGGGAGACATTTTAATGGACACCTCGATCACACCTTATACAACTTTATATGTCTCACGTGTGCCAGTGCCTGGATTTTATTTTTTGCCCTTCTAAACGGACACGACAGGCAGATGTCAATCCAGTCATAAGGCCCTGTAACAGACAGCGGAAGAAACGGATTCGTGTTTTCTTCCGTGGTATTATTTAAGGTTGTAGATAAGTCTATGTAAGGCAGTCGGGAGACTAGGCTTTATAAGGGCTCTTAGAAAAGGATAGTTAGTCCTATTTTAACCTGTAGGCTATGAAAATGAAACCGTCCCCGGCTAATGTAGTGCAATGTCCTGATGCGCGTCTTTCGTGTGACTCTGTATTTGGGCTTTTCACGCAATAGGATTACTAGCGGCTGATTCGTCATACAAGACGGGGATATGTTTGGGGGGGGGGGGGGGTTGTTTCCAGATGTTGCAGTTGTCTTCCGACTATGCGTTGCTAGGATTCTGATGGGCACGAAACGGAAGGATATTGGCAACAGGGTGGTGAGATTTGAAATGCAAGTACCTTTGGCTCACAGTCAAAGAATGTACACCTATGTGTAAGTAGTGGAGAATGGGGAAAACATGGGGGCAAGAAAGGTAGAACGAGGGTTCTTGTCGTGCAGTAGCCCGTTTGTAGATAATTAGGAAATTTCCGTCGTGGAAGGTGTTTGCGAGGTGTCAGGCGAATTGTTGTGAATTTTTGGGTTCGAGTGATTCACACATCTGATTTCATTTTCAGCTCGGGAAGAAGTTGCGCGAGAAGAGGGCGCGATAGTTTAGTCCAATGTAGGTTCAGTTCTGCATCTTACTAGCTTATTGCGGGGCTCCTACTGCTTATTTTCTTGGTGTTCATTTTCATAGAAATAGTTTCTGTGGGGTGAGATCCAATTCAGTCCCACTCTGTCTGGATCAAGATATTTACCAGTTTCTACACTTTTAAAAGCAGGATAAAGATGTTGTACCCAAGCTCCCGAAATCAATTGCTTCTGGTGGAACAATTGTGGAACAAGTTGTGTTCAACAAGCGCTTTTCTTTCGAGTACGATTTTTCGAAGTTTTCAGTTCAGTGATATATTTGCATAGTAAAGATTTTGTGGAAGATTTTATCAAAAGTGGTCAACGTATAATGGATTTTTCGAGTGGGCCATTTCCTGGGTGAAAGCTTCTGCGCTTTCCCAGACGGATGGTAAATTGTAAATATACACAGAGCTCAGAATTGTAAATAATCACAGATTTGTACATATACATTTTTAACACGCACATTTTATCTTTTGTTATTTTATTTTTATCTGCATCCGCACCGTTTTCTTATGGTTTTTAGTTACATCTCGTCTTATTGTCCGTTGGTTCCGCATCGTTCTCCTGTTGTGATTGTGGTGGATTTTATGATTTAGTTTTGTTTTGTTTTTCGCTGAGGACGGTTTGCCGGAAGTGCAACCGAAATATCCGAATTTATATT
The DNA here is from genome assembly GCA_023053575.1 of Branchinecta lynchi. NCBI lineage: Eukaryota > Metazoa > Arthropoda > Branchiopoda > Anostraca > Branchinectidae > Branchinecta > Branchinecta lynchi. The sequence continues at coordinate 27,219,598 of JAKZAP010000006.1, read as the reverse complement.
TATCCCTCGCACATCATCCTAGAGGGATAATTGGCTGATCAAGAAAAAACCCCGAAAATCACGGTTTTCTATTTCTTTCAAGACAGGTGACTCCAAAACCAAAATGCAGAATAATCCCCCCCTTTTTCGACGACCCAATCGAACAGCAAAACAGCAGCCGTGCCCAGAATGAAATCACAGCACCAGCTTTAACTCCAAGCAATCTTCAGAAAAGAAGTTCACAAAATCAGATATTAAAAGAAGAATCTTTAAATGTTTTTCCACAAGTTCGTTTTCCAGCATGAGCGTCTTCAGCCTGAAGAGGGCCCTTGCAAAGAAGGGCCGAAATATAGCTCTAATAAAATGTAGCTGACTTATCCGTTTTGCACTGTCAAAAAAAATTTGCATAATCATTCTTTTATCCAATAAATTAAACCTTTATTAGCTCTGTGATACTACTTATTAGGTCATATTCAGAGGTTATCTTAACAATGTCCGGTTCAAAATACCACCCATACGATCCAATCCCGCCGGTGGGGCTGAACCAGACGGTTTTCGGAAAAATAGAAAAAACACTAACGCAGAAATGAGTTTAAATTAAATTCTTGAAAACACGTATCTGGTCTCCTTACCTTTCTTTTCCACTTTTAAACAAGAGCTACGAGCTCATATGGCACTTGTACGAGTAGGCTGTACAAGAAAGTAGATGAAAACGTCACAAAATACACCCGCCATCCAAAAAGGCGGTTCGGAAATAGAAATAGGATATTTAGTTTCACTCATTTCTGAGCAGTTCCGGCATCGCCTCGATTGCAAATGCACATGACTGTTCAAACTTTCATCCCAATAAATCCATTTGTTTGATCCCTAGACGTGCTACACGATTTCCGGTACTCACTCTATTTCCACCTACCGTGGCCGAATCTGGTTCGGAATAAAAAAAAATCGACGACCTAAAGCATCTTCGTTTATACCATCTACCAAGTTTCACTCGAATCTGAGCATTTTTGGAAAGTTCCGGTACCCCCCCCCCCTTCCCACCAACGTTGTCGGAGCCGGTTCGGGCCCAGTCTCTTAATTCCCTCATCAAGTTTGACTGAAAATGGAGCATAGCCTATCTGCAAGGTTCCAGTACCCCCCCCCCCCTACCTTGGCCGAATCCGGCCCAGACGCCAAATAACAAATCTAGGCCGCATAAACTCGGCACTGTCGAATTGCATCTCATTCGGTCCATCCGTTTGGTTTTTGTGCATGTCAAAAGTCCCCCCACCCCCAATTCCCCTAATCGTGGTCGCATATGGTTCGAACGCATGTTTTACATGTCGAGGCCATCGATTCGTATCACCCATGAAGTTTCACTCGAATCAGACCACTCGTTCGCAATTTATAGAAGTCCATATTTCTCTTCTCTTGCTCCCCCAAAAATGTTCGGATCTAGGAACGGAAGTTTCCGGGGGTCAGGTTTTTAAGTCAAGATAATTCGGTTCACTAATACGCCTGCAAAATTTCGTTGTCGTTTTACATCTGGAACTATTCTAACTCACGACTACCGGAATTCCAGGAAACCCCCTCCAACTCCCCCCACAGAGCCCCGAAAACCATCTGGCTCCGTCAATTTCATCTAGGCCTAATGCTTGTTCCATCCATTAAGTTTCGTCCCAATCCCTCTACTTTTAGAGTTTCTTGAGTTTTCCAACCCCCCCCCCCCCATCCCTACAGGTATCGGACCCGACTCGGACGTGACACTGAACGTCCGAGGCGATAGCTCACCAGACAAGTTTCATTCAAATCCGATCACCCGTTCAAAAGTTTTGCACGCCACTAGATGCCGGACTCCCCATCCACCCACGATGGTCGGGTCGGGGAAACGGCTGTTCTCAAGTCAATCTGTTCGGATCCCTGTCATACCTGCCAAGTTTCATCGCCCTAGGACATCAGGAAGTATGCCGAACTCGCGGGATCGCTAGAAATCCGGACCCCCACCCCAACTCCCCCACAGTGCCCTGATCCGGTCCGGTTATGTCAATGACGTGTCTAGGACCTGTGCTTGTTTTTCCCACCAAGTTTCATCCCGATCCCTCAACTTTAAGCGTTTCTCAAAATTTCCGGTTACCTCCTCCAACTCCCCCCAGTGTCATCGGATCCGGCCCGGATTTAAAGTGAGGTGTCTGAGACACAAGGTCATCCTAAATATCAATTTTCATCAAGATCCGATCACCCGTTCAAAAGTTATGCACGCCACTAGATTCCGGACTCCCCATCCACCCACTCCCCCCACGATGGTCGGGTCGGGGAAACGGCTGTTCTTAAGTCAATCTGTTCGGATCCTTGACATACCTGCCAAGTTTCATCGCCCTAGGACACCAGGAAGTATGCCGAACTCGCGGGATCGCTAGAAATCCGGACCCCCACCCCAACTTCCCCACAGTGCCCTGATCCGGTCCGGTTATGTCAATGATGTGTCTAGGACCTGTGCTTGTTTTTCCAACCAAGTGTCATCCCGATCCCTCCACTTTAAGTGTTTCTCAAAATTTCCGATTCCCCACCCCAACTCCCCCACAGTGCCCTGATCCGGTCCGGTTATGTCAATGACGTTTCTAGGACCTGTGCTTGTTTTTCCCACCAAGTTTCATCCCGATCCCTCCACTTTTAGCGTTTCTCAAAATTTCCGGTTCCCTCCTCCAACTCCCCCCAGTGTCATCGGATCCGGCCCGAATTTAAAGTGAGGTGTCTGAGACACGAGGTCATCCTAAATATCAATTTTCATCAAGATCCGATCACCCGTTCGCAAGCTAAAAATACCTCAAATTTTGGCTTCACCCTCCCTCCACTCTCCCCCCCCCCCCCAGATGGTCGAATCGGGGAATTGATGATTTCCTATTTAAGCTGGTCGGGTCCCAGACATGCCTGTCAATTTCCATCGTCCCAGCACATCAGGAAGCACGGAACTCGCGGGATCACTACAAATTCGGACTTCCCCCCCCCCAACTCCCCCAAAGTGAGCGGATCCGTTCCGGTTATATCAGTCACGTATCTAGGACTTTTGCTTGTACTTTCCACCAAGTTTCATTCGGATCCCTCCACTCTAAGTGTTTTCCAAGATTTCCGGTTTCCCCCTCTAACTCCCCCCAGTGTCACCGGATCCGGTCTGGATTTAAAATGGAGGGTCTGAGACACGAATTCCTTCCATGTATTAAGTTTCATTAAGATCCGATCACCCGTTCGTAAGCTAAAAATATCTCATTTTTCCTATTTTTTCCGGATTCCCCCTCCCTCCACTCCCCTCCAGATGGTCGGATCGAGGAAGCGACAATTTCTAATTTAATCTGGTCCAGTTCCTGATATGCTTGCCAAGTTTCATCGTCCTAGCTTATCTGGAAGTGCCCGAACTAGCAAAACCGGGACCGACAGACCGACAGACCGACTGACGGACAGAAATTACAATCGCTATATGGCACTTGAGTAAGCTCAAGTGCCATAAAAAGTGTCCAAGTTCTACAAAAATTGAATTTATTCAAACAATGTTTACAACGGATACGTCAGCTATGATTCTTCATCAGCGATATTTCGGCCCTTCTTCGCAAGGGTCCTCGTCAGGCTGTCAATCCTCTGGTTCAGCTTCGGGGAAGGAAACAAACCTGTAATCAAATTTTTGAAAATAGTGTCCCAAGTTCTACAAAAATTGAATTTATTCAAACAATGTTTACAACATTTACAACATTGTTTACAACAAGGTCAACAAACCTGTTATCAAATTTTTGATTACAGGTTTGTTTCCTTCCTCTGAAGCTGAACCAAAGGATTGACAGCCTGACGAGGACCCTTGCCAAGAAGTGCCGAAATATCGCTGATGAAGAATCATAGCTGACGTATCCGCTGTAAACATTGTTTGAATAAATGTTTCAAAGTCACCTTGGGCTGAAAGAATATCTAAAAAATGAATTATCAGCTGGTAACGAAAAACGTACGGTTCAACCCCGACCTTCACTACGGTGTTGTATTTTGCCTCGACCTTAGGAAAGCTACCCTGCAGCGACAGTGTCTAGTATCCCACTGCGAAGTGAATCTGATTAAGTAACTCTCGCGTACTTGTATACTTCTACTAATTGCTAATCTCTTTTTATTACTCGTGCCTCCTGCGCCAAGCCGCGCCATGCCGTGCCTCTGTCAGTCGATCCCACTCTGACTGAAACCAGCCATCAGAGGGATCGACTAAAAAGAGGCACGGCACGGCACGACATAGTGTAGGAGGCTGGAGTACTAAAAAGAGGCAAGAAAACATGCTATTGCAATTGGTAATCTCTTTTTATTACTCGTGCCTCATGCACCAAGCCGTGCCATGCCATGCCTCTGTTTAGTCGATCCCACTCTGACTGAAACCAGCCAACAGAGGGATCGACTAAAAAGAGGCAAGGCACGGCACGAGATAGTGTAGGAGGCTCGAGTACTAAAAAGAGGCACGAAAACTTGCTATTGTAATCGTTAATCTCTTTTTATTACTCGTGCCTCATGCACCAAACCGTGCCATGCCGTGCTCTGTTTAGTCGATCCCACTCTGACTGAGACCAGCCAACAGAGGGGTCGACTAAAAAGAGGCACGCCACGGCACGACATAGTGTAGGAGGCTGGAGTACTAAAAAGAGGCAAGAAAACATGCTATTGCAATTGGTAATCTCTTTTTATTACTCGTGCCTCATGCACCAAGCCGTGCCATGCCGCGCCTCTGTTTAGTCGATCCCACTCTGACTGAAACCAGCCAACAGAGGGATCGACTAAAAAGAGGCACGGCACGGCACGAGATAGTGTAGGAGGCTCAAGTATTAAAAAAGAGGCACAAAAACTTGCTATTGCGATTGTTAATCTCTTTTTATTACTCGTGCCTCATGCACCAAGCCGTGCCGTGCCGTGCTCTGTTTAGTCGATCCCACTCTGACTGAAACCAGCCAACAGAGGGATCGACTAAAAAGAGGCACGGTACGGCACGACATAGTGTAGGAGGCATGAGTACTAAAAAGAGGCACGAGAACTTGCTATTGCAATTGTTAATATCTTTTTATTACTCGTGCCTCATGCACCAAGCCGTGCCATGCCGTGCTCTGTTTAGTCGATCCCACTCTGACTGAAACCAGCCAACAGAGGGATCGACTAAAAAGAGGCATGGCACGGCACGAGATAGTGTAGGAGGCTCGAGTACTAAAAAGAGGCACGAAAACTTGCTATTGCAATTGTTAATCTCTTTTTATTACTCGTGCCTCATGCACCAAGCCGTGCCATGCCGTGCTCTGTTTAGTCGATCCCACTCTGACTTAAACCAGCCAACAGAGGGATCGAATAAAAAGAGGCACGGCACGGCACGAGATAGTGTAGGAGGCTCGAGTACTAAAAAGAGGCACGAGAACTTGCTATTGCAATTGTTAATATCTTTTTATTACTCGTGCCTCATGCACCAAGCCGTGCCATGCCGTGCTCTGTTTAGTCGATCCCACTCTGACTGAAACCAGCCAACAGAGGGATCGACTAAAAAGAGGCACGGCACGGCACGAGATAGTGTAGGAGGCTCGAGTATTAAAAAAGAGGCACAAAAACTTGCTATTGCGATTGTTAATCTCTTTTTATTACTCGTGCCTCATGCACCAAGCCGTGCCGTGCCGTGCTCTGTTTAGTCGATCCCACTCTGACTGAAACCAGCCAACAGAGGGATCGACTAAAAAGAGGCACGGTACGGCACGACATAGTGTAGGAGGCATGAGTACTAAAAAGAGGCACGAGAACTTGCTATTGCAATTGTTAATATCTTTTTATTACTCGTGCCTCATGCACCAAGCCGTGCCATGCCGTGCTCTGTTTAGTCGATCCCACTCTGACTGAAACCAGCCAACAGAGGGATCGACTAAAAAGAGGCATGGCACGGCACGAGATAGTGTAGGAGGCTCGAGTACTAAAAAGAGGCACGAAAACTTGCTATTGCAATTGTTAATCTCTTTTTATTACTCGTGCCTCATGCACCAAACCGTGCCATGCCGTGCTCTGTTTAGTCGATCCCACTCTGACTGAGACCAGCCAACAGAGGGGTCGACTAAAAAGAGGCACGCCACGGCACGACATAGTGTAGGAGGCTGGAGTACTAAAAAGAGGCAAGAAAACATGCTATTGCAATTGGTAATCTCTTTTTATTACTCGTGCCTCATGCACCAAGCCGTGCCATGCCGCGCCTCTGTTTAGTCGATCCCACTCTGACTGAAACCAGCCAACAGAGGGATCGACTAAAAAGAGGCACGGCACGGCACGAGATAGTGTAGGAGGCTCGAGTATTAAAAAAGAGGCACAAAAACTTGCTATTGCGATTGTTAATCTCTTTTTATTACTCGTGCCTCATGCACCAAGCCGTGCCGTGCCGTGCTCTGTTTAGTCGATCCCACTCTGACTGAAACCAGCCAACAGAGGGATCGACTAAAAAGAGGCACGGTACGGCACGACATAGTGTAGGAGGCATGAGTACTAAAAAGAGGCACGAGAACTTGCTATTGCAATTGTTAATATCTTTTTATTACTCGTGCCTCATGTACCAAGCCGTGCCATGCCGTGCTCTGTTTAGTCGATCCCACTCTGACTGAAACCAGCCAACAGAGGGATCGACTAAAAAGAGGCATGGCACGGCACGAGATAGTGTAGGAGGCTCGAGTACTAAAAAGAGGCACGAAAACTTGCTATTGCAATTGTTAATCTCTTTTTATTACTCGTGCCTAATGCACCAAGCCGTGCCATGCCGTGCTCTGTTTAGTCGATCCCACTCTGACTGAAACCAGCCAACAGAGGGATCGACTAAAAAGAGGCACGGCACGGCAACGACATAGTGTAGGAGGCATGAGTACTACAAAGAGGTACGAAAACTTGCTATTGCAATTGGTAATCTATTTTTATTACTCGTGCCTCCTGCGCTAAGCCGTGCCATGCCGTGCCTCTGTTTAGTCGATCCCACTCTGACTGAATCCAGCCGACAGAGGGATCGACTAGGAGGCTCGAGTACTAAAAAGAGGCACGAAAACTAAAAGGACCCTTCCAGGCTTCAGAGTAAGGGGCAGGAAGAATGTTCTACCGTGCCTTCTTTTTAGGCTCAGGAGTTATGAACTCTCACTCACTTGTCTATGTAGCGGTAGAGATTTCAGGTTATACGTGGGTAATAAATGTGATTCTAAGTTTACAGAGGGATTTCAGTCTGTCTGGCTGAACCTTGTCATTTTAGTGTTAAATCGGACGCCTAACTACAACAACAGTGCTAATGTCTGCTGGAAATTCATCATAATTCTCAGAGAAGGGGGGGGGGGTACCTGCATTCAGTGCGTACTCACACTGCGTGAGCCGCGAGCCGCATGCGCGCAGCCAACAAATTCTGCCGTTCCACGAGTCAGCAGTTTTGCACAAAACTGATACGGACCTCTGACTGGATTTGCCGTATGACATGCGCGCTATTTCTGGGTCACTGTGCTTGGCGGTTATCAAGGAGTATTGTCTCCATGCTTCCTCCTACCATGAAAGGAGAGTATCCTGCGTGCCATTTTGGCCACGCCATGCCACCAACTGGGCAAATCCTGCAAACACTGCCAAAACTGACGTATACAAGATTCAATTAGAGCTGGTTGTGCAACACGAACTCGAGTAACCTACAGGGACTATCAACCGTTCAGACAGCAGACTGTACATCATTCGACTGACTTTTCAAGTAAAACATACGGACAGACATCCCGCGACGAGACCTAACAGTAAGCTTTCTCGTTGAAAACGTATAAAATTACAATCATCGTGATTAATTACTCTTTACTATATTTACTATTTACCATATAAATGGCTAATCATGACATTCATGACAAATGAATCTGGCAAAGATACTTTGTTTTTTCTTTTTCTTCGCCATTTTCCCGCGTTTCCGCGGTTGCTACCGGAAACAGTGTTTTTCCCTTGAATTAAATCATAATATTAATCCTATGTGTATATAGCTCTATCCTTTCCGAAGACCGTAGCTGCCACCAGTTGTAGCGGTATAGAGATAAAGAATTTGGGTAGCGCGATTGGTGGTGTAAGGCGGTTCTTTACCTTCGGTGGTGGAACCACATACAACACAGGTTGATTTATAAATGAATGTTTATTTTACCTTAAACGGTGTTACTACTTCCACTCCTGTTTCAGTTTCTGTTTCAGTTTATTTCAAATATCAACACATATCGTGGCTTGGGGCCAAATGGCGTGTTGAATACGTCAATATACATGAAGGCAAATCAATGATGATACGGCTCCTATGATGATACGGCTTAACAATAATCCTCAATATACATGGATACTCTTCAGATGCACTTTAAATCTACAAACTGGAATTGCCATGACGATGAATACTTGAGTTCATTAAATACGAATATTGACAACGAACGAAGATTGAAGACAAATGCTCAACACTAAGACTAAAACTTCAAACTGAAGAACTAAAATTCAAACTGACTCCGCGAGTCCCAACTCCCGGTTTATATAACTTCCCTTGATCCCGGTTGTGCTTGCCGTAATTGTGTATAAACATTTAGCAATCTTGCACTTACGTGAACCCCACATTGCTTACCTTAATTGTGTAGGAACATTTAGCAATCTTGCAGTTACGCGAAACCGTAGCTCTTGACTCGTCATCAAAAGCTTAATCGTGGTGACGTATGCCGAGGGAGTTGTGACTTTCGGATCATTACATACTAGTGTTACGATCATCCGTTACATCTACTTCTACTACCTGCTAATCTATTTATGTTAGTCGTCCCTGCGCCATGCCGTGCCGTGCCTCTTTTTAGTCGATCCCGCCAACAGAGGTCTGGTTCCCCGTATCCCATTTCTCCTTTGAGGACAAATATTATAATTTCGTCATTTTTTCCTCGCCCACTTCCCCGCAATTTCTCCCTACAGCAGCCGCTCGACTCCGACTGTTTTCCAGTTGCGGCGTGCCGAAACCCTTTGTACGTAACTTCACTGATACTGACATTCTCTGACTTTAACTTGTTTTCTAGCCCATTCCATTCTGGGAAAGCTGGAGTTGAACGAAATCTGGGAGGATGAGAAACAGCGACTCATCGACGAATACCAAATTAGTCCGGGAGCTGTTGAAGAGAATCTCAATGACCTGGTGGAAGGAGCGAGTCAAAAGGCTCTTAAGAAAACTGAGAAGCTCTTGCAGAATATTCAGCAGAGACGTGCGATTGAGCAGACTCAAGTGTGTTCCAATGGGAAGAAAAGAAAGAAGAACTTCTTCAAAAATGTTCGGAAAAAGAAAAAGATGGCGCCTGAAGCGGAAAGTAGCAGCAGTGACGAGAATGAGCCGGCTCCTGTTTTGGAGGTAGGCTCTCATTAAATATTAGGACTACTTGAGTCTGGATCATCGCCATTGTGCTTACTGTAATGCTTTCCCTGGAATCTTACCCTATCTCTTTAGGTATTTGGAGCGTGTTCGAACCTACTTACCTTAGTTACTACGCATGATTAAACATTAGGACGGGTCCATGGGTTTAGATCGTCGCCATGGGCTTACTGTAATGCTTTCCCTGGAATCTTACCCTATCTCTTTAGATATTTAGAGTGTGTTCCACCCTACTTACAGGAGTTACTACGCATGATTAAATATTAGGACGGGTCCATGGGTTTAGATGATCGTCATTGTGCTTACTGTAATGCTTTCCCTGGAATCTTACTCTATCTCTTTAGATATTTAGAGCGTGCTCCAACCTGCTTGCCGTAGTTACTACGCATGATTAAACATTAGGACGGGTCCATGGGTTTAGATCGTCGCCATGGTGCTTACTGTAATGCTTTCCCTGGAATCTTACCCTATCTCTTTAGATATTTAGAGTGTGTTCCACCCTACTTACAGTAGTTAATACGCATGATTAAACATTAGGACGGGTCCATGGGTTTAGATCATCGTCGTTGTGCTTACTGTAATGTTTTCCCTGGAATCTTACCCTATCTCTTTAGATATTTAGAGCGTGTTCCAACCTACTTACCGTAGTTACTACGCATGATTAAACATTAGGACGGGTCCATGGGTTTAGATCGTCGCCATTGTGCTTACTGTAATGCTTTCCCTGGAATCTTACCCTATCTCTTTAGATATTTTTAGCGTGTTCCACCCTACTTACCGTAGTTACTACGCATGATTAAATATTAGGACGGGTCCATGGGTTTAGATCATCGCCATTGTGCTTACTGTAACGCTTTCCCTGGAATCTTACCCTATCTCTTTAGATATTTTTAGCGTGTTCCACCCTACTTACCGTAGTTACTACGCATGATTAAATATTAGGACGGGTCCATGGGTTTAGATCATCGCCAAGCACAAAAAATTCCTGGATACGGGCCTGGGTCTCGGTGATTTTCTGAGTTCAAGATTTGTCTTCCGAAGTCCATGGTAGAATGATAGAAAGTTTATTATATATATAATTGCAATAATAAGGCTTATTGTAAAAATCGACTATCGTGGTTATAAACCAAATTTGCGATTATTGTCAGACAAACAGAAAAAACTACAATACATGTATCTAATGTCAGTACGCTTAAAAGTTCAAGCTTCGTTAAAATATTTCACGAACTCGGGAATACAATTTTGTGCATATCTAGCGTGTTTTGTAGGTACGGGACAGAGCTTGGGAACCTTAGAACTTACCACTCGTTCTGGTCGACTTCTAACATTTTGACAGGGGGGAGGGAGGACTTGGGAGTGGAGAGGGTGAGATACTATTGGCTGAACCGAATTCAGTGCTTAGCTCCTTTCTGCGCTCATGCAGCGTTTTTAGGTTAAAGTGTTTTAAAAGGTATGAGTAGGGAAGCTTCGGTCTACTATGAATAATAAGAAGAGCCTGCTTCTGTATTCTTTCTAGTTTATCTCTTTGTTCCTGCGATAATGAAAAATGACAAACGAGTGCTGCGTATTCCAGGGTGGGTCTGATGAAAGAAGTATAAACTCGTAGTGGGTGACACTGGGGTATTTTCATTTTTGAAAGAAGTTTTAGGTTTTGTATTCCCGCATTGGCTCGTTTCAGCATGTCTTGACAGTGGGCTTCCCATTTTAGATCTGGGGTTATGGTAACACCCAGTAGCTTAATTTTCTCTGCCTTAATTTTTTTTTGGTATTTCTTCTTTGAAAGCAGGTTTTGATTAAAACTGTAGTTAAAACCGCTGTTTTCGCGAAGTTAACTTTCATATCGCTATTCTCTGCGTCGTCTGCCACCTCTTGGATTATTAGCTTAGCATTACTCATTTGGGAAAAATTAAAGATTTCAGCAATGCTCAAGTCGTCTACATACTTCCAACGGTTTTCCTCATCTACTGCAGTATCATTTAGCATTACTAAGAAAAGGAGAGGGCCCAAAAGAGTCCCCTGTGGCACTCCACAGAAAATTTCTTTTTCTTCCGAAAAAACACCTTATACTTGGTTTTTTGTTTTCTTTTTTTTGGAGGAACCCAACAATAATTTTAATCAAGTAGGGGCTTACATTTAGTCTAATTAGCTTTTCCACGAGCACTTCGTGGTTAATTAAGTCGAACCCTTTAGTAAAGTCAATTGCGATTAAATTTATCAATTTTTGTGTATCATCTAGGTCCCTTAAAATACAATCAATTAAACTTACTAGGTAATGGGATGTAGACAACTTCGGTCTGTTGCCGTAGTGTCGTGGATCTAATTTACCAAGTATTTCACCTTTTGACTACTTGGCTACAAACCATTCGTACACCTTGCTGAAAGTGGGTGTAAGGGTGATGGGTCGGACCGAGTCGAAGCCTATTGGCGAGTCTTTTTGGGGGATTGGTGTCACGTAACCTACCTTCCATGTGTCAGGGTAAATTTCCAGTCCCGGAGATTGCGTTCTATTGGTATGTCCACTGGAGTTCTACTAGTTTTTTTTAGTTTGCTCGATTTATGTATTACTTCTGAAAGTGAAATTACGGGGGGTCGTATAGTTTCTGATGGTGGATCGGTAAGATTTCGGATGTATTTAGAGGCGGAAGAGTCCGAACAATTTTTGCCAAGTGTTCATTTATTTGGAATGCAGTTATTTCGTTGCGTTGATCGAGATGGAAGTCTATTACATTCTCTGTTTTGCCACAGAGCCGTTTGACGCCCTTATACCACTGACTAGGTTTCGACTGAAAAAGGTCATTCAGTTTCGTGCGATAGTAATTCTTGGCAGCCTTACGAGTTTTGTATCTGATTTTGTTAGCTAACTATCGTGCTTCTTGAAACTGCCCTTCCTTAACCTATTTTATCTGTGTCTGATAAGTCCTTTCATTTCTGCGTTTATGTACGGCCGATCAGTGGAAACACGTTTGAAAGATTTTTCCGGGAAACATTTCTGATACTGGGTAATTAGTTGTCTTTGGAACGTTTCACTTTTTGTATTAATATCATCCATGACAAGACTAGTTTGTGCCGCCTTTGCTTGAGTGTTTGGAGATTGAGGACTTCTAAGCTAACTGTATAGTCAATCTAATCTGCACCGAGGATTATCCTACAGGCACGTTTCTGAATATTCTCATTGCACCCACTTTGCTGGTCTTTAAAGTTCAATGGGCACATCAAAGTACCCCAATCCCACTCTGTAACAACCTAGGAACAATGCTTACCCCCTAGATCAGCAGCTTTTTCAACAGTTTCCTCTCTGTGATATTTCAAAGCGTAATTTTTTGGGTCAATACATGCTCAATTTACTAGCTTGGACATAGATAAAAGTGATGTTTCTTATAATACTTAGTAGATCTTTATTTTATGCATAAATCAGCTTGTATAATTGAGATTTGAATAGGTTATTTGTTTTTGAATGATTTTTGCAGCTATGTTATTTTTTATAAGCTTCACAACACTATTCCGCAAAGAAAAACTTTTAAGCCATGGAACTTCTGATGAAACACTAAACTGCATCGGTGGCTTGACTCTGGTGACATCTCAAATATATCCTATTCTATCAACCATGCTGGGAGTTTTTGAATTTTCTGCCACGATATTCCAGCTCCTAAGATTTGGATCGCCGAAATGCCAGAGATGTAAAGACGAGGGATAACAAGAAAACGGCCGATTTTCGTAGCGCCTTCTAAAGGAAGTCGGAAATGTTTATTTGTAAAGCATTTAATACAAAGTAAAGCATTAGAAGTGTCCATTGTGCTTTAAAGTTTAACTGAAAAGGGCTGAGATAGGACAATCTAGTTACCCATCACTTACTCACTTAAAGAGGTTTGAAGATCCGATGAAAATGCGTTACTTCGTTGCTCCGCTATTCACGTATAATCAATTTTCAAATAGTGGAATTTCCATGTCGGATTTGCGGTACCTCTATGCGTTTGTACCCGTGTTTGTGCTTGACGAAAGCTGTTTACGAAAAATAAGTGTTCACGCAGTGAGCAGTAGTCACCTAGCTCATGATAGTTCAGTGAAAAGCCGCGTTTTTGTTGAGATTTAAATTTCCCCCGTCATAGTAGAATTTTCCGTTGTGAAGACAGCCGTAGATATTCTGAACGTCATACCAGAGCAAGTAGTGAAAAATAAAAAAATCCCTTCACACAATCCAAATAATAGTCGCGTTTTTTACAGATCAACTGGCGATTGGGACTTGTTCCCGGGTGCATCCAGTTGACCGTTTTTGTCGCTTGATAGGGGGGCGAGAACAAGCCTTCGAAAAACGGTCTAAATCAGTCAATAAATTAGTCCATCCCCAGAACTCTTCCCTCGGCAGTCTCTGAAACTGCTGCAGTACTGGCGCTTCCTTAGGTGTAAATTGTAGGTTTTTGGGTCCACATGTTTCAATTTTCAAAATTTGGCACCAAGTTTGACTGGACCTCCAAGAGAAAGGTGCATCGGATCGACTGTTGACTTTGTTCCCAGTCGATCTCCAGTCAAGCGACAAAAAACGGATCGACTGGACCTCCAGTCGACAGTTGATCGCAAAAAACGGCAACTTTCGTTCCAAGCGATTGCAAAAAACGCGACTAATGTGGTGTATCCAGTTGAATGATACAAAAATAAGTTGGCTTTTCAGTTAAACTTTAAGTGAACTTAGGCTTCCAGACGAGCAAGATCACGGCAAGACCTTTTGCTAAAAAAAAAATGTGCCCGGCAATAGGATCCTGGCGAGGAAAAAATTAGGTGAAAACGAGAGTTTAGTGACTGAAAATACACAACCGGAGACAAAGAATAAATAGTCATAAGATGGCATGGCTGCATTTAGTTTGCTAAACTTTCCTATCTTTTTTAGATAGGTGATAGGATAGCGAGCCTGTAGTTAGGTAGCGTGGGTAACCAGGGAAATAGAAAGACCTTTAATCTTCGAACCCAAACATAAAAACCCTGAAAGAGGAACACAACCATAATATTTATACCTCTTTCAGTTTGATTTAAAATTGTATATATATTTTTTATTGACGATCAAACGAATATTCGACTTGTCCGCTGCACGTTTTAGAAATAAATTGAATTAAAAAAAAAAGAAAAAAAAAGATCACTTCATAACGTAAATTTCTTATCCTATTTAAAGTTACTTAAACCAGTATCCGAGTTCTAACTTAATAAATAAATATACCAACCTATTCGGGTTTCTCTATACTTACTAGTTGTTTGTTTGTGTTGTTTAATGGAGCTTCCAGAATTTTTTCTCTATGCTCCAGTATAATACTTACCTGCAAATTACCTGCAAATTTGCAATTGCAGGCGAATAGGATTTCTCATAATATACGCCTTCATGGGTACTGTCTTGTTCAGGTTTCCAGTTGAATCTCCGCTGTTTGCCTGACCACTCCTTGTCCAAACTAAGCATGGGCACTGTTCTGTTTTTTTTCTCGAAAAACAGAAGAACAGAAAACAGGCATTTTGAGAACAGAACAGAAACAGAAACAGGCGTCGTTGAAAACAGGTCACCTGTTCTGTTTCTGTTCTGTTTTTCCCACACTACCTATAACAAACCGAGTTGTGTGTTTGTTTCAAGCGAAGAAAGTTCCCCGTCTCAGTTCTAAGCAAGGTTGTTACTAGTGGAACAGTTACAGGAGAAATAAAAACGATACTGATACTAGATTATTTTCTCGAGCGTCTTCTACGCTATGCGAGTGCATTGCTTTCGTCCAAATACAAACAGACCGAAAAGGCAGATTCACTGGGCAGGACGGTTGCAGTGGGGAGGGGGTTCCCGTTACGTGGGCCTGAAGAAGACCCTCGCCAAGAAGGGCCGAAATATAGCTCCAATAAATTCGGCTGACGTATCTGTTTTACACTGTCGAATGTTTAGAAATGTATTTTCGTTATTATTATTTTAATTTCTCGATTCAGGGGATTACATATGCGAACTATCAGAAAAGGACGATTCACTGGGCAGGACGGCTGCAGTGGGGAGGGGGGCTACATTACGCAGCTACATTTTGAAGATAAAACGATCATGGGGGATCACAAAAATGCACCATTTGGTCAAACATATTGTTTGCACTTTGTGGTTAAGATGAACACTTTAAGGGGTTTAAAGTTTCAGCAGAATCAAATCACTCGTTCTAGAGCTATGCATGTCACTTGATATACGGGAACTCCCCTCCTCATCCTAACAATGGAATACCAGACTTCAGGAAACAACCATAACACAATCAACATAAGATCAAGCCTCTTCTGCCTTCTAGCCAAGAAATTGGTCTCAACTCTACCCCCCCCCCCACCCAAGTTTGGGAGGAATGTCAGGCCTAAAGTAAAAAAGGAAAACAATCTTCCTAGCCTGACTGTTATTAAAGAAAGTGTGTGAGATTATACAGGTTAAGTGAGTTTAACCTGCCAGCTGTCATGCTCAGTTTCTGAAATCTTGGTTGGCTTACCTACGCAAGCTACGATGATATATTGAGGAACAGATAAAGGACCCACTCGTTTCCTTTCCCTGGGTTCCTGATGGTACAAAACGGATACGTCAGGTCAATCTTATTAGAGGTATATCTCAGCCCCTATATTCATTTACTGTTCCGTTCCAGTTCATTTTCCAACTTGAGCCTGGAGAAGACCCTTGCCAAGAATGGCCGATATATAGCTTTAATATAATGCAGCTGATGTAACTTTTTTGCCCTGTCAAACATAGTTTGCAGTCATCTTGGTCTGAAAAATATTTTGATCCTGGTAATAATTTAGAAACTGATTAACCTCTCGCGGTATGTTAAACTTTTCCCAGAAACAAAATTGTAATACAGAAGCTTCACTAAGAAAATTATTTTACGCCCAAATTCGAGACATCTCTAAAACTGCAACTGCAGGCAGTGGTTCCAATCGAGGGGGGGGGGGGGGATTTGACATGGGGAAGGACTGTATTTGTTTTTCGTTGGCACTGCAGAACAAGCCTACTGATATATGCTACTGGATCATGAGGTTCCTATGGCCGAAAACGTGGGAATTTAAGCTGCGTTCTAGTTACCAGTCTTTTCGCCTTAATACCCACTGGACGTTGATAAAACCCCATGAATGATGACTTTATTCAAAGACAGGGAAGACTAAATCGAAAATCGGTTACCTGAAAATGGTATAAATTATTCATATAATAATTACAGATTCCGGGATAACTATGTAATTTTGAAATATTTCAAACTCAAGAAACAGACTGCAGTCACGCCAAAATAAAAGTGCAGTGTTCTTTTCGGTGTGGGACAACTGAAAAATTACTTTAATTATTATATCGAAGAGAAAAAAATTAGACGTCGATAGAAGAGACACTTTTGACCTACCTTTTTCTAAAATTTGTGTAGTAGCCTAATCCTGGGAAGCTTGATGTAAAAAAGCCATACAAGTTCACATTGGTCTGACAGATTCTGAACTGAATGACCTGAAGTCTGAACACTCATTTAGTTTGATCTAACCGAAAATACAGCCTGCTGATTGCCCCCAGTACCCAGAGTCTAATTTTGCCATTCATGTGCCGCGTGGTATCAAAAATACGACACGATCGAGAACAAGTGGAGACGACAAGGAATCGTAGCCTGTCGTAACGAGTCATAAACAGCTTCTATATGGCTGCCACGACTAGATTACGATTGTCAGTGGAGTTCCCGCTAAAAAAAACGAAAAACAAAAACAGACGGAAAACAGGTATAAAAAGAACAGAAACAGGTGAAAACAGGCACCCAAAAAAACAGAACAGAACAGAACAGGTAAATAAAAGAACAGAAGACCTGTTCTGTTTCTGTTTCTTTTTTTTTGCAACAGAACAGAAAACAGGTACCCCCAAAACAGAACAGAACAGAACAGTGCCCATGCTTAGTCCAAATGTTGTTTGAAGCTATTTGTTGTTTCGCAGGTAAAACTGGAATCTGCTAGCGCGTTCCACAAGTTTTATTACATTTATTGATTTACTGTTCTTCATCTTCTTCTGCGGAGCATTCGGATATTGGTAACTGTCACTCTAACTACACATAGATGGCGGGGCATATCTCAGATAACATAAATGTGTGTTGTTTGACAACAATAGGACAGAACGATCATTCGCGAACGAAATCGGTTGCAATCCCGGCTTTCCGAGATTTCATCATTGTAAAAGTTGTAAATCCCCATTTACGTCGAAAAGTCCTCTCTTTTGCTTCCGAATCCAGTGTCCTTCGTCTCTCTTTCCAGATTATTCCTGAACCCCTGGGGGTGTAGTTGGGAAGATACACCGCCGTATTATTATCGGATTGAATTTCCTCGGGAAATGTTATGTTTTCTGTCGGATTTGCTCTTGGCTGAATGACCTGTGGCCTGTGTAAAGCGGAGTCTGAAAGGTTTTAGAATGTAATTGTCCCTGTCCGAAACTTTTGTATGAAGACAAGATAGCTCGGATAATATAAGGTGGATTGTGGCCCGAAGACCGATTTTGACGTTAGAAGTCCACAGTGTCAGAAGGTTTATAACATTTGCAAAATGTTGTGCAATCTAAACAGATATGAGATAACACACGACTTGTTGGTGTTACAGAATAATTGTGTTATTGGCCTCTTAAGTGCCAAGTTTCTGAAGACTATAACACAAAACGTTTAGTAAAAATGTCGTAACGCAGATCTTCTGTGACGTCACCATATAGTGTGCTGACATTGCGCATCCTTTTATAAATATCGTTAAACTTCTGAAATGCATATAATAAATATGTTTATGGTAACTAATCCAGTAAATATCAGACTCAGTACTTTAAAGTACATTACTACCGCGACTATTTCAGACTGCTCGTGAACGACCTGCAAGAGCGGCCTCAGTGGCGATCCAAAAACTCCAACAGGTAAATTGTGACCATGTACCGTATGAAAAGACGTTTTGTACCGTCTTTCGTGAAAATTTTAATCTTCATTAGTTTTTACATTAAAGTTTGTATATATTGAAGATTTCGACAAATTTAGATTTTACCATGATAGTTCTAGCAGAATAAAAGTGATATCTGTATCTATCTAGCTGAAAACCAACTTATTTTTGTTTCATTGAACTTACTGATTTATTTGAATTGTTGGTTTTTTTTTATTTTTCACTATGCTCTAATGATGTTCAGAATTCTTTGGCCGTCACCACAGCGCGAAGGTCTCCTATGACGTTGAAAATTTGAATTTCAACACAAACGTGGCTTTTCAATGGCCAGTGGTGCGGTTGATGAACACTGTGGCTCGAACAAATATAGACGAATTCCAAGAACTTAGTCGTCACTTTCGCCGGTCTCCCAATCGATTTCATTATCCTCACTAGAACACTGACAGTCTGCCATTTTATTTTTATATTTCTTAAACCGTTTTTGTCAAACATACAAAACGGGTACAAGCGCACCTGTTTTGTAGGCTTGACGGCAGAGCAATCTGCCATTCATATAGAGCGTGTTACTACGCTGACCGTTTCAACCTTCTCGAAACAGTAATTAATAGTAACTATTTGCTTACCACGCTCGGGAGCGTAGTAACTACGGATCTCTGTAACGTGATTGGTCGTATTCGGTCGCGTCATGATATTCTGCTGGAAAATAGAAAAATCGTTCCGGTCTTCACGGCAAAAAGCCAGAATTCGTGACGTCATGCGTAGTAACTACGGTAAGTAGGGTAGAACACGCTCATAGCCATTCACAATCTGCCGTTCGTGTAGTGGACTTTCCCTGTCGGACCACAAATCCGACATGTTCGTAATTCGTTTTTTAGACATTTATTAAGTCTAAAAAACGACATTTTAAGTCTAAAAAATCCGACATGTTCATAATTCGTTTTTTAGACGTTTTTAAAACCGGTTTTTAAGACGTTTTAGGACGCTTCTCTCTCATTGGTTGTTCATTTAGTAATTTTTTTCGTTTTAACTCGTTTTATCACGGACATGCTACGAGGCATGCTGGAGACCTGGTAAGTGAGCCAAGAAGTACGGTTCGTTCTAGCCATGTGGCAAGGCATTCAGGTACGGTGGTCTGGAATACTTTTCCAGACTCAATTCGAGAAGCGGAAAGTGTACCGCAGTTTAAAAATCGGTTAAAGAAACATCTCCTTCAGGGTAGCTGGTGAGTGGAGGGTTATGAAGACGAGAGAGGACAAATTGACAAATTAATTAATAAATTTTTAGTTTATTTTAGTGAATGTTTGGTTAGAATATGATAGTAAATGTGTACTGGTTGCGTTTTTCAAGCGCGTATGTGCTTTGTGTGTAACCGGTCGTCAAGCCGGAATGATTTTTTTTTAGTAAAGTTGTTGAATCCTGAATCCTGAATCCATAACAAATTAAAAATGAGAGATGGATTTATCCATCCCAGATTTTATGAACGGGTTGAAGGAACCCGCTAAAAACTTGTTTTAAAAACGGGTCAAGATATATTTACGAACAGTTGTGTCCGTGGGGCCCGTGCATAAGTGTTGAGCAACTAGAGTGCCTTATCTAAGCCCTTTTCGGCTAAACTTTAAGTACTCAGTACCTACTTTAAGCGCTCCAGATTGTGAAACCCCGCATCCCGGACAAGTGTGTTCAACTTTCCAAGCGTTATTTATATGCGAGGGAAGGGACTCGTTTACTCGTCTGATATTTACAAGACAAAAGGTTTCGGTGGGATCCCAGGAACTGAATATTTATTGGACTTCTTCACCCGGACAATCGGGTCATGTAGATTTCCGGTCTTTGCCAGACCCATTTAACATGTTGCTCTTTGTCCATGATCAACCGCTTGAAAATGTATAAAAAATTATATCGTGTTGGTGTTTTTTGACGAATTACGGCCAAAGAACTAATCAGATGAGAAGACCAAGTTCGGATATGAATTTCTCAGCCGCTTAAGTTGTGCGTTTTTTCGTTAGTTTTTTGTCTTGGATAGTTAATAGTAATTCTGGTTGAAAATGTTATTTTTTTTATTTTTTTTTTTGGGCGTCCCAGCTCCTTTTCTTTCTTTCATTCCTTTCCTTTCTTTATTTTTGTCAAGTTTTTGTTGTTGTTGATGTTTTTTTCGAGGGTAATTAGTCCCTTAAAGGTTCGGGCATTGAAGATTCTTGATTTTTTTCAATAAACCCTTCACTCATAAAAAAAAAAGAAAAAAAAAAATCAGCAGCGCGTTCACCCTCTATATCTAATCTCTATTGTCTAGAAAAGTATTTTCCTCCGAACGAATTCCTCGTTTTAGCTGTATTCCTGGCGAACTGCTGCATGCTGAGCGAAAGAGCTGGTGACATATTGAGAGGCGAAACAAGAACCTTTCGATCCAATTTCGGAGTTTTCGCAAACTTCGGCACAATTACTTGTCTCACTAGAAAATGAAGTTCAGAGATTGATTGGAGAAGAAGTTCAGATTGGTTGATTTTGGTACGACGGCATGGTTTCCTCCTTACTGTTTGTTCTTGTTGTTTTTTTTCTTTGCTTTCTTCGTTCATTTTTTTTGTTCTTCCTCTTTCAGTTTTCTTTTCTTTTTGGAAAAAGTCTGTGAAAATTAATGTAAACTGAAGGTTAGCATGTAAAAGTTGGTTTGTGTATTAATCTAAAAAAAAAAAAAAAAAAAAAAAAAAAAAAAAATCCGATTCATTGACTGTTGTTAATCACGGCACGAACCTCTAATCAAATTGAGAATAAACTTATTTTGTTTTTTTTTCAAATTTCCGGTTTTACCGGATGTCGGGTCAACTTCTTGTCATGCGAGAAAATTGGTTTCGGATCTGGATTCAGCTCCTCACCCTGTATTGACATGTCATTGGGTTTTAGAACTTCCTGGCAGATTTCCTGTTTCGTCCGGAATCCGGGCGCAGTTCGAACCGAAATCTCTGCATAACAATCCTTATGTCTCATTACCCTTACATCGAACCTCTAATCAACTTCAGGTAGAACTTTTACTTTTAACAAATTTTCCGGTTTTGGCCGGATTCTCGGTTAACTACTTGTCCGGCTAGAAAATAAATTTAACATTTGGATTCAGCATGTCTAGTTACCCTTAAATCCACTATCTCATCACCCCTTAATTCGAAACTCCCCCACTCCTAAATATAGAGGTACAGAGCCCATCTATGTACTGTCCTTTGTCCGACATGTTCTTTCAGGATTCAACAACTTTACTAAAAAAAAAATCATTCCGGCTTAACGACCGGTTACACACAAAGCACATACGCGCTTGAAAAACGCAACCAGTACACATTTACTATCATATTCTAACCAAACATTCACTAAAATAAGCTAAAAATTTATTAATTAATTTGTCAATTTCTCCTCTCTCGTCTTCATAACCCTCCACTCACCAACTACCCTGAAGGAGATGTTTCTTTAACCGATTTTTAAACTGCACTATACAAATAATTTCACAGAACTCTATCAGAACTCCTCCTAGAGGGATAATTAGCTGATCAATAAAAAATACACGAAAATCAAAGAATCATCAAAAATGACCCAAAGAATCATCATACGAAGTTTGAACAAAATATCTAAACCCCTTCGAGAGTTATCGTGCTAACAGACTGACAGACAGACAGAAAGACAAATAGGCGGATGGACAAGCTTTCGAAGTCATAGGTATCCTGTCACTAAAGTTTTGGGATTCCAAAATCATGTATACAATATTTCTTTATTGAAATGATCCCTGACCCTTCTCTGCTCAGGCTCCCGGTTCTCGAATCACCCAAGGTGTGGATCTTTTTTAGGTCTCTTTCGATCCCTTGTTGAGAGCTGAAGAAAATGAGCAACTTGAGAAAAGTAAGTCGGCGGCAAAAGCAGGCAACGATGATGAAGTTTCCTTCAGCTTCTCTGACGATGACGATTTCGCTCCAAAATCGTCGTTCCTGTCGAGGTACCGCAAGAGCTTCACTCCTTTTCGTAAGTTTTTTTTATTTTTTATAGCACTTGCCTTCCGGCCAAGTGCCATATACCGATCACTTTTCCGTCGGTCTGTCTGTCGGTCGGTCGGTCGGTCGGTCGGTTAGTCCGGTGTTTGCGAGTTAGGGTACTTCCAGATATGCTAGGAGGATGAAACTTGGCAGACGTATTAGGGATCCGACCAAACTAACTTGGAAATAGTCACTTGCCCGATCCGACCATCGTGGGGGGAGGGGGAGGTTGCGGAATCTAGAAAATAGGGACATGCGTAACTTTCGAACGGGTGATCGGATCTTAATGAAACTTGATACCTGGGAAGACCTCGTGTCTCAGATGTCTCATCTCAAGTCCGGACCGGATCTGATGAATCTGAGGGGGAGTCGGAGGGGGAGCCGGAAATCGTGTGAAGCTCTCGGAGTGGAGCGATCTGGATCAAACTTGATGGGAAGACCTAGCACAAGCTCTAGATAAATAACTGACAAAACTGGACCGGATTCGGACACTGTGGGGGGAGTTGGAGGGGGGTTCCGGAGTTCCGGCGATCCGTAGTTGATGTACTTCCAGGTGGGCTAGGACGATGAAACTTGGCAGGCGTATCAGAGACCCGACCAGATTAACTTGGAAACAGTCACTCGCCCGATCCGACCGTCGTGGGGGGAGGAGGAGACGGCGGAATCCGAAAATTAGTGGCATGCATAACTTACGAACGGGTTATCGGATCTTAATGAAACTTGATATCTTGAAAGAACTCATGTCTCAGATGTCCCATTTCAAGTGCGGACCGAATCCAATGAACTGGGGGGGGGGGGAGAGCCGGAAATCTTGTGATACGCATAGAGTGGAGCGATCAGGATCAAACTTGGAGGGACGTACAGGCACAAGTCCTAGGTGTATCAGTGACAGAATTGGATCTGATTCGGGTACCGAGGGGGGGGGGCTGTAGGGGGGTGTCCGGAATCGGATCTTAATGAAACTTGATATCTTGAAAGAACTCATGTCTCAGATGTCCCATTTCAAGTGTGGACCGAATCCAATGAACTGGGGGGGGGGGGGGGGAGAGCCGGAAATCTTGTGATACGCATAGAGTGGAGCGATCAGGATCAAACTTGGAGGGACGTACAGGCACAAGTCCTAGGTGTATCAGTGACAGAATTGGATCGGATTCGGGTACCGAGGGGGGGGGGCTGTAGGGGGGTGTCCGGAATTCCGGTGACCGTGAGTTAATGTACTCCCAGATGTGATAGGACGATAAAACTATGCTGGAGCATTAGAACCTTGACATCGTCACTTCTCCGACCTGACCATTCCTTAAAGAACTCATCTTAACCGCAAAATACAAAAAATACTTTTAAGCACAATTTACTTTTTCAAGATCGCCATGAGTACATGAACCTTTTTGCCTCAAGGGTTTTGCTTAGAAATTAAATTTTAGCACCCTTAAAGTGCACATCTTAACCGAAAAGGGAAAAAAAACTTTTGACCGTCACTTCCAATCTCAGACCCAGCCTTGCAAGTTTGGCGCATCTTAACCGAATACTTCCATCTGACCCAGCCTTCCAGGTTTTTCGTTTTCCTTCTTGTTTCCTTTTGCTTTCTGTCTCATATTTTTATATTTAAAGTGAAACCATAGGTTGAGTTTTCAGCCCCCTTAATTTTTTCTTGCTGTGGTATTTCTTACTACATATGCTTGCAAGTGCCATATGAGCTTACAGCTCTTGTTTTTTAATATAAGGTTTGAAGACAAGCTGGCCATTCATTAAGAAAGAAATAAAAAACTGTGATTTTCGGGGCTTTTTTATTGACCAGCTAATTATCCCTCTAGGATGAGTTCTGATGATATTATTTGTATAGTCATGGCTAAAGCGAAGGATTTTATAATGGCTGGGTGAAAGCTTCTGCGCTTTCCCTGGGAATTGGTAAATTGTAAATAGACACAGAATTCAGAATTGTAAAATAATCACAGATTTGTACATATAAACTTTTAACACGCACATTTTAATATTCGTTATTTTATTTGAATTTGTTTGTCGTTTCAGTCAGCATCGTTCTTTCTGGTTTTAAGTTACATATCGTTGTATGTT
The DNA here is from genome assembly GCA_023053575.1 of Branchinecta lynchi. Lineage (NCBI taxonomy): Eukaryota > Metazoa > Arthropoda > Branchiopoda > Anostraca > Branchinectidae > Branchinecta > Branchinecta lynchi. The sequence continues at coordinate 27,195,253 of JAKZAP010000006.1, read as the reverse complement.
TTGTTGGTTCCGCATCACTTTTCTGTTGGTATTGTGTTGGATTTTATGATTTAGTTGCTTGTTTTTCGCTGAGGACGGTTTGTCAGAAGTGCAGCCGAAATATCCGAATTTATATTTATCCCTCGCACATCATCCTAGAGGGATAATTAGCTGATCAATAAAAAAACCCTAAAATCACGGTTTTCTATTTTTTTTTGTTTTTTTTCAGAATTGCTACTCTGAAGGAGCTGCTCCGCAAAGCTAGTTTTGCAATATTTTGTCGCTAGGTTGTGACAATGAATATTCTTTGAGCCCAAGCTGACTTTGAGCTTGACTGACATTCAGATAATGTATATAACGGATACGTAATCTACGATTCTTCATCAACGATCGTTGACAATACGATGCTTCATCACCGATCGTTGATGAAGAATCGTAGCTGACGTATCCGTTATATACATTATTTGAATATTGTGACAATGATTTAGTTGCTTGTGCTCCCCTACACATTTTCTGTGCGCTACCAGTATGGAAGGGTATCCTTCTGGATGCCATTTGCATTAAGTAGCTTTCCAATCTTTCTGGCACTTGCCCTTCGGCCAAGTGCCATGTAGCGATCGCAATATCTGTCTGTCCGTCGGTCGTCCAGGTTTTGGTAGTTCGAGAACTTCCACATAAGCTAGGACGATGAAACTTGGCAGCCATACCAGAGACCCGACTATTCGTGAATAGCCGAACAACGTAGTAACGCCTTTTCAGCAGGTCTTCAAGCCAACTTAAGTGAATAAGCGATGGGTAACTAGATTGTCTTATCCCAGACCTTTTCAGTTAAACTTTAAATCTTCGAAACAAGTAAATCCATGTTATCTGTTTATCACTTCCTCTTCTTATGTTGCCTCACGCTACGTTGAGTTGAACGAATTTCATCTCAGTATTTACGGGAATATTTACGTTAGGGGTGCTGCGGAAGCTTTTTACGTCGACATGACGACCGTAAGGTTCTTGGTTTTAAGGACGCACGTAAGAGCTTTTTTCATTCTCAAAGCGACGGTCAAAAACTTATGATTGCATTTCCGAGAATATCAAAGCTACACAAAAATATCAATGATGACAAACCTTCATACGGGAAATCTTTATGGAGTCCCGAAAGTTTTCGCCTCTTCACAGTGTTTCTGCTGTTTATGAAGGAATTCCGTTTGATTGATAGTTTGTCTAAGGACAGTAGTTCAATCAGGACAAAGTGGCAGGCCCTATTTGGAGAGCGTAATGGCTCGGGTTAGAGCGCTCTATGCCTTTCAATGGTTTGCTAAGACTTCCCGGGTGCCAGGATGATGGAGTACTTGGCTGTTTGCAGCGATAGTTCATTTCTCGTCTGAAAGGGAGGAAACTTAATGGGATTTGTGCAGTGCGAACTTCTGCCTGGGCTAGCTAGGCAGCTGCCTAGGACCCCAGCCGCGGAAGGGTTGGGGCCGTACCCATGGAGGGTAGGGAGGGAGGTCTTTGGAAGAAAGAAGAACTACTATACACGACGTCGTCCACTGTTTCCTGACCGAAGATTAAAAATTAAGTGTCTTTTTCTGTGTTTGTATGTGTTTTGTTTACTTTCTTCATTTACTCCGCCTTTCCGAAATGGCGGGTCATAAATAAATTACTTACTTACTTACTATTAGGGGTTTGTTACTCTTTGGAAGAAAGAAGATTTACATTTGGGGGTTGGGTCCCTACCCATGGAGGGCTGGGGCCCCACGCATGGAGGGTAGGGAGGTCTTAGGAAGAAAGAAGAACTACTCTTTGAGGGCTGTGTAAGGTAATTTCGTAAACCAGATTGGCCTGACATATCACGAAAAACCGAAGGAAACAGGCGAAAATGGTTTTTCTAAATGCCAACAAAACGCCAAAAACTTTGATGAAGATCGACAAACGAGAAAACGACAAAGCGAGTAACTCGCTAGTACCGAGCGAGAACAGGTCTTGTAATTGTTATTCGCAGGTATTTTATTTTTATTTTTATTGCTGCATAGCATCTTTTCCGTTCTTCCTGTCCAATATGATTTGGCCAGGTGACTACGCTTCCACTTCCCTCGATGACGCCAACGGTCCTAACATCTAATATTTTAAATATTTTTTTTTTCAGTGACCGACCTATATATTTAGCGTCACGTACACTTTCCTCTATCTCTACATTTAACTTTTTTAATATTCTTTCTTATTCCCTCGTTTTAGCCCTTATTTCTTATTTTACCATTTTCAACACATCTTTAAAACCTTTTTTTTTTATTTTTCCTTCCTTAATATCTCCTTTCCTTAAAATTTTCATTCTTTAAAAACTTAATATTTACAAAAATACTATCCCTCGTTATTTTTTTTTTTGCAACCAAACCAAAAAGGGTTTTTTGTCCTGGAGACATGAACAAACTTTGTTCGACCTCTTCGCACTTCCTGCGTCAAAGGATGCAGGTATTTATGAGGGTCTCGTTCTTTAATTTAGGCTTTTTAATTCTTCCAATTGGTTTTCATTTTCGTTTGGTTGTTGGTTTCCCGCTTTGTTTTGCTTTTCTCGCTTTTTTGACGGTGCAAAACGGATAAATCAGCTACATTTTATTGGATCTACATTTCAGCCCTTCTTGGGAGTTCATTTTCCAGTTTGACCGACTTGAGCCTGAAGAGGACCCTTGCCAAGAAGGGTCCAATATAGGTCCAATAAAATGTAGCTGACTTATCCGTTTTGCACCGTCAAACATGATTCTAAGTCAGCTTGGGCTGAAGGAACATTTTCTCGCTTGTCGATCTTCGTCCACGTTTTGGCGTTTTTCCTCGAACTTCTCCATCTGCGCTGAAGAAGGGACGCGGTTGTCCTCCCGAAATATTCGCTTTTTATTTCAGAATTTTCGTTGGCCTTTAAAAACCCCTTTTTCGCCTGTTTTTCTTTGTTTTGTTTTGTGATGGGGGTTGGGGTTCCTACCCATAGAGGGTTGGGGCCCGACCCATGGAGGGTAACAATTTTTTTTTTTGAAGAAAGAAGGTACAAGAACCCGTTCGACCCCCGTCTGTGAAAAATGTTCACACGCCCTGCGTCTTAGACTAGAACGTCAAAATTCCCAGAAAGTCCCAGAGTTAACTCCAGTTGCTCCAACCAGGGGCGCTAGCCAAAACTCGAGGGGAGGGTGGCAGGGCGCCTGCCGGTGCCTTGCCGCCCATTTGAGCTGTTCGTCACTTGTGTAATAATTCTTGTAGACTGAAGAAGCCTAGTAGTATCTATGAGCTCAGGGGCTGTTTGAAGGGCTTGGGCGTGGGAGGTGCCTACCTCAAAATAGGAGGTGTCTACCTCAAATATATGACTGGCGTATGTCCCTCAAGGCTCAAGAGGCATACCAGTTAGAAAGGATAGCCAAGAAACACAGCACAACATGCGGGAAACTGTACAACGTCATTCGTAGTAACGGGAATTCGCATCCACACTAGCCCAATCCGCAGCAGCTTCTTGTGACTGTATATTACTCAGGATGACAATGAGCCCGCAGGCGAAATTTGTTAAGTAGGTTTTTTTCGGGCAAGCCTGAAACCCAAATGAAATTACGCGACCTTCCAGTAAATAGACCCTACTACGAAATTGGCCATATGCAAATTTTGTTGAATCCTTTACCAACAGAACGACTTTCGGATTCCAAATGAAAGTAAGGGCAACTTAGTACGGATCTGCCCGTCTGTCTTTGTTCACGACGACTCCAGAAACATGTGAGATATTTAGCTAGAAGTTGATAATGTGTTTCAGTTCGACCCTTTCCGAAAAAGAAGTATTGTCCAAACAGAATAGACTTTTTCGGAATTTACAGTTAAAAAAACAAAATAAAACTCAAATGACGGGTTGCAATAATTAGGCCAGTCATTGCATCTTTTCTTGTTAGTGACGAACCCGATTTATTTTTGAATGACGCACTGGGTGAAAACAAAATTCTTATGATCGAATTCTTTGCGTAAAACTAACGCATTAATTCTTGAAAATTTACGTCACAGTCAAAATCAGCCTCATTTTTACATGAATCAAGAGATCTTGGTACACAAGAGATCGTGTTAAAACTTGGGTTAAAACTTTGCGCTGCAGGGTGAAATTAATGATTTGACAACTGTCTTTTATCGACCTTTGAAGCTCAAATCTGACAATCGTATTTCTGATTCTGACAAAAAATTATTACAAAAAATCTTCGGGCTATTTCTAGCAACGACTAGAAATAGCCCGCCTCTTTATGTCAATCTGGCAAGCTCGAAACATGCGACTGAGAATGCAATTCCTAAAATATCAAGCGCTTGAGAACCCAAAACCACCGTTCTCCAAGCTGGATGTCAACCTAGTTTCTTGGCAACCCTGGACAAGCATTACTGACTTTCTCGGGCACCCTGCCAGCCCCCCACTTAGCTTTCCTGGGTGAGCGCCCAATTTAGCTAAATTTGTGTGGTCCGGCTCTCTGTGAGCGCCCATTTTAGTTAATTCATTTCGATTGGGAGCTCTTCGAGCACACAGTTTAACTGTTTTCTATCTTCCGAGGGGGTTGGTACCCCCCCCCCCCCCTCCTTCTAAATACCTCCTCCAAATTTACGTTAGTTTTATCAGACCTATTCTTGAATACGCTTGTCCTGTTTGGCACTTCGGGCTCTCTTCAGAACACACAGACTGTATCGAGAACATTCAAAAAAAAAAACTCATGATTATTAACGGGGAGTGTAAAGTGCCCTACAGTTACCTACTAAAATGGTTCAAGCTGGCTACCCTGGAAGAGAGACGAACCCGCCTTAGCATCGATTTCGGTAATAAAACCCCTATCTGTTCCACGAGTACTTAATATTCTCCCACCCCCTATTCTCCAATACGTATTAGACCCCAGCGATAGAAATCCCAGAAAAATCTCCAAACTAGAAGGAGTTTTGTTCCAGCATTTGTTGAGTTGTACAATAACCGATGAGTTAGTCCTTTTTAGTGTTTTCTTTTTTTTCCTTCGTGACATAGTGTTCTGTTATTCATCTTTTTTATGTTGAAAAAGGTCAAATTCGGCGGTAACGCTGTGACAGCTGCTTTTGAAAAATAAAATTCTATCCTATGTTCTGTCTTTCCTCGAGCTCTACAATAAATTAACAACGATACACTAGTCACTTTTATGTCTTTTGTTTTATTGCTGTATTTATATTTTTATTTATGACAAACTTCGAACATTTGCAAGATGTATTTTGTATGTTGACGACAAACTCGAAGTCATCGTCGTCCTTGTGATAGTCATTTTATATAAATATGTGATAGTTACTAATAAATTCTGCTCTACTCTAGTCCACCATGGGCCAAAGTGGTAAATGTTATTATTTTAATGTGTAAAAAGTATAGTGCCTTTCTAAGCCTGTCTGAAGTGAAAGCATGTTTAGTAAATACATAAATAAAGGGAGCTTGTATTTTTTGTTCGAATCTGACTCCGACTGACCTAGAGGTCCTGGATCTACATGCCCGGGCCTGAATTTATGGGACTTAGCGGTTTGGCCCTGTTGTCCCCTCACACCATCTCACAGTGTGTCAGCAAACTTTCAGTTTACGGGTTTTTATGGCATTTGCAGCCTCTGGCTCAAGTGCCATATACCGATCACAATTCCGTCTGTCGGTCGGTTCGAGTTTTTTGTCACACTTTTTCGAGTTAGGGTATTTCCAGATGTAATAGAACAATAAAACTTGGCAGGCATATCAGGGACCCGGCCAAAGTAACCTGGAAATAACCAGTTTCCCGATCCGACCATGTGCGGGGGAGTGAAGGGCGGTGGAAACTTGAAAATTGAGGGCAGTTTGTCACACTTTTTCGAGTTAGGGTACTTCCAGATGTGCTAGGACAATGAAACTTGGCAGGCTTATCAGGGACCCGACGAAACTAACCTGGAAATAATCAGTTTCTCGATCCGACCATATGCGGGGAGTAGAGGGCGGTGGAAACTTGAAAATTGAGCGCAGTTTGTCACACTTTTTCGAGTTAGGGTACTTCCAGATGTGCTAGGACAATAAAACTTGGCAGGCATATCAGGGACCCGGCCAAACTAACCTGGAAATAATCAGTTTCCCGATCCGACCATATGCGGGGGAGTGGAGGGCGGTGGAAACTTGAAAATGAAGGCAGTTTGTCGAGTTAGGGTACTTCCAGATGTGCTAGGACAATGAAACTTGGCAGGCTAATCAGGGACCCGAGGAAACTAACCAGGAAATAATCAGTTTCCCGATCCGACCATATGCGGGGGAGTGGAGGGCGGTGGAAACTTGAAAATTGAGGGCAGGTTGTCACACTTTTTCGAGTTAGGGTACTTCCAGATGTACTACGACCATGAAACTTGGACGGCATATCAGAGACCCGACCAAACAAACGAGAAATAATCAGTTTTCAGATCTGAATATAACGACTGGAGGCCGAGGAATCCGGCAAATTGAGAAGTGTGTAACTTTCGAACGGGTGATCGGATTGGAATGAAACTTAATAAGTGAATAGATTATATATCTTTGATGTCCCGTTTAAAGTCTTGACCGGAGTCGGTAGCCAGGGGGAGTTGGGGGGGGGGGGCGAAAATTTCAAGAAACGGTTAGAATGAAGGGAACGGAGTGAAACTTGTTGGGAAGAACAAGCATCTGGTGTAGATAAATCTTTTAGACTATTGTACTGGATCCGAACACTTAGGGGGGGGGGGCGGAATTCCGGTGATGGCGGTTTTGTAGATTTTCACGAAAAAACTTGGCAGGCATATCAGGGACCTGATCGAACCGACGTGAAAATAAAAATTACGTCGATCTGATAATCGGGGATTCGAATGAAATTTAAGAATTGAACAGAGGACATTTCTCTGGTGAGGTTTTTCATATCCGGACCGGATCCGACAGCTATTGGGGGGGGGGGGGGATACGTGACCCGCTTAGAATGGAGAGATCGGGATTGAGTTTTCTGGGAAGAACAAATAGATGCTCTGGGTAAATCATTTACTGAACCGGATTGGGTCCGGGCACTGTGGGGGGAGTTAGGGGTGAGACCGGAAATCTCAAGAAACGGTTAGAATGGAGGGATCGGAGTGGAACTTGCTGGGAAGAACAGACATCTGCTCCATGTAAATCTTTTACACAATCGGACTGGATCCGGACACTTGAGTGGGGGGGGGGAGGGTTTTTTCCGGAATTCCGGTTTTTGGGGATTTTCATGACGAAACTTGGCAGGCATATCAAGACCCGGTCAAACCGACTTGGAAATAAAAAAAAATCCTCGATATGATAATCTAAGAGGGGAGTGGAGGGAGGGGGGAGAATCCGGAATATTGAGTCATGCGTAACTTTGGAACGGGTGATCGGATTCGAGTGAAATTTAATAATTGAGCAGAGTACATTTCTCTCAGGTGTTCTTTTCAATTCCGGACCGAATCCGACAACTATTGGGGGGGGGGAATACTTGACCTGCTTAGACTGTTGTGATCGGGATCGAACTTTGTGGGAATAACAAACAGATGCTCTGGATAAGTCATTTATAGAACCGGATTAGCTCCGGGTATTGTGGGTGGAGTTGGAGGGGGGAGGGTTCTGGGATTCCGGTGATCGCGAGTTAAGGTAGTTCCAGATATGCTAGGACGATGAAACTTCGCTGGACTATTAGAGATTCAACAAGATTTGCTTAGAAATCGCTACTTCCCAAATCCGATTATTCTTTAAAGTACCAATCTTGACCGCAAAGTAAAAGAAATACTTTTAAGTAATATATGCACTTTCATGATGCCCATCAGCCCATTATCATTTTTGCCCTAAGGGTTTTGCTTACAAATGAAGTTCTGGCTCCCTTAGAGTGCGCATCTCAACCGCAAAGTCGAAACTTACTTTTTGACCAATCAATACATCTTAACCCATGCAAGTGCTATATGAGCTTACAGCTCTTGTTTTTCTTACGAATGTACGAATTAAAATACCTCTTTTGAAAGGAAATATATTTAAAGAGATAAGCTTTTGTGTAAAGTCTTGCAGTTTGGCCTGCAGCTTCGTATCGATAAATTTTATATCTCCGCTTCCACCTAATATTAATAATAATATAATTGCAACAATAAGGCTTTCGCCTCTATAATAAATATATTCGCCTATATAATATTCTAAGAGTATGTCACCACTTCCGAACTTCCCGTATGCTTAACAAAGCCGTAATAATTAAAAAACATGCAGATGTGTTAATCTGTAAAAAAAAAAGGGCATCAAGTATTTGTAATGTTGGTAGTGTGGTGTGACGGGTCAAATGAAGTTTGTTTTTGAATAAGCATGTTCTTTGTTGTACTATTCAACAAACTTCGAATGTAAAGTGCACTAGTGTTCTAATAATGCTTCTACCGTAATTAACTATCGGTTTGGTTGTACGTAGAGAATGGACTAGGTTGAAACAAAGATGTTAATTTTTACTTGCGAAACAAATTTTGTCGAGCGATTTCGAATATTGTGATTCCTGTGTAGAAAGTCGGGCAAATAAATACTTCCCACACACCAAGAAACTCACAGCACTAATTGTTTTTGTGGAATTCTGTCACTTTTTTCAAGTCTACACAGCTTTTTATGATCTGGGTTGGATCTAGGTGAGCCCTGAAAAGCAAGAAGAAATTCTTCTTAAGTTCTTGCCACATTAAAAACTTGTCATTGTTGTCTTTTTTATTTTTACAATCTTTTCATTTATTTTGTATTTATTTTATCCTATATCTTAATTTTTAGAAAGGAAACAATCTGCGTCACTAGGGGTCACGAGGGGGGTAGCCCCCCCCCCCCTCCACGAGCCGCAAAAATTCTTATATTCTTTTAAAAATACTTCTTTTCCAAAGTTAGTATTCTCGCTCTCAGCTTTGTTAAGGTTCACTTTAAAGAATGCGAAGGGTGCCTGGGACGTGCTGCTGCTCCTCCCCCCCCCCCCCCCCCCCCCGTTAGGATTTCGTGAAATGACACCTCCGAAGGGGAAGTCGGGGTCTGAATTGTAAGAGCCAAACGTTCTATTTATTCGTGTTTGTCTCGTCATCGTTGCGAGATAAAAGCCTTTATTATTCTCTGCTGGCCGTATCTGCGGCATATCCCCCGATCGTAATTACCCATCATTATTCTGTAAGTTACTGCACTAGGTCTGAACGGGCTCTTATCCAAGCTAATTCCAGACTATCAGGTTCCCGCTAGGCCCAATATACTCCGACACGTGTCTCCTTCTTCTTCGGATGATAGACTTTTTTTTCCATTTATTCATCCCCTTCTTTTTTGTATTGTTCTTCTGTTCGCGCTGAGCAGTCCTTGTTATTTTCAGAAAAGATAAGCGGAAAAACGGCCCATCTACCGAGACAGACAAGGGACAAAAATTCTGCAAGAATCGACGAAAAATTCTTGGCGTCAGAACAAATGGAAACGAGTCGTTCGTGGAATAGCCAAATGAAAGCTTGCTCAGCCCTTTCCGTATCTGAAAAGGGGTTGATGGAAAGGATGTGTTCTGATGCCTCTTCCGTTGAGTCGAGAAGCCAGTGCGCGGGGGACTCTGTTGGTGTAGGACAAAGGTCACAAAGAAAAAGAATTGAAGGGGATCCTTCTAGAACCCCCCCTGAAGAAGCTGTATCGGAGTGTCGCCAATCTGGGACTATCTTTCGAGGTGCGTCCACTTCCGTCTTCACAGAGACTAGAAGCAACTGTGAGGAAGAGACTATCAAAACACAGCCCAAAGTTAGAAATTCTGAAGAAATATGTCGGAGTGAAAATCCATCTGGAAGTGCCCTTTCCGATTCCTCTAGATCTGAAACGTTCGACACCAAGAAAAGCAAGTGTGGTAACGGGCCTGTCTCTGCCAAAAAACAAACCTCTTTCTCTCGCAGAATCGACAGAAAGCTCTCAGCGTTTGTCAGGGTTGAACCTGACAGCGAAAGAGCCACCTCGAATAACAAACAAGAGCTAGGACACAAGGAAGCGACAGAATCTCATAAAGAAGTCAAAGGAAAGGCTGAAGATGAAACAGCTATTAACGCGAGGTGTAGACATAGTTTCTCAAAGAAGATCAACTTAAACTCGGACACTGACTTATTCAACGAAAGCACCGTTGACATTCTCGGAATGAGTATTACAAAGTCCAAATCGGCGGGCGTCTCTCTACCGCTGCAGGGCAGAGATATCAAAGGCAAACCGTGTTCCGTGGAAAACCCCTGGGATCCAACGGTCGAGAGTGTTTCAGCAGAAAGAACTCAGCCAGGAGAAAGTCCTGGAGCGATTAAGGCAGTGCTTCCGCCGATCTCGTGGGAACGCTCATCAAACAAACTAAATTTGCCGGAATCTCGAGTTACTCTAGCTCGTGAACAAGCGGACGGAAACGAAAATTCTCTCAAGGAAAGGTCGAGGTCTGACCAAAGACCTGGTGTCTTACAGCGTGGCGTCTTCGGACCGACGGAAGGGAGATTAGTAAAGTCTCTTCCAATTCCGGGGCCGGCTGGGAGCCCCCTCGTTCGGGTGACCCGGCCAAGGATAGAGGGGCGATTGAGTTTTATCTCAAAGTTGCGCCAGCGTGGTTGTGATGATTCAGGGTTCAGTGAAAGTCCCTCGAAGCCGATTCACACCGTCTTATCTCCTCCCTCGAGAAACTTGAATCCTAAGCCTCATGGGACTTATCAGGTTGTGACAACCGAAACTGCTGGAGATAAAAATTCGTCGTACTGTGCTTTGTCTACCGTAAGTTCTTCCTCGACTACGTCCAAAAAGAGGTTCTCTTTCGCTGATCAGCTGAGAAATAAAAGTATCAAAACTGCCCCTCAGAAATCTCACGTTAATATTTCACTGGCCCTTCCTCCTGTTGGTAACTACGGTCCTAATCATGATAGCTTTTGCCTCCCCCAAGCTTCCTCAGCTCATTCGGCTAGTCCTCAGAACCCAGCAGTCATACTTGACACTAGTGTTGGAAAGGTGAAGAATATATTCGACTCGCCTGGCCGCAAGGGCAGTGTTCTAAAATCCTCGGACTGGTCAGTGCATTCTCCATCACCTGTTTCCGGTGCTGGTGGGCGATCTTCCGACTTCCCACTTTCCAAACCGACCGATGGAATCTCCAGTATGCAGCTAGAACACTTCATTACGCCACGCGTTGAGTCTTGTTCCGGAAAAAAAATATGTGAATTTGTAAATCCGGATTCGCCGGGCCGCGAAGTGATATTCCGTTTCAAGCAAAAAGTTATACAAAACAGCTGTCATCTTTCTCTCCCAACGCCGGAAAAGGGGAACAATCCATTATATGAGCCGCGGGAAAAGGGTTACAAGCGCATTGAAACGGTTCGTTATTCAAGCGACATTAGCAAAGTGGAAGATGAGAGAGCTCGTTTGAACAAAACTCAAGGGTCTCCGAAAGAGGACGATAGCACCGGTGGCGTTTCCGGGCCGGTTACGGGTGGCAAAAAGACGACCTTCAAGGATCTCCTGAAGCGACGTCGTGCGGAAACCGCCGCTTTCGAAGAAGACCCTGACCTTGACGATATTTTGAGCAGTCTTGATTTCTGAGCCCCCCTTTAGAAGTGTTATCTGGATACTATGGAGAAGTAGAACTTGAAAAGCAAAATTACTCGTGAATTTGTAGAGCATAGTTCTGAAGAAAAGTTAAGCGACTAGTACAACAGTTTAGGACATTCCAGCCGTTAACCTACTACCCGTGTGTGAAAAAGGTAAACAAATAACACTGCTGGAACCGTCGTGGTCAGTTGAGATTCTTCAGTCCTAACCTAGAGCCGATGGAGAAGAGGTTATGCGGGGTGAGAAGGATCAAATAGATAAATAAATGTTTAAAATTAAAAAAGTAATGTTTATTTTTTTGAAAGCTCAGTGTATTTTTTCCTTTTATTTGTCTGTACCTGCATTATTTTCCTCTTCTTAAGTGCGTAAATAAAATTCCGTCATCGCCATCATCATCATAGTGAAAAAAGTCGATCGCCTTACAGGTCTTATTACCAGGTCGTGGCTTCTTGCCCAGTCACCCGCCGCTTTGTTGTCCTTGTCCTGACTTCCCCGCCTGCTGCAGAAGTCTCACGCACTGAACCACGGGGAAAAAACAAAACATGGCCTGTACGAGACATAGCCTACTGCGCGCTAGCCTAGCTGATACAGGAACATTGCATATGGCCCATTGGAATCCTGGAACTGTAAATTCGATCGTGAAGCCGTAAGCCCGGATTTTCAGCTACGATGGTCTCTAGTTCCTTAATTGAAAAGTTGAAATTTGGGTTACCTCCTCCTTTGACGTTGAAATCCGCTGGGAAGGAACTTGAAGAGTCATGCTCGGCAACTCGTGTTTGAACCGAAGTTATAAATGTAGCCTGTTCTTGGCCGGAGCGCACTTGAGCGAACGGTTCTGATCCGACTACCCCTGTCCTGAAGCAAGAACTTCTAACCCTATAGAGGGATTTTACCCTACCCAACGAAAACGCATCTGAATCTATTGTCAGTTGGAAGCCATTTGAAAGTTCATTGTTTGCGGCGTATAATTTTTGTTTAAGTCTTTTTTTTTGTGTGGGGGGGGGGTAGCGGTTTGTTTAGTTCATATTTTTGGTTCTGTATTTTGGGCGTGCCAGATCAGATGTCAAGCTCCTTTCTTTCTTTCTTCTTTTCTTTTTTAGTTAATTTGTTTTCGTTGATATCCTGACAGATTAGCCTCTAAGCAATAAAGCGTTTACTGTTTTTTTTGTATGTGGTTAAATAAACCCATTTATCATGGTTTGACTCAGAAGGTGCAAAAACCGACCTGAGATGCCATACCCCGTTTGTGTGGTAAAAGTTTGAAAACTCTGCTCCAAGGCTGAACAATCGAGTGTCTGAAGAACTATTAAAAGAATCCATATGTTCAGAAAAGAAACCAAATTCCGTCACTTCAATCTAAACAAAAACTTAAAGGACCTGTCGTACCTATAATAGTAACGCAACCTACTTCCATAATCACTCTATATATTTCTAAACCTAGAGACCCCAATTTTATACGGTACATTCTAATCCTTCTAACAAAACCAGGGTGATTTTCTCACATGCAGTGTTTTGCTACCGTCGATATGTACCACGCTGTCGACGGTTGTCTGCGATAAGTTTTTCCATCAGAAAAACCGGTTACGTAAATTGTTTCGCTGTTTTCACTATAAGTCAGCGGGTCTCAGAAAAGTCTTAAAACAGCCAAAAGTCTAGGTTAATTGTTGAATGCAGAGCCTAGTTTTAAAGTATTCAAATAGTTTAAGATACTGTAAGTTGAAGAGTAAATAGTGCGAGGGGTCCTTTAAACCTTTTAGTGCTAAAGAAAAAAAAAGAAGTGATATGCGTAAAATCGGGAAGACCAATGAACAAGGATGGCCGTTGTAACACTGCTGTTCCTTTTCGTCCTGGAAAATTCTAGCGCCAGCAGGAAATATCATTCCCAACTAACAGAGAATTCATCAACCCCTCGTGACAATGGTTCTGTCAAATCTTCCCGCGCATGAATTATTCAGTTGCTCAAACAGTGTATGTTATAGGAGCAGAAAGGGAAAGTGACCCACTACCCTATCGATTCGACTTCTTACTATGTCTACACAAGTGTTGGTTAAACATAGTAAAAAGTCGAATCCATAGGGTAGTGGGTCACTTTCACTTTCTGCTGCTGAAACATATGCAAAACCTCCTTTACCTGGGACACAGATGACAGGTTTTCCTCTTACTAACCTGTGGATCTATTTTACCATGTCTGATCCAAGTGATGACCGTGAGGCATGGGGGAATTAACAGAAACTAGTCCACTTGGAAGCGCTGAACAGGAATATGGCCAATTTTCTAGATCGGATCAAATATTATATTTTTGGGATCTCATCGAAACCTTTGGTCTTGTTGTAGGTAGGATTTACTAGAAGAGTTGTTTGTTTACTTTTTATTTGTTTCGTATCTTGTTATATATGCGATGGCCCTTGGACTTTAAGCGATATATATCATATCGTATCATCGAAAGCTAACAAGACCAAAGGTTTCGATGGGATCCCAAAATTTAATATGTCAATTCAGATATTCAGATCAGTATGTGTGTTTACCCCTATATTCTACGTCGTATCTACTTTGGCGAAATTGATCAAAACTTCCTGCCTTACTTCTGCCAAATATTCAGTTTCGGCCGGATCAGTCAACCACAAACCCCTGATTTTTGGATACCCTATGCCTAACGCTGGATACACTATGCCAGGTGCTGGATACTGTAGCCCAGTAAAATATTGATGATTTGAGTGAAGCTAAAAATCAACCAATCAGAACTCCTTTCTATTGAGGTAGGTGAGGGTTAGGTTACCAACAGGTATCCAGCGTTTGGCATAGGGTATCCAAAAATCAGGGATTTGTGGTAGACTGGGCCGGGTCCCGGCGAACTACTTGTCGGGCAAAAACCACAGCTCAAAAACTGAATCAGCATGTCTTCTTACCCCTAAAAATTAGTTTTAACAAATTTTTCGGTGTCGTCCGGATTCCAAGCGGACTAGACGTCCGGCGATAAAATGATTGTCATAAACAAATTCAGCATGTGTTCTCACCCCTAAATCGGACATCCAATCAAATTCAAATAAAGCTTTTACATTTTACAAATTTTCCGGTTAAGGGTTCCGGAACAGACGGACAGACAAATGGACTCATAGGTATCCACATTTTGGGATCCCAAAAACAGATTTTAAAAGAAAGAAATAAAACCAAATATTTGGTTGTATTTTCGTTACTTAAAAAAAAAAAATAGTTCACATACCAGCTAAATGTTTTTCCGGTTATCTGGGTTTGGGATCCCAAAACGTAAGTGGAGGGATACCTATGACATCGTAAAAGTTGTCCGTATGTTAGCACGATAACTCTCGAAGGGAATGAGATATTTTGATGAAAATTGATGTGAGGATTCTTTGGGTCAAGGGTAAGGTCAAGTTCGTAGATGGGCTCTGTAGCCCTACGTTTAGGGGTGGGGGGGGGGGGGCAAACGAAACATTTGTAATCAGCTAATGCGATAGTCGATTTTGAGGTAAGAGGACATGCTGAACACGAATATGCAAAACATTTTTTCTCGTCCGACAAGTAGTTCGGCCGGAATCCGGCAAAGCCGGAAAGTTGGTTAAAAGTAAAAGTTTCATTCACAAGTTAATCACAGTTGATTAAGTTTTTTATTGAGGGGTAAGAATTCAAGCTGAACACGATGGTGAAAACTATTTTCTCGCCAGACAAGTAGTTTGTCCGAAATCCGGCAAAAACCGGAAAGTTGGTTGAAAGTAAAAGTTTGATTTGAAGTTGATTCAATGTTCGATTTAGGGGTAAGTAGACATGCTGAACACTTATGTGAAAAGCATTTTATAATCGGACAACTAGTTCGCCCGGAAGCCGGCCAAAACCGGAAATTTTGTTAAAAGTAAAAGTTTAAGTGAAGTTGATTAGTTGATAGATTTAGAGGTAAGAACAGATGCTGACTCTGTATATGACAACCATTTTTAACCGGGCATATAATTCGTCCGGAATCCGGTTGTAGCCGGACTTTTTTTTATATAATTTGAAGTTTTATTTTAAATTAATTAGATGTTCTGTATCGGGATAAGGAGATGGGTACGCTGAATTCGATTCTGAATTTTCTTTTTTTGCTAGTAGTTCGCTCGGAATTCGGCCGAAACTGGAAAGGAAGGAAGTTTCGGTCGATATCGTCACAGATCTGAACTTGGTTTTCTCTGGTGATTAGCGTGGCGAAGACAAGACCGAGTTGTCTGTATCAAATATTAGTTTTTTGGGATCCCATCGAAACCTTAGGTCTTGTTGTTAAAGTTTAACTGAATAGATTGTGGCTGAGATCCGATCGTCTAGTTACGCTTCAGTTATCTGCCTGAAAACCCGATAAGAATGCGCTACATCGTTTGTGCACTATCCACAGATGATCGATTTCGTTAATGAACTTATTCTTTCGGATTTGTTGTACCTCCGTGTTCTTGTCACTCTGTGCATGAAAAATTCAGGAACTACAAAGGTAAGCCGTTGCCGAAAAATAAGCGGAAATGGCAGATTTCTCGCATGACATATCTTATCACAACTTTCCTACTTTCCTCAGCCGTGACTGTAACACGAAAATGCAGGCTTTTGTTCAAATTCAAATTTTCCGCGTCCGGTGAATTTTGGTTGTTGTGCAAGCAGCACACATTCTAAACGTCATTATTTGAGCCCGGGGAAAAAAATACAAAATCCCTTAGCCTTAGATGAGTCAAAATAATTAAGTGTATTCAGAAATCAAAAATAAAAATAAGCTGCTTTTTCAGTCAAACTTTAAGCTCTATTTTGAGCTTGCCCATGTGAGCGCTTTTGGATCGCGCCACTAGATCAGTGGTTCCCAACCGGTGGTACGCGTACCCCAAGGGGCACGTGAGACAATTGCAAGGGGTACGCGAAGGGAACCAAAGTTGGTTAACAGGTCATTTTTACCTACTTTTTTTTTTGTTTTTTTTTTAAGGGGGAAGCGGGTGCTGTCAACCCGTGCCTCTGATTATAAGCCCTAGTGAAAGTCAGTGAAATAACGTTAATTCCAAAACAGCTAGCCTACTGCCGTAAAATCTGTTCCTGTGTCAAACAACATTGTTTCAAGAAGAATCGAAGGCATTGCAAGTGATATTGTCATTCAGGTTGCGAATTAAGCTAACGAAAAAGTTTGCGATGCAGCTTGGTGAAAGCACGGAGAACATCGAAACCAAACACCGACACAGGCTGACTGTAAAAATATGCGGCTAACGACGTCGAGGCGAGATTGACAAAGTTTTTGCTACAAGGCAGCCTCTAGTGATTGCCTCATTGATTTTGTATATATTTTTACATATGTATACCTTATCATTTATGATAATAACTGTCGTCTTTTTCACGTTCTGAAAAAGGGGGTAGGCAATCTTTTCGAACCTTCATTAGGGGTACGCGGCACGGAAAAGGTTGGGAACCACTGCACTAGATTATCCCACAATCGTACCGAGTCCTGGTCAAAGATGGGCGAACCCGAATTTGGATACGAATTCAAGATGCGTCATTTTCCGCTCAAATTCCTAGAGTTCATCCTTACATTTCCGTTTTCCCAATTTGTACACAATGTGCTTAGGCAATCCCACTTTATGGTCTTCACCACCAACCATCCTCAGTAATCTATCACGTTATCTGACTACGTTAGATATCAGTGCTTTTTGTCACCTCTGATTTTTAAACCGTAACTTATGAAGTTAACCTCTCAAAATGTGAGTACCTGCATTTCAACCCTTCGTCAAATCGTTTGAATGCTAAAGCTTCTATCTCTCTTGGATCGTTCGTCGTCAGATCAACCGATTCTCTACGATGGCTTGGCATAACATTCAAATCCTCGTTGTCAAAATTTTGCTCTTCGGTTGTTCAAGAAGTTTCTAGATCAATCCGTACCGCCTATGGGCGCATCGTCCCCAACCGGGGGCGCTATAATCGTAAAGCTTTGGGAAAATTGTACAGCACCTTCTGCGCTCCTTCTATACTATTTCGTTCTGGTGTCACTCATGTTCTGCGAAAGAAGGAGATAAAAAAGATGAGATCATGTTATTTTAAATATGCAAAGCACCTGCTCCACTTGTCGAAATTATGCCATGACCATACTTTGACGAAGAAGTTCAAAATTCAAGATGCAAGTGTTACCCTTTTGGATGTTTCTTCGTCGCTATAAAAAATCATTGACAACAGAACCCAACCAGCGCACGACCTTCTACACTGCTTCCTGGCCGACGATTGAAATTAAGTGTCTTTTTGTGTTTTATTTATTTTCTTCATTTACTCCGCTTTCTAAAACGGCGGGATATAAATAAATTACTTACTTACTTACTGATGTACATGATTTTATTTTCGTTAAGGTCGGTTTCAATTCGGAACTGAATCCTCAGCATGAAATGGTGAATTCAGAATCGGATTTATACCTAGCCCTGGATTCGGATTCGAATCCTTTCATGATCAGATTCGCCCATTTCACCCCCCTTCACCCCTGGTTTGAACTGGGAAAATTTGAATCGTGATCAGGACATTGCTAATGCTAGAATGCTTCTGACTTCTTCGATTTTGTGTCGATGATGGTGTAGAAATATCGGTTTTTCTCGAGTAGGCAGTAATCTCTGTTTGCGGAAAAGCATTTCAGTCGTAGCCCATTGTGTGAGGATGAGAACTTCGACGTCGAGCTCTGACGTCGGTATAGAGCCAAGTTGTGCAGACAAAAAGTAAGTAGCAGTCGTGTGGCGCTGTTGTAAAGGGTGTGGAGGTCTAACAGCACTTGTGAAACGTAAGGGAAGTTCGAGGATTTGATAGCGTGTCAACCTTTTGACCGGTCAAGAACGCTCACGAACGTTAAACGACCCAGCTCTACCTATAGTCGTTTTTCGGCGACACAGTTCTGGGCCACACACTTCTGAGTGTTTGTCGCGGAAACACGATTCTGTGCCACACAGTCTAGCCACAAGTTGAAACTCACGGAAACGCCCTTTTGTCTACTTTTTGGGTGGTTATTTCAAATGTCTGAAAATAAAAATTAACTCCACGTAAAAATCTCAAAAATAGAACTCCAGGCTTTCTTCCTTACCATCCTCAGTTTTATGTCTACATACAAATCTTTTAATTTTATTCTTGTGATGTTATTGTGATGCTAAATTCGTATTTCCCGCCAAAATCGAGCCACACAAATCTTCTTGGTCGCGGAAACACTTGTGGGCCGCACAAAAGTCCTCGGAAACACTGTTTTATCGACCCACAAACTGTATTTGGGAGCGCGGAAGAACTCCTTATATCTCTACTTCACTCTCCTAGCATCCTTAATAGTTTTAACCATTTTAGTTCCCGAGATTTTTGTCCACCCTTAACTGCAATTTTGCATTCGTCGTTTTGACTCTTTTTCTGAAGAAAGAAAGATAGTTTATTTTATAAATCGACTTTCGGGTTACCCTTGGTTCACACCGCTGCTTCGTGTGCGACACGATTTTGGTATCCGAAAACGTAAGTGGAGGGATACCTATGACATCGCAAAAGTTGTCCGTCCGTCTGTGCGCACTATAACTCTCGAAGGGAATGAGATATTTTGATGAAACTTGGTGTGAGGCTTCTTTGGGTCAAGAGTAAGGTCGAGTTCGTAGATGTGCTCTGTAGCACTAGATTTAGAAGTGGAGGAGAGGGTTTAAATAAAGGGACAAATGAAATATTTTTAAATAGATAATGTGATAGTCGATTAGGGGGAAAGAAGACATGATGAACACGATGGTGAAAACTATTTTGTCATCTGACAAGTAGTTCGCCCGGAATCCGGCCGAAACCGGAAAGTTTGTTAAAACTAAAAGTTGTATTTGAAGTTGATTGGATGTTCGATTTAGGGGTAAGAAGACATGCTGAACACGATGGTCAAAATCATTTTCTCGCCGGACAAGTAGTTCGCCCGGAATCCGGCCGAAACCGGAAAGTTTGTTAAAACTAAAAGTTGTATTTGAAGTTGATTGGATGTTCGATTTAGGGGTAAGAAGACATGCTGAACACGATGGTCAAAACCATTTTCTCGCCGGACAAGTAGTTCGCCCGGAATCCGGCAAAAACCGGAAAGTTTGTTACAAGTAAAATTTATTTGGAATTGATTAGATGTTCATTTTTTACCCGGACATATAGTTCGACCGGAATCCGGCTGGTGCCGGAAAATTTGTTAAAAGTTAAATTAAATATTCTTTGAGCCCAAGCTGACCCTGAAACATTTATTCAAACAATGTTTTCCACGGATACGTCAGCTATGATTTTTCATCAGCGATATTTCGGCCCTTCTTGGCAAGGGTCCTCGCCAGGCTGTCAATCCTCTTGTTCAACTTCAGGGAAGGAAACAAACCTGTAATCAAATGATTTTTCATCAGCGATATTTCGGCCCTTCTTGGCAAGGGTCCTCGTCAGGCTGTCAATCCTCTTGTTCAACTTCAGGGAAGGAAACAAACCTGTAATCAATGATTTTTCATCAGCGATATTTCCGCCCTTCTTGGCAAGGGTCCTTTTGTTTCCTTCCCTGAAGTTGAACAAGAGGATTGACAGCCTGACGAGGACCCTTGCCAATAAGGGCCGAAATATCGCTGATGAAAAATCATAGCTGACGTATCCGTGGAGAACATTGTTTGAATAAAAGTTAAATTTTTATTTTTAAGTTGACTAGATGTTCAGTATTGGGGAAAGAAGATACGCTGACTTCGTTTTTGAAATTTCTTTTTTTGCCGGACAAGTAGTTGCTGATTTCGGCCGAAACCGGGAAATTGGCAGAAGTGGCAGGAAGTTTTCGTCAAAACAGATATGACTTATAGGGGTAAACACACATGCTGAATCCATATCTGAACTCGGTTTTCTCAGAAGATTAGCTATTTGCTTATCAATTTTGTTTTTGAATCTGTTTATGAATTTGAATAGTAAAAATGTTCAAAAAGTCTGTCGATGACTGGATTCGGCTAACACAAGACCCAATTGTCTGGATCAAATATTGAATTTGTGGGATCCCATCGAAACCTTTGGTCTTGTTTCTTTGATGTTCCGACGTGCGACAGAATCGCATGGACGTTCCCACTACCACGCAGACGCAAATGGAAAACGAAATTTTTCGAAGAGATTATTCTGCAAAAGAACAAAGTGTACTGGCAATAAGTTTTCCCCATATCCCGCTAATTCTTCTACCCAATTTCTACGTAGTTTCATTCCATCATTTATTTCTGGTAATTTCTTGTAAGTGTATTAGTTAAATTGTTTCTTGTGTGTCTGTGTATTTTGTAAATTTGTATTCCTTTTCTAGCTTTTAGCTATTCGGGTTAAACTTGATTGACTGACTGATTGATTGAAAGAAACCCTTCGGGAAACAGCGTCTGAAGATGCTGGGAGATTACCCATCTGAATACCACCCATCATTAGGAAATTTTCAGTCAAACCCCATCTTGCTCAAAAAAGGTTAATACAAGTTTATACAGAAGATATTTTGCATTCAGCCATCCTAGGATTACAGTTAGATCAAGGTAGAGCAAGTTTTAGTCTTGAAAATTAACTAGTCTTTGTTTTTTCTTTTCTTTCCCTCAAGAAAAGAGGCACGGAACGGTAGACCAAAGATGGAATGGTAGAAGTAGTAGAAGTAGACAATAGTGAGAGTTCTTAACTCCAGAGCCTAAAAGACGGCACGTTGGAACGTCGTCCCTGCCCCTCAGTCTGAACCCTGAAAGGGTGCTTTTAGTTGTCGTGCCTCCACTATGTCGTGCCGTGCCGTGCCTCTTTTTAGTCGATCCGGACACCGTTTCTGTAACTTGTGTTGCGACAATGAAAAATGTCCAACAGGCGCTGGGTATTGCAGGGTGAGCATAAGGGATCGACTAAAAGCAGGAAAGGAAAGGCAAGAGAAAAGCAGGAAAGAATACTAAAACCAGGAAGGGCACACTAAAAGAGGAAAAACTTACCAGGAATCGAGGATCCGAAAAACTGGCAAGCCTTTCCTCTGTTTAGTATCCCGTGAGGGTCGGAAACTTATATTTGTAACAGTTCACCCTTTTCCTCCTTTTATCATTCGAAAAACCTGGCACGCTGTGCCGTGGTTTTCCTCAGTTTAGTTTCTCGTGAGGGGTCGGCAACTTACATTTGTAAAAGTTCACCTTTTTGTCCTTTTAGTACCTTGTCGGTAGGCGATCATGAGTACAGCGAGGGGTCGGCAACTAAGATATTCAAGTCCGAAATTTCTTTCCTGGTTGTAATAGCTTGTCACGGAGAGTACGAAAACGAGGAAAGAAATTAGGAATTCTAAAAAACTGACAAGCCTTTCCTCTGTTTAGTATCCCGTGAGGGATCAGCTACTAACATTTGTAAAAGTTCGCCTTTTAGTATTAGAAAAAACTGGCAAGCTGTGCTGTGCTTTTCCTGTGTTTAGTATCTCGTGAGGCGTGGGCAACTTACGCTTGTAAAAGTTCACTTGTTCCTCCTTTTAGTCCCTCACGGGATACTAGGAAAGGCTTGCCAGTTTTTTCGAATACTAAAAGGAGGAAAAGGTGAACTTTAACAAATGGAAGTTGCCGACCCCTCACGGGATACTAAAACAGAGGAAAGGCTTGCCAGTTTTTCGAATCCTCGATTCTTGGTCATTCTTTCCTCGTTTTAGTTTTCCCTTCCTGGTTTTAGTATTCTTTCCTGCTTTCCTCTTGCCTTTCCTTTCCTGCTTTTAGTCGATCCCTGAGCATAATGAGACATATATATCCGTGGTAGGTGGCACAGGGTTATTTTCATTTTTGTGAGGAATTTTAGATCTTATAGTCCCGCTGTTGCAGTGTGCCCTGGCAGTGTGCTTCCAATTTTAGGTCTGGGGTTACGGTCACAAAAGGGTTAATGAGTCTGAAAACAGCCGGGACTGGTTTGTACTCTGTATAAACCCAGCAGAGCTTCACAGGAGAGTCACGTTTGTTAAAATATAAAGAGAATCTGCTGCGACGTGTGCTTCCGAAACAGTAGTTGCGTTTTTGCAGATACCATGGTATCTGATACCACGGTCTAAAGTCGTTTTTGCAGTTATCGTGGTATCTGATACCAGGGTCAAAAGGCGTTTTTGCAGTTATCGTGGTATCTTGCCAGTTGGCGTGATATCTGAAATTCAATTACTACGGTCCGACCGTGGTAACTGGTCGTGGTATCTGAAAACTCATCTCACTTTCATCAAGTTTTGTAAGATTGTTGAGGAAGAAGTTTACCACTCAGGGATGTGAATGAATGAATGAATGAATTTATTACATGCAGCCTTGTAATAAGGCATTTGCTTATTAGGATGTGACCGAATATCTATTTTTATGGCACTTGAGCTTACTCAAGTGCCATATAGCGATCGTAATGTCTGTCGGTCTGTCCGCATTTTGCTAGTTTGGGCACTTCCACATGACCTAGGACGATAAAACTTGTCGCGCATGTCAGGGAACCAACCGAATTAACTTGGAAATAATCAATTCCCCGATCCGACCATCAATGGGGGAGTGGCAAGATGGGGAATCCAGAAATTAGTAACATTCATAACTTTGGAACGGATAATCGGGGTGCATTAAACTTGACAGGTATCAAGAACAAGTGTCTTGGATGTTCACTGTCAAATTCGGATAGGATCCGATAACTGGGAGGGGGGGGGGGGGGCTGGAAGTGGAGACCCGAAATCTCTTGAAACGCTTTTTCTAGTTTTTGTCAAACCCCTACCCCTTTCTTCACGCTAGTATAGCTCTGCTCCTGGATGAGTCATTCTTTCTTCACACTAGTATAGCTCTGCTCGTGGATGAGTCATTCTTTGCTTAAATTCGTTTGGAGAGAGCTAGAGCAATCGAAGGTCGAAGGGGTTGGTATAATATGTTGTTGGGGTTGATATGGATTAGGGGGTGCTAGGATGATGAAACTTTGCAGGTGTATCAGGGACCCGACCAAACCAATCTGGCAATAATCCGTTTCCCGATCCGACCATCTGGGGGTGGGGGAATCCGGAAAATTAGTGGTGTGTAACTTTCGAACGGGTGATCGGATTGAAATGAACTTAATACCTGAATAAATGACATATCTCTGATGTTCCATTTGAAGTCCGAACTGGACTCGACAGCTATGGAGGAGTTGGGGGGGGGGGACCGGAAATCCCGAGGAACGGTTAGAATGGAGGGATCGGAGTGAAACTCGCTGGGAATAACAAGCATCTGCTCCAAATAAATCGCTTACACATTTGGACTGGATCCGGACACTTCGGGGGAGGGGGGTTTCCGGGAATTCAGGTGATGGCGGTTCTGGGGATTTTCACGCCGAAACGAAGACCCTATCAAACTGACTTGTAAATAAAAATTTACTCGATCCGATAGTCGTGGGGGAGTAGAGGAAGGGGGAATCCGGAATATTGAGTCGTACGTAACTTTGGAACGTGGGGTCGGATTTGAGTGAAATTTTGTAATTGAACAGAGGACATGTCTCTGGTGATCTTTTTCCTTTGCGGACCGGATCCGACAACAACTGGGGGGGGGGGGGGGGAGGAATACGTGACCGGCTTAGACTGGAGAGATCTGGATGAAACTTTGTGGGAATAACTAACAGATGCTCCGGATAAATCATTGACAGAACCTTATTGGCTCAGGTGACTGTGGGGGGAGTTTAAGGGAGAGTCCGGAATTCCGGTGATCGCGAGTAAAGCTTAGGTACTTCCAGGTGTGCTAGGACGATGAAACTTGGCTGGAATATTAGAAGTTCGACAAGATTGGCTTAGAAATCGCCACTTTCCAAATCCGACCATTCCTTAAAGTACCAATCATGACCGCAAATTAAGAAAAATACTTTCAAGCAAAATATGCATTTTCATGATCCCCATGAGCCCATTACCATTTTTGCCTCAAGGGTTTTGCTTACAAATGAGGTTGTAGCTCCCTTAAAGTGCGTATCTTCACCGCAAGGTCGAAAAGTACTTTTTATCAAACGATTCCTTCTAGCTACTAGCAGGCGAAACCCTAGAAGAAGCAAAAATCCGTCTCCTCGAAACTTGAAATTACGAAGTAACAATTCAAAGAAGAAACGTACTTAATATAACTGTAGAAACCATATTGAAGACCATTGAACCGCCCAACGAAGAAGAGGAGTACTAGAAATGCCTTTTACAGTACTTTTTACCTACTAGTGTATAATAAATAATATTCGACTCTGTACAAAACTCCCAAACAAAAAACTCCCGCCAAAAGGCCGCCTATTCTTGCACCTGCCATATGAGCTTTCAGCTCTTGTTATTTTGGGATGATTTCAAAAAGCGCAATTCCGGCAATTGTCGTTTTAGCAGAGCAACCGTATATCAGATACCACGGTAACTGCAAAAACGACTAGTTGCAGATCCAGTTACCGTGGTAACAGATACCACGGTATCTGCGAAAACGCAACTAATATGTCAACTTTCTCCTGAATTCTAGGGGCGGGGCAAGGCAGGAATTTATCACGTCTCTTCACAGTAGAATCCGGGCGTTCTCGGGGAGAGTAGCCTACCTCGCTCACCTGATCAGGTTTCAACTTGTAACAACAGGAACAAACTGAGAGGAAATTGGCTGTTCACTCTATTTTCTTGGTTACAAGGTTTCACTGCGTAAGTTTGTCGCGACAAAAATGTCGGCACTCCGATCGAAGTACTTCAAGCCTGGTTCCCACCTCCCAGATCTCTCCAAACATCGAGCAAGATTTTCCTTTCTGACGAACAAGCTTTCTCTTATTTGTCCAGTTTCTCTCCAAATTTAGTTTTATATTTAAATCTAGGCAGTAGGGACTAGGTTTTCCAACCATAAACCTTCCGTATCCAACGACGGCGCTACCCGTTGAATACTGCATAAAGTTCAGAAGTTTCGTGCCCTAAAAGTGCCATAGGAAAAAAGGGCTCTCTTTCTATTTTCCTTCTTCTTTATTGTCTTTTTTTCGCTTTATGACAAAAGCTGGTGATGGATGTCATTTCTCAAGTCAGGCTTTAAATAATTTCCAGCTATTGTCTGTATCCTCGGTCGATATTCCGTGGAATCCTTTCCCGGGAACTTTGGAAACCGCCTGCGCGCTCCGGAAAGAACTGTCGCTAGGGGCGCTAATTTTGCGTAGTCGAGCTAAGGTTCGATTATTTATTCCAGTTTCCACTTGTGAAGTGACAGCATCTATCGTATGAGGATATTTTCGATCGGCTCTGGAATATAATCTAATAGGTAGGAAGAAAGAGCAGGTAAACAGTGGATCGGGTCGAGGGAAGGATAGCGAGTCGAGTAAAGTTACAGGAAAGAGAGTCAGTCTAAGTGTGGAATCAGTTACGCAATCATCTTGTAACTAGCGGTATGAGCAGGAAGAGGGAAATTTGGGAAATGTTTCTGCATGTTTCTGCATGTTTTGCTCTCAACTTGTATTTCTTTAAAGCACAAGCAGCAGTGGAAAAAGTTTATATTCAAGCGGTCGAACATACGTGATTCCTTCGAAACCTTGTTGAAAAACTGGGATAACCTGGCCAATTAGCTAAGAGGGAGGGATATACGGGAGCGTGATCTTGCTGGAAAAGTGCCAAATAAGGAAAATGCAGATATCAGTCTAGCGTCCGTAATGGTAGACAAACACTAGGTAACAAGTTCGGAATCTTGGGAATGAGAATGGATGGAACGGTTAGGAAGTAATCCGGTAAGAGGGTCCTTTAAGCACCCATGAACCTAGGCAAATTTTTGTTTGCTTTACCAAACGTAAACAAGTTGAAAATGAGTTAAATCGAGGATTGGAAAATAGAGAAGGAACATAGAGGAAAACCTCGATGGCCAGGTAACAAAGAGCGTGTTAAACCCTTCAAACAATAGTAACTACTAGTTACTATTTTCATTCCAACCTCGTGAAAAGTTCTAACGCGGTCCGTTCCAGCCTTCTCAAAATAGCAACTATTTGCTTAACACGCTCGGGAGCGTAGTTAGCGCGGTAACTACGATCTCTGTGACAGGATTGGCCGAGTCAGGAAAAATTGTTCCAGCCTTGACGCCAAGAAGCCCGGATTCGTGGCGTCATGCGTAGTAACTATGGTAAGTAGGCTGGAACACCGTCAAAGTAGCAGTGTTCTTTCGCCGTTCCAAGAGCTCAATTAAAATAAACCCCAGTACTAATGTAATGTAATGTTTATTTTTCACCCATCGTACAGGAAAGAGAAAATGATGGAGTATAAAAAATAAAGAAAGTAGAAAAACACAGAAAAAAGATCACACAAGAAAGAAAAACAAAAAGCAGATCACAGAGGGAAAAATCACACTTTGAATCACAAAATGTAAAAAAACAATCCCTTGCCACTCATGGCCGCTCTTACTGCATTTTACTCGTTGACATAGCTCATCCAGCTTTCGAATCGGGTCAACGATACCGTATTTATTGGTCATGTACCTATTGCGCGTACAAGGAGGAAGACGAAGAAGGTATTTTGCGAATTTAAAGTAAATCCATTTTTAGTTGGTCCGTCGCATTTAAAGTTTCAGAAAATTGAGCTATAGATAAAATATGGGGTAGCGCAACACGATTATATAATTTTGCTAATAGACTTCGGTTTAGATGAGACTGGTTTGGAACAGTTTGACCATAAGACCGACGAATTTTGCTTTCCATGTTCTTTCCATGTACTGATTTTCTTCGTTTCTGTACTTTACATTCAGAACTTAACTTCTTGTCGTTTCCACAGGACAGCCACCGAAGCAGTTTAGTAGCTTATCCTGCTTATGTCAAAGAATTTGCTCATAAGAAAAGCAAGGTTTTCACAGCCTGACGTTAGAAAATAGTATTCGATCTATCGGGTTTGGGCATGGTTTTACAGAGACTGGAAGCCTTGGTAACAGTTTATCGTTTCCTCATTTTGTTGTCTAGCACTTTGGAAATTGGAGCACACTTGATATTTTTGTTAATTTTGTTAGTACATAATCAGAACCTTTCTGACCACCCTAGCAATGTTCGGAGATGTGTCGGCTTTTTTTTGTTCGGCAATATTTCCACCTTTTTAGGAGAAGTAAAAATCTAATGCAACGGATTCTTAGCAACTTCCAAGAATATCAATCAATCAATTAAGTTTATTTTTCATATAGCTTAAAGCTAGAAGGAATAAAATGTTTACGAAATACACAGAGACGAAACAAATTAACTAATACACTTAGGCTACAATATATGACCAAAAATAATTGATGGGATGAAACTATGTAAAATTGGGCAGAAGAATTAGTAGGATATGGAGAAACTGATTAACAAACTTGCACTTTTTTCCTGCAGGTGAAAATCAGCAATGAGACTTCAATCTGGACATGCTGCTCTTTGGCTGTATGTTTCCTTGGTTAAAGAATTCCTCTTGTCTATTCTGCCTTGTAGTATATACCTAGCTCCCTTGTGGAATTATAAGCTTCTAGAATCCCACCTTTCTACATTGTTTCGTTATGTGCCTGCGAATTTTTAGCACTTTTTCGTCAGTGCCGAGTTTTGCCCGTTAAACAACGCAAATCCTGAATCTTGCCTGGATCTTCAACGTCTGCCGACAAGTCTTTCACACACAAGGATATGAGAATCTTCTGTTTTGACGTTTTTATTTGCTTCATATTTCTACTTTTTAACCACGTCGTGTTCAGTTTTCAGAAGTTTTGCGCCCAGCCGCCGCGTCGGAGAGCAGGGATACTGGATTGAATCAACAAGCACTAACAAGAAAACCGCTAAATTCAGATAAAAGTAACGATACTTCCGATTTTTTCTGATCCCTTTCATAGTGAAAGATCATTGCTAGTAAGAGATGTGCTTTAAAGAGTGATGTTTTCAAAGAATGCTTGTTGCGAGACTTGTTGTCGAACTTATGCGCCTTTTTTTTCTAGTTTAAAGAATATGTCAACCTGAACTGCGGATGTTGCCTGTGGAAGACGACCATTGACATCTATCGGCAATCGTAATAGGACATGATAAGTGATGTTGTACAGATGAAGAGACATCGACACATTTTGAGATATGCTTCCTGCAGGAGTATTCTCAATTGTCCCCGTTTTCTTCTTGACTTGGATATTCTCAGGAGGCAAGTGACCATTTAATTTTTGAAAATTATTGAGTTTTTTTTTTTAATTTAATACTCTTTATTATATAAACCGACTTTTAAAAATTAAAGTACATTAATAAACCTTTTAAAATACCCTTACTATTCTTTACACATGTAGTTGGTACCTTTGACTGCAGGAAAGCCCGAATGGGCCTGTGGTGGCAGTAAGAAAAATATTCAGTTTTTAAAATACAAATCTGCACATACTTTTTTCGAAAAAAGAAAAGAAAATTAAGAACAAGAACAAAAAAAGAAGAAAGAAAACAGAAGAAGAGAAAAACAATAAATGGGAAACCATGCCGTCATACCAAAGTCATCCAATCAACGAAATAAATGAACTATACTTTTACTCTGTCAATGGTAAGTCAGAACACAATTTTGGGCCAAGTCCGTTTAGATATGGTATACAAACGTTCGAATCTGGTAATCTCTAATTTATCAAACATTTAAAATATTAAACTTTTGAAATAAATATTAAGTACTCAACACCTCTTTCATACTTACCTATTGCCATAAGAGCTATGTTTTGCTGTATCTGTATTTTCTTTAATTACCGTAAAAGCTTCTTTAACTGGACAGTAACATGCAAACATTCTGCTAAAACCCACCCATTCGCCTGAACGAGGACAACTTATAGCCTATGTGAAAACACGCAAACTTGTAGCCTCACCAGTACATATTCCGTTAGATTATGCTAAACAGATCAAACCACAATTCCCCCCATAAATATCGGATTCGATCCGGACTTGAAATGGAACATCCGAGGCAGTTGCTCTTGTCATTTATCAAGTTTCATTACATCCGGTCACCCGTTCGAAAGTTATGCATGTCAATAAAGTCTGGATTCCGCCTCTCCCCCACGATCGTCGGATCGGGAAAGTGACTATTTCCAAATTAGTCTGGTCCGGTCTCTGATATGCCTGTCAAGTTTCATCGTCCTAGCACATCTGGAAGAACCCTAACATCAACTGAGCGAAAATGTGGAGAATGTTAGAAAAAAATTCAGCGCCTGTGGCTTTCAGTTCTCTTTATATTACTTATTGTTTTTTGCAATCGTTCCTGTGAATACGCATTTGCTAGGTTTGAATTGCGGTTTGAAAGGTTTGAAAACTTTGAACGACTACGAATTCTTCATGGTCGTTCAAAGGTAGGCGACGACTGAAATAACTCACTAAGGCAGTCGAAAGCAAAAGCAAAAAGGCAAGACACCCGTACACAATTATACCGTGTTCTTCAAAACTGTGCTAACTGAATTTAAAAAAAAAAACAGAGTCGACAATACCATGGAAAGAACATAGCTGATTTGGTATTCTGTTAGATTGTGCTAGAGGACGACACGAGCAGCATCTAACAGATAGACTAGTTTTAACTTTCTGAGTTCCTACTTTCTTCATGCATGATGGCATACACAAAACTGGGCCCGAAAATTATGAAAATATAGTTAGCACAGTTTTGAAAAACAAGGTACAATTACAGAATTTGAGCTCGGCAATGTTTAAGAAAAAAACTTAACGATGGAAACGCAAAGTTCATTACTGATATTTTTGAAAATTGTATTTATTTAACTTTAACATTTATTTATTTTCTTTATTTTGCACGAGTTTTGGTATTATTCTCACAATCAGGTAATGATAATTAAAAATTTGATACCAGAATCCTAACTTAAATAAGCCCCTGCGAAATGTTGTGACAGAACACAGTAGCGACCCGTGTTTCTAGGTGTCTACTAGTCTCCGAATTTACCACGTTCTATCCCGAACAGATCGACTATAGGCCTCAAGTGAGCTTTATTTTCCCATTCCCTATGCAAATACGTCTCCCGGATAAGTCTAATTCCCACTGGAGGCGAATTCTAGCGAGAGATCGCATAGAGAATCCATGCTTCATTTGCGTCTCTCAACTTTTTATTTGTTCCCGGTTTCCGCTTCTGTAGAAGATAGAAGATGCACCTCTTTAGTCGGAAACTGATTTTTGAAAATGTACTAAGGGTCTCAGAGTTACCGAAGCATCAGATTCAGTGAATGTGGGGAAGTGCTCATTATCTAACGTCCATTACCCACGTTAACCTCCCTACCACCTCAGGTCTACTCACTGGGGAGTTACTTCCTCTTCTACTTCCAGTTTGATCTTCCCAACTAATTGTTTTCTCTGAATCTTCTTTCTCCCCCAACACACATTTCGCAATACGCCTCCTTTACCCGGCGTCGACAAGCTTAGAAAGGGCGGAACAGATTAGACTTATCCTCATCTTGTTAGATAGGCTAGGCGGCTATTAGAAAGCGTACAGAGGACACACGTTATTTCGTTATGCATACTTGAACAAAAGGAGCGAAAGGCAGTTCCAGTCATCACGGCGGGTGGTCGTGGGAGGGAGAATGGGATTTTGGGAGGCAGGCAAGGGCGGGACGGTGTATACCGACAGGGCATTGGGAAAGATTGGTAATGGGGGCGGTGGAATTGAGAGATCTGTGATCCTTTTTAGGATATTCGATACGTGGCACATTTTTTTTTTCTTTTATTGCATTTGCCTTTCGGCCAGGAGCTGACTGGAGTGGAAATCGGTAAATTTTTTCCCGGGAGTACATTTTAGACCTATATCTAGTACAAGTAAAAAAATCAGGATCGCAACAATGGCCTTGACGCTGCTCCATTGTGTTATTTGCTCTGGTGCTAAGATTGAATGATTTTCTAAGGATGTTTGAAAGTTTCTAAAACTGTAAGGAGTTATTGGAAAGATATGAACATTTTGTTTCATGTAGTCGAAGATCAGTATTTTTGGTAGGGGAAATAGAAAAGTTGATACTCGGACCGCTGGCAACTTTTGATAGTTCGATACCGATCGCAATTCCGTTGGTCTGTCTGTCGCTCGACGGTCCCACGATTGCGAGTTAGAGTTCTTCCAGATGTGCTAGGACGATGAAACTTCGCAGGCATATCAGGAACCGGACCAGATTAACTTGGAAATAGCCACTTCCCCGATCGGACGGTCGTGGGGGGAGAGCGGAATCCGGGCCAGATTTTAGTAACGTGCATAACTTTCGAACGGGTGAGCGGATGTCACTGAAACCTGATAAATGACAAGAGCAAGTGCCTCAGATGTTCCAGTTCCTGACCGAATCCGATAACTCTGGGGGGAGTTGGAGATGGGACATCGGGAATGTTGTGAAGTGTTTAGAGTCGAGTGATCAGGATGAAACTTAGTTGAAAGAACAAGCATAAGGCCTAAACAGAAACGGACCGGATCGGAGCACTGTGGGGGGAGTCGGAGGGGATTTGCGGGAATTCAGCGAACAGTCAGCGTTTTCCCAACCGGCAGCGAAATGCATAACTTTCGAAAGATAACAAGTCTCTGATCTTCCGTTTTCATCCGGAAAGAGTTCGACAACTGTTGGGTGAGCTGTAGGGGGTGAGTGAATCTCGGAACACACTTAGACTGGGGGGATCGGAATGGAACTTGCTAGGAAGAAAAAGCATATGCTCTAGATAAATCATATACAGAACCGGATTTGACCCGGGTACTGTGGGGGGAGTTGGAGGGGGCTCCGGAATTTTGGTGATTGCGAGTTAATGTAGTTCTAGATATGCCAGGGCTATGAAATTTGTCTGGCACATTAGAGACCGGACAAAAATTACTTTTAAAATCCGGAGACTTGAGTCATGCATAACTTTCGAACTTGTGGTCAGATTGGAATGAAACTTGATAATTGGGAAGAATGCATGCTTCGGATTTTTCAGATCTACTCCTGATCGGACTCGGTAACTATAGTAGGGATGGGGAGGGGGCATCGGTTGTAACGGAGTGATTGAGACCGAACTTCGTGGAAGAAAAAGCATAAGCACTAGAGAGCGGTCAGTTGATAGAACTGGATCGCCCCGGGCACTATCGGGAGAGTTGGAGGGGGGCGTATAAATCTGGTGACTTGCATAACTCTGGAACAAGTGATCTGATTCCAACACCTCTTAAAGTTGCAAAGTCCTTAACATAACTTTGATCAGACAATATATTTTCATGATGTCATTTTCAGAACATAGTTTTGAGCCAACGATACATTTTCTTGATCTCCAAGGGCCCATGATCATTTATGCCTCAAGGGTTATGCTTACAAATGAATTTCTAGCGCCCTTAAAGTGCGTATCAGAACCGCAAAGTAAAAGAAATAATCTTTTAAAGTGCTTATCATCACCGCAAAGTGGAACAAATTTGTTTGTTGACCAAAAGATACATTTTATGATCACCATGGGCTCGTGATCATTCGTGGCTTTTCGTCCTCTGGCACAACTTGCAAGTGTCATATGAGCTTCTACCTCGTGTCTGAAGCTTTCCACAAAATTGCCCAATTTCGGACGGTACATTCTAACCCCTCTAACAAAACTACGCTGATTGCCGGGTTTTGCTACCTTCGATGTGTATCACGCTGTCGACGGTTGTCTGCGAGAAGTTTTTCCATCAGATCCCTGTTTTCGCTGCAAGTCAACGGTCTCGGTAAAGGCTTAAAATAGCAAAAACCATGGGTAATTTGTTGAAAGCACAGTCTATTTTGAAAGTATTCCGATATTTTAAAATACTGAAAGTTGAAGAGTAAATAGTGCGAGGGGTCCTTTAAGCGGCTCCTGCCGATGCCTTGGACAGACAACAAGGGTCAAGGACCAGAATTCCTGACAGGATTTTCCTTCAGCTTTACGGTTAAAACTGAAAAAAAAATCTGGCCGGAAAACCTAATCGTCTGTGCTCACCATGAGTGTCATCGCTTCGCTCGTCCAAATTTTCTTCGCTTCAGGAGAGAAGTGGAAGGGGTTGGGAGAGGCTTTTAAAGCAGATTCTGGTTAACGGAAGTGAAAATCCAGGGTAAAGCAAGGTTAGATCCCGGGTAGCAACCGATTCTTCTAGTTTGTCCAACATTTGTCTGGACCGGGGAAGAGAAAATTAATGCTATTTATTTCATTAAAGCCAAACGGCAGAAGCCTATCTGTTAGGAAAAAAATATATTTGTAATTCATAATTTACAAGCCGTCGATAATTTCTTTGTAAAATAAGAGGTTAGATCTTTGGCCTTTGCTACAATATTTCGAGTTCTGTTCTGATCCACTCTGTTTGTATGCATAAAAAATGTCAATCTGGAAAGTTTTTCTTTCAGTTCTTCTTTCTGGTTTTTGTTTACTAATTCTTAGCAAATGCTATGATAGTTTTGTTACATTTATCCTTATTCACTTTTACAGAGTTCCAGATACGAACCTTTTACTTTCTACTATTCAGTTTGTTTTTAATTATATTTTTCCTTTAGGAATATGTTCCGAGGATGAAGAACGGCTAGTGAGGAACTTGTTCCGAGGCTACAATAAACTCATAAGACCTGTTGAAAACCTTACCCAGAAAGTTGAAGTCCAATTTGGCCTTACCTTCCTCCAGCTCATTGATGTGGTAAGTTTCATGTTAACCTTTGCTATTTAACCATCCGCTTTAATCTGTTGCTTGCTGTGTGTTTGATTGTCGAGACAAGACTGAAGCCATTTAGTTCTGGAGTTGGTCGACAAATTTCGAAAAAAAAAAAAAAATCCGGTAACTGATGGACAAAACCCAAGCTGACATGGTTTTTGTCATCTTGTAAAGTCCAGATGAAGTCCAAATTATAGCACTAGCATTCTAGTCCCATTTGTTTTCTGTGACACGCGTGGCGAAAGAGAAAATTACCTACTGGAGCTAGTTGAGCTGCTGGAGGAATAAGCTAACACAATCGGATTCTGCATCGACTTTATTTTTCTTTGACTTGACTTGCTTTATTTACTACTAATTACAAAATAAACTATGTAAACACACAACCGCCCGGGGAAGGCTCAAAAAGCCTGGTGATGAACGGCTGCAATCCTCTGATTATCAACCTAAAACAAATTTCATAAGAAATAAAAAAAATAAAAATAATAAAGGACAAGAATACTCTCACTCAATTAATGTTTGATACCAGAATCTAAAAAAAATCTAATAAAAAATAAATAATTAACTCCTCTCTCCCAATAAATGTTTTTAAGTTTTACTTTAAATGACCCAATGTGTTCAGCCTCCCGAATGCCAACTGGGATATCATTCCAAATAGCGGAGCTAGATACCTAATTCCGAAAGCTGTACGTGTGGTGTCTCAGTACTCAACAATAAAATTATCCGCCTCTCTAGTCGCAGACCTGTGGAGTGAACGATTTGCACGAAAAAATTCAGTAAAAACTGCAGGACATACATCATTCCAGCATCAATACGCAATAACAGCAGCTTGATAATCGCGAATGTGACCAATGTTAAACACTCGTAATTTCTTAAAGCACAATGGACACTTCTAATGCCTTACTTTGTATTAAATGCTTCACAAATAAACATTTCCGACTTCCTTTAGAAGGCACTACGAAAATCGGCCGTTGTCTTGTTATCCCTTGTCTTTACCTCTCTGGAATTTCGACGATCCAAATCTTAGGAGCTGGGATATCGTGGCAGGAAATTCAAAAACTCCCAGCAATGCTTGATATAAAAGGATATTTGAGATGTCACCAAAGTCAAGCCGCAGATGCAGTTTATCTGATTGTTCTAGTGTTTCATCAGAAGTTCCACGGCTTAAAGTGCCTGTTAAAAGTTTTTTCTTTGTGGAACAGTGTTGTGAAGCTTGATTAGCTTGCTTTATAAAATGTACCAGAATATGCAATAAGCTTATAAAAAATAACATTGCTACAAAAATCATTCAAAAACAAATAACCTATTCAAATCTGAATTATTCAAGCTGATTTATGCATAAAATAAAGATCTACTAAGTATTATAAGAAACATCACTTTTATCTTTGTCCAAGCTAGTAAACTGAGCATGTACTGGCCCAAAAAATTACGCTTTGAAATATCACAGAGAGGAAACTGTTGAAAAAGCTGCTGATCTAGGGGTTAAGCATTGTTCCTAGGTTGTTACGGAGTGGGATTGGGGTAGTTTGATGTGCCCATTGAACTTTAAAGCATGACGCGGTATCGTTCACATTTTCCACATAATTACTGTTTTATTTTGTAGAATGTGCACTCTTTTAAAATTTGCGTAGAAATTACTAGACGAAAGGACACAACCATAAGAAATATAAGGCGCAACAATAGT
The DNA here is from genome assembly GCA_023053575.1 of Branchinecta lynchi. NCBI lineage: Eukaryota > Metazoa > Arthropoda > Branchiopoda > Anostraca > Branchinectidae > Branchinecta > Branchinecta lynchi. The sequence continues at coordinate 27,159,564 of JAKZAP010000006.1, read as the reverse complement.
TTGATACAATAATTAAAGAACTGATAATGGTAAAACATTATCAACTCCTTGCACAGGCTCTTTCACTTATCATGGTCCGTCGACAACAAATTTGTCAATCGACCTTGTGTCCTCGGCCTAGCCTTATTATCATTTATACAGAAGTGTTATTAGAGCCTTGAACCACATGTTTCCTAGTACTGGCGGGAATCTAAAAGGCCTTGGTAGACTTTGTAGACGAACTTCACAACGCTAAACTGCCAACTTGTCTTTTTTGTCAGGCACTTTGTTAATGACAGGATAAGGTAGTGGCCAGGAAAAATAAAAAACTAAAAACTAATTAACCACTATATTCCTCATTTATTCACGATTTCAACGAATGCTGGCACAAAGCTATTTTTGTAACGGTCGGTTCTTTCATTGATGGGATTAAGAACCGGAAATTTGTGTGCTTTAGCTCGAGGTAATCGAAGTTTTGGTGGGCAATTGAAATATTAGTTGACAACGTGGGCGAGAACGCAGGTTATTGCATAGAGAGTAGTGTCCCTCCGATGCCATTTTTGGGTTCTAGTCATTTTTAGAGAAGGAGTGGTATGCTAAGACTGACGAATATCCCTCTTAAAGTCTCGAATATCACTCTTAAAGTCTCCACGACTCTAAACCTAGTCACTCGTTTGTCGTATTTAAATTGATGGCTGGGAACTACTTTTTGCTCGAGTGCCCATTAAAGACAAAACAGAGAAAAGTTACTTGGGACAACTTTGAAGTGAGTGCACTTGAAGTGAGTGAAGTTGAACTTGAATATGCGTGTGCGGTTTGGAATTGTGGTCTGACAAAAGAGGATACGGACTACAATGGACGCAGAATTATTTACAGAGGGCCTAAAATGCCCTATTGTTCTATTAAGCCATTATAAGTGGGGTAGTAGTTATTTACACTAAGGCCGTAGTAAATTCCAAAAACACACACAGATTATCCAAAAGAAACAACACAAACAAAAAACTGAAATTGCAAAACTAGAGGAAGTCATCCCTGTGTGTCCCCCATTCCCAAACAAATGAACCTTCCCAGATTTTTAAATCCTAGGAATTTTTTTTTACCTCTGGAACTACTGACAGAATAAGCTATAGAGACCCAAGCGATGAGTGAGAGAGTCTTTGCAATGAGTTGAGTCTACAATCGCTGCAGAATCCCTCCTTTCGCCTTCTTCTGCTTTTGTCCCACCTCTTTCCTTCCAAATCGAACGTGTGTGCCTACAAAGAGCGGATGTGGACCAAGCTGTATCCCATTCCCAGTCTCATGAGCGGTCCGGAAATAGCTTTGTCCCCAAATTTGTTCATGTTTTTAGGAATGAGTTTTAGTTTGTACTTTTCTTGGGATCATTTTAAACATGATTGACGCCCGTAGAACTATTCGTCTTACCTATTGGTCTCAAGCCACGATTTTGTTTCAAAGTAACATAAACTATTATATAATTATTAAAATTTCATTAAAATACAATTTAGCAATATATGGTACAGCTAGCAGAATCTTGTTTCCACAAGGATATGTACTACACTGTAAAAAAAAGTCTTGCAGTATTTGCTACTGGGATTAATCTTGTCTTTATTGAGATAAGATTGTCCCTAATTCGGATTATCCCAATAGAGATAAGATTAATCCCAGTAGCAAATACTGCATCCTTATTCGGAGAAACTTTTTACAGTGTAGTGGAGTTTTGCAAACGGAATTGTTGGAACTTGGAACAATAAATCTAAAGGCGTAAGTCTCTTACGATTCAATATATTAGGCTATTATTTTGGAAACCATGGCTTAAAATAAGCTGAACCAACACTTCGTTTGGTTTTTTTTCATTGGCTGCGCATGAGATGTGTGGATGAACATCACTGAATATCACATAGAGCGTATTCCACCCTTCTACAAATATTGACTATTAGTTACTATTTCAGTTCGAACCTCACCAAAAGTTATTACGCTGACCGTTCCACCTTCTCGAAATAGTAACTAATAGTAACCATTCGCTTACCACGCTCGGGAGCGTAGATTAGATTAGATTAGATTAAATTTTATTTTTCACATGTATACAAAACATTTTACAGCACCTGCTAAGAAAGCCCCAGAGGGTTTGTTGGCCGCAGGTGGCAGTGTTCTCTATTCTACATAATGTGGTAACACTATTTTTACATTTTTCTAAATGCCATTCATACACGGTTCACACATATACAACAAACATTCTGCTTACAAAAAACACTCACGCATCAATTACTATTCTTTTGCAAGGAAAAATCTCAAAGTAACCGTAAGCGTATAGTAACTACGGATCTCTGTAACGTGATTGGTCGGATTAAACCCGTAGCGTGATATTCTGCTGGAAAATAGAAAAATCGTTCCAGCCTTGACGGCAAAAAGCCAGAATTCGTGACGTCATGCGTAATACCTACGGTAAGTAGGATGGAATACGCTCATAACGTGTGCAGATTGAACACGGTTTGTGTTGGTGCGAATCCTTGGTACATGTATGATTTGTTAAATCGCTGTATTGATTTTTGATTCCCTTTTCCAGAATGAGAAAAATCAAGTTATGAAGTCGAACGTCTGGCTTCGACTGGTAAGTACTTAGATAATTGTTTTGTTTTTACTTACAAAAGACAATCCTATATGTTAGGCGTAAAGTGTATGCTGTAAACTTCTCGAACTGTATCTCCAGGCCAACGGTAGTTCAAGACTGTCAGAAGTTTCATAACAGATAACATTAGGATGCGCGGTTTTAACAGATAACACTTCGGATTTTATCTGTCGTGTTTGAAAACGTTATGCATAACAAGCTTTGCTAGGAAGAGACAACAAAGTATCTACTTACTGTATTCCTTATCGTCATGACGTCGGAAAACTCAGCAGATACTTTTTGGCATTTTTTTGGTTCTTCCTGATGGTAACGCTTACTGTGCATAACATTTTGAAACACAATAGATAACATTCGAAGTGTTATCTGTTACGCCTTATCTGTTGAAAACGCGCATCCTCGTGTTATCTGTTATAGAACTTCTGACAGTGAACTCCCACGATCCCTTAACCCGTCGCGACGGACACTTCACTAACGAATTAATGAGCATTTCAATCCTGACAACTGAAAGAGGGCTTGATAAATCGATACTGCGTTGCTCATATACGCACGACACAAAATATCATTGATCAAGATAATCGAAAACTTGTAAGGTTCCTCTTTAAATTCAGAGATCCACTTTTTTTTTTCACAAATAAATAAATAAAGAACAACACTTTCGCGCTGGAGAAAAAAACCTACGAGGGTTTGCATTCGCGCGAAAGTCCACATAACTACTTAACTACAGAAAGAAAAAAAGAAAGATAAAATCCAATCTCTCTCACTCATCAACACTCAACTCCCCCCATTCTTCCCTCCCAACCTCACCATATCCCCCTGCTCACCCTTACCTCCCTAGCCCACCCTTCCTCCCCTAACCACTAAAAACGGGAATGGAATTGGAAGGGCGCGATGCAAGAGGAAAGCGTAAAACGCTCTTTAAAAGTTGTTGTCGTCTATTTCTTTTAAGCCCGTTTCTTTATTTTTGTTGTGGCATAAATAGTTTGACCACTGCATCTTTTTATCTCAATCATTTCCTGTTTAAATACTAGAATAGTAGTAGACACTTATGACGAATTATTTTTGTACTTGTCATTTTAATTCGCGTTCGTATTTTGATGAATTGTATTTCAACCGTGAATTTTGTAATAGTAGTGACACTTATGACGAATTATTTTTGTACTTGTCATTTTAATTCGCGTTCGTATTTTGATGAATTGTATTTTAAACCGTGAATTGTATATATAAATCGAAGGTTACCATTGTAGATATATCCCTTGGTTGATCATTTTATTTGTAATGACATGTCCAGCCAGGCTGGTAGCCAGGTATTTATTTCGGGGGGGGGGGGGGGGGGGGGGGGGGGGGGTTGCCTTTCGGGGGGGGGGGGGGGGTTATTGCCTGCTGGTCGGACAAAAAGTAAAAAAAAACACATAGATCAGGTGGAAAAGCCTATTAAAATCATTATTTTTGTGTGTTTCGGGGGGGGGGGGGGGGGATCAACCCCCTAACCCCCCCCCCCCTTGGATACGGCCTTGTGTCCAGCACTATTTTTTGTTTGTAAAAGATATTTTAGATAAATAAACCGAATTGTTGTTGCTGTAAAAAGGGAAGGACGTACTGAAATCGGGAACGCTGCACCGCCGTTTCTTCTTTTAGTAGTGTTCCTCCTTGTGCAGTGTTCACGGTTTTAGTACGTCATTCCCGCTTTGAATACGCATTCCCGTTTTTAGTACGTCTCTCCTCCTGCACCGTGTCGTTCCTCTCTGCTCTCCATGTTTAGTCGATCCTTTAAATTAACATTAGAGACCGTGGCCAATGATAAGCGACGTTGTGAGGACCAGAAGATGGCGATTCTCAGAACCCCTTCAGCACATAGACGGATCCATGTACCACCACAGATAGTTGAGGACGTCACTAGACATTGAGGACGTCACTAGGAAGACTTCGACGGTGAAGACGATCCGTCGTACGTTGCAAACACACCCGCAAGCTTGGAACCTGAGTGTGAGGGGATCGACTAAAAAGAGGCAAGGCACGACACAGCATGCCGCAGGAGGCACGAGGAATAAAAAAATATTACCAAGTAGCAGAAGTCGACAAGTAACTGAGAGCTCGTAACTCGAGAGCCTAAAAAAAAGGCACGTTAGAGCGTTGTTCCTGCCCCTCACTCTGAAGACTGAAAGGGCCCTTTTTAGTGCTCGTGCCTCCTAGTCTTGTCTTGCCGTGCCTCTTTTTAGTCGATCCGAGTGGGAGCTCGGATCGACGCTGGAAGAAGAACGGCACCTATCTGTGGATGTCCTCGGTGCTTCTTGTCGCTCTTGAGAGTCTCAGGTCCAAGTTAAGTTCGTAGGAACCGTGATAGACTTCAGTACCTTCCACCTACTTCAGACTTCAGTACCTTCCAGAACAACAGAAACTGATCTGAACTGTTACTATCAACAAGTAGTATGGTGTATGCGTAGAGCGGAAGATTTAGCCGTCCCGCTTGAGAAAATCCGTCGAGGTACACGGAAACCATTTTGGAACATCAACCCTGAGATAAGAAAAGCTAAAAAATTCAGCAAAACTTTGGTTGAGAATTTGGATCGCCTGCGGCCGGCCTACATCCGGTGCAGTTTCCATGCTAAAAATAAAGACAAAAAGGGAATACAAATCATGTCGCAGGAAGACTCGCCTGAACGCAGCCGATGCCCCACACAACAAGAAGGCCTGGGAGAACGTCATTCGCTCGGACAAATGTAATCCGGAGGTACCCTCCATCCTCTCTTGTTCGGACTGGATGTCTCACTATACAAGATTGTTTTCTGCCTGCAATGAAAAGGTATCTTCCTTTTTTTCAGTCTACACTAACCGTTACTTGTCACCGAGGTTAAAACAACATGAAATTTTCCCGATTACAATATCTGCCATACAGAGTGCATTGAAAAACAAGAAGAAAAAGAAGAATCCAGATAGAGATGGCATTTCCCACGAGCATTTAAAGTACGATTTACCAGCTCTTAATAACCACCTTCAGCTATCGTTCCAGATGATCCTGTCAACATCCACCTTACCGGAAAGTTTTCTTCTGGGTACGATTACCACAGTCTTAAAAAGAGGAAAAGATGCAAACCATTGCAGCTCTTACAGGCCAATTACTGTTTCATGCATCCTCAGCAAAATTTTCGAATACACTTTGGCACCTGAAATTACTTCTAAATGTGACATCGGAAGCCTACAGTGTGGTTTCAGAAAACGAATTGGATGCTCCCATGCCCATAAGTCACTGATCCAAATTCTAAAGCAAGCATCAGCAAAGAGAGAGACAGTTCATCTTTGTGCGATTGACATCGCTGGAGCTTTCGACAACGTTAACCACGTCCAGGCTCTACTGTCTTTGATGGAAAATGGCGTAAATAGGTCGATCATATTGGCCTTAAGCCGTGGTACTCCAAATGCAAGCTAGTAGTCAAAGGGCAAGACAGGCTGAGTCACCCTATTACAGTGAAAAAGGGAGTCCCTCAGGGCAGGGTCCTATCGCCCCAGATTTTTAAATGTGCGATTGTTCAGTGCCTAAGAAAGCATCGATGTTAGCTACCTGGCCTATGCTGACGACGTCCTCCTTATCAGCCAATCCAGGAAGGGCCTTGAAACAAACGTTGCTAGCCTGAACCAAACGCTTGGCGAGATTGGCCTATCAGTCAACGCTAGTAAATGTCAGTACGTTTGTTTCAACGCTCCTATTACTCTTCGGAAGCCCTCTCTGAATGTTGGAGGCATTGTTCTCATAACCGAGGAAAAAATTCGATGGCTTGGTATAACAATTGCGCAAACGATGCGAAAGATTTGCGAGGAAGCAGTTAAATCAGCCGCTAAAGGAATTAGATATGGCAACTGCAAAATTGTGCTGAACCGTTCGGGAAGTTATATACTGCCTTTTGCGCACCGTATGCTAACTTCCTTGCTGGATTACATACTATACTCAGAAGAAAGGACCTTCGACGCATACGCTCGACATACTTCAGATATCTGAGATTTCTTCTCTACCTACCCTGGCGCACACGGAACCGCTACCTGATCCGCCGTTTGTTAATTTCCGACCCATTGTTGACGCTTGAAGCCCTCTCCTCTAATTTGTGTTCTCCGACTGGAAAATTACCTTTCCACGATCCCATCAACGTGATTCTAAATTAGTGAACCTTTATGGAAAATATTTTTGAGTTTTTTGCGATTATTTTATATTTCTTTATCCTTTATTACTGCACTTACGCCCTTGGGCAGTGCGTCATAAATACATTCATTCATTCATTCATATATATAGAGAGAGAGAGACTTTAGATTTCAAAAACGACTTTCACAGCGCGTGGCGCCGAATTAGCGCTTCATGTCAGGTTATTTATATACTTATCAGATAAAAACCGATCGTGAACGAAATCCTAAGTCAACACAAAAAAATAATACACAAATCACTGGTTAATAAGGTTTACAAACGCGAGGCCCCTCGCTCTGTTCGGCTGCATTTTAAATTATTTCTGCATAAATAACCACAGAAACTATCTATCAAAGAAAGCTCAATGATCTGTGAAGTATCGATTAATGGCTAAAAAATGCAACCGTTTTAGTTGCAACCGCTAATAGAAGTAATAGTGCAACATTGCATCCCTCAATACGGTTGCGCACATTGCGAGCGTCAAGAGCTTCATGCTAGCTATATGGAAAGATTGAGTTTAATAAAGAGTGGAGGAAGTAGTGCTGTATGATGAGTGTTTTGCGGATTTTAAGAGAGCGGTGTTTCTTGAGGTTAGTCATGTAGCACAGAGCCGGATCCGATTCATATCTTTTCTGTATTTCTATTTTGCCACGGTCTTCCGGCTGCTTACAAAAATAAATCTGTCTGTCTATGAATTTGCTCGACGCTAAAACTTTTATCGAGAGGAAAAAGAATTGAATAGTTTAGGGTTTCAGTTCTGCTTTAAGGGGCGACTGAAAAGAAAAGTCGCTTCAGTGTATCAATTCGTCTCCAAGAATCTCTGTTTTGTGAATATAACTTGTCGTACTTTTGCTAGTTGTTTATTTTTGGCAGACAAAATAGCTTGCGCAGTTGTCAGTTTGAATAAACCCTGGTTTCCCCTTCCTGTCGGGGCTTCCCCGTGATCTGGAACTTAATGACTCCGTATGTTCCATGTAAGGGGACATTATTCTGACTGTATCGACCGCCTGAGCGGGCGGCGGGATTGTGCCCGGGACACTAAGTCCCTTCCAATTTAGCTAGGATTGATTACCCAGTTTGTTAATTCATCCCTTGTATTGCAGATGTGGAACGATTACCAACTACGGTGGGACGAGGCAGACTATGGTGGAATTAAGGTTTTACGGTTACCTCCCGACAAAGTTTGGAAGCCTGATATTGTCTTGTTCAACAAGTAAGGCTTTAGTTCATTTTTACCCTGAAGCGGAGAAATGAGGCACGACAGAGGCTGTTTGAAGCTTCGATGGCAGTGCCTCGTTAAATCGTGTGGAGGCCCATTGGCAGTCGAAATTTCTGAGCTCTCCTTGCAAACTTGACCATTAGACCGAATGGTTTGCACGCGGAACTCGAAAGCGAACGGGCGCTGATTCGAGTCTCTGTGGCTCTTAGCGTTTGATTTAGGGCGAGGGTTACTGGGGTTTTCTTTAAAGCTTAACTGAAAAGCCGATTTATTTTTGTGTCACTTAACTGAATACATTGAATTATTTGGATTCTGCAAAGGATTTTTTTTCATTTTCCTCTATCTGCTCTAGTTATGACGTTCAGAATATCTGCAGCCGTCCCCAGAGCGTAAATTCTACTATGATGCGGGGAAGTTTAATCTCAATACAATCGCGGCTTTTCAGTGGGCAGTGCTGAGACTGGGGAAGATTGCTTAGTGCCTGAACAAAAAAAAATCATAAATCTTTCTCGTAAGGCAAACAACAAAAATACAACTGCATAGACGTATCACAAATCATACGGGAATTCCACTACTTGGAAATGGATTATTCGTGAATAGCGGAACAACGAATTAACGCATTTTCAGCGGGTCTTCAAGCCAGTTTAAGTGAATTAGTGATGGGTAACTAGACTGTGCTATCCCCTTTTTGGTTAAACTTTAAGACAAGCTAAAAGTCCCCCCAGCATCAAGTGAGTACCTAAAGAAATCTAGGAAAAAGCAGAGGAAGTGTCAGATGATTTGCTCCCAGTCACGCTACCCACTCCCTGCCAGAGGGAGAGTATTAGGAGATCGGAACCTGTGATAGCTACGTTTTACTGGTTGCAGGCGAAAGTTGGCTTTTGTTTTATTTTTCCTTGCAAACTGTCTCATGGCAGTATGCGAGTTCATCGCTAGGTATCAGTACTGTACATGACGCGTAATTTGGACCAAAACAGTTAAAGTTTAACTGAAAAGGGCTGGGATAGGACAATCTAGTTACCCATTACTTATTCACTTAAATTTTGTACCATATTTTACTGAGAAAATTAACAAAACGACTGAATTCCAAGTGTTTTATTTTCTTCTATGTAATAATTGTATATATTCAAGTATTTGAATACAATCGACGTATTTAGTGACATGTAGAAGCTACGAGTTAGATCAATACAAATATTTATTTATCTATCTACATACCTATGTATCTATTTATCTATCGATCTATCTATCTATCTATATATCTATCTATCTATTTATCTATCTATATGTCTATCTATCTATCTATCTATCTATCTATCTATCTATCTATCTATCTATCTATCCATCTAAGTTGGCTTGGAGACCTGCTGGAAATGCGTTACTTGGTTGTTCCGCTATTCACGAATAATCGATTTTCAAATTGTGGAATACCCATATTATTGGTGGTACTTCTATGCGCTTGTATCTGTGATGTATGCTTTATCAGAAAGATTTACGAATCTTTATTGTTCAGACACTAAGCAGTCTTCACCAACCTCACCACTGCCCACTGAAAAGCTGCGTTTGTGTTGAGATTAAAATTTCCTGCGTCATAGTAGAATTTACGGTGTGGGGACGGCCGCAGATATTCTGAACGTCATGACGAGAGCAAATAGTGGAAAATAACAAAATCCCTTAGCAGAATCCATATTATTCATTAATTGCGTTTTTGCAGATACCATGATATCTGTTACCACGGTAACTGGATCTGCAATTAGTCGTTTTTGCAGTTATCGTGGTATCTGATATACGGTTGCCCTGCAAAAACGACAATTGCCGAAATTGTGCTTTTCGAATTCACCCCAAAAGAAAAACAGATATTCAGCCACACCACTAAGTGCTAAACTTCTTTCTCACCAATTTGACAAAATCTGATGACATTGAGATGACTTTTCAGATACCACGACCAATTACCACGGTCGGATCGTGTAGTATCTGAATATCTGATATCACGGCCAGATACCACGATAACTGGTAAGATGACTTTTCAGATACCACGACTAATTACCACTGTCAGACCGCAGTATCTGAACATCTGATACCACTTGCCAGATACCACGATAACTGCAAAAACGTCTTTTGACCGTGTTATCAGATACCACGATAACTGCAAAAACGACTTTAGACCGTGGTATCAGATACCATGGTATCAGCAAAAACACAACTATTGTATTCAATTAAATTACATAAATATAAGTTCGCTTTTCAGTTAAACTTTAAGAAAGCTCGAATACAACTTTTTTCCAAGACGAAATCGATGTTGTTTTGATGCGTTGTCGCGGAGCCCTTAAATGGAGTGGAGCCCATAATCTGAGTTAACACGCAGCCCCATCCATCTTCCCGATCGCGTCCAGGTTTCAAACCAGCCATCTTCCCAGTCCTGACAGAACTGGTTCACGTTCACGCTGTCACGGACTTTTCCCACGCGAAAGTGTGATAGCAAACTTCCTCGCCTGGACAAAAATAAGCTCTACAATTTGCCACAGTCCAACAGTCTAAAGCCAAGTGGATTTCCAGCTAATTGAGAAAGCCTGGCTGTTGCTGATTCTATTTTTCTTTGGTGCCAAAGCAACTTTCCAAAATGGGAGAACAGAAAAAACAGGCAGCCATTACTTCCATTCCCTCGCGAGCCGGACCTATTACGGTCAAAGTTCCCCTTCTCTGGTTTAGCAAGAATTACTTCTCTGTCAGCGCAATCTCTCAGACGAAGTATTTGCCTTATTAAAATGTCGGGATCGGCTCGAGAGAGAAAAGCCGCAATCCAATCTCAAACAAACACCAGTTGAAAGCCCTCGTGCTGCGGAAAGGGGTCGTAAAAGGGCATTTGAGGCACAGCCTTAGAACTAAAGGATCGTTTACACAGTACCCTGGAATTTTTTTAAGGGAGAGTACTGTCATGTGGCAATAGATTCCAAGGTTGTAAAGCTCAGAATATCTCTCTACAATGGACACCAACATGTGTCCATTAGGATCACTTCTTACAAGGAAATAATCAAAATTATTGCTCGAAATCTGATTTTGTTGTTGCTGACGTCGAAGAATATCCTTCTACAAACAAATCCCCGGGTAAAAAGTTCGCGAAAATGAAGTACAGTCCAAATACCCGGGAGATTTGTTGCTCTTGCGGGGAAAAATACCCGCGGGGTACGGGTAAATACCCCTCCGGGTTAACGCAGCTTAAGGGACCGGAAAACAATGAACTCGAATGGAGCCAGTACTCGAGGAGGTAAAATCGTAGGATTAAACGAACCTACCTTGGGTGAAGTTTGATCCTAGTTATACTGACTTAATTGGAGCACTGGCGTAATGAGGGTTCACTATGAAAATAGGAGGGATAAAGCATAGTTGATACTGCAAAACGGATACGTCAGCTGAGTTTTACTGGAGCTATTTTTCGACCCTTATTGTCAAGGGTCCTCTTCAGGCTCAAAACTGCTCAATTTGGAAAACGAACTTGTGGGAAAACACTAGTTTCGAGTAGTTTTTCCCACAAGTTCGACAGGTTTTTAACACACTATCAAAAATCAAATATGATTCGCGATCAGCTTGGGCTGAAGGAATATTTATAAGGATAAAGCACGTGTCTTGGGGCCTAAAGGAGCTCGGAAGTATTCTCGCATTTGAAATGTCTAAATTGTAAGAAGTTTGGGGACATTTAGAACGTGTTTTACCCTTCAAATAATAGTAAGAATTAGTTACTAACTCCGTTCCAACCTCACGAAAAGTTACTACGCTGACCTTTCCAACCTTCTCGAGACAGTAACTATTCGCTTGTGAATGCTCCGGAGCCTGATTCCCCGTGGAGTGTTATTTTACCGAAAATAAAAAAATGAGTTCCACACTGTCAGAAGTTTCATAACAGATAGCGTATAACATCTTTTCACTTAGAAATAAAGTGTTATGACTTATGACCAATTAAGTTTCCACGATTTCGTGCCTAGATCGCCAACAACACCTTCAATTGGTAAAAATACTAACGGGAACGAAAGAAACATAACAGATAACATCCCAAAGTGTTATCTGTTGAAATCGCGCATCCTTCTGTTGTCGTTATGTAACTTCTGACAGTAGTATTTTTACCTATTGAAGGTGTTGTTGGAGATCTAGGCACGAAATAGTATAAACTTAATTGGTCATAACACTTTATTTCTAAGTGAAAAGGTGTTATTCTTGAAAGTGTTATGCGCAACATGTTATGAAACTTCTGACAGTGCAGCCTTGACGCCCAGCAGCCAAAGTTCGTGACGTCATGGGTAGTAACTGCGGTAAGTAGGGTGGAACACGCTCTTGAGCATAAGCTTATTTTCTGCTAAAATACAGAGATTCTGTTATACTGCGGTAAATAGGGTGGAACACGCTCTTAACCATAAGTTTGTTTTCTGCTAAAATACAGAGTTTCTGTTATATAAAAAAAAGGTGTGCGCTGCAGGCAAATTTTTTGGAAATTAGTATCTTTCATTTTTATACAAAACCAGATTTGTCCCAATTGCGGTGTATTTGCGCATGCACACATTCGAATATCAACTTCTTTTCTGCGTGATGATCCACCCGAAAGACGAAACAGAATACAAATAAAGTATCAAGAATCAAGATTCCGAAAGAGTAGAATTAAATTAGTGAAGTACAATGGAACAATGTAAAATAGAATGGTCTAAAATAAAGTAAACTATTTTGAAATAAATTAGAAGTGGAAGCACTGGCCCGCATCTCCCTCATTTCATCCTAAATTATCTCATACCATAAACATACCATTCCTAAATTATCAGATATGCTACCGTTGGCCACCTTCTAGGATAGTGCCATTGCCTTCCTTCATTGGGTTTAGTTGGGGTGGTTGGTGGTGTTCTCTTCCCTGGTATCTTAAAGTCGACAAATAGAAGTGTAATTCGTGAGGTCTTCTTTTTCGTTTTGAATGCAATGAAAAGAAGAAAATAGTTTGTGTTTTAATTTTTAGTGGTATTGGTTGTTAGCGCTTCAGACGTCTGTTGTATGGCCGTATTAGGCTTTTCCCATTATTATTATTATTATGCCAAATTCGTATCTTATACCGCCTCTTATTTCAGCGCTGACGGCAACTATGAAGTCCGCTATAAGTGTAACGTTTTAATCTACCCTAAGGGAGAAGTGCTCTGGGTGCCCCCAGCAATTTACCAAGTAAGTACCTATAAGGTCCATTACTCATTCTACCCCCTCTCTGGCCGTACTAATGGATAGTCGCCGTGGTATTGATACGGAAATTTCTGTGTCAGATGTTGATACGTTACTTTCCGTTATTGGCTAGCGTGGGGAAATTCATGACAGCAGAAGTGGATGAAACTTTAATTGCTCCAGGGGAACTAGTGAGGGGGCGGAGATGGGAACTTGCATATGAAGCCGAGACAAGGATTTGGGCGAAGTTGAATCTCAGGCAGTCCGAAGCTAGCAAAGATAAAACAAACAGCAACAGCAAAGTATCATTAGATATTAGTATATATGTCAGCTTTATTAGATATTCAGGGGTACACTGTCAGAAGTTTCATAACAGACTGCGCATAACCCTTTCAAGAATAACACCTTTTCGCTTAGAAATAAAGTATTATGGGGATCGACTAAAACCAGGAAGGGAAGGGAACGCGAGAAAAGCAGGAAGGCATACTAAAACCAGGAAGGGCATACTAAAACGAGGAAGGGCGTCCTAAAACCAGGAAGGCTGTCGCCAGAATTCACAGCACTGTTCCCTTCCTCTATTTAGTATTATTTCAGGGGTCGGAAACTTCTCAAATTGAAACTTCACCATCCCTTCCTCGTTTTAGTATGCCCTTCCTGGTTAGTTGCCTACCGTCAGAACGAAAAATGAAAAGGTGAATTACAATTTTGATAGTTGCCGACCCCTCACTGAACTTAATGCCTACCAATGTCAGGATACTAAAACGAGGAAGGGATGGTGAACTTTGAATTTGAGAAGTTGTCGACCCCTCAGATAATACTAAATAGAGGAAGGGAACAGTGCTGCGAATTCTAGCGACTGCCTTCCTGGTTTTAAGATGCCCTTCCTCGTTTTAGTACACCCTTCCTGGTTTTAGTATGCCTTCCTGCTTTTCTCGCGTTCCCTTCCCTTCCTGGTTTTAGTCGATCCCAGTATTATGACCAATTAAGTTTATACTATTTTGTGCATAGATATCCAACAACACCTTCAATAGGTAAAAATACTACAGCGTCAGAAGTTACATAACGACAACAGAAGGATGCGCGGTTTCAACAGATAACACTTTGGGATGTTATCTGTTATGTTTCTTTCGTTCCCGTTAGTATTTTTACCAATTGAAGGTGTTGTTGGAGATATAGGCACGAAATAGTATAAACTTAATTGGTCATAATACTTTATTTCTAAGTGAAAAGGTGTTATTCTTGAAAGTGTTATACGCTATCTGTTATGAAACTTCTGACAGTGTAGTTATCAAAGCAATTTCTGACGTGTTTTCCAGCTTTAACCGCACTTTTACATCGTAATAGGTTAATTTAGGCCCCCCCCCCCCCGGTTTATGTGCTAGTGTTTTTTGTATGTATCTGAATGCCAAGATACACTACTCAAAGGAACCAGTTGATTCGTAAGCTAGAATCTCAAAAGTTAGCCCCATCTACAGCTTTGGTACTCGGATATGCGACATTTGGTAAAGACAAGGATTTACGAAGTTTGTCTTACTTTCTTTTTCTTTATTGTACTCCACTTGTGTTTCCTTTGGAACTTGTGGGTGTGAATAAATCCATTATTATTATTATTAAAGCAAGTCGCAGTAGATACAGTTTATAGTCCAATATTCTCTAACATACGTGACTCTTTCGAAACTCTACCGGGTTCTCAAAGATTACAAATCCGCCGAGCGAGATTGAACACAGCCGGGACGGTGGTATCGACTAAAAAGAGGCACGGCACGGCACGATATAGTGTTTGTTTTCTGCTAAAATACAGAGATTTTGTTATGATGATGATGATGATTTATTGATCCACCAAAATTGATGATAATAAGATAAATAACTATATAAATACACAAAACAAACATTAGACCGGACTCTAATCCATTGGAACGACTAAAATAAACAACAACGCATGAAAATGGCGAAGGCAGATTAAACACCACAAACAATGACAAAACTTTAAAAACACTTTAAAAACATTAAAATTCAAAAAAAAAAAAAAAAAAAAAAAAAAAAAAAAAAATTCAAAATTTAAAACAAAACAAAACAAAAACAAAAAAATCATAAAAATAATTTACCGCTCATGGAGGAACGATGATAAATTATGCTTGAGCCCTTGCAACTTACGTCTAAACTTTTCATGCTTTTTCATCATAATTTCAAGAGGGTTTTTTATACCATAAGTCTCCATCATATTAGTATTGGACTCATACCTGCTAAAACGACACAACCATTTTGAAAAAATAAAGTATCGGGTTTTAATATGCGACGTGTCGGCAAGCCGAAAAACTGGGAGGAACGAAGAAGCTAGGAGACACTGTGGCAAAGCTGTTACGTTAAAAACATGTGCAAGCCTTCGCCGGTTCAGAAGCTCACGTAATCCAACAATCGATCCAAAACTAGCAGCCACCCTTCTCTCAACTTCTTTTACCACTGATGCACGGGTCTGACTCAAAGTAGAGCAATACGGCAAACCAAGATAAGTAAAAACATTACAGCAAGTTATTACTTTACTCATAAGAGAAACTTGTATACTACTTCTGTCACCATTCTTATCAAATACCATCAGTTTACATTTCGCAGGGTTCAAAGAAAGCCCATGCGATTTCAACAGATCTGAAAAAAGTGTTATATTTTTTTGCAACGATGATAAAGTTCTGCTAAGCAAGAGTACATCGTCCGCATAAGCCAACCAAGAAAGAAAAATCCCTTTACCGAAAACAAGGGTAGTCTTAAGTTTCTTCAGGCAAAGTGCCAATGTAACATTGAAAATAATCGGTGACAGAACACTCCCTTGTCTCAGTCCTCTTTTGACTATTATTTTAAAATCGCTGTCAGAACCGCGCCACCGAACTTTCAACAAGCACCGACGGTACCAATTTTGTAGAACTCGGACAATTTGTGGCTATATAAAAGGCACGACTATATAGAGGCACGACTACTAAAAAGAGGCACGAAAACTAAAAGCCACCGAACTTTCAACAAGCACCGACGGTACCAATTTTGTAGAACTCGGACAATTTGTGGCTATATAAAAGGCACGACTATATAGAGGCACGACTACTAAAAAGAGGCACGAAAACTAAAAGGGCCCTTTCAGGTTTCAGGCTTCAGAGTGATGGGCAGGAACAATGTTCTTACTTAATCTTTCAACTTGATCTTTTAACTTGATGGTTAATGCCCATGGGGTTTTCAGGAAAACTGAATTTTATATTCGCCGTGCTATCCCAGATTCTCATCTGTTCTTCAAAACCGAATTCTTCCACTTGCTGTCAAATAGTTGATTTTTTCATGAAAAACAGTCTTTTATTTTAATCAGTCAATTTTCCATCAAAACGGTAGGTTTTTAAGTTGTTGTAGGCTAAAGGTAGAAAGGTGAAAGTAAATATTTTAGATTTTTTTTTTTAATAGCTATTTCTAGTCAAGATGACATTGCTGTGTGACAAACACCGGTCTTTGTGTGCGATTTCATTATTCATTATGGTTGGACGTGCACTCTCAGAACAGAAGGAGCGCAGTTTCAACAGACAATGCGTATGAGATAACACTTGGGATGTTATCTGTTGTGTCCTGGAACGTTATGCATTAAATGTTATGCATAACAAGCATTGCCAAGAAGAGCCGAAAAACAGCCCAAAAAGTATCTGCTGACTTTTTTGGATGTCGTCATGATGCCGGAAAATTCAGCAGATGCTTTTATGGCGGTTTTTCGGCTGGAATGCTTGTTATGCATAACGTTTCCAAACACAACATATAACATTTTATGTATAACACAACATAATACATGCCATGTTACGCATTTTCTGTTGAAACCGCGCATCCTTCTGTCCTCTCTTATGAAACTTCGGACAGTGTGGATACGACCTTGGTTAACAATGATAGAATAGGACGCTTACAGCTCCAAGTGCCATTAGGTCACTTAGCCTCTGACTGCACGAACAACGTCATATGCTCTGAGTGTGGTGGTAGCCACGAATCCAGCCGTGAGAGCCCATGCACCTCAAACTCTGTGAAGTGCGCCAATTGTGGGAGTGCCAAACACCCTGCTTACAGCCTACTCTGTCCGAAAGTGATTAAGCTTACGAGGTCTGCGAACTACTAATGCGGAGTCCCTTGAAAAGGATTTTACTCAAGCTTATTTGGATGGTATTGTTCTTTTGTATTTCAGTTCATTCTTTTGTATTTGGTTCACCTACTCATTTACTTTTTGCATTTTTTCCATACTCCGTCTTTTTGGCCTCGGTCAGTTGATGGATTATAAATAAATAATAATAATGATAATAATTTCCAGAGTTCCTGCACGATCGACGTCACGTATTTCCCGTTCGATCAACAGACTTGTGTCCTCAAGTTTGGCTCGTGGACATTCAATGGAGACCAGGTTTCCCTACGCTTGTACAACGACAAAGCGTTCGTTGACTTGTCAGACTATTGGAAATCTGGAACGTGGGATATAATCGAAGTCCCCGCTTATTTGAACGAGAACAAGAGTGATAGTAATAAGACTGAGATCGATATAACGTTCTTCATAACAATTCGGAGAAAGACGCTGTTTTACACGGTGAACTTGATTCTCCCGACAGTGCTGATTTCCTTCCTGTGTGTGCTGGTGTTTTACCTCCCCGCTGAGGCCGGTGAGAAGGTCACCCTTGGAATCAGCATTCTGTTGTCGTTGGTTGTGTTTCTGCTACTTGTTTCCAAGATATTGCCACCGACAAGTCTAGTGCTTCCATTGATTGCCAAGTACTTACTATTCACATTTATTATGAACACAGTGAGCATATTAGTGACAGTGGTGATTATCAACTGGAATTTTAGGGGGCCCAGGACTCATAGGATGCCCAACTGGATACGGGTGATATTTCTTAAGTACTTGCCAGTAGCCCTGTTCATGAAGAGACCGAAAAAGACGCGATTGAGATGGATGATGGAGACACCAGGTACGTTCGTGTCTCACATTACCTTATTTACCTTAACTTGCACTTCGATGCAAATTAAGAGCTGAAGATCTGTCGAACGCTCCTGAGTTTAATTGGTGGTATCTCATAGCAGGTGTGAGCAGGACGGGATGCTCCATTTATACTTCCAATCTTGTTAGAACAAATCTTATTTTACGCACAGTATCTTCTAACAAAACAGGCGTGTCAATACATGAAGCAAAAAGATGAGTGAGTCATTCAGCATACACATTTTGGGATTCCAAGCGGATACCCATGAACATCTGCGATTTTAGTCACTCCCGAACAGAGTGAGATATTTGAATATGTTCGTGTAAAAGCTGTTAAAAGTCAAGAATGAGGTCGAAATCGTAGATCGGCTTTGTACCTTAGCATTATAGGTAGCGGGGAAGGACGTGGGAATTTGAGACGGAACCTTTCTCTTGTCAAATGTACTGGAGGTGGCAAAGGTACATGCGGAGTTGGAAAGAGCTATTTTTTTGTTTGTTTTTGTTTCGATCAATCAATCAAGTTTAATCGAAATAGCTAAAAGCTAGAAGAGGATTACCCCTGCTTCATGCTGCTGCGTTGTATACGACACTGTTTTATCATCTTTGATTTTCAAGGACTACTTAAATACACGACAGATTTTTCGTGAACGGGAATTCTGGAAGTTAACTCCTAGCCTGCGGGAGGTAGAAACTTTTAGGTTTTTATCAGATGGGTTTATTGGCACATTATAAGCCTGGTTTACACTTGATTTTAATTTATATCTTTGCAGATAAAATTCTTTGAGCCCAAGCTGACTTTGAAACATATATTCAAACAATGTTTAAAACGGATATACGTCAGCTACGATTCTTCAGTCGGCGATATTTTTTGGCCCTTCTTGGCAAGGGTCCTCGTCAAACCATAAAAAAACACAACAAACGTCTTAGGTTTGAAATAATACCGTCTGGACTAAATCTCAGCCGATTACATGTTTGTTTCCTTCCCCGAAATTGACCCAGAAGCCTGAAGAGGACCCTTGCCAAGAAGGGCTGAAATATCGCTGATTGAAGAATCGTAGCTGACGTATATCCGTTGTAAACATTGTTTGAATATATCTTTGCTTTGCCATTGATACTTTCGCTTGGCGTAAAAGACCCGTCCATTCTTGTTAACCAGATTTTGAACTTCGTATACGTTTTCATCCACACTAACGGCACTACACTGAGTTCTACATTTGCGATGTTCGGCTCTTTTTTGAGGCGGGTCAGGCTCCTGGGTTTCCGAGGAGCTCGTTTCAAGAAATGCTGGTAATGCAAGTTTCCCATCATAGCCAAGGGGGCCGACTGAGACTAAGAAGAGCCGGGAAAAGATTGTAATCTTTTCGAAAACCGGCAGTGTTCTTAAGATACTGCAGTTCTAAAGATAATGTACAGTAGCCTACATGCACAGTATGTGCATTGTTCACATATGACCAGTAAGACATAGAGGTTTTACTAACCAAAATGTTTGGGTAGGGGGGCAAGGTATTTACCGACTGGCTGGTCCTTTTTACCGACTGTTTTTGCAGATAAGAATGACTATTATTGAGACCAAGAGCTACGAGCTCATATGGCACTTCTTACGAGTAGGCGGTACAAAAAACTAGACGAGAACGTCACAAAATACACCCGCCATCCACAAATGCGGTTCGGAAAGAAAAATAGGATATTTAGTTTTACTCAATTCTGAGCAGTTCCGGCATCGTCTCCGATTATCTGAAGCACATGCGTATGACTGTTGAAACTTCCAAGCTTCTGCCCAATAAATCGACTCGTTTAATCCCTAGACGTGCTACACGATTTCCGGTACTCCCTCCATCTCCCCCTACCGTGACCAAATGTGGTTCGGAGTAAAAAATGGTATCAACTAAAGCATCTTCTTTTATACCATCTATCAAGTTTCATTCCAATCTGAGCGTTTTTGAAAAATTCCGGTACCCCCCCCCCCCCCACCGGTGTCGGATCCGTTTCGGACCATGAAATACGTCATCTAATGTATATGCTCTCTCTAAATTCCAAGTTCCATTTAAATTGATGGACTCGTTTGACCCCTATGCGAGCCTCAAAGTTTCCGGCAATCTCCCTCCAACTCCCCCCACTGAGACTTGGAAACATAAACGTCGTATCTCGTAATCCTCTCTTCCCGTCGGTCAAGTTTTACTGTAATCGGAGCATAGCCTATCTGCTAAATTCCGGTACCCCCCCCCCCTACCTTGGCCGAATCCGGCCTGAACGCCAAATAACAAATCTAGGCCGCATAAACTCTGCACTGTCGAACTTGCATCTCATTCGCTCCATCCGTTTGGTTTGTGCGCATGTCAGAAGTCCCCCCCCCCTGCCCCAATTCCCACAGCCGTGGTCGCATATAATTCAAGCGCATGTTTTACATGTCTAGGTCATCAATTCTTGTCAACCATTAAGTTTCACCTGAATCAGACCACTTGTTCGCAATTTGCAGAAGTCAATTTCCATATTCCCTTCCCTCGCTCCCCCAAAAATGCTCGAATCTAGGCACGGAAGTTTCCGGGGATATTTGTGTTAGGTTCTTCAGTCAATTAAGTCGGGTAATTAATATGCCTGCAAAGTTTCGTTGTCTTAGTACATCTGGAACTATTCTAACTCGCGACTACCGGAATTCCAAGAAACCCCCTCGTATCTAGGCCTATTGCTTGTTCAGTCCACTAAATTTCGTCCCAATCCCTCTACTTTAGCGTTTCTTCAGTTCCCCCTTCCCGTCCCCCAAAGGTATCGGACCCGACCCAGACTTGACACTGAACATCTGAGGTGATAGCTCTTTCCACCTGACAAGTTTCATTCAAATACGATCACCCGTTCAAAAGTTATGTATGCCACTAGATTCCGGACTCCCCATCCATCCACTCCCCAAATGACTATTCTCAAGTCAATCTGTTCGGACCCCTGATGTACCTGCCAAGTTTCATCGTCCTAGCACATCAGGAAGTATGCCGAACTCGCGGGGTCGCTAGAAATCCGGATTCCCCCCCCCCCCCCCCAATCCCCCACAGCACCTGGATCCGGTCCGGTTATGTCAATGACGTATCTAGGCTTTGTGTTTGTTCTTCCCACCAAGTTTCATCCCGATCCCTCCACTATAAGCGTTTCTCAAGATTTCCGGTTCCCTCAGCTCCAACTCTCGCCAGTGTCCTCGGATACGGTTCGGATTTAAACTGAGACGTCTGAGACACGAGGTCATCCTAAAATCAACTTTCATCAAGATCCGATCACCCGTTCACAAGTTAAAAATACCTCAGTTTTTGGCTTCCCCCTCCCTCCACTCCCCCCTAGATGGTCGGATTGGGGAAGTGATTATTTCCTATTTAATCTGGTCGTGTCCGTGACATGTCTGCCGATTTTGATCGTCGTAGCACATCAGGAAGCACCGAGCTCGCGGGATCACTAGAAATTCGGACCCCCCCCCCCCCCCCCAACTCCCCTAAAGTGAGCGGATCCGTTCCGGTTATTTCAGTCACGTATATAGGACTTGTGCTTGTTCTTTCCACCAACTTTCATCCGGATCTCTCCACTCTAAGCGTTTTCCAAGATTTCCGGTTTCCCCCTCTAACACCCCCCAGTTTCACCGGATCCGGTCTGGATTTAAAATGGAACGACTGAGACACGAGGTCCTCCCGTATATCAAGTTTCATTAAGATCGGATCACCCGTTCGTAAGTTAAAAATATCTCATTTTTTCCTAACTGTTCCGGATTCCCCCTCCCTCCACTCCCCTCCAGATGGCCGGATCGGGGAAGCGACTATTACCCCCCCCCCCTAGTTGTGAAGCCCCTGAGACATAGGAGTATAATATGTAGAGGATCACTTGTCACAGCTATAACTTAAATTGCTATTTTCGTGAATAATTCATAGAATAAGAATTATTCACTTATTTGAACAACACTCCAAGAATGATCCAACTTTTCTCCTGCAAAGGGAACCGAAAATCGCTCTCAACTGGAGTCCTTCGTCTCTCCTACTTACTGTTGAATACGATCAGTAATGAGTTGGAAATCGACCGCACCGAAAATCAATTAGACGACTTCAAAGGCCTGTCGGGGCTTGGCAAAAGTTTTTCCAAAATACACATTTCTCAAGAATGGCGTTAATGTCTTCCGAGAATGGGGAAGTAAAAGCAATTCCTTTCCAGCCTTTAAGCAGATTACCCACCCTCGCGTTTGTGAAGTATTTACGATCTTGTTTTCGAAGCGCCCCAACAGTCTGATAAGAAGGTGTAGGAAAACAACCAAGTGTTTCTTCAAGCTCGCAGCTTGAATAGAATTTGGAAATTCGTCTGTGGAAAGTTCAATTGGCCTTGCTTGGTCTGTTTAAGCTGTTTATCTTCTATGTTGGTTGGTTTAATGATCTGTGTTGGCAAAATATGCGAGATAGCACGTCTTTCTCATTTTAGTGCTCTGGACAGACGAAAGGAGTCGAGAGTTCTTGGACTGGAATCCCTATCCTAATTTCGGAACTGATCATCAGCTCCACACGTAAATGTTGTGGTTTTCAGCTTCATGAGAGAAGTGAAGAAAATTTGGCCGGGAAATTCAAATTGTATGCTCGCAATATAACCAGGGCTATGGCACGGCCAGGACATAAAGACTCCATGTAGAAAAAAAAATCGCATGCAAACCATTGAAGGTTCGTATAGTGTAGGTGTCGATCTGCTGTACCGATACCTTAACATCTCGATATCCCTTTACAGCCTGTGGCTCGTCTTACAGAACCGCACCCGTCGAGCGCCGCGGCGAGGGTTCGAACTCATGGCCCACACCGGTCTAGTTTAAATTTCGATATCTTAACCACTCCGCTATCGATCCATGCGGGGTCTTCAAAGTAGGAAAAGTATAGGATTGGCTTAGTCATCAAGTAGGCTTTCCGCTTTTCGTCCAAGCATTACAGCAAAACTCCGGGAAACAACCCATTATTATTCCATTGAATGTCCACGAGCCAAACTTGAGGACACAAGTAAATAACGACCACTTGCAGAGTTTTTTAGTTAAAAACGGACAGATGGACAAACTTTACGAAGTCATAGGTCACTGACGTTTTGGGAACCCCGGTGGATGTGAAGGCGATACAAATCAGTCGAGGGCACGAGGCCTAGTAGTCTTGGACTCCTGTAGACGAACCGCCGCTGAATTCTATAAGCATCTTGATGTAATCATGGGTTCTTGGCCCTGCCAGACTAGAAGGCTAGCGTACCGTACCAGAATGTTGCACTTGGTGTCTATCGCCTATAGTGTGAACTGCACAGGGGGGGGGGGGGGGGCACTTCAAGGTCGAGGCAGCAGCTACGGTAAAATGTTTGCAATGATACAACATTATTCGAAAAGTCCTTTGTTAAAAGAAGTTTGTCACGAGAAGCATGATATTTTCCGTTATTTTCTAACCAATCAGAGATAATAGTTGTTTGCGATGTTGGATAAGGTTGGGGATCGCAATTACGTCTGTCGGGCGGTCTGTCCCATGATTGCGAGTTAGGGTACTTCCAGATGTGCTAAGACGATGAAACTTGGCAGGCATATCAGGAACCCGACCAAACTAACTTGGAAATAATCAGTTTCCCTATCCAACCATATGGGGGGGGGGGGATTCCGGAAATTTGATTCGTGCGCAACTTTCGAACGGGGGATCGGATTTGAATGAAACTTAATAACTGAATAGAAGACATGTCTCTGCTGTCCAGTTTGGAGTCCGGACCGGATTCGACAGCTGTGGGGGAGCTGGGGGGAGGGGGTAAGACCGGAAATCTCGAGAAACGGTTAGAATGGAGGGATCGGAGTGAACTTTGCTGAGAAGAACAAGCATCTGCTCTAGATAAATCTTCTGCACAATTGGACTGGTTCCGTACACTTCTGGGGAGGGAAGTGGGGTTTCCCCGAATTCCGGTGATAGGGGTTTTGGGGATTCAGGACGAAACTTGGCAGGCATATCAGGGACCCGATCAAACTGATTTGGGAAGACACATTTTCTCGATCCAATCATCGTGGGGGGAGTGGATGGAGGGGTATCCGGAACATTTAGTCATGCGTTCGTTTCGAACAGGTGATGGGATTCCAGTGAAATTTAAGTAGTGTACAGAGGACATGTCTCTGATGTTCTTTTTCGTGTCCGGACCCGACCGGACAACTGTTGGGGGGGGGGGGGTCGAAAAATACGTGATCCGTTTAGACTGGAGAGATCTGGATGAAACTTGGTGGGAGTAACAAACAAATGCTCTAGATAAATCATTTAAAGAACCGGATTGGATCTGGGCACCGTGGGGGAGGGGTCCTGAATTTCGGTGATCGTGAGTTAAGGTACTTCTAGATGTGCTAGGACGATGAAACTTGGCTGGAACATTAGAGACAGTCTCCAGTTTAGTCTCCAGAGGTGTCACGACAAGGGGGGAGGCCCCCCCCCCCCGAATGTTGTCGGCCAGTCTGTAAAAAATAGCCGAGTCGGTGCGAAGTGCCGCGACTTTTCGTGAAAACAGTCGATTTTTTTTAAAATCAGTCTGTTTCTCTTAAAAATAGTCGATTTCTTCTTAAAAATAGTAGTTTTTCTTAATATTAGCCGAGTTTTCGTCAACACAGTCGTTTTTTCTCCATAATAGTCGTTTTTATCTGCAAAAAACATTCGGAAATAGTGGCCAGCCAGTCGGTAAATTTCTGATCCCCCCCCCCCCAAAAAACATTTGGCTAGTAACGCCTCTGCTAGTCTTAGCCGCAAAGTAAAAAAAAAAACTTGCATTTTCATTGTCCCCATGAGCCCGTGATCATTTTTGCCTTAAAGATTTTGCCTCATTTCCGAATTTCTAGCTCCCTTAAAGTGCGCATCTTAACCGCAAAGTCAAAAAAGTTGTTTAGATCGAACGATACATTTCGGCATGTGACATTTGTGCCATAAGGATTTTGCTTAAAAATTAATTTCTAGCACCCTTAAAGTGCGAATCTTAACCGAAAAGTGAAAAAAAAAAATTTGACGAGGCGATATATATATATATATTAGTGATCCCCAGGGCCCATTATCGTTTTCGTCTCTGGGGTTTTGCTTATAGATGAATTTCTAGCGCCTTTAAAGTCTGCATCAGTACAGCCAAGTTCAAAAATAAAATACTTTTCACGAAACGATCCATGATCATTCTTATCTCAAAGGTTTTGCTTACAAATGATCAGAACAAACCCACGAAAGGGCAAATTGCATAGATCATCCTCTGGACCAGCCTTGCAAGTGCCATATGAGCTTCTAGCTCTTGTTTTTCTTCCGGAAAATTTGAAGTTGAATACAGCAACTCTATGCTCGTGGTGGGAAATTCGAATGATAAGCTCTCCATTGAGCACTTAATGAAGCTTTAGATAGTAAATGGTTTCTATTCATTCCATTTCTATTCATTCCTTTTTGTTCTGAAGTTTGACCTTCTCAGATTTATTGCTCTGAGTGATTTGGATTTCGCTAGTTTGTGGAGTTTACCGTCGGTAGAAGTAATACTAGTACTGGACTGAAAAACAAAATCCTCCTCAAGCGGGATTTGAAGTAGCAACCTTCGGCTTCATGAACCGGCGCTCTAATCAATTTATCTGTCGAAGGGCTTGTGATTGTGTTCGCAAACCACTATAATTGCCAGTTAGTAACAGGCTACAGGAACAGTGATCTCGTTCGAGGAGCATACTCTTATAACTAAGTCCAAAACACGCCGTAAACCTCGGGAAGTACTTGAAACGTCGCCCAAACGATGACTCAAATCCTGTGTCAACCAATAAACGGTGTTCGTTGGGGAAAGCTGTGGTGACGCTTCCGGCTCTTCCGCTAGGTACACGACGACTCTTCATCCGCACGTAAAGTTAGTCATCAATAGTATTTGTTTTAACAGCTTTATTTTAACAGCATGTCACGATAGTAAAATATCTAGAGAGCGAATGCTACTTATACAAAGGAAAGGGTGGGGAACACACCCTCAGGGTGTAACCGTCAGTATCTTTCTAAAAAATAAACTTATTGTACATTTTTACATCTGTGTAAAACTACTGCAAATCTGGTGTGTGCGTACGGCCCTACATCCTGTTTTCTGTCTTGGTGTTGGTTAATCAGCTTACGTTGCTTCAGTAGTTTAGTACTTTCATGTTTCTTCTTTTCTTTTAATTATTCTCTGTATTTGGTTTTGACGGGTAATGAATTTGTTAGGGTTTTTGGGATCCCAAAACGTAAGTGGAGGGATACCTATGACATCGCAAAAGTTGTCCATCTGTCCGTCTGTCCGTCCGTCTGTGAGGACGATAACTCTCGAAGGGAATGAGATACTTTGATGAAACTTGGTGTGACGATTCTTTGGGTCAAGAGTAAAGTCGAGTTCGTAGATGGGCCCTGTAGCCGTATATTTAGGGGTGGGGGAGGGGGTTGAAATTAAGGGACAAGCAAAATATTTTTAAACAGCTAATCTGATAGTCGATTCTGAAGTAAGAACACATGCTAAGCACGATGGTGAAAATCATTTTCTCGCCGGACACGTAATTCGTCTGGAATCCGGCAAAAATGGGAAAGTTTGTTAAAAGTAAAGTTTCATTTGAAGTTGATTAAATGTTTGATTTAGAGGTAAGATGACATGCCGAACAAGATGGTGAAAACCATTTTCTTGCTGGACAAGTAGTTCGTCCGGAATCCGGCAAAAACCGGAAAGTTGGTTAAAAGTAAAATTTTCATTTGAAGTTGATCACATGTTTGATCTAGGTCTAAGAAGACATACTGAGCATGATGGTGAAAATCATTTTTTCTCCGGACAAATAGTTCGTCCGAAATCTGGCAAAATCCGGAAAGTTTGTTAAAAGTAAAAGTTTCATTTGAAGTTGATTAAATGATTGATTTGGGGGTAAGAAGACATGCTGAACACGATGATGAAAACCATTTTATTGCTGGACAAATATTTCGTCTGGAATCCCGCAAAAACAGGAAAGTTGGTTGAAGTTGGAAAGTTGGTCTGGATCAAATCTTAGATTTTTGGGATCCCATCGATACCTTTGGTCTTGTTCTGGAATGAACTCATGTTATTCTCTTATCAGATCAGTCCGTCCATTAGCCCTTTTTTCCACATCCGCCACTAGACATGCTAGGTTTCGGAAGTAAAGCTTTGGTTGTTATTTGTTTAACCCCCCTTTTAGAACACTGCGGAAGAGTCAAATATTAGGCTTTTTCTGGAATGAACTCATTTTATTCTCTTATCAGGTCAGTCAGTCCGTTCGTCTTTTTTTCCACATCCGCCAGTAGACATACTAGGTTTCGGAAGTAAAGCTTTGGTTATTATTTGTTAACCCCCCTTTTAGAACATTGCGTAAGAGACGGAAGGATTAACCATCTCCCTTCCAGGAGGGGGCGTGTCAATGCCCTCGTCATCAAGCGGAATTCCGCCTCCGCCATTTCCGGCCGCTTCACCCGCCGGAATTAGGAATAACGTCGAACACGTTGAGCTGGCAGAGCTCCATCACCCCAGCTGTAGGATGTCCCGGCAGAATAGCGATCGAGATAGGTAAGAAGCGGTGATCCGTATCTGGTGGTTTCCTGGCGGTCATGGTAGGAAGCGCGACAAAATCACAGATTCATTCGAGTCCTCAAGTATGTCGAAAGATTTGTCGCCGGATATGTCCTTCGACGACAAATGAGGGGTTTTATTTTGTGTTGATGGCCGTGCTCAAGTCTGGTGACAGGAAATCGATACGGGGATCGCGATCGAAGGAATACCTTAATGCGAGCTGCGAAAGGCGTTTATTTAAGTAATAACTATTAGGAGCTCCTGTAGCGGAGTCCATAACCTTTTGGCATATCAGGGCCCTGGACCATGTTTTTTTTTCCAACATTAGAAAATTGTTTGCCTCGCTTTCAACTTCTTCTCTCACTTCTGAAAAAACAAGACCAAAGGTTTCGATGGGATCTCAAAAATCTAATATTTGATCCAGACAATTGCGAACGAGCTACCATACTTGTCGAAAAAAAAAGTTCAGAAACGATTTCAGCGTATCTCCTTATCCGTATAAAGAACATCTAATCCACTTTAAGTAAAACTTCTTAGAAAAAAATCCAGTTTCCAGTTCAACAGACAAAAATCCAGTTTCAACCGGATTCCGAACAAACTATATGTCCCGGTAAAAAAAAAGTTGTCATATACAGATTCAGCCTGTCTTCTTACCCCTAAATCTGCCATCTAATCAACTTTTAACAAATTTTCCGGTTTTGACTTGATCGGAGCGAACAAGTTGTCCGGGTAGAAAATACTTTTGAAATAAGTGTTCAGCATGTCTTCTTACCTCATAATCGACTATCACATTATCTGTTTAAAAATGTTTCATTTGCCCCTTAATTTATACCCCTCCCCCACCCCTAAATTTAGGGTGACAGAGCGATGTCATAGGTATCCTCCACTTACGTTAGGGATCCCAAAAACACCTAACATTTTTACCTGACTTTAAACGTCGGGCTATCGGTCACTGCAAGTGGAAAATCAAGATACTTTTCAAACAAGACCAGAGGTTTCATCGACCAGAAAATATCCTGAAATTATAGTTTTTTTGTTCTCCTGAAAAGTTTAAAAACGAGAGCTGTAAGCTCATATGGCACTTGCATGGGCTAAGATGTATTGTTTGATCAAAAGGAAGTTCCGACTTTGCGGTTAAGATGCGCACTCTAAGCTTGAACTTCATTTGCAAGAAAAACCCTTGAGGCAAAAATGATAATGGGCTGATGGGGATCATGAAAATGCACTTTTTGCTGGTATTTGCTTAAAAGTGTTTTTCTTCCTTTGCGGTCAAGATTGGTACTTTAAGGAATAATCGGATTTGGGAAGTAGCTTTTTCTAAGCAATCTTGTTGAATCTCTAATATTCCAGCGAAGTTTCATCGTCCTAGCACATCTGGAAGTACCCTAACTCGCGGTCATCGGAATCCCAGACCCCCCCCCCCCCCCTCCAACTCCACCCAAAATACCCGGAGCCAAACCGGTTATATAAACGATTTACCCAGAGCATCTGTTTGTTATTCCCACAAAGTTCGATCACGGGCAAACCACTCTAAGCGGGTCAAGTATTTCTCACCCCCCCCCCCCCCCCTCAATAGCTGTCGGATCCTGTCCGGGAATGAAAAAGATCACAAGAGAGAAATGTCCTCTGTTCGGTTATTAAATTTAACTCGAATCCGATCACCCGTTCCAAAGTTAAGCACGACTCGATATTCCGGATTCCCCTCCCTCCACTCCCCCCGAAGATTATCATATCGAGGATTTTTTTTATTTCCAAGTCTGTTTGACCGGGTCCGTGATATGCCTGACAAGTATTTCGTCATGAAAATCCCCAGAAAACGGAATTCCGGGAAACCCCCACCCCCATCCAAGTGTCCGGATCCAGTCCAATTGTGTAAAATATTTTCCTGGAGAAGTTGATTGTTCTTCCGAGCAAGTTTCACTCCAATCCCTCCATTCTAACCGTTTCTCGAAATTTTTGGTCCCCCCCCCCCCCACAGTGCCCTAGCCAATCTGGTTCTGTAAATGATTTATCCAGAGCGTCTGTTTGTTATTCCCACAAAGTTCCATCCCGATCTCTCCAGTCTAAGCGGGTCACGTATTTCCTCCCCCCCCCCCAAATAGTTGTCGGATCCGGTCAAGATTTGAAAAAGATCAGCAGAGAAATGTCCTCTGTTCAGTTATTAAATTTCACTCGAATACGATTACCCGTTCCAAAGTTGCGCATGACTCAGTATTCCAGATTCCCCTACCTCCACTTCCCCCCCCCCCCACCACGATTATCAGATCGTCGAATTTTTTTATTTTTATTTCAGTTTGATACGGTCCCTGATATGCTGCCAAGTTTTGTCGTGAAAATCCTCAAAACCGCCATCACCGGAATTCTGTGAAACCCCCTCCACCACCACCACCCAAGTGTCCGGATCCAGTACAATTGTCTAAACGATTTATCTAGAGCAGATGCTCGTTCTTCCCAGCAAGTTTCACTCCTATCCCTCCGTTCTAACCGTTTCTTGAAATTTCCTGTCCCCCCCCAACTCCTCCTGGCTATCGAATCCGGTCAAGACTTTAACGAGGCATCAGAGATGTATAATCTATTCAGTTACTAAGTTTCATTCCAATCCGATCCCCCGTTTGAAAGTTACAAACTACTCAATTTCCCGGATTCACCCGCCCTCCACTCCCCCAAGATGGTCGGATCGGAAAGCTGGTTATTTCTAAGTTTGTTTGATCGGGTTTCTGATATGCCTGCCAAGTTTCATGGTCCTAGCACATCTGGAAGTACCCTAACTCGAAAAAGTATGACAAACTGCCCTCAATTTTTAAGTTTCCACCGCCCTCCACTCGCCCGCATATGGTCGGATCGGGAAACTGATTATTTCCAGGTTAGTTTGGTCAGGTTCCTGATATGCCTGTCAAGTTTCATTGTCCTATCACATCTGGAAGTACCCTAACTCGAACAAGTGTGACAAAAATCCGGAAGGACCGACAGACAGACCGACGGACGGAATTGCGATCAGTACATGGCACTAGAGCCCAGAGGCTGCAAGTGCCATAAAAACTGATAAGCTTGTGCCCATCAACGACGTACGCTAGGTATAAATACATTGTGCGTACACGGGGAGCCACCAATCCCTATCGCTCCGGCGTCCATCATCGAAGCCCCCCGAAGCGAATACCCCTTTATCCTGTATGGATAAAGGGGTAGGGTAGGGACTGGTATAACCACCTGGTTTTTCCGAAAACTGCTCGACAAATTTTTATTAAACTGTTCAACGGAGTTGTAGGATGCATTCTGCCTTTCCGACCCAGTAAATGCCGGTTGGGACTTTAGAGAACTAAACTAATCACATACACTTTTTGTTTATTCTTTAGTATGTTCGAAAGCTGCAACAGCGTGTCTCCTCACCCTATATCGACTATGTCATTGGGTTTTAAGACTTCAGCTAAATTTCCAGATTCCGGTCGATCTACTTGTCCGGCGAGAAACTAATTTTCTTATTCTGATTCAGCATGTCTCCTTGCCCTTGAATAGAACCTCTAATTAACTTCTAATTCAACTTTTACCTTTTATAAATTTTCCGTTTTTCCCGAATTCCGAATGAGCTACTTGTCCGGCAAGGAAACAATCTTGGCTTTAAAAAAAGTTTCGCCCCTGAACATCTAAGCTAAAGCTCTCTTTAAAGCTTTTACTTTTAACGAACTTTTTCGGTTTTGGCGGGATTCCGGGCGAACTACTTGTCCGGCGAAAAAATGGTTTTCGTGATCATGTTCAGCTTCTAACCTCTTAATCGACTATCTCATTAGCTGTTTAAAAATATTTTCTTTGCCTCTTAATTTGAAGCCCCACCAGGGGTTCAGCAGGGCTACAGAGCCCATCTATGAATTCGACCTTTCTCTTGACCAAAAAGTCCTCACACCAAGTATCATCAGAATATCTCGTTCCCTTCTAGGAGTATCGTGCTGACAGACGGACACCTTTTGCGATGTCATAGGTATCCCTCCAATTACGTTCTGGGATCCCAAAAAGTGATTCGGTGAAAAGTGAATGTAAAAAATATAATGGGTAAAAATCTGCTTATCTATGAAATATGCCTTTCAGCTCAAGCTAAATACGAATTATATATGACAGTGTAAAACGGATACGTCTGCTGCACGTTGTAAGTGCTATATTTTGGCCCTTCTTGGCAAGAATCGTGTTCAGGCTCAAGCCGGAAAATTAACTTGTGTTCATTTCCGTTTTTGGGATCCCAAAAGTAAGTGGAGGGATAGCCTACCTAAGACTTCGTAACAGTTGGTCCGTCCGTCTGTTAGCATGATAACTCTCGAAGGAAACTTTCGACAGAACCTGGTCTGAGGATTCTTTGGGTCAAGGGACGGGTCGAGTCCTTAGATGGGCTCTGTAGCCCTACATTTATGGCTGGGGGTTCAGGTTAAGTGGCGAAGTATGTAAAATTAAGCGAGCAGACATGCTCAACACGAATGTGAAAATCAGTTTGTTGGACGAGTAGTTCGGAAATTTTATTAAAAATAAGTTTTATTTGAAGTAGATTAGACGTTCGATTTAGGGGTAAGAAGAGATTCTGAAAAATTATATGAAAATCATTGTCTCGTCGGACAAGTAGTTCACCCGGGATCCGGCCCAAACCGGATTTTGAAAAAAGTACAAGTTTTATCTGAAATTGATTAGATGTTCGATTTAAGGGTAAGAAAACATGCTGAATCCGTAAATGAAAATCATTTCCTACCCGGACATATAGTTCGCCCAGAATCCGGCTGAAACCGGAAAATTTGTTATAAGTAAAAGTTTGTTCTGAAGATAATCAAATTTAGTGGTTAGAAAATTATTTTCTCATCAGACACATAGTTCGTCCGGAATCAGGCCAAAACCTGAACATTTTTAAAATTTGAAAGCTTTATCTGAAGTTGATTACCGGTTCGATAGAGGCGTAAGGAGATATGCTGAATTCGATTTTGAGCTCTAGTTTTTGCTGGACTAGTAGTTCGTCCGGAATTTGGAAGAAATAAGGCAGGAAGTTTTGATTAATTTCCTCAAAGTAGATATGACGTATAGGGGTAAACACACTTGCTGAATCCATATCTGAACTTGGTTTTCTCAGATGATTAGCCATTGAACTGATTCTGTTTCTAATTCTAAAAATGTTCAAAGAGATTGGCGAATACCGGACATCTTCAATTTATCCGTTTTCCGTGTCGTTTCAGTTTTGCACTGTCAAATATGCTTTTCTATTTTCTAAAGTCAAATTAGCCTTCATTAAATAAACGAAAAAAGTTTCGTTTTCGCTAAATCACCGAACCCTGGCTCCGTTAACTGCTTTGGTTTCCTGGATCTTTATGTCCAAGCCAGATTGATGGGGAACCAGCACTCTAAATACTCAGTTGTTCAAGCCACCACGGTTGCCACATCAAAAATATTTAGAGAGCGACTTTTCGCCCAAAACAGAGAGTGAATGGGGAGTGAAATTTATTTTCATGAAATGTGCACTTTTGGTCGGAAGGATCTCTGTAAAAATGATACATCTTAATTTTACTTTCATGAAAAAAACTTGAAATAGTCGCTTCTGGTCGGAATCCCTGCTGCAAAAATTACACATTTGGTCATTTTCTGAAATAGAGTGAATTTTATGTCCTACGTAGGACAAGAGTGACAAAACAAAATAGAGTGACAATTTACACTATGTGGCAACCCTGCAAGCCACCACTCTTCGTCAAAACCTGACACCGTACAGATAACTGCGAGAAGTACCAGCAAAGCACCCGCCACCCGATCCATGCTTGATCGGATGCTCGTTCTTGAAACTCTGCCAGTAGAAGTTTGTGAACCGACAATGCCCATAAACTTTTAAAAGTTCCTCTATCGGAGAGATCCATACATTTTTGGTATATCATGGCACTTTCATCCCAATATTAGAATATAGTATAGTTTGTCTCTCTTTCAATTCGTGGTATCGTTCACTGCAAGAGGAAAATCAAGGCACTACTCACAAAATGTTTCTTCCAGCTTGGGGTTGTGGGGAGACACGCGTGTCAGTGATGAAGTAAGAATCAGTCAGATGACGCTAGGTTGGATCGACAGAGCTTGAGGATGAGGATGGATACGTCCGTTAGGTAAATTGCAGTACTTTAGCTCGGAAAGCTTAAAGTATTTGCATCACTAGATTAATTTTGTCCAAGCTTTTCATTTTTTTTTTAACTAACTTCAAGATATAACATTGTAGTGGCCGTGAAAGCACGAGTGACACCGGCGGCCAAAGAGTAATGAAAAGCGCCAAGACAACGGTAACATTTTTTTCAAATAGCGCAATTAAAATAGTGTGCAATTAAAAGTTTGAAATTACTGGGATGTAAAGTAATCTGAGCGATCATGGGCGAAGGGTGGGTCGGCTGCCTACTGTAAGTACTGCCTTTCGTCTAACAGCACCACACCGACAAATGTCCAAGGATTAATCCTCATATGTCGAATTGTACTTCTTTTTTTGGGATCCCAAAACGTAAGTGGAGGGATACCTATGACATCGCAAAAGTTGTCCGTCTGTCCGTCCGTCCGTCCGTCCGTCTGTAAGCACGATAACTCTCGAAGGGAATGAGATATTTTGATGAAACTTGGTGTGAGGGTTCGTTGGGTCGTCGGACCAGTCAAGTTCGTAGATGGGCTTTGTAGCTCTACATTTAGGGGTGGGGGAGGGGATTCAAATTAAGGGACAAACAAAATGTTTTGAAACAGCTAATGTGATAGTCGATTATGGGGTAAGAAGACATGCTAAACCCGATGGTGAAAACCATTTTGTCATCGGACAAGTAGTTCGCCCGGAATCCGGCCAAAACCGGAAAGTTTGTTGAAAGAAAAAGTTTTGTTTGAAGTTGATTAGATGTTCGATTTAGGAGTAGGAAAACATGCTGAAGACGATGGTGAAAATTATTTTCTCGACGGACAAGTATTTCGCCCGGAATCCGGCCCAAACCGGAAAGTTTGTTGAAAGTAAAAGTTTTATTTGAAATTGATTAGATGTTCGATTTAGGAGTAGGAATACATGCTGAAGACGATGGTGAAAACTATTTTCTGGATGGACAAGTATTTCGCCCGGAATCCGGCCCAAACCGGAAAGTTTGTTGAAAGTAAAAGTTTTATTTGAAGTTGATTAAATGTTCGATTTAGAGGTAGGGAGACATGCTGAAGACGATGGTGAAAACTATTTTCTCGACGGACAAATATTTCGACCGGAATCCGGCCCAAACCGGAAAGTTTGTCAAAATTAAAAGTTTTATTTGGAGTTGATTAGATGTTCGATTTGGGGCAAGAAGACATGCTGAACACTTATGTGAAAACAAGTTTCTACCCGGACATGTGGTTCGTCCGGAATCCAGCCAAAACCGGAAAACTGTTGGAAGTCAAAGTTTTATTTCTAGTTGATTAGATAAGCGATTTAGGGGTAAGAAGAGATGCTGAGTCCCTGTGTGACAATCGTATTTTACCCGGACATATAGTTCGACCGGAATCCGGCTGGAATCGGAAAATTTGTTATAAGGTAAATTTCTATTTGAAGTTGATTAGATGTTCATTACTGGGGAAAGAAGATACCCTGATTTCGTCTTTGAGCTTTCTTTTTTCGCCGGACAAGTAGTTCTGGAGTTCGGCCGGAACCGGGAAATTGGCAGAAGGGGCAGGAAGTTTTCGTCAAAACAGATATGACTTATAGGGGTAAACACACATGCTGAATCCAAATCTGAACCTGATTTTCCCAGGTGATTAGCTATTTGGCCTTAATCTGTTTCTGAATTTTAATTGTAAAAATGTTCAAGGAGTCCTGCGAAGACTGGATCTGGCTAAGACAAGACCCAGTTGTCTGGATCAGATATTGAATTTTTGGGATCCCATCGAAACCTTTGGTCTTGTTTCAATAGAAACACTGATCGAATGTCGAAACTGACAGATCGGTTGCATGGTTTCTTGCTGCTAACATACCTCTCTAGTTCACATTACAGTTTAGCCGGTCATACGTGAAATGCCAAGCTAATTAATTTGGATTTTGCTCGCAGCATCTCTATGGCTTCAGATAAATTTCCCGGTAGACGACCGGGAGGAGTATTGTTCTCAAGCTCTCCTGGACTTGGAAAACTCGTGCTCAACCCCCAGCGACGACCGCGAGTTCTTTTTCTTTATCTTTGCTCATCGGTGAGAGCCCGGGCAAAGCCTTGGCTCAAGGT
The DNA here is from genome assembly GCA_023053575.1 of Branchinecta lynchi. Classification (NCBI taxonomy): domain Eukaryota; kingdom Metazoa; phylum Arthropoda; class Branchiopoda; order Anostraca; family Branchinectidae; genus Branchinecta; species Branchinecta lynchi. The sequence goes on along the minus strand of JAKZAP010000006.1, from coordinate 27,123,672 downwards.
TATCTTATAAGCTTGAGTTGAACCCTGGTGGTTTGGTGGGCGACTCCGTACAGGCCGGTAGTTTCCATCGTGAAAAGTTCTGATTCTGGAGAAATTCACTGACCCTTTTCTTCGAGCTTGAAAAAATCTGGACTGAACGAAATCTTGCAAATCTCGGCTAGCCAATTCGCACTGGCTGGTTTTCCCACTTCCATCGATTTAATCCCGGAAAATTGTAAAAATCACAGACACCAAGTTTTGGTGTGGACAAAATTGAGAGTTTTCCTGAAATCCAGGTGGTCTACAGGACTGGGTACTCGAAAGTCGAATATTTCGAAATTGTGTGTTTTTGCTGTGTTCGGGCTAAGCTCACACTGCGGCGTTTTAAACCCCTTTTGCCACTCTGGCATTAGTATTTGTGAAACAAATCCGGTCGCTTCCAGTAGCCTCATCCACACAGGTCTACCATAGACCGTGTTCCACCCTTCTAACAATAGTAACTTGTAGTTACTGTTTTCAATTCCAACCTCGTGAAAACTTACTACGCTGACCGTTCCAGCCTTCTCGAAATAGTAACTATTTGCTTGCCACGCTCGGGATTGTAGTAAGCGGGGTAACTACGATCTCTGTCACGTGATGGGCCCGATTAGCCCGTGGCACGATATTTTATCGAAAATAGAAAATCTAGAAAAAAATAATAGACAATAGAAAAACTTTTACAATCCTTGACACCAGGAAGCCACAATCTATGACGTCATGCGTGGCAACTATGGTAAGTAGAGTGGAACACGCTCGTAATGAGGACTACTTCGTCGCGCGGCAGGTACTCAAGTTCCAAAACGGACGAGCCGTCTTTTGCGACGATGGGCCAAAATTAACGCTATCTCCGCTACTGCAATTCAGTTCAATTCAGATTTATATTCTTTGAGCCCAAGATGACTTTGAAACAAACCTGTAATCGTCCTAATCTAAAACCTGTAATGTTTCCTTCCCCGAAGTTGAACCAGAGGATTGACAGCCTGACGAGGACCCTTGCCAAGAAGGGCCGAAATATCGCTGATGAAGAATCATAGCTGACGTATCCGTTGTAAACATTGTTTGAATAAATTCAGATTTATTCACCATAATATAAAAGCATGGCAGTTCTAACATTGGCACGTCGACAAAATACAAAACGAACACGAAATATTTGAAATTCAGGGTTATTTCGTTATAAAACTTAGTAAAATACGGCACAAATGTTTTAAAAATCGCTCAGACGAATTGGCACGAGGCTGGTCAAACTTTTGCACAGAACTGAATTTCCAAGTAACCTACGTCTGGTTTTAACTTCATATGTCCAATTAGGTTTAAAGTTTGGTAGACTGGTGCGGTGTTGATCGGACTCGAGGCACTGGAGACCAAATTTCATAATTTGTGCATGTCTTCTACCGGCAAGGGATGTTAGGCTTAGCTTCGCCAGTGCCGAGTCATAGTCCAAGTATTTGTCCCCAAGGATGATTTGGAGACCATGCTTTTAGATTTTTTAGATCCTCGAGGACTGGTTCTGGGCTTCTGGGTTGGGACAGGGTGCCAGACTTGACAGGCGTATTCGGTAAGTGGTCGAACAAAGAATAGGCAGCACTGTAATAGCACCTTCGTAAAACCAAATCGTTTCAGGTTTGACAAGAGAGATATGGGATTGACTAAAACCAGGAAGGGAAGGGAACGCGAGAAAAGCAGGAAGGCATACTAAAAGCAGGAAGGGCATACTAAAACGAGGAAGGCTGTCGCCAGAATTCGCCGCACCGTTCCCTTCCTCTATTTAGTATTCTTTGAGGGGTCGGCAACTTTTCAAATTCAAAGTTCACCTTCCCTTCCTCGTTTCAGTATCCTGACATGGGTAGGCATTAAGTTCAGTGAGGAGTCGGCAACTATAGAAATTGTAATTCACCTTTTCATTTCTCGTTCTGACGGTATGCGACAAAAATCCTCCGAGGCCAGCGGGGGGTCGGCAACTATAAAAATTATAATTCACCTTTTCGTTTCTCGTTCTTATGGTAGGCAACTAAAATCCTCGGATTTTAAATTGAAAGTTCACCATCTTATAGTTGCCGACCCCTTAAAGAATACTAGATAGAGGAAGGGAACGGTGCGGTGAATTCTAGCGACAGCCTTCCTCGTTCTAGTATGCCCTTCCTGGTTTTAGTATGCCTTCCTGCTTTTCTCGCGTTCCCTTCCCTTCCTGGTTTTAGTCGATCTCGAGAGATATGGCACCGTTAGTCTTCTGACAGATGGAGTTCTCGTGATTGTCCCATTTCAGATCATTTTCAATTGTCAGGCCAAGAACTTTTGCACTTTTGACATGTTGTAACGCTGTTGATTCAATCGTTGGTGTTTCCTTTTTTAAAAAGCAGATTAAATAATAATAATTTTGTTTAAACCCTCCATACAAATACAATGTAAATGGTCGGAGGAGTTGGTAAAGAAACAGAAGAAAAAGAAAAGAGAATCACACAACACTACGAGACAAAAATTAAGCTGCGATAACCAAAGATAACCAAAACAAGAACAAACTTGAGTCACATGATTATACCAGCCTAGCCAGTGGAAAATCGTGCAATTTTCTACTTTGATTAATGAAACGACTGGTTATCTCATTCATTTTTTCACTTATTTCAAAAATATGGTACCTTTGTGATACGTAAGAGTTATACCATATGGGAATTCCCAGTAGATATTTGCAGTACCGGAAAAAATTAGAAAGGACTTGTTTACGCTCAGTTTTATTCAAGGAATTCCACAGAGGGATTAAAAAGAAGACATGGGGCGCGAACAGGGCGTTATAGATGTATAGATGGCCAAGCGTAAGTTTATCAAATTGGCGTTTAGTTCGTGCTAACATTCCATAAGTCTTCCTGAGCATTGAACTTTTTTTCAGATTTAGTTCAAGCTTCAGGTTGTTAGTCTGTGCCACCAGGTCATCCAGTATCTCGTCATCCAGTATCTCGAAGTATCAAGGTTTTCATACTTTTTCGCCAAAAAGTGCGGTTAAAGCCACCACAAAATCGGCCTCGAACTGCGAAATGACGCCTTGTGTATAGGTTATTATTTGATTGACAGGCAACACAACAGAGGGAACTTTTCTTTTATTGATTTGTGACCCGCTTTTTGGATAACAGCGGAGTATGAATAAAATAGTAAATTTAAAACTAAATATTTAAAAACTAATACTAAAACACGAAATTTACGTGCTTTCTGCACATGTTACGTATCCTGTGGATTTCAGAATACCAGGAAGCTCTTCCGTCGTTTTATTTTTTATGTCTGATCAGTTGACTTGATGGAATTGCTTTTATTTCTAGGGATTTTCGGGGAGTCGGCTCATCTGATCCGGATCGTGAGCGGGAAACTTACTGCGGCGCGCGGCGAGTGAGCGAGACGTCTGACACAATCATGTTAACACCTGAAGCATACAGAGCTACAGAAGCCGTGGAATTCATAGCTGAACATTTACGGAACGAGGACGAATACATCCAGGTAAGCCTTGCTCCCCACTAAATCTTTCATCGAAGAGGGCATCAGAAAAACGCTTTCCGCTTCAAACCATTTCCTCTCTATCTCGTGATGCTGCAATCTTTCCTTCCACGAAAGTATAATAAAGACTGGCAGAAAGCAACTTCAGATTGCAAGTCTCTAACCCCTCTGCTACCACTTGAATGTGGCTCGGCGACGATTGGATTCTCAACTTTATTCCATGCGATGATTATTTTCAGTGAATAATTAGCAATGGCATATCTGAAAGTTTAATTAAAACAGGTTCAACCTTACGAATATTACAATAAATATTAATTTTTTTGATATTGACACAAGAGAGGGTAGCTTTTCATCATAGCGGAAGTTGAAGGTTGGGTTCGGATTGATATTAAATATGTTCATGTTTTGATACGGACTTTGCGGGTCTAGGGAATTCGGTACCGTTCAGAAGAGTCGCGTTGGGACAAAATCGTGTTCATAAATTCTGTTTTGATTCTGTTTCTCCCTTCGAATATCACTTCTCATGCCTTGTCCTTTAACGAACCTGAATTTGCCTGGTGAAGGGAATTCCGTCGTCAGAGAAAACTAGGCCTAACCTTCCTTGGGATTTGTAAGCTCAGACCGAGCCTTGATAATTATTTCAGGCTCGAGTCGAGTAGTCGGTGCCTGCAGAAGTCTTGTTTGGTCGACTGATTTCTACTACTCTCTCCCTTTCTGTCCTGTAATAGTGGGGACACACGGTCAGAATCGGGTCCTCTCGGACCGGAACTCCTTCCCGGATTTTTGCACCATTGTCACTTTCATATGGAAAAAGAGTTGTTCAACTCTGTGATGAACGTGAAGAAAATCCGACCAGGAAATCCTGATCGTGTGTTTGCACTTTAAGGATATTACTATAAATGTGGATAAGTGCAGATAATGAGACACAGGGTGACTTACGGAATGAGCTTATATTTTGGCTTACCGACGAAACGTCCCCATGCCAAAACGTCCCCTGGCGGAACGTCCCCGTGACAAAATGTCTCAATGACAAAGCGACCCGTGACAAAACGTCCCCGTGACAAAACCTCCCCGTGACAAAACCTCCCCGTGACAAAACGTCCCCGTGGCGAAACGTCCCCAAGCATAGATTTTCAATTTCGCTTCGATCTTCAGGTCCATGATCGAGGTAAAACAACTTCAGAGTGTGCATTACAGATGTGGAAACATTCCTTATTAGCAGGAAAGATCGGACATAGAACCGGTTGGTTCATAAATGTATTGTTTTCAGTTAAAGTATGTAGTATAAATATGCCTTGCAATTGACTCGTAACTAATCAGTTCTAAGTCGTTTGGAAGCAACACGCACAATCTGAGGAGCAACAATAGGCTCCTCAGAGAAAGGGGAGCCCGCTGTGGCTCTCAAAGAGAGCCAAACAAGGAAAATGCAAAAATAAGCGTAGTGCCGTAACGCTGGATAAAAATGACATGGGAAGCGAGGAAACAAAAGCGGATGAACGATAGTTATCTATTAGTTAGGTAGAGAGACAAGTAAATCTAGGTTAGACGGTTTGATCCTTTAAAGGACACCTGAACAATGATACCATACTTGAACACACCATGGAGAATGCACTTACAGACATGGCCACGGAGAGCATTCTTCTCCTGAGCGTGATGTTTTCAAAATAGGGATGTCCATTTCTGGAGGTTTGCACATGCAGACTCCAAGACAAAAAGCGCAATTCATTCAAATATTGTATAGCGCTGGCCGGATCGTATTGGATTTTCTTCTAGATATACATTTGGGCTTAACTGGTTAAAAAATATTCCAGAAGAAGGGTTGATTGGAGACATTTCTTCATTTCTAAAATTGTTCGGTACCGAAATAAGGGCAGATACAAAAGGAGCAAAAATCATAGCTTGGAAACACTATTTCGTATTTAGATTGGGTTTTCTGTAGGCAATGTTAACGGAAGTCACACAGATAGGGATGATACTTGGTACTATTCATTCAGGTGTTCTTTAATAAAATCTTTTAATAGTAAATATCACCAAACTAAATATCGAACAAAAGCGAGATCATTGAGTTATATCGCAGGGTAAACTAACATACAAAACGAACCAGTTAAATAAAAGATAAAACGAAAACTGACATATTAAATCCAACCCATCGTGGTTTTCAAAAGTTTAAATTCAAATAATATTTTTTGCCTGAACTGATGACGCAATCAGTAGTCTCATAGGCCTAGCTATCCCTCAGCGAAAAAAAAAAAAACTATAGCCGGGGACGTTTCGCCAGGAGACGTTTTGGTCATGGATGTTTCGAATGGGGACGTTTTGTCGACAACCCAATATTTTGGATGTCTTATTTCTTGTTTATTATTTTTCTTGCTCGTAATTTACGTGGATATGTCTTCTTGGGGGGATCAACTAAAAAGAGGCACGACATACTGTAGCAGGCACGAGTACTAATAAGAGTCACGAAAACCAAAATTCATAGTGAGGGGCAGGAACAATGTTCTAATGCAATCAGTTCTTTTAGGCTCTAGAGTTACAAACTCTCATTTACTTGTCTAATTTTACTAGTTGCTAATCTCTTTTTATTACTTGTGCTTCCTGGACCATGCCGTGCCTCTTTTTAGTCGATCCCATGTGCCCATGCCGTGGGCTTGCCATGTGTTTCGCTATGTGTTAAATGATTGGCATATACAAGACATCTGTGCAGATAGCCATTTATTGTACAGTTCGATATCGACTCGACATTAGTTACATTTTTGACCGAAGTTGTGTTCGCCGTTCGCGTAGCCGGTTGCTTAATTACCAATCTCGAACGCTGCGAAGTTCACCGTTTGCTTAATTAGTGTTTTCACGACTCTGGCGATCCTTACCCAGTCGACGTTTCTTCGACGATTCAAGCAAACTTCGAACTTGCTAGCTGACGAAGTTCGACGGTCAGGTCAGAGTTTGAAGGACAACGAAACTGTGACGGGCGACCAAAAACGGCATTTAGGAGACCTCTGAGCAGTGTTGCCACTTACACCGCATTCATTACCGTACCTAAAATTTGTCCAACTTGAAGTTTCTAATCTTTCGCGATTGTCTGGTAAAATATGTCATTGCTGCCCATAAAACGGGGATTTCAACACCGCGTTCGATTCGCGGAAGTCAACTGCGGACCTTAATTAAAGGCTTAGTCGGCACCTTGTCCCGTGGGAGACCACTGTGCTCGAAAAAGGGCTGAGTTTGCAATTGCATGTTTGAGATTCTTAGTTCATCTGATGAGATCTGTCATCCCAGACAGTTCTTTTTCACTAGATAATTTGTGTTATGTAGTTTACAATAAGGACATACTTGCCTTACATGATAGGATATTACCAGTCAGAGAAAGTTTACGGGATGGAAAATCTTACATACTGACATGCAAGACTACATGTGGGCCAGCCAAAAAGTACTGGCCTATCCTAGGGGGTAGGCTGCTTTCCTGCTTCTGTGGTCTGTTTCATTACCAAAATAACATGTTTTAACTTCGATCAAAAACGCTACTATTACTCTCTACAAGGTCATCCATAGAAGTGCGTGACCCTTTCCAAGTTATTAGGTGTCCCGACAAATTTGTATCTCCTACTTACTTTCTTTCTCATCGGAATATCGCTATTGATCGCTAGTCTTCTATCTTCCCCGCGAGTGCGTTTTCTATATTGCGTCATTCCTCAAGTACGGCCGACGTGAGACGCAGGTACAAAGAGAGCCTTCTTTGTAAAGGACGTAAAGGAAGAAGACGTATTTGGGCGTGAAAGTAATTGGTAATCTGGACAGGGGCGTCACGACTAGGGGGGGGGGAAGGTCCCCCCCCCTGAATGTTGTCGGTTTAAAAAATAGCCGAGTTGGCGCGAAGCGCCGCGATTTTCGTAAAAATAGTAGTAACAGTTTTTTCTTGGAAATAGTTGTTTTTTTTTTAAAATCAGTCGGTTTCCCGTAAGAATAGTCGATTTCTTCTTAAATGTAGTAGTTTTTACTCAAGTGCCATATAGCGATCGTAAGTACTGTCGGTCTGTCCCGGTTTTGCTAGTTTGGGCACTTCCACATAAGCTACGACGATGAAACTGGGCAGGCATATAAGGGACCCAACCGGAAACAATCACTTCCCCGATCCGGCCATCGTGGGGGGATTAGAGGGATGGGAAATCCAGAAACTAGTAACATGCATAACTTTAGAACGGGTAATCGGACATGCATGCTACTTGACATATGTCAAGAACAAGTGCTTCAGATGTTCAGTTTCAAATCCGGACCAGATCCGATAACTGGGGGGGGGGGGGGTGGTTGGAGGTTGGCACCGAAAATCTCGTGAAACGCTTCCACAGAAGCTAGGACGATGAAACTTGGCAGGCGTATCCGGCAACCGACTAGATTAACTTGGAAATAATCACTTCCCCGATCTGGCCATCGTGGGGAAAGTGGAGGGATGGGAAATCCGGAAGTAGTAACATGCATAACTTTGGAACGGATAATCGGACATGCATGAAACTTGCCAATTGTGAAGAACAAGTGTCTCAGATTTTCAGTTCCAAATCTGGACCGAATCCAGAAACTGGGGGGGGGAGATCCAAAATCTCGTGGAATACTTAGGGTCGAGGGATCGGGATGGAGCTTGAGGGAAGAACAAGTATTAACCCTATATACTTTATTGACAAAACAAGACCGAATGGTGTCACAGTAGAGGGGGTTGGGGGGGGGGGGGGTTCCCGGAATTACGGTGACCACGAATTAGGGTACTTCCACTGTACAAGAACGATGAAACTCATCCCAGGTCGATTTGAAAATAGTTCTTTTTCCGATCCGATGGTTATGGGGGGAGTGGGAGGATGGGGATCCGGATTCTAGTGACATGTATATCTTTGGAACGGGTGATCAGACCTCCATGGAACTTGTCAAGTTTCAAGAACAAGTGTCTCAGATGATCAATTTCAAGTCTGGAACGGATCTGATAACTTGGGGGGGGGGGGTGCTGGAAGTCTCGTGAAACGCTTAGAGTCGAGATATCGGGCTGGGACTTGGAAGGAAGAACAAGCATAAGCCGTACATACATTATTGACAAAACAGGACCGGATCGTGTCACAGTGTTGGGGAGTTGGAGGAGGTTTTCCACAATTCCCATGATCACGAGTTAGGGTACTTGCACTTGTGCTATGACCACGAAACTTTGCAGGCATGTTAGGGACTCTGTCAGATTGGCTTAAAAATAGTCCCTCCCCCATCCGATTATTGTTGGAGGAAGAAACAGTTGTCAATGAGGGGCATAACGATTTCAGATCTACTAGACCAACCCCATTTTTTGATGAAATGAATATCGGGAGAGAGATCCAGCCTTGAAAACTGCAAACCGTATCTGACAAACATGCTAACTGTTCTTACAAGTGCCATATGAGCTGTCAGCTCTTGTTCTCAATAATACTCGTTTTATCTGCAAAAAACAGTCAGTAAAAATGACCATCCAGTCGGTAAATACCTTGCCCCTCCCCCCAAACATTTTGGCTAGTAACGCCTCTGAATCTGGAACTTATGACACGATAATGCAGCTAATGGTGCTTCGCCTTAAGGCTGTAAAAATCTCGGGAAAAAGCGCTGCAGTTGTCATGGCTGTGTAACGCCCTCAAACCGGCCAAAAACAAATACCGGTAAAAATAGTTTCATTATCTTGGTTCTTCGGCGTCTCTACGTGTGTTCATTTTTCTCCCCTCTCACCCTTTCAGTCTGAACCTTATTTCAGTGGTAGTTTGATGGGTTTGCTCTAACATTGCTGCTACTTAGTTTACCTTTTTCACGGACTCAGTCTCATCTCATCTCGAACGATTTTTGTCCAGGACTCGGACTCGTCTTGACTCGTGAGCATGACTTCCGTCTCGGACTCGGTTCTGCTGGACTCGCAACAGCTCTGGAAATAACGAAATTCGGAATAGGAAAAAGTCCAAGCGCCAAGTTGCATATCCACAGTTGATCCTTAGATCTCCGCTTGAAAGATTCTAGGACAATTCTTCACAGGACAATTGGTCACAGGACAATTCGTCACAGAAAATTCATCAGACAGACAGTTAGTCACAGGGACAATTCAAAACATGACAATTGGTCACACGGACTATTCGTCACAGGACAATTCGTCACTAGGACAGTTCGTCATATTTTAGAAAATTTGCTATTACAAAGGTAGTTTGGGTAAAATCAAAAATGCCACCCCTTCACGAAATCCGACGAAATCCCAAATCCAAACTTGAAATCAGGCTCTCTGTGACCAAATGTCCGTATGACGAATTGTCCTTGTGACGAAATGTCCTTGTGACGAAATGTCCTTGTGACAAATTGTCCTGTGACGAATTGACCGGACACCGCTTGAAAGACGTTCGTGGGGACTTTTGTAGTTTCGCAGCAGCTTCTTGGTATTGAGAAAACTTGTGGAAGTGTAGGCTAGGGGGTCGTTTTCGCGTGGATGCCGTCGATCTTTTTGTCATTTTGGCGCGAACGGATGACAAGATGAACGAGCCATCCAGCTCGACGGACACCTCCCGTTCAACACCGCTACGAGGGCAGCGTTGAGCTGAACGGGGATATTGTGTGGACCTTTCCACTCATATGCTCCAGTCCAGCTGAATGGGCATTTTCGGGTGGACGGAACCATTTTCCTCAGCCGTTTAACGCGTGGACAGGACCACCCACATCCACGCGCAAACGTCCCCTAGGACTGCTATTCATAACTTAGTCGTTTTCTTTATCTGAAAAGTTTCCAAAGCATTCTGGGCCGGAATGAGATTCCGTCTGAAACGTTTTTGGATGGAATTCGCGGTTACAAGCTCAGATTTTAGCTGCATCATCTTGAAGGAGGACGGAATGAAGAAAGATTGGAGATGAGCATATGTCTAGGTATTAAAGCGGAGAAAAGACTTTGCGCTGAATTTTAAACCTGAGAAACCAGAAAGTAATTATTGAAAATTTGGTATATGCAAATGTGCCAGAACCGTCTTTGGTGAAAGGGAGTAGGATGAAAAAGTCCAGCGGATATTCTTATTTGGGATCACAACGGAACATTTGCTCGATCGACGCCTAGTTCGACCTCATGTAAGATAGGCTCCGATTAGCCTTCTATTTAAGGATGAGGGAGAAGGCCAGTTTATAACTGGCAAACCCCTTCGTTATTTTTAGTGTCGAAATAATATTTAGAACGTACAAGACGTGCTGTGTTATCAATTAGTAGGCTACTAACTTCCTCACCTACCTTGCTCGACCGGGATTTCGTAGAATTCGGAAATGTGTATTTGCTCATAATTAAGATTACCTGGCCAGAAACTTGTGTTCTACCTCTTGACAGGAATTTTATTGTACAATAGAGATAATATAAAAACTAGAATTCTTTCTATTAATTAATTAACTCATGTTATGTATTGATTAATTATTACATTTGGCGTTAAGCTTTTATCTTGTCGTTATTCTAGACGAGTTTACCAACGAATCGTATGAATTTGGCGTATCCTGGGGAACGAAAATTGTATACGATAGCTCTACCGCGTTAAGTTAGATTAAAGTGTCAATTGCTCATAGCAAGTCGTCTGTGGCAACAGAGAGCTTCTTGTCCTGTTTTGTCTCCCTGGGGAGATTTTCCAATTTTGCAGCTGGAAATTTTCAGAGCTGTTGCTACGCACCACGAGAGGGTTCTGGAAGGATGATCTTAGCGCGAAGATGGCTTTTGGTGTGTTTGAGGTCCCCGTTTCCGGCCTGATCGAAGCCCGGCTTCCGCAATATAGGTTGTGAAACAGGAGATTCTTTGTTGGCGATTGGGCTAAAAATAATACGCTGGTTCAATGTAAGTTGTTTCGAAAACAGGGTTTGGCGCTTTTGAAATTACTGATCATGAATGTGTCGGCAGAAAGACGATTTCAGGTGTGTTTTGAGGTCGATCAAAGGTGACAAAGGTCGTTCAGGAACAATTCTGGTGCCACCTAAGATCCTGGTTTTCGTTTGCGATTCAGTCCATCCGGATTTGGCTTTCTGAAAACATTATGTTTGACGCATCCGTTTTAGAGTCTTGTGGCCTGTACCATTTTTGTGATTGCCTAGGATGGCGACCAAAAGAGGCAAATTTGTTTCTTCTCCAGAACAGGGCGCACAGAATACGGCTTCCATCTCTTGTTGACGTTGACGTTGACAAAAAATTTTGTTTGACGCTTTTATCTCTACGTTTTGACCCGGACAAAATTGCAACAACAGAAACATAATCTACACCAAAAATATTCAGAAAAAATCGCTGAACAATATGTCCAGTATCCACCAAAATTGCCTGGTGAGAAAACTTTCTAGGGCTTCTTAGGGTGGAGCGGGTGAAAAATTAAGGGAAGAAAAAAATGTTTGTTTGTGATAATATGACAGTCGAGTTAGAGGTAAAGAGACATGCTGGACTAGAATTCAGTACCATAAAAGCAAAAAGTTTATTTAAAAAAAAAAAAAAATTGCTCCAATAACAAAGTTGGTTTAGGGGACGGAGACCTGCTGAATCCATATCGAAACATTTGTATTCGTCCGACAAGTAGCTCGCTTGGAATCCGCCGAAAACCGCAATTCTGTACAGTACAAGAAAACAGTTTATTCTAAAAAAAAATCGTTTGGTGTAATAGCACAGTCAGTTTTGCGGTAAAGAGACCTTCTCAGGCCTCGTCTACAATTTTTTTTGGCCCATTGCCCGGAATCCGGTGAAAACCGGAAATTCGATAGAATTAAACTTTATTCTGATAAACTTTTTATTTTGGTTAAATGACGATTGGAAGAAATTCTGTGTCCATGTCTGAACTTTGCTGTTTTTCCCCGGCAAGCAGTTCGTCGGGAATCCGGCGAAAACCGAAAGTTCGAAGAAGTAAGTCTATTTTGACGTCTGTTACAGTTCCAGCATAGGGGTAAGAATCCATACAGAATCCACATCTGAAATTTATTTTCTCCAGGGACAAGTAGACAGTATAGACAAAGAAGAGCTATAAGCTCATATGGCACTTGCAAGCTTGTTAGCATGTATTCAAGTTCTCGTACTGGGATGTGAATGAAGAATCGCCTGTCACTGATGCACATAGGGCTTGTGCTTGTTCCTCCCACCAAGTCTCATTCCGATCGCTCCACTCTAAGCGCGTCACAAGGTTTCCAATTCCCCCGTCGACCCCCACCCCCACACCTTCATCGGATCCGATCTGAAATTGAAACGGGAAATCTGAGACGTCTGACCTTTCTACATATCAAGTTTCATTATGATCCGATCACCCGTTCGGAAGTTATATATACCTCAAGATTCTGGAATTCTGGATTACCCCTCACTCCCCCCCCCCCGCGATGGTCGGATCGGGAAGTTGGCTAATCTAGGTTAATCTCGTCGGGTCCCTAATTTGCCTGCCAAGTTTCACTGTCCTAACCCACCTGGAAGTAACTTAACTCCGTATCACCGGAATTCCGGACCCCCCCCCCCTCCAGCTCCCCCCCACAGTGCACGAATCCGGTCCGGTTCTGCCAATGATGTAGCTAGGGCTTGTGCTTGTTCCTCCCACCAAGTTTCGTCCCGATCCCTCCAATCTAAGCGTGTCACATTATTTCCGGTCCCCCCTCTGCCTTCCCCCTCCCACATTAATTGGATTTGGTCTGTACTTAAATGGGATATCTGAGACATGACGTCTTTCCAGATTTCATTAAGGTCCGATCACCTGTTCGAAAGTTACGCATGCCACTAAATTCCGGATTCCGGCTCCACTCCCCCCCCCGATGGTCGGATGGGGCAAGTGACTATCGGGTCCAGTAATATGCCTGCCAAGTTTCATCGCCCTAGCATATCTGGAATTACCCTGACTCGAAAACATCGGACTAACCGACCGACCGACGGAAAAGTGATCGGTATGTGGTACGGCCGGAAGTCAAGTGCCATAAAAACGGAAATTCGATAGAGGTAAAAGTAAAATCGATATAGCGGGGCAGTATGGGGGTTCGGCTGGAGCTGATGCAACTTCTCTCATGCACTCTCCAGTCTCCGCAAGCAAGAGCGCAGGGCATGCTGTTCTTGCAGTAGTTAACTTGGTTTTCTTTGTTCAGGCCGCAAGCTGTTTAGCTTTACCTGTCCATGAAACTTCGTAGACGAAACCGAGTCCCCGAATCCCGTTCTTTAGTGAAGAACATCGCAATTCGCATCCACAATAAATCCCACCACCTCCGTGGTAGCGGAAACCTCCTGTTGGTTTGCAGTCCAGTTTATTTTAAGGGTGTTAAGCCATGTCTTTGCTGGCCTCCACTTTGTTTTTTCCAGGGAGCGGTGGGGTCAAGCGCTCCTTCTTTATCTCGGAGTCGTCACATCTGCGGCTCAAGTTCCAGAACTAGGTCAGTCGGTGCTTATTGACCAACGATGCGGCGTCTAATGGACGGAAGCGCCATCTTCAAATTTTTAATTCCGGGTCCTGTTGCTGAGGCGTACGCCAAGCAGCGTGTGCGTTCGAAGACGGCCGTGGTCAAATAAGTTGAGTGATGAGCATCATCTGCCTTTATGGGCTATATTAGGGACCCATGGAATAGGACCGAACGGATCCTCACCTGATAGATCTGGATTTTGGTGCCAGCGTGACATTTCGACGGTTCCATGCGCTCTGTCTCATCTTGTCGAAGATACAGTTTGCTGAGGAGATCCGTGTTGATCTCTTCGTTGCAGCCACGATCTGCGTTCGATGAGGGAGCCAAGGTATATAAAAGAGGCTTCCAGCTCGGTGAGAGTGTACTGATTGAAAGAGATGTTGAAACCAACCTCTGCAGCTGTTAGGGGCTCGTTGGTAATTACGGCCGTCGCATTTGACCAAGTCACAACCTACTTGCAGGGGTTGACGTAGAGAAGACTTTTGGGCGCTGGTTTCTTCTTCATCATTGCCGGGATGTAACTTCCAGCAGAAAGCTGCCATACCCAGTTCTCTTAGTCCACTGCAGAAGAGTTGCTTTCTCATTCTATTAATAATAATAATAATTTATTGAGGCCCGCTATACAACAAATGAAAGAGCTGAGTAATAGAAAGAAAGAAAAATGAATTACACACAAAGAAAAAGAAACACTACATAGACTTTATAAAACTTATAGATACGTTAGGCGAGTCAACGGCGATTCGTATATGTTTTTGTGAGCCCGGGATCTAGCACGACACCCTGTGATTTTGCACTTCGCGGAAGCATCGATAATATGGTACTTCTTCGACAGGGCTCAATTAGACTCCCACGGGGGGAGTCCGAGAAGGTATTTTGCCAGTTTGTAATATTTTGTCCGAATTTTCCTTTTCTCGGGAGTGTTTAGCAAATCCCAAAATGGAGAAACGTACAGAAAGTGCGGTGTGTCCAAAGCACTAGCACCTAGGATATAGCCTATAACACTTTCAAGAATAACACCTTTCCACTTAGAAATAAAGTGTTATGACCAATTAGGTTTACACTATTTCGTGCCTAGATCTCCAACAACACCTTCAATTGGTAAAAATACTAACGGGAACGAAAGAAACATAACAGATATCATCCCAAAGTGTTATCTGTTGAAACTGCGCATCCTTCTGTTGTCGTTATGTAACTTCTGACAGTGTAGTATTTTTACCTATTGAAGGTGTTGTTGGAGATCTAAGCACGAAATATTATGAACTTAATTGGTCATAACACTTTATTTCTAAGTGAAAAGGTGTTATTCTTAAAAGTGTTATGCGCAATCTGTTATAATAATAATAATAATAATAATAACACTTTTTATTTCAGCGTAAGCCATATAAACAACACAAAAAAAATAAAATATAACAAGCGAGTACAAACTATCTACATCATGGTGGCTCAGGGTCGAGCAAATGACTCCATATCGGAAGATTGAAGAATAGTGGGTTTGCAGCGAACTCCACTAAATCATTCCGCGACTCCATTAGACGACAAAAAAACGATGTTTTCAACTTCCTCTCAATTTCAATAAATGTGCAACAATGGTTCGACACAAACGCTTGGCTGATGCTAGCTCGGAATTGTAGCTTTGCTAACCGACGGAAAACACGCTTATAACAAGCTTCTAGGTTCAAACGTGATCTTTTCGTATGGTTATACACCAGGGGTAACGCGAAAAATGAGTATCAGCACGTCATTAAATTTCCAAATTAGGACGTTAGTAGTATATAATCGCCGATCCTAGACCACCCTCCCCCCAATTTCAAAACCCCATTTTAACATCAATTTCTTAAATTTTAACATCCTTTTTACCAAATTATCCCCCTTTTTAAGAACATTTTTATTTTCTTACTTCCAAAATAAAGGATACAAGAAATGAGAAATATTACCCTTTACTACATATAAAATACTACAATATACTACTACTTCTTTTTTTTTACATTTTTCATTTTTTATTCAAATATTACTGAGTAAACAGCTCTAAATCCACATATGTTTCTTTGTTCTTGTTTTCGCGTACAATAGGCTGCAAAACCAGATTTTTCTTTAAAAGTAATTCGTTAGCAATGGCATTATATTTCTGTGTTATAAACAAATCACATGGTTTATCATTATGATTAATGACTACAACCAACTTATCACCATATTTCGTCTTAGCAATTCTCATTTTATCTATATTATATTTCAGTCCTAATACCAAAGCTTCTTTCCTGATTGTCTCATTGTATTTATTCATTCTGATTGTATTCAAGACTTCCTTTGTGGACTCCATTTATTAGGGGATGATTTTATTAAATAAAAATCCAGGCTCACAAACTCACATACATATTTTTGTTAATAATACCTAATGTAGCTTTTCTTTCATAATATATAACACAGTAAACATTATATGGTACGGGTTGATTATCTTTCAACGTTAAACTTATTTCAATATCAGCAGTTGTTCCATTATAAATATTTGACTCGTGTTTGGAAACATCGAAACAGAATAGTGGATATACTTCTTTAAATTCTTCTATACTAACAACACTACCAGTATCAAATGCTAATTGTTTATAACCCAAATGTATGAACCTATTGTAAAGATTTGAGTATTTACATTTGTCATCGCTAAAATCACATTTAAGTGGTTCTTCGGGATATTTATCCCCATTAATTCTAAGTTCTATGTCTGTTAAATTCATATGATCAAACACCATATTATTCATTAATTGATTGTTATGCTTTTCATTTTTCTGTAGCATCACAACTACTTTTGTTGGATTGTTTCTCTCAGATATAACTTTCCAAGTGTGTTCCTTATTTTGACTAACATCGCTTTTATAAGTATTACATGCTTCCCACATCAGATTATGCTTTTTATCCTTAGCAAGACCCTTTTCTAATTCACTCATCATTTCGATACTAGGAGCTACAATAGGGATCTTCCAGGATAAATATTCGATTACTACTTTGAAATTAGTATTTCCATTTCTTATAATCATGTTGTTATCATCATTTCTTCTTAGAAATAATTTATGCGATGCACCTCTGAAGAATCGTTTGTTTCCTTTCAGAAATCCAAACAATTCTGATAATGGTAAATACATATTTACTAATTTACTGCTCTTTGTTCTGTTATATCTTTTTTCAAATCCTTTATTATAATTATCATTATTGGTCAACCTGACTGTTCCACCCCCTGCTGCAGCCCCTGCAGCCCCTGCAGTAAACGAAGCAATAACAGGATTAATTTCTTTTCCTTGATTATAATCCTTATACCAGAAATGATTTCTTGCTGCACTTCTAGAATAATCATCAGAGTATTCAATCAACTTTGTAACGGTAGTTGTAATACCAACATGATTAATTTTTTCAACCGATTCATCGTTTATTACATACTCAGCGGTACTGAATAAATTAAATCCATTATTCGTCAAAGTAGCAATATCGGTTGCAGCTATATTATCTCCATTTTCTTTCACTATTCTTACACTAACATCAAGATAACTTTCACTTGGATAAAACCAGGAATCTAATTTCTTTGTTACGAATTCAAACTCTGATTTATTAGATACATTCACATCTGTTTCTCGAATTTCTTTAAATTCATATTTAACCACTGTATCATCCACAAGCGGTTCATCAAAAATGTTCCATTGCGGACTGATAACTTTATTTACTGCCATTTATATAAGAAAAAAATTATTAAATAAAACTTATTTCAGAATCTTTAATCCATTTCCAGTCATTAACGTTTTGATCAAGTCCTGACTTCTTTGATTTAAAATCCTTTTATTTGTACCGATAAGATCCTTCATCGATTTTTTGTTTCCAATTACATCAATGAGTTCCTTCTTGTTTACATTGATCAGATCTTTCCCATATTCTATTGCTCTGTTTTTCAACAACTCAAATCTCGGTTTAATAATATTATTATACATTGACATAGCCCCATCTTTTATTTGTTTTGCTGACGTTTGAAATAACTGGGAATTAACAATGTTTTTGAATACACTACCGATTCCACTTCCATACTGCTTTTTATAAAGTAATCGCTTATTATTAATCAACATTTATAGGTAAATAATTTTATTTCACTAATCCTTTAAGCTTTTCTTAAATGCAGCACGTATCCAACGTTATCACCATTCAAATCGATAGGTCTTCCCAACTGATCAGTAATTGTCATTCTCAAGGAGTAAATAAAGTCTTTTGTATTAATAGGAAGGTAGATTAATTGTCTAGGATTCTCAACAATTTGACAACCCGGTTCTGTATTAGGAACAAATGTCCAAATGACATCTGATTTACTTTTGTTTACGATAGAACTGTTTACAAGAGAGCAGTGAATTTGTATTTTATCAACGCTTCTTGTTATATTCGGAAGCTTTGTACCTTCATTGATTTTCTTAGATATCTCACTATCCTTCTCAAATCCTAAAATCTGACACAAGTCACTATTAAATCTAAACACATATTTTTCTTGTAATAGTATGACAAATCTCATAGATGCTGGATTGGATGAAATTATAATAGGACATTTGTCTTTTGGGGTATCAAAATACTGACACAAAAAATAATTCAAACAATCATCGTTATACATCCCATTAGGAATAGTAACATTCATCCATTCTGTTGCATTATTATCTTCATCTTTCCTGTATTGAAATGTATTATTTCCAAATTTATCACTTATATTATGCCATGAATACCAGAAAGTACACTGATTCAAACCTATTTCATAATCCCAATTACGATTCAATTCGATTGGTTGACTAAATGTTATATCAATGATACTTTCATTACCTTCAATGTTTAACAACACCATTTATTAGAAATAATTTTTATATATTGAATTGTAATCTCTCTTCGTAAGAAATTTATTTCGCATTAACGAATCCAAAATATCAATAGCTTCATTTCTCACCTCGTCAGATGTATTTCCGTTTACTCTGCTACCTATCAAAGTGTATAATTTTGAAATCATTTCATCACAGTTCATAAATATTCCAGTTCCTTTTTGTTGAACTAAAAATGGGGAATTAGTTCGAATGCTGATTAACCTCTCCTTGTATTCTCTTATAAATTCAAGGATTTCATCATAGCTAGAGTAACCCTTACCTTTTTTCCCGCCATAACTTTGACTTAGAGATGTCAAACGTTCTAGAGCCTCATCTATATCCGTATGATGCTTAATGTAATACGTAGGCATTTTAAAATAAGTATCAGTGCCACCCCGCGATTCTACATGTTTTAAATTAATCTGATTTAACAACTCTTGGGTAATATCTTTATTCATATCAACGGATAGTGGTCCTAAATCGGGAGAAGGTTCTAAAGCGGGTGCTCGACTCACTTCCTCTGAAGTAGTGGTCTGTAAAGCTGTTTTAAATGTATCACCTAATCTGAGAAACCGTCTTCTTGAATTATTATCACCTTCCTTTAGTTTATTAATTATCGTTTCAGCGTTCTCTTGTAATTTTTTGATGGTATCTTTAGTGTTTTCTTTTTGTGCTATAATAACTGGAGCGTTTAATTCTGAAGCATATTCCCGAAATCCTGCTTTCTCCATCTCATTTTGTTGAACCTTTCTTCTCTGAATTTCTCTGTTCTTCACTATATCTGATAACATATCACTCAAGCGTCTTGAATCCATTTATATACAAGTAATTTTATTTCATAATAAATTTTGAAAGTTCTTTTTCATAAAACCCTCCTTGAATTAACTCCCCACTTTTGTCAGATATTTCATAAGTAATGGGAATGGTAGGTCTGATGGTTGCTATCTGAAATACCTCATCCGTATAATTAGGTAAATATCCTTTATCGAAAATACTTTTTTCTTTTTTAATTCTGACTAAATCCCCTACTTTGACGTTTCCTGTGATTTTGTAGTCATCTACTGGAGGAAACAGAGCACTAAAAACCTTTTTCTGATTAACCTTTTTACTAGCATCAACTGGTTTCATTTGTATTGAACGGTGGTACGAGTTATTATAATTACTCACAAATAAAGGTAAAATATCAATCCAATTAGTAGTGTTATTGTGAGTGAAATATTTCCATAACTTTTCTTTTAGCGTTCTGTTGAATCGTTCTACAATTTGCGCTTTCAATTCGCTTTCAGATGCAAACCAGTGTATGCCGTTATTTTTCAAAAAAGTTTGAACATTTCTCATCACAAATTCTTTACCTTTATCAGTTTGTAGTTTCTTAGGAATTCTTTTTTTAAATATAACACTGAATGCTTTTATTATTTCAGCACCCGTTTTGTCTTTCAGAGGGATACACCAAGCATATTTACTAAAGCAATCAATAACAGTTAAAATGTAATTTGTTTTATTATTTTCTTTTTTATATTTCTGCATGTCAACTAAATCAGCTTGCCATTGCTCATCAACATAGTGAACATACACTCGCCTCCTTTCAAAGTTATGATAGGAAGGTTTGTGTAACGTATACACATTCTCATTTTGCAACACATTTTTTATTTTATCCTTGGAAACCTTAACACCATTTTCTTTTAATTTTCTGTAAATATCATCCACACCTGAATAATTAGAATAATACGTCTTTAAAATATCTGTTTCTGCGTTGAGGTTTTTTTTAAAAAGCGATTTTTCCTCGATCCGCAAATAACACAATTCCCTTTCAGCATTGGAACATTATTTTTTTGTGACACTGCCTTAAACATTGATTCAGTGTCAGTGCTCTTTTTACATTTCATACAATAAATCTCCATTTATTAGAAAACAATTTTCTTAAACGAAAAGCTACCAACTCTTCATTTTCCGCTGGATGTAGGAAATGCAGTGAAAACCACAGTTTAATTCATCTATATTTTGAACAGCAAGATTTTCATAAGCTATTTTTTTCTTTGAAGTTCTTAGATATTTAATTATTTCTTTTCCCGGGGGAATACCGAAAGAATCAAAAAATTCTACATAGGGGGATTCAGATAGATTACAATAGGCAACCCAGTGAGTTCCAGGCATTCCGAGTTTATCATAATTAATGACACCGCATTCCGAATCGTTTATATGTTTGGGTAGCGTATCTAAAGAGAAAACACCTCGAAACTGTGGTATACTCCCTAATGCATCCATAATATCAAAATTGGTTAGAGGTCCTACTTTACTTTTGCTTCTTTTTTGATGTCCCCGTTTTTTGACTTCCTAGGCCTTCCACGTACCCCATTACCCACAACTTTTTGCGTTCCAGGAAGTGTAAGCGCGCCACCTGTGGTATCCTCCTTCCTAGGTCTTCCACGTCCCACAACTTTTTGTGTTCCAGGAAGTGTAAGCGCTCAACCTGTGTTGGTTATGTTATCCACCAATTTCTTACCAGCGAATGTACCCAAAGCAGCAGCTCCGCTTGTTAAAGCTGCCTTACCAAGGGCTACAGCTAACGGTATTAAGAATGGAAGTAATCCACCTTTTTGAATCGCTTCTCTCATCTGCTTGTATGATACATCTATGTCACAACCCTTATTATTCATTTTACATGTTTCAATTTTATCAATTTGTCGTTTACTTAAAAGTAACTTAACTGGTTCTCGTTCATTTTGTCTACTATGACTAACACGTATCTGACATTTTTGTTTAGCATCAAAGCATTTCT
Source organism: Branchinecta lynchi (assembly GCA_023053575.1). NCBI lineage: Eukaryota > Metazoa > Arthropoda > Branchiopoda > Anostraca > Branchinectidae > Branchinecta > Branchinecta lynchi. The sequence continues at coordinate 27,102,135 of JAKZAP010000006.1, read as the reverse complement.
TCAGCTTTCCTTTCTGAAGCTTTGACAAATAAACTGTATACTCCATTGTTTCAACCATTTATTAGGGAATTAATTTATCTTATAAAATTTATTTACCAGCCATCATTTTTTCTATTCTGGTAACGAATGGTTTGTCAACAGGTTTTAGCTCTAGCTCTAGAAGCCTTTTTAAAATATTTACTACTGCTCTTTCAATATTATCGATACGAGTTTTTTGACCAGCAATCTTTCCTTCAATTATACCGTTATGGGTGTGTTGCCCAAGAAGCTTTTTGTCATAATCTAAAAGATTCATAGTTAACGTTGCTAAATTAACAGCATCATTTTTGTTTCTAGGGTTTTGAACATTTGTTATGAACTTGTTTTCAGCGTTAATCTCTTTATCATTAACTCGAACTAATTCTTTTACAAATAACCCTTTATCTTTAATCCTTACCAATAAATTATCAGGAGAATCATGTACCGCAGTTAATCTGTTGATATCTTCGCTAAAGTATTGGTTGGCTTGCACTTGTCCTGCAGTCATTTGTTCTTTAAATTGATTCATAATCACAGTCATAGATCTTAAGCTAATAGCATCCTTGTCTGCCTTGGCATCACCTAAATTTATAATTCGTCTATCATGTAGGTTAATGTTACCATTTTCGTCAGTAACTTTCGATTCGTTACTAACCTTTTTTCCAACACTACCAAATTTATTCATTTATTATAGAAATAAATTATCCGGTAAATTTTTCAAAGTTTTTCCTGTACTTAAGGGTTTTATCTTTTATTTTTAAATCTATGAAGAAAAAACCGTAGCCCTTGGTTGCAGTCTCGAATTGTTTGAGAAATTTTTCATCGTCTATACTGGATACATGGCTTTGTCTTATTAATTTTACTTCTTTTGGATTAGAACACTGAAAGAATGCAAAATAATTGCACTGGAGCCTTACCACCTTTGGCGTTTTATGATAGCTTTGAGACAAGTAAATAATTGAGGCATTTTTCTTTCTTCCTCTTATGAATAAATCTTCTATTTTCTTCTGGTCTTTTTCAGTGACAAAATCGTCAAAGATAATCAAGTTTTGGTATTCAGGGTCTAAGTCGTCAACATCGACAATATCATCAAGATTGTTACTTACTGTTAAGACTTTCGATTTGCATTGTGACTCCAAAGTGGTTAAATTGGTTATAAGGTCTTGATATTTATCTTCTTCAAGATCTTTAGCATACAAGTATATTCGGTTGAAACAAAGATATTCATAAATTAAATTCAAAAGAAGGTTAGTTTTCCCTGTTCCAGAACTACCACAAATTAAGAGTCTGAATGGCCACTGAGGTGCAAGGTCGTGCTTATTCTGATAAGTGTTCTTTTCACTAAAATCATAGACTTTGATTGGAGCCTTTTCATTCATTTATTTAGGAAGAATTTTTCATTATAAGATTTACTTGAGTATTTTAAGTATATACTTGAAGTTTTGAAGTAGGTACTTGATTTTTTTAAGTAGGTTCTTGAATTTTTGAAGTAGGTACTTGATTTTTTTTAAGTAGGTACTTGAATTTTTTAAGTAGGTACTTGAATTTTTTAAGTAGGTACTTGAAGTTTTGAAGTAGGTACTTGAAGTTTTTAAGTAGGTACTTGAATTTAATGTTTATAACCTAAAGGTAAAGTGTGTATTTTATCGCTTGTTACTATCCTTTTATCATCCTTAGGATCTAACGCTTTTTTATTCTGTTCTTCTAGAAACATATTGTGCTTGTATGATCTTAAGTTATACTGGGTTATAGAAAGGTTTTCCGTTTTACCAAACAGTACATCCTTATAGCTTTGAATGGTAATTTTATCTTTAACGATATTTGTTTTTATTCCTTTCAGTTTTTTGCTAGCTTTTGAAGGGTCTTGGTTGTCCTTTAAATAAGCATATACTTTTGATCGTAATCCAACAAATTCTGTCATAACCTGCCCACCTAATTCATCTTTCATCATTCCTATCACTTTCTTATTTACACTAGGAAACCCATATGGATTATCTTTCGCATAATCAGATGTATCGAACCTCTCATTCAAATCCTGTTTGATATCTTGATAAAAATCTTCAGTTCTAATATCATATATGAAAGAATCAGTGTCCATATAACACAAATCAATTTTATCTCCATATTTAGGCTTCATATAATCATAATGGAATTCATACATCAATAACTTGGATAGTTCCAATACAGCAAAGCCGATATACATTGGTTTGTCTAATTTTATCTTTTCCTTCGACATTCTTGCTACTGAAAAGTTTTCACTGAATATTATTTCAGATTTAAAGTTGGGTTTCTTTATTATTTTTTCTCTTGTTGCATCATCCGTTATTATTTCCATATCCGCTCGCTTCCTTACGTTTTCCATAGTTTTTCCAAAGCAAGCATTATTCATAAGCTTAAAGAAATCCTTTTCAAAGTCATTTGTACCTTTAGTTCTAAGTGCTGTGTTGTGGTCTATGTATCCTTTTAAGTAAGCACTTTCAGTGAATCCTAGTATTCTGTGTACTCTTTTCAGTATCAAACCTTTTTGTAAATAGAATTCTAGATTCCTGTGGTGAACTACATAGTTGGTTTTATCTAATACTGTGGTACATAGCTTACCGTTAAAGTGTTCCGGTGCTAATGGTAAATCCTTGTGTAATTCGTGTAGTTCTTTTGGATATTCTAAATCTACCTCATATATAGCACCTACATTCTGTAATTTCATTATCGAATTGATATGAGTTTTTAGATGATTGTAATACTCGATTGATTCGTATTCATTCCTTTCTTTCAAATCATCCGGTATGGAAATGAATTGGAAATCATTCGCTGGTAAATTCTGCGACATCGCCCACCCATATAAATTATTAGCGTCTAAATACATTAAATAATTAGGTGGTTTATGCTTATTAGAATCACTTGTATATTTATTATTTGCTTTTGCGTATCTTTTTATACATTGGGATACACCACCTCTTATTCCCTTTTCAATGAATGTATACATGTCTTCCTTCGAGAATAGCGGTAGTTCTACTTTTGAATGCTTTAAGAAAGAATCCCATATCAACCCAGGAGCTGAGAAGTAATGAAGTGGATCCAGATCATAATTATGTATACACACATTTCTGAAATTCTCTACAACATCCGACAATATTAACACATCACTTTTTAGGTATAATTTAGTATAATCAAGTAATGTTTCACAGTTAAATTGCTTCCACATAGATACCGCTCTTTTATAATCACTTTTGTCAATACCTTTCCCCGTCAACCTAGAATAAAAGCTTTCTATTGGTGGTAACTTTGTACATTTCATTTTATCGAAACTGTCTACGAATTCATAGGGATATACCCCTTTTTTAATTATTTCTTTGAATTCATCGTCATTTTTGAAGCTGTTAGATGTGAATTTGAAATTCTGTCTTAGATGATTACAAGGTACTTTGCAATCACATTTTGCTAAATTTGCTGATAGTTTGTCTAAAGATGAAGCCATAAATCTAATTGAATCTATAAACCGCATCTCATATTTTATTTTCGTATCCGCTTTTGTAATACTTATTGATTTCGAGAATGAGATGAAACTTTCTGCACTTTCAAAAATTCCGTTATCAGGTATCAATTCTCTAACAAATAAATGAGAGTCATATTTTGATAAATTATGCATTACTACCGGGATATGCCTAGGAATCCTGTATTTCATATTACATTCAGCATGAGCAAATCCCCTATCTTCTCCTGTCATGTGGTCGTGATCAAAGTGAGGATTTTCAGTAATTTCAGTTGTACAGATGTGACAAGTCTTATTCATTAGATTTTTCCATTTTTCGGTAATTTCTGCATTGGTATAAGTATGGTTTCTTTGTCTGCTTTCATATTTGTTTGCAATTTCTGTGGATACTTTTGTAACGGTTTTAACAAAATGTTTTGCAGCGTCTTCACCGAAATAGTCATAGTATTTGTTCTGGTTTGTATCAAAGGAACAGCATACCTGAAATGCGTAAGCAAATGGTTTCTGTTTGGCCACTTTTATTGTTTTCTTCCCGTTTACTTGATTGTACTCTTCGTTATAAGACTCAAAGTCGGCTATTATGCAATAAGGTACTTTCATTTGTTTTGCAATATTTTTATATTGTATACTTGAACCTTCAGGAGGCATTATAATATCAGGATCTTCGCAATTATTTTTACTCTCATGTTTTTCATATTGTTCTTCTTTTGTAAAATGCCTTCCGCAAAAAGTGCAGAGGTATGTCTTTTTTTGTCTTGTAGATATTTGAGTGCCGACTAGTTTGCTCAGATCCTTTACCAGTACGTAATGATTATCGAAATACAATAAATTAATAACATGTTTAGCTGTTTTGCCATTGATTGTACTTTTTAGTATATGACTTCTGATTATTTTCTCTTTATCAATTTGAAATAAGCAAATCTTAATGTTATATTTATTTTCAAATGTGTGTATATCTTGTGTATCCATCGGGAAGTTAGTAATCCCTTTGAAATCAAATTCGTTTTCATATTGTTTATAATTTGATAGTCTATCAACATGATCCTTAGCTGGATGTAGATTTGCTAAGATAGACCAAAGGAAACATTTCTGGTCGTTATTTTTTATATTTATACACGCTTTTTTATTTTTTACGAAATCTGGCAGTATTTTAAACGTTCCTCCCATGTAAGATTCTATTCGTGTCATCCTATAATCAATTCCTTCATACCGACTAAATTGTAGCCCAGATCGAGGGGTATTACTTAAAGAACTAAGTCTCTTGTTATTATCATCCAAATGATTATGAGTAAGAATGCTATTTTTATTTAAAATCCAAGAAGTACTGTTGTAAAATACTACTACTTCTTCATCATTTTCCTGTCTATAGAATGTAACACGAGTTACAAACTGAACTCTATATTGATAAAGTTCATTCATTCGCCGCTGTAAATCTGCGAAAGTAAAAGCAATAAGAGAATCTTTTTCTCTTCCATTGCTTTCAATAGAAACGTTGATGGTATAAAGGTTTTCCGTTTCCCTAGAAATAGTAGGCTGCTGTTCTTCTTCCGTTATAAATAAATGATCAGGAATTAATTTTTCTTCTTTGATTTTTTTCTTATTTATAAAGAGAGTGGATAAACCAATTGGTTTCTGTCTACTGTTATCACGTCTTTCTGTTTGATCTCTTATGATATCTCTATTTTTCTGTACGGAATCTTTATGTTTGGTAATAATATTATTATAGTATTCTCCAACTCTTTTTAGTACTTCTTCTCGGTTTCCGCGAGTTGATAGGTTCTTGTTTTTCAGAAATTTCTTTAATTCACTTGTCTCTTTTTCTTTGTTATCATTGTATTCTTGTTTTAGTTTTGTAATGGTGATATTATTTTCTTTTATCTCATCTTCCAGAATGGTTCGTAATCTCGGTTCTGGTTTGTAGTCGGATGGTCTGTTCTTATTATGAGTTCTTTCGTTTCTGCGTTCAATTTTAATTTTATCTTCAGCTATCAAAATATACTTGTTAAGATGGTTTATTATATTATTTGTTATTTCATGTTTCTTAGCTCCATTTGTTTTGATTTTATTAATTTTCGCATAAGTCCGCAGTTCATTATATGTGTATAGCGATAATCTTTGTATAACCGCTTTGTTGTTTGATATAACCTTTTTACAAAGCTGAATAACCTCTGCAGTATTCATCATTTAATAGGGGAACATTTTTATTAATAAATTTCTCCCGTCAGCCGGTTTTGTCAGCCGTAAAGAAAATCATTGAATTTCTATTACCTTACTACTCTGTGAGAAAAATGTGTACACGGGTTTCGCACATTCTTCACTACTCTTCATGTGACAAATGTGTGTGTACTGGAATCCCACTTTCTGTACTACTCTTCATGTGACAAATGTGTGTGTACTGGAATCCCACTTTCTGTACTACTCTTCATTTGACAAATGTGTGTGTGTACTGGAATCCCACTTTCTGTACTACTCTTCATGTGACAAAAATCATATATTTTTTTTAACTTTGACTCACAAGCTCGAAAAAAAGAGAATCATACTGTAAAAGTAGCCTAGATGGTGGGTGTGTGGAAATTCGAAAAAATCAAATAATTTTTCGAAACAATTTTATTATATAATAAATGGAAGAATTAGAAAAGAAAATGTATGTTTACCGTCGCAGTTACAAGTACTACAATCGTATAAGTAATAGCTTACTTGTATCCAAATTCCTCTTTTCGGCAGCAGGAATGTCTGCGTTTCTAGTGCTACCTTTAGCTTCTTTAAGTTTGGGTGCTGTTATCATCGAAATAATTGAAAAGCAGTTAAGCATTGCTGATAGAAAAGCAGAATTTAGGACAAATTACAATTTTTATACTGAGTTGTTCTCAATGCTAAAATGCGGACAATTAACAATTGAGGAGGTAATTCAGAGAGAAACAGAGATGCGTAAAACCTTTCGATTTTTTCCTCGCGAAAAATACATGAAACAGGTTCGCTTGAACGGTTATAAATATTGTAAGAACGAAACTATCAAAATACAAGAAAATTTACCAAAAATATAAAATTTTTGCAAAACCTCCCACCCCAGACTTTGAAGATTGAAGATGTTTATTTGTCGTCTTATTATTTTTTATGGTGTGTCTGGGGTGCCCCGTGAGGGGAGGAAACCCTCTGAGTTTTTTGTTCGCCATCCTCACCATTAACCTCAAGTTGATGGCGGGATTCGATCTCACGACATCATTGATGAAGTGGTTGATCTAAGACGTTGCAACATCTTAGACCACTACACCAACGGGGCCTGCAGAATCTCCGCAACGAAATGTTTTGTGATGTGAATACTAATGCGCAATGAGATTTTCTGTTTTTTGTTGCCCTAAGAGCTTTATCAGTACTAGAGGCAGAATTGTGGGTACGTCGAGGAGATTTTAATTTGATGATGTGATGAATATCGATTTGGATGTTTTTTTTTTACATTAGGTATTATTAACAAAAATATGTATGTGAGTTTGTGAGTCTGGATTTTTATTTAATAAAATCATCCCCTAATAAATGGAGTCCACAAAGGAAGTCTTGAATACAATCAGAATGAATAAATACAATGAGACAATCAGGAAAGAAGCATTGGTATTAGGATTGAAATATAATATAGATAAAATGAGAATTGCTAAGACGAAATATGGTGATAAGTTGGTTGTCGTTATTAATCATAATAACAAACCCTGTGATTTGTTTATAACACAGAAATATAATGCCATTGCTAACGAATTACTTTTAAAGAAAAATCTGGTTTTGCAACCGATTGTACGCGAAAACAAGAACAAAGAAACATATGTGGATTTAGAACTGTTTACTCAGTAATATTTGAATAAAAAATGAAAAATGTAAAAAAAAAGAAGTAGTAGTATATTTTAGTATTTTATATGTAGTAAAGGGTAATATTCTCATTTCTTGTATCCTTTATTTTGGAAGTAAGAAAATAAAAATGTTCTTAAAAAGGGGGATAATTTGGTAAAAAGGATGTTAAAATTTAAGAAATTGATGTTAAAATGGGGTTTTGAAATTGGGGGGAGGGTGGTCTAGGATCGGCGATTATATACTACTGACGTTCCCCCGCTTACATAGGCTATGGGTAAGTTCTAAAATATGGCAATCATCCCGCATCTTATTACTAATCCAAAAACCTAAATACTTAAACTCTGAAACGTAATCCAATGTGTGTCGTTGGGGATTGGAATGCGGATATTCTGGATGGAAGGCGAACAGTTTTTTCGGATGAGTTGGACGTTTTTTGTGCGTCTTTCAATCTAACGATGGCGGATGCGTTCCTTCTCCCCAACTGCACTTTTACTTACATGGCAATTTACCGCGGTAACCCAGTTATGTCTTGGCTGAGTTGGACGTTTTTTGTGCGTCTTTCAATCTAACGATGGCGGATGCGTTCCTTCTCCCCAACTGCACTTTTACTTACATGGCAATTTACCGCGGTAACCCAGTTATGTCTTGGCTAGACCATGTGTTAGTGTCACAAGAAATTAATTCTAGTTTATCAGAGTTGCAAGTTCTGTATAATGTTGTTGGATCTGATCACCTTCCCTTGTCGTTTTTGATAAGAGACTTTTCTGTCTCGACTGCGGGTGTCATCTCACAGCCTGAGACTACTTCGCCAGTGCTTGATTGGTCCGCAGCCTCTTTAAAAAACTTGGCGGATTATTCTGATGCCGTTGGGGTTAAACTGGGAGCTAGCACTGCTCGGCTAGGCACTCTATCTATGTGTAATAACCATCAGTGTACTGAACCGTCGCACATTTCTGAAATTAATAGTTTGTATTTATTGGTATGCTATGCTCTTTCGGTGTGTGCCATAAAGTGTGTCCCGGGAATACCGAAGCGTAAAAAGGGCCGTAATATTCCGGGTTGGAACTCGTTTGTTAAGCCTGTATATGACGCATCCCGTGCTTATTTTCTTCGTTGGGTTCAGCTAGGTAGACCCCTGATTGGACAAGCAGTTGAGCTAATGAAAGCATCGCGAGCGCAATTTAAAGAAACTTTGAAGTGGTGCAGAATTAATGAATGTGTTATCCGGGCTGAATGCCTAGCGTCTTATTTTTCGGTTGGGAAACATCAATTTTGGTCGCTTGTAAAACGAATGCGTGGCTCACAGTCTGCTTCATTGCCGCTTTCTTTGGACGGTGTGACTGGTGGTGATAACATTGCGAACCTTTGGAGTACTTCGTTTAAAACTCTGTTTAATTCGGTGCCGTCCTCGTTGAGCGGTGTCCATGATCTTTGCCTCGGTTTGCCGTTTGAATTTGAACCTATTAATGTCGAGGATGTTCTGAAAGCAATTTCGCGAATGAATAATTGTGGCCCTGGACCGGACGGTTTGTCTGCTTCTCATTTAAAACATGCGATGAGACCTCTAAGTAGTTTTTTGCCTGCTTTGTTTAATTCAATGATATCCCACAGTATGTTGCCGGATTCGTTGACAAGAGTAGTTCTTGTCCCCGTTCCTAAAGTAAAAAATGGTAATATGTCGTCTTCTTCAAATTATCGGCCCATAGCGTTAGCCAGCGCTTTCTCTAAAATTTTTGAACGATGTATTCTGTCAAAAATTGAACCGTATTTGGCGACGTCAGAATATCAGTTTGGGTTCAAGCCCAATTCATCGACAGAATTCTGTGTTTTTATCCTGAAAAGTGTTATTATGTACTTCTGGTTGTTTGGCTCGGCGGTTTTTGTATGCTTTATTGATGCGCGTAAAGCATTTGATCGGGTTAATCACAAAAAACTGTTGCTGGAGTTGCTTAAAAGAGGTGTTCCCGCTCCGTATGTTTTGTTACTTGAAGTGTGGTTTCGACGACAAACGTTTGAAGTTAAGTGGGGTATTTATCGTAGTAGCCCGTTTCGTGTACAGAATGGTGTCAGGCAGGGAGGTATTTTATCCCCTTTTCTGTATAATATTTATGTTGATGATTTAAATAGTCGGCTTTGCGCCATGTCAGTTGGTTGTTTCATTAGTAATAAGTGCTTTAATAATTTGAGTTATGCGGATGATCTTGTCCTCATGGCTCCGAGTATTAATGCTTTGAACCTCCTACTTCGAGTATGTGAGAAATTTGCACTGGAGAGAGATATTGTTTTTAACACAGAAAAAACGGAATGCATGGCATTTATACCACCAGAGTTGAAAATCAAAATAGTCCCTCCTGTGTTGCTGTGTTCGTCACGGCTGAAATTTGTTGCAGAGTTTAAATACCTTGGATTCTGGTTTACGCCTGATCTGCGGGATCTTGCTCATTTGCGTCATTTAACTAGAAGTCTGTGTGTGCGAGGAAATGTAGTTGCTAGAAAATTTCAGTTTTGTTCTGCGATTATCCGTGATAGGCTGTTCGGTACTTTTTGTTTTCAGTTTTACTGTCTTGCTCTGTGTACTAACTTCACTGCTGGTGCGATAAATGTGACCCGCGTCACTTACAATAACTGCTACAGAAAACTTCACCGACTCCCACACCGGTGTAGCGCTTCGGGGATGTTCGCCAATAATCGTATGCCTTCGTTTTACGAACTAAAACGTAAAGCAGTTTCATCGCTAAAAATCCGCCTTTTGAGATCAGATAACAACCTGATCCAAATTCTTACCGCTCCAATTTTTCAACTTTCACTGCCTTTGTGGAAAAAATGGAGCGATGAACTTGTGGTTCGTTGATTCTTTTGATACATATGTGGTTATGTGTGATATTTAGGCTAGAATGTGTGCTTTTTTCCTCTGTGTATATGGCTACGGCTGAATTAAATAAATAAAAAAAAAAAAAAAAAAAAAAAAAAATGTACGCATAGAAAGCACCACCGGAAGACGGGGAAGATCACATCCGCTAGGAAGCAGAGCCATTGCTACGGTCTTTTTAACATTGAAAATGATATCAAAACTAGTTGCATAATGATCACAAACAGCAAGAAGACGGTTCAGTCCATGTACCGAAGGCGAGAGAATTACCAGGTCGTCAGCAAAGAAAATATGGTTAAAGCACTTGCCACCGATGAAACACCCAATATCAGCAATTTTCAGCTGTTCGGACAGACGGTCAACATAAACGGCATACAACAAAGGAGATAAAACCCCACCCTGGCGTAAACCATTCACCAGTGAAAATGAAGAACTAGAAGCGTCCCCCCACTTCACAAAAAACTTCTGATTCCTAAACCAAAAAGCTAGTAAACGAATATACTGTGCAGGAATACCTCTTCTAGCTAAAATTTCAAGAATTTTACTATGATTCACACGGTCTAATGCCTTCGTTGAATCTACAAAGCAAACAAACACTGGCGTAGAATAAAACCAAAAATATTCCACAACGAATTTAAATACAAAAATCGCAAAATCTACACCATGAGAAGCTTTAAAACCAAACTGGTAATCACTTGTTCTAAGGCTATCCTTCAGTTTAGAAAGGATACACTTTTCCAACACCTTAGACAGAATAGTGGCAAGAGCAATTGGTCTGTAACTATCCGACAAAGCAACATCACACCCTCGACCCTTAGGTATAGGTACAATAGACACAGCCATCAGTGAATCCGGTACACAGCCATGCCGAATAAACGCGTTAAATAACAGAGCCAAGATTCCAAACTGCTCTGTCGATGCATACTTAAGATGTCTAGCAGATATACCATCTACTCCTCCGGCTTTCCCAACATCCAGCTCCCTTACCAATTTCTCTATGAAACTTCTGACAGTGTAGGTACCGAATTCCGGTTTTCGCAGGGATTCCAGGTGAGCTACTTGTCGGGCGACCAAAAAAGTTTGAATATGGCCTTTTTATTAGAATAGAGTTTTTTCTTGTACAGTACCCAACTCCGGTTTTCGCCGGATTCAGGGCGAGCTACTTGTCAGGTGGATAAAAAAGTTTAGATACGGACTCAAAAGGCCTCGTTACCCATAAACCGACTGTGCTATTGACTAAAAATAGATTTTTTGTTGAAAGTAAACCTTTTACTTCTACTGCAACGAATTTCCGGTTTTCGCCGGATTACGGGTGAATTACTTGTCGGGTTGAAAATCAAAGTCCAGATACGGTTAAAAAATTCTACGACTGAACCCTAACTGTTCTCACGTTAACAATGAGATTCCAATTCGGTTACTGATACAATGCGCATTTTTAATCTCTAGACCCATCACAGCTGTATTTAATCAATGTCTTCTTCAATGTATATTTCCCAAGTGTTTTAAAATTGCTGAGGTTACTCCAGTACCGAAAAAAACTAACCCCTCTAGCCTTGATGATATGCGACCTATATCGAAGACTTCTGCATTGGCCAAGCTACTAGAAAGTTTTATGTATGATTGGCTTCTTTCTGAAGTATGCGACAATTTTGACCCCAATCAGTTTGGTTTTAGGCAAGGTATTAGCACCTCACATTACTTGGTTAGCCTGATTCATGACATACTAACTGCTCTTGAGGAAGATGATTCGTTTATTGACCTAATCCTCGCTGACCAAAAAAAAGCTTTCGATCTCCTGGATCACGCGGTTGCTTGAAGCCATTTCTGAAATGGGTGCAAGTCAATTTTCTCAGTGTATGATTGCCAGTTTTCTCTCAGACCGGAGCCAAGTTGTTAAACTGAATGGTTCCGTCTCCGCAGTTGAAACAATAACTTGCGGTACCCCCCAAGGTACTAAGTTGGGTCCTCTGATTTTTCTTTGTTCTTTAAATAATGTTGCTAAAGATTTCTTCATAGGTACAAATTTGCAGATGATCTCTCCCTTCTCGTTATTTCTAAGCTTTCTTTCACACTGCCGAATAGTTCAAATCCGGTACAAGACTCCATCACTTCCCTTAAAACTCAACAGTCAAGCAAGAAAATGCAAATTAATGACAGGAAGTCTTCGGTTATGCGGTTTAGCAGACTGAGAAGAGAAACTGCTGAATATCCATCGTCATTCAGGCAGCGTGAATCCGTTACATTGCTTGGGATAACAAGAGCTACGAGCTCATATGGCACTTGTACGAGTAGGCTGTACAAGAAAGTAGATGAGAACGTCACAAAATATTACATGGTACAGAGTAAACGTGATCAGCATGTCTCATTACCCCTGAAAGGACTGTAATATCACTCTAAACGAAAATATTTTCTCCCCTTAATTTTTCAACCCCTCCACCCTTTCAAGCAGCCACAGAAAGTTTTCCCACCAGGCGATTTTGGTGCATTTTGGATATGTTGTTCAGCGATTTTGCTGAATATTTTAGTGTACAAAATTTGTATGTTGCTATTTTGTCCGGGTTGACCCACTTTTTATCGTACTTTCACTGGACTAATGGGATTATTGGCGACGGAATTTTGGTCGTTAGTGTTTGTTAATTTCCGACCCATTGTTGACGCTTGCAGCCCTCTCCTCTAATTTGTGTTCTCCGACTGGAAAATTACCTGTCCACGATCGCATCAACGTGATTCTAAATTAGTGAACCTTTATGGAAAATATTTGTTGAGTTTTCTGCGATTATTTTATATTTCTTTATCTTTTTTTACTGCACTTACGCCCTTGGGCAATGCTTCATAAATTCATTCATTCATTCATAACGATGGTTGACGTCGCTATACCAAGATATTTGTCATGTAGCATATTTTTTAGCCTTACAGAGCGGTGGAGGGTTCTATACTATCGGAACAATAAATTTTATACTGGTTATAGCTCGCTTTCTTATAGCTTCTTTTCTTCTAACAACATATCGTACAATATCCTATCGTGGTATATTTGCCCGAGATATTCGCTGCACTCCATGTCGTACTGGATCTTGGCTGCATACGAATGAGGGTTTTCAAATCTCTTCTTCTGCGGAATACTAAATATTTGCCTACTGCAAAAACAACCGGAATGGAAGGGGAATCTAATATTTTTCCGGAATCCAACTGCCTCTCAAACTTGTATCACGGAAATCCAATGGTTACGAGTTGTCTGAAATGAGCGGCTTTCAATGATCTAGGAAATGCCATTCCGGCCATTTTACGAGAGAGGAATGTTGACATTTCCTTCGGAAGAGAATCGGATCTGCGAAAGGAAGGCAAATAATGTAAATATCCCGCATTTGGAGCGACAATGGAAGAGAGAGAGCTGGAAAGAAGCAACTTTTCGGAAAGTCGGATGACACCGAAGTTGAGAATTCCTTTGAATTCACTCCTCCGTATCCACTCCCAGAGACAGTTTAGAAGTAACTGCATTTAGAAGAACTAGAATACCGTGCGTTCGATCCTGTGCCATACTGGAATATACACAAGCTAGGAGCCCATTTGGCACTTGCTGGACGTCGATTTATGCTCTAATTACTGTGTTGCTCGGAGCAAATTAAGATCTGAAGATCTGTCCACATTCATCTTTGTAGGTAGCAGGACGGGATGTTCCGCTCATAGTCACAGTCTTTAGTGTTCAGTGTTTAGTATTCTTCTTGAAGGCTTCGGGAGTGGGGGTTGGGGTTGTTTTTTGAGATAGTTTGTTCCAGGGCTTGCCCATTCCGTCAGTAAAGAAGCTTTTTCTTGTCCCGGTCTTAACATACCATTTGAATAGCTTTTCCGAGTCTATACAAATTGAAGAGATCTAAACCAAGTATTTTTTAGCCTGCTTAATGTTTCCATTTCCTTAATTCGGACATTTTGTGAAAATGTTGATACTTTGCAATTAACGGTAATTTAGATCTCTAAACTTTTGAGTTAGACGAAAACAGCGGATTTATTGCAGTAAATCCTGTGGCAGACATAGTGACAAACGAAGTTGTGTTCATCAAAGTGTTCTTCATGTTCCTATGTTACATTTTGTCATCCATGCAGAGTTTGTGTTTCTCTGTGAGTGTTCTTATAGTGCGAAGACAAGTATCTTATATCCGTTTAGCGCGTACCGAGCGGTTGTACCTTACCTTAGTTCTCCAGAGCCACCGGTGGCGCAGAGGGCGTCGACAAAGAGCGAGGCTTCACCTTCCAGATTTTTCTTCCGGATTCAAGACATCCCTTTTCGTCGAGACGGATCTGGAAGGTGAAGCCAGGCTAAAAACGTCTGGAAGTCCGGGGTGTTGGACACACCAGATTCCGGATGTCTGGAAGGTACCATAGAGGCAATCCATTCGAATGACAGAAAAAATATGCAAATGTAGGAAGGAAAAGGAAAGAGATTGACAGTTGCGACTGGGATGCAAGAGATATTTAAACGCGAAGGGGACATCTAGGAATTGTTGAAGAACAGCAAACTTGGATGTCATCATTATCATGAAAATTTGGAAGGGTTGGCTTGACTATGCGGAAGCCCCGGACGTCTGGTAATCTGGAAGGTGAAGCCTGGCTTAAAGCCTCTCCTTCGTCCCGCATTGACGCCGCAGCGGTGACGTCTTCCCATTCAGGTACTAGCGAGGTACTAGCCTTCCTCAGCTCTATATGTTCGCATCAGGCCCGTATACAGGAATTTATTTCGGGGGGGGGGGGTGCCTGCGGGTCGCACAAAAAAGTGTAAAAAAGACATAAATCAGAGGAAAAAGCCCATAAGAATTTGTGTATGTCTGGGGGGGGGGGGCTACCCCCCCCCCCCCTGGATACGGCCTTGGTTCGCATCAATGTGTTTTGGGGGTGACCTCGCTTTCTTCTCCTGTCTGGCTTTCCACTCGTAGGTTGTTCGAGGAAGGCGGCTCTCTTCCGAGCGGTTGTACGCAATAATGGTAATCCAAGCGATATCTTCGAAGAGTTGGCTCGTATTTGCAGAGGGGGAAATTCGGACGATTGCACTGTCAGAAGTTTCATAACAGATATAGCGTATAACCCTTTCAAGAATAACACCTTTTCACTTAGAAATAAAGTGTTATGACCAATTAAGTTGACACTATTTCGTGCCTAGATCTCCAACAACACCTTCAATTTGTAAAAATAGTAACAGGAAAGAAAGAAACATAACAGATAACATCCCAAAGTGTTATCTGTTGAAACCGTGCATCCGTCTGTTGTCGTTATGTAACTTCTGACAGTGTAGTATTTTTACCTATCGAAGGTGTTGTTGGAGATCTAGGTGTGAAATAGTATGCGGCCCTGTTCCTAAGCCTCTAAACGTTACCAATTAAGAAATAGATTAGCTATGTGCGAGTATTCTGTGATATGACCACCTGGCTCGTAGAATACCCTGGGAATACCCACCGACACTTTTTATTATTGGTATGAATCTGTTCTGACGTTTTATATTTTAGATTCCTCGGAAGATGATTGGTCATAACACTTTATTTCTAAGTGAAAAGGTGTTATTCTTGAAAGTGTTATGCGCAATCTGTTATGTAACTTCTGACAGTGTGGTCCTAGGTCCTACGTTCAATATACAGCATTTTACAAAGCACACTTACATTTAACGGTGGGGTTAAGCATACAATATAAACATCCTTTGTCAGGTGACTGACTGCGACTCGGTGACTACACTGTCAGAAGTTTCATAACAGACTACAGATGGATGCGCGGTTTCAATAGACAATGCGTCTGTTGAAACACTTCGGATGTTGTCTGTTCCGTTTGAAAATGTTATGCATGTGTTGCCGTCAGGAAGAGCTGAAAAATCGCCAAAAAGCATCTGCTGGATTTTCAGACATCATGGCGACAACCAAACAAGGCAGTAGATGCTTTTTGGCTGTTTTTAGCCTTTTCATGGCAATACTTTGTTATGCATAACATTTTATGTATAACGTTTTCCAACAAAACAGATACCATCCCAGGTGTTGTCTTTTACGCACTGTCTGTTCAATCCGCGCATCCTTCTGTTGTCTGTTATAAAACTTCTGACAGTGTAAGCTCTAAAAACCGACTGGCTTTTCCAACATGGGCACTGATTTTCCTACTTTTTCTTGCACTTACTTCCTTACCGTCTATCCAGCATTGACTCAATAAATGTTCTTACCCTCGTCTTGAGCGGAAACCATCTTGCAATGATGAGTATTGGTTTCTGTTTAGAGAATTTGGAACTAAAGATTTCGTGTCGTTACACCTACCCTATCAGTCAAATCTTGCTTGTCTTTTCCATTTCCTTACTAATGGAGGATGTCATGGATTGATGTAATGGATTAATTTAACTCCGACTGATTTAATCAAAATTTTGAACTGATAAACCGTAATATTCTAGTTGATAAACTTTTGAATGAATTTAATGTTAACTCCAATATTGTAAAAACTATCGTAGGATTTTTTAGTGAGAAGTCACAAATTCTGAGATGTAATAATAATTTGTCGGATCCACCTGCGGTTCTTGCGGTGTACCACAGGGAACAATTTTAGGTCCGCTACTTTTTTCTGATCGACCGGGAAGATGGGAAATGTTCTGATGATCTGTCTCACATTTTCATAATCTTTGGATTCTTTGGGCCCAGTTTTGTGTATTCAATCTGCACGAAGAAATTAGGAACTCAGAAGGTTAAAACTAATCTACCTGTTAGATGGTGCTCATGTCGTCATCTAACACTTAGCACAAATTTAACAGAATACCAAACCAGCTATGTTCTTTCCAATGGTATAGGTTAACTCAGTTTTCAAAATTTTCAGTTAGCACAGTTTTGAAGAACACGGTACATGTGCGAGAAAGGACGAAGTAGTGCAAGCGGCTAATATAATTTCGCAGATACATGCCGAAGCTTCAAATTCAGATTTTATTGTGAATGAAAAGGAGTCTGCAATTCTTACAATTTCAATCTTGAAAGGAGAGCCAAAATTTTAACCTCCTATTCCAGATACTTTGCGTGTAAACCAAACTAAAACTCCTCGGTTTAATTACAGCGAATGATTTAAAATTAGGAACCTCAAACGAAGGAGATGGTAAAGGGTGGGACATACCGACCTTCATATTTGAAATTACTTGCTAGAAACAGGTTCCCCAAAAAAAGATCTTATCCGTTTTCACGTCCGGGGGCTAGAATACCTGGTGCAAGCTTGGCATTTTGGCCTTACTGAGGACCAGGTTTATCGGATTGAAAAAAATACATAAGCGAGCCCTTTTGATTATGTCTAGATCCCCCAAAATTGCTTATAATGAGCTCTTCCAGAAAATATAAACTTCATTTTCGGTTCATTTCAAATATCAACACATATCGTTGCTTGGGGCCAAATGGCGTGTTGAGTACGTTAATATACATAAACTTGTCCCGTTGGTTGAAACTGTGCATGGCTTCTGGCAAGAAAATACTCGAGGAACCTATACAAAAACACATACTTCCGCCACCATTCGAGACTTCTCGGGAACGACCTGCAAGAGCGGCCTCATGGCGATCCGAAAACTCCAACCGATGAAAAATCTTAATCTTTGTTTTTGTTATATTTTGTATAAATTGACGACCTCGAAAAATTTGAATTTTATCATGACAGTTTCGAGAAGAATAAAAGCGATGTCTATCCATCTACATTTGATAGTAGAAAACGGATACGTCAGCTGACTTTTTTTATAGCTATATTTCGGCCCCTCTTGGCAATGGTCAGGCTCAAACGGTTCAGGCTCAAAGCCGCTCAAGTTGGAAAAATAAACTTGTGGAAAAAGGCTTTTCTACAAGTTCGTTTTTCCAACTTAAGCGGCTTTGAGCGGGAAGGGGACCCTTGCCTAGAAGGGTCGAAATATTGCTCTAGTAAAACTCAGCTGACGTATCCGTTTTGGACTATCAAATATGATTCGCAGTCAGCTTGTGCTGAAGGAATATTTAACTATCTATCTATCTTTATATTATTTCTATGTCAGAATAAGTGAGAATGACTTACCAGAATACAGAAGTCTGCCGTCCGACAGCACAAGCAGTTTGATGATGTCATTTGCGGTTGCAAAGTCAATACCGGGAGTTCCCCATGGAACGCGTAGTAGGGGACGAGTTATTCAAGGCTAGACTAATGAACTTGCAAGAAGTGACAACGGCTAAGTTAAGATTCTGGTCGTTCACTAACCGAACGGCCCACGGGTCCACTGCGAAGAGCTTCCCAATGAAAAATGTATCTCAAAATCGTAGTATGAAGGTATACAAAAAAGTAGCATGCAGTACGAACTGATGCTACTATTAGCAAGGCTGGAGGCTACTGGATACTACTGATATGATTGGCGCAGTTTGAGGCCCATTAAATGATAGTATTCAATGATTATACAGGGGGGGTCGCTATGGGGGGGGGGGGGGGCGGTATCCCCCCCTCCTCGAAGAAAGAAAAGATCTAAAGTGGGCGCTGGCAGAGCGCCCGACCACACAACTTCAGCTAAATTGGGCGCTCACCCAGGAAAGCTAAATAGGCGGCTGACAGTGCGCCCGGAAAAGTCAGTAAGGCTAGTTCAGTGTTACCAATAAACTGAGTTAACATATATTTTGGAAATAGGCGGTTCCTTGCTCTCTAGTGTTTAAGAGTCTCGTCAGCCTGACGAAGACCCTTGCCAAGAAGGGCCGAAATATCGCTGATGAAGCATCGTAGCTGACTTATCATTGTATACATTATTTGAATATATGTTTCAAGGTAAGCTTGGGCTCAAGGAGTATTTATTTATGGTTTTGGCCGAATTCCGGTCCATCTGCTTATCCGACGAGGAAATGGTTTTCATAATCGTGTTCAGCATGTCATCTTACCCCTTAATCGACTGTCTCATAAGCTGTTTAAAAATATTTTGTTTACCCTTTAATTTGAACTCCCTCCTCCACCCCTAAATGTAGGGATACAGAGCCCATCTACAAACCCGACCTTTCCCTTGACCCAAATGCAAGTTTTATCAAAATATCTCCGTGCCTTCGAGAGTTATCGTGCTGACAGACGGTTGGACAACTTTTGCGAGGTCATAGGTATCCATCCACTTACGTTTTGGGATCCCAAAAATCAAGAGGAGAAGTTTCTAAATCCAACTTTCTTCGAAAAGCCCTTGCCAAAAATAAACTAGTGGTCGGAATAGGAGTTTGCTTTTATTCACGAAAGAAATAAGTTGAAGCTGATCCATCTGACTAGTACCCTGTTTCAACGAGTTAAATCGGAAACATTCTAGAATTTGTAATGTCGACATTGCAAATATGGATATGGATCTACACCACTCCCAGACAATGGGCCATTTGTGGCCTGAGTTCTTGGCCTGCCCCACAGCGAAAAAATACCCACCCATGTCTCGATTTGGGCCAGGAGTCGTATGGCCGTCGGACCATTTAGTGGCGAAGTTTACGCGAATGTACCAGCTCGATAGATTTTCGAAAAGAAAACAAGATAAAGAGAAAAAAGTACCAAATAGCTGGTATGAATAGAAAGCTGAATGTTCGACAGTATTTATTGCAACCAACAAATTGTTTTTTATGTCTCGTTTTGCCTAACCATCAGCCAAATTTTCGAGACGATACTAAACTTGTCGGTTCAGCTAGTGTGTGCTGTCAGTTCAGTGTACGTTTCAGAAAGAACAGGTACATTAGTGTGCGTAACAATCATTCTATAAACTGGTTATGCCATTCAACACGCCTCCCCCTATTTTCGGCCATATCTGATAACTTCAGTAACGTCTGTATTTCCACAATGCGATGCATTGTCAAACCTTTCGAGTTCTGTTGGTGCAGTCGCAAACACTTTGGCCCTATCCTTTTAGGAAGCAAAGTCCTATATGGGTCCTATATCCTATATACTAAAGGAAGTAAAGCTACGGTAGAGAGTTCCGAACTCTCTAGTTCCCAAGTGAATCCGGTCTGTCCGCAGCGTCCTGCTAAAATGTTGTGTGTGATAAGTCATTTTCGGACATCGAAGTTGAATTTTCTGGAGAATTTCCGGTCCCCCTTCAGTTCCTCTTCACCGAGGTCGGGTCTGACGCGGACCTCTGAATAGGTCTATGCATTTGCATTTCTGTGCAGGGAAATTTCGTCCCAGTCCTCTCACCCGTTTTGCCTCTATGTGTGCCATAAAATTTTTGGAGCTCTCGCCTCGACCGGGTCAGGTTCGAACCCGCGAATGTCGTCCTCCTCCGATATCTGGAAGTATGCAAACTAGCCAACACACACACAGGCAGAAGAGCGGACAGACTTTCGGTCGATTTATGGCACTGTAATGAGTGCCATTCCTTACTTTTCTGCACAACTTGGCCTTGGGAGACTACAAGACTTAATTAGATTCTTCCTATATTTCCGAAATTAAAAATCACTATTGTCACTAGTCCGTGACTCGACTAGTGATATGGGGGTTCTTTTGGTGTTGCTACGGTGGAAAACAGAAGAGTCTCCAAAACGTATGGCACATGTTATTGATTAGGTACTCCCCTCCCCTATAGTTCAGGTATTATGTTGACCTGCTGTGAATTTCCTGCACCGCTGCGATAATCTAAAGACAAATCAGGCCAATCTTGGTGAAGAATTCTGTTGGCAGTGGGGTCCACGCATTTAAAGTTTAACTGAAATTCAGATTATTTTTGTATCTTGTGTTTTTAGCCTACACACTGTATTATTTTACTTTGTCGAGGGAATCTTTTGTATTCATGATGTTCTCCGTAGCCCCGTTGATAATAGAATTTCATCGAGGATGCAGTTTTTTGGGATCCAAAAGGTTAGTTACGTTTGGGATCCCAAAACGATAGTTACGGGATACCTGTGACTCCACACAGCTTGTCCGTCAGTCTGTCTGTCTGCCTGCCCGTCAGCACGATAAGCCTCGAAGGGGTTGAGATATTTTGTTCAAACTTGGTATGGCGATTCTTTGGGTCAAAGTACAGTTTAAGTTCGTAGATGGGCGCTGTGCCTCTGTATTTAGGGGTGGGGGAGGGTGTTTCGGATTAAGGGGATAATGTTGTATCTCAAGCTAATTTTCTCGCCGGACGAGAGGTTTACCAGGAATCCGGCCAAACCGGAAATTGGTAAAAACAAAAGTTCATTCTTAATTTCATTAGAGGTTCGTATGATACTGGGGGGGGGGGGGAGGGGGGTAACAACACTCGATGAATCCATCTCTGAACCTTATTTTCCGGTCAGACATGTACTTCTGCCAAATTTGCCATAACCCGGAACTTTGGATCGTAAGGTTCTTGGTTCGCCTCCCAATGTCACCAGCTCTTTTGCTTTGCACGCAATACATCGCCCAGAATACATACAAAGCGAGGAATTTGGTCCAAGTAAAAAGACTTTTTCTAATTCGATTAGAGATGTGAAACAGGGGTAAACATGCATGTTGAATCCATAACTGAATTTGGTTTTCTCATCTGATTAGTTGTTTGTCCGTAATTTGTAAACAAAATAACAGTATGATTTTTTACATTTTCAAGCGGTTGATTATGGATGATATTACATCAAGGTGTCTGGCGAAGACCGGAATCAACAAGACCCCATTGTCTGGATCAACAAGTCCAATATTCAGTTTTTGGGATCCGGTCAAAAACTTTGTTCTTGTCCTTGTATGAAATCGCGAACGACAGAAAATCAAAGAGAATACTTTGCCTGGCTGCGAAAAAGCCAAAAGGAGTCCCAGAAACTATCAGCATAGCAGGTTGTTTATCGACAGCTGGCAGTTTAGAGCTGTTGTAAGTGCTAAATATTTGAAAGTTGCACAGAGCCGCCATAGGATTGGAGGATCTTTCTCCCCAAACACAGTGGCGGAATGAACAAATTTGGGTCTATTTCCAACCTAAAAACATCATTGGGTTTTCACAGCAGTTTAAGTGGACAAGTGTTTTTTAACCAGATTTTGGGCTTTCAGCGCTCTTCAATGCATACCGCCTAACTCCTATGCGGAGAAGCGATAACTGAAATTAATATCATATACTAACACACCGTATACTAACTCGATTCTTGGTATAGATTCATATAAGGGTTGAAGCCAAGCTGACGATTCATTTCAAATAAAATAGAAAAAACAAGATTTTCGGGGGTTTTCCTTCATCAGCTAGTTAGCCCTCCAACATGACTAATCGAAATATCCGAAATTTTACTTATCCCTCGCACATCGTCTTGGAGGGTTAACTAGCTGATGAAGGAAAAACCCCGAAAGTCTCGTTTTTTTTCTATTTTATTTGGTATAGATTTTAGTATTATGTCTAGTGCGTGTATATATTTTCTTTAGTTTCTTTTCTTTATGTACTCCGCTTTTTCCCTTTCGTAAGCGGGCAAAAATAAATATATATATATATATAATGTAGAACCTGCGTAGTCGGCGCTGGTTCGCAGACCGTATGTTACGATTCCCCCTGACTTATAACATTGGATTTATACCCAGAATTTCTTTTCTAGATACGAGAAGACTGGAAATACGTAGCCATGGTGATAGATAGACTTCAGCTCTATGTATTCTTCATTGTTACTACTGCTGGAACAATCGGAATCCTAATGAATGCTCCTCACATTTTTGAGTATGTTGACCAGGACAAGATTATGACCCAGTACAGATGGTAAGGGCTGATGCTTTGTATGGGCTGAGATGTCAGGACTTCAGAAAAGTGATAAGTGACACGTGGATCCAAGTCAGATCCACTGGATTTGATGAAAACTTGAAACGTGTTGTCGTTGAAAGTTTGTTTTTACTTTGCGATGGTCTGAGAATGTAGTGCTGGTGCCCAAGCCGGCCACATCTGTGAGGCAGTGATTTGCTTATTCTTAGTCACTTTCAGACACGGGTAAACACAATTCTTAGGCAATATCTGCGGATCACGCCAGACTGCAGTCTCCTCAAGAAATGTGACAGTTGCTCCTCGGCTTATAGTTAGGTTTCTAGGTCATAACTGGGTAGCATTATTAGCCCAGATGCACATTGTTCCAGGACAAATCAGAGACGACTCCAACAAAAATGCCATTCTCTTCTTGGTCAGAGCGAAAAACTCGTAACTTTTTCATCAAGAAAACAGTTTGGCGACGAATGAGAAATGTTTCATTATCGCGAGTCCGCCTTGACGAAATCGGTCATTATGGTGCAATATGGAGCGAATTTTAAGTAGTGCTTTTCGTCTCGACGTGTCTGCAAGGATGTTACAAGATTGTGTCGGGCTTGTTTCGGAATCCCTTGGTTGTTTAGAAGAGGGAATATTCCGCGAGACTGGAAAAATCCAGCTGGTCAGACTTTATCAGACCAGTAAGACGTTGAATAATTAGTGGGTCTTTATTGAATTTGTAAATCCAAGTTGCATTAACAAGTAGTGAAAGTCAGTTTAAATGTTCTTTTTTGTCGGATCTTCCCGAGAAAACCAAGGGTCGTCGGTTTAGCCTGTTCTGTTACATCCTATGGTTGAATCCGGTTTATTTTTCGAAACGTTCGCGGACAAAGCCGAACCTTAAGAAAAATGTTATGGAATTTTGAAGTGATAGATCTTGTCGACACCTATAATTCCGTGCAGGAAGTCACTGGTAATGTATTTCTTGGTGGTTTCGGTTGGCCCTCTGTACGGAAAAGGTATGGGTTAGCAGGCAGCTATCTTGAAAAAAGAAACAGAAGAGAGCACATTAGCTGCTTCTACACGGTTTGTTAGTGTACTAGCTGGCTTCCAGCACGTGGGGGTGTTCGGGAATCATACCAGGTATTTGTTGTATAGGCGCATATATTGGATTTTTTACTCTTGCAGTGAAATATCCTTGCGACTGATGCTCAAACTTATTTGTAGAGGCGCTGTAGGCGCCAATGCAACAGAGTCATCTATTTGTTCAGAGATTGAATTTTTATCGGACAGCATTTTTATGTTGCTTCCATCAATAAACGAATCTACAGAATTCGATAACTGACTTTCCTTATCGACGCCTGACAGTTCTGATGAGGAATGGACCCGTTTATTCGAAAGCTAAATTCCCTGGAACGACGAAATAGTTCAGCGCGTGGAGACGGGTCCACTTACCCCACTGTCAACAGTCGCACGGACGATGCAACAGATTTGATTGGTTGGCCTCCGAATCAGGCAAAACAGTTCACGGCGAAAGGCTTTTGTCTTACTTTTTGGCGGTAATTTAAAATGTCTTCAAATCCAGATAAAACTTCAAAAGAATTTCAGTCTTACGATTCTGTGCTACAATTCAGTTCTAGAATTCTGAAAAAATCAGTTCATCTCTGTCTGATTGATAAAGTAGCTACTTTTATTATTTTGACCTTAACTTGACTTTATCTTCGTACCCTAGGTCAAAACTCACAACACCAGGTAGTCAATAAATCGTATCGCATTTCCGGTTCTCGCCGAATTCCTTCCGCAGTACCGAACTATTAGACAGATGTATTCGACGTGTCCACTTATCTCACTGTCGGCAATCTCAACGGTCTGACAAGAAAAGAGAGTAAACACGGCGATTAGCCTGTGTGTCTATTACTAGTGTGTCCCTACTTTGACACTCGAACTGACTTAAGGCCAAACTGATATATTTTCTCAGAGGACACGTAGGCCGCTCCAAACAGGCGAAAGATTTGGATGTACCATGCCAGCTTACCCATAAATCTACTGTCTTGACGCGGAAAACCGCTGGCGGCTTCTCCGTTCGGCCGAAGACCGCTTTCCCCTAAGTGAAGATGGCCAATTTTAAAGGTACTAGAGGCATCTTCTGGCCGTTCTCCGAGGACTCCTTTTCAGGAGTACCCGCGTTTTTGTTTGTCCCGGAGACTCATCTTCCGTATTCTCGCGAGCCCGTACGAACGGGGAATGCTCCGATTATCGTCACCATCATCAAAAGGACTCCCTTCAATTTCCGTATTCTCGCGAGTCCCTACGAACGGGGATGCTCCGATTATCGTCACCATCATCAAAAAGGACTCCCTTTCAATTCGGAGGCGAATAAATTTTTGCTTAATTAAAACTATCAAAATAAACAAACCCAAAAATAGAGTGGATCCAGACTAATTTCGTCTACTGTATATTTCTGTTTTCGAACAAAATCCATTTTTGAAGCATTCCCCGTGTTCTCGTTGTTTTCCGTACGCGGAGTCCCATTCCCCTTGATTCTATGAAGGCTCTCCAGGAAAGGGCGAGGATACGCCTTATCAGGCATGAGACCATTTAAAGAGAGGTAGCGGTTGTTAGAAGCGTATGAAGGTCTTGAAAACTGCTTGATTGGTTTCCGTGTTTGCCTGGTTCTTAATTATCACCGCCATTAAGCTGTATTCCCACTCATACAAACTACTTTATTTTCCACGCAAACAAAAAAAAAAGGTCAAACACATCTGCGTACCAATTTCAAAGCCATACCCCTTCTTTCAGAACCTCTCCATCCCCCCTTACAAGTACTTGATAGTGAAAAATGGATACGTCAGCTGAATTTTATTAGAGCTATATTTCTATCCGATCAACGACCCAATCGAGCAGCAAAAACAGCAGCCGTGTCCAAATAAATCCCACCGACCTTTTTAACTCCAAACAACTCTCACTAAGGAATTCACGAAGTCAAATATTTAACGCGAAGCTAGAATCTTTAGTTTGTTTTCCCACAAGCTCGTTTTCCAACTTGAGCGGCTTTGAGCCTGAAGCCAAGAAGGGCCGAAATATAGCTCTAATAAAATTCCGCTGACGTATCCGCTTTGCACTATCAAACATGATTTGCAGTCAGCTTGGCTGAATGAATATTTACCCTTAAAAATCCTTTCCCCTACGCGAAAATGCAGACTTTTCGGAACAACACCATACTTTTTTTTAGGAAAGCGTGTGCTAAGAAGCGTGATAATGGCATGAAACAGTCTTGGACATGTTGTTAAGATTCACCATATCCCCTTACCCCTAGTCACCTGTCTCCCTAAGTTGAAAAGTATGTGCTTAATCTGAAAACCCCCTCCCGCCCCAAATTAAGCGCTACGGGACCCATCTCCGTACTTGACCTAAGGTGTGTTCTCGCCGTTCCCCAAGGACTTCTCGGGGAATCGAAGGGAAAGGAGAGAATAGAGGGAGTCACTCAGCTCCGCGTACGGAAAACAACGAGAACACGGGACTGCTTCCATGTAGTTGACGAAATTAGTATGGATCCACTTTATTTTCGTTTTGCTTATTCTAATTGTTTTAATTAATTTTACATTGCACCAGCACCAGCAAAACCCCCCGGGACAAACAACACGGGGACTCCTCAAGTGGAGTCCTCGGAGAACGGCGAGAATACGCCTCTAAAGGATCCCGCAGGGATGGACGGACTATTTTAAAATACTGGAACATAAATCGCAGATGGCGCGAGGGGTCCCGCCACTTGCGTTCGCGGATTCCAACACAACTTTTTAGTTCGTCTACTTTTCAACACGATAGACGTAGAAAAAAATTTATATTACTGATAAAATAAAAAACGAGTCCGGTTACAACACCATAAGGCGCGGAGCAATATTCATAGCCATGAGCTCCTGGAACAACAGCTTCGCCGCATACGGGAGTTTTACTTGCGAGATCTAAAGGAAGAAAAAAGAAATGAGACACGCCCACAAATGCTTGACCTCTGAGTGGCCTAGACAAAAAAGAAAATCTATCCAGTCGTATCGGCTAAAATGGAACTTGCAAACAAAAATTATAATTTAGGCCTTCGGACCTACTTTAAACTTTCTACCAAACTTGTTCATCAGTCTGACAAACTCCATCAATCCAGACATCCCCTACGCATTAGGATCCTCTATGTCATGACACTCCTCTTTTCATTTTGTAACGAATCAAAGAAAATCCCCACGTCCCCTTTGCCTTCAACGGAACACATTTCACCCCCCCCCCCCCGGTTCAACAGGATTCCAGTGTTCCTATTGATTTTCTAGCCATTCTTTCTCTCTTTGGCTGCAGCAACGAATCCTCGAGTTTAGCATATTCGATCCTTGTTAGACGGCCGTAGAGGATTTAATGGCAGGATGGAATTTATCTCATAAGAGATGGCTGGGGGGGGGGGGTATAAATACTCCAGGTTTCTCGACTAACGAAATGGAAAATGCTGTTAGATGACTTAGACGAGATTATGGATGTAACTTTATGCTGTAATATTATGACTGTTACATAACAAGGCGGATATGTTTTATCGCAAAACATAAGCTAACTGACAGAATTTGCCATCCGGGAAAACCCTGGCTGAAAAAAAGGGTCGAGATTCAGGATAGATTGTGACATCAAATAAAAATTTATCAGGGTTTTAAAAAAGAAGAAAAGAGCTGCAATGTTGCGGCTAAACGATCACGATCTCCTGGCAGCATTTTCTGAATTTCCATCTTGCAGTCGACAAAATCTCAACTTTTCCGTATGGAACTGACGAAGTTGCCAAATTCATGGCAGGATTCCAGACCACGACCGTCTGGCCCTCATCATCTGGCACAGCACGGATCTGACTCTTGAACTATTACTTAGTTTTCTGCCCTTCGAGCTTGATCAACAAGGTTGAAAGTTTTCGGCGGGATATCAAACCGTAGAATGGCCTGAATTTCTTGCTCCCCTGATAGCTTGCGGCAGGTTTTTTGAACTGTTGCAACTGCAACCATAGTAATTCGCAGGCACCTGGACCTTGTTGAAGTCCCAAATTTCCCAAATGTCTGGCTTTCGCCGGGTTCTAGGCGAATTACTAGGGTTTTCGAAAACTGCTCTTTTAGAGGCAAAGGGGACGCGTGGATTTTCTTTGATTAATTACAAGATGAAAGACGAGTATCTTAACATACTGGATCTCCAAGTGAATGCCTGAAACTAGGTTACCCCTCCCTACCCTTGCCAGTTTCCTTTGTAATCTCTTTTAATCTCAAATTTTTCATTTTCGCGGGATTCCGGCCTAATTTTCAGTCCCAGCCGACAACTGATGGCTGACCGTAATTCTGCATGTTTTTTTTGTTACTCCTGTACCGATCCTCTAGTCAACTCGTCAGATCTTAGTTCATTATAAATTACGGCTTTTACCGGATCATCAGAGGCAAAAACTTATCACTTTGCTCGAACAGGCATGTAACCCATATCTTCCTATGTCCCAGAGGTGGTCATATTATGACAATCTTTAACAGCGTTAAAGAGATGTTGTTTCTTTAAGCATGTGTTTCCAACTGACGCCGTTTTCCTACGAGTTCAGAGGAAATTACCATCCTTCAGGCATACTCTGAAAACTGGCTGGTCCCCATTATAACTCCCCACTTCCTTTGCTTACTGATGATTCGTTTACTGAAATCGATTTCATTTCGAATCAGTCCGTGGCAGTATCCGATAAATTACTATAATTGTTCAAATGCCAGCTCCCTAACCGCAAGGAACGCGATTAGGAATAGGGCCCACTAAATTTTACGAGGGGCGGAGTAATCTTATGACCAGGCTCAGGGCTGCGCGCAAGCTTGGGAGAAACCCCAGAGAGATTGCACCCTGCCCCATGAAAACGGATATTGCTACATCATCATCACGGGATCATAACAACAAAATTTAACACTAGGAGGTATAGAACTTTCCACTTTGAAATTAAATTATTATTCTGAGCGAGGGACTTGCTGGAAATGTTAATAGGGCTATTCCTTAACCGTATAGTTCTATTTCTGCAAAAGAGTTACCATGAAAGTAAGAGTTTGAAGGCTTCAAAGTCTGAACACAAAAGCGGAGTCTTGAATCCTAATGGTCGGCGATGACGCGGATTTGAAAAAATGTAATCGACCAATAGGACGAGATTCCGTCTTTATTTACAAACTCTGACGCCTTCAAACTATTACTTCCATGGAAAATCTTTTGCAAAAATAGAATTATACGGTTAAAGGACACCTGAACAATGAAACCATACTTGAGCACACCATGGAGAATGCATTTACAGGCATGGCCACGGAGAGCATTCTTCTCCTGAGCGTGACGTTTTCAAAATAGGGATGTTTGTTTCTCGAGGTTTGCACATGCAGACTCCAAGACAAAAAGCGCAATTCATTCAAATCTTGTACAGCGCTGGCCGGATGGTATTGGAACTTCTTCTAGATACACGTTTGGGCTTAACTGGTTAAAACATATTCCAGAAGAAGGGTTGATTGGAGACATTTGTTCATTTCTAAAATTGTTCGGTACTGACATAGGGACAGATGCAAAATGGAGCAAAAATCATAGCATGGAAACACTATTTCGTATTTGGATTGGGTTTTCTGCAGGCAATGTTAACGAAAGTCATACAGTTAGGGATGATACTTGGTACTCTTCATTCAGGTGTCCTTTAAGGAATAGCCTAGTTAACATTTCCAGCAAGTCCCTGGCTCAGAATGATGATAAAAGGTCGATAAATTTAATTTCAGAGTTGAAAGTCTTATACTTCCTAACGTCTAATTTTTTCGTTACTATCCCGTCCGATTTCGTCGGGTATGGTGCAAGCTCTGTATACCCGTGTCAAAGAGGAGCTCGCCAGGGTTGCCAAGAACTCGACTCATAAAAGTGTTGTCGAAAAGTTGATTTTTGACACCTCAATGTTTTTGTGTGCATTCCGCTGCACAACGCGCAAAATTGGTATTCACTGAATTTGTAACAACGTTTATCGAAACAACAAAATTTAACCGGAAATGAGCTTTATTTAAGGCTTCAAACTTTTTTTCTGTACAAAATCAAAGTAAAGTACATATTTTGGCAGTATTTTGGGGGCGGTAATCCATCACTTTAGTAAAGTCAATGAAAAGTGCTTTTCTCACCTAAAACGTGTCATTCGTAAAAGAAGGTGTCACTTTCAGAGAAAAAGTGTCACGATGTCACCAGAGACAAAAAGTTTCAAAAACACTAAAAGAGTCACACTTGGAAACACTGGAGCTTGCGACAAACTGATAGTTTCACAGGCAGCTGATTCTAGGAACGCTATGTAGCGCGACAAAAAACGTAGGGAAGTCTGTGACTCACACACCTGGGGAAACAAATGAAAACATGCACACATAGACAGAAGTACACCAGCCTAACATTCATCCCTCTTGTATCGCTTCAATCCGAATGTAACTCCAAGTCTCAGGGGAAAACCGAATTTTGTTTCCCGTCAGGAGATAAAGGGCTAGTCCGTGTAATTTCTACTAAGCATGTCGAAAGTGGCAGGGTGAAGCTAAATTCGTTCCCCCTGATGACTGGGCTTAATTCAGGAAATGACTGAAAAGAGCTATCAACATAGAAAAAAGGCACTTTTGGATACGACCAAAGATTTGTTATTTCTGTTGCACCCGGTCCCACTAACTCAGCTACAGCGTTTACTTGTGGACTTGAAGACCAAACAGTATATGTGACATTTGGTTGGTCATTAATAATTAAGTATCAATAAGATAACAGAAGTGGGTTTATTTATAGTTCGGAAAATATAAGATACGTAAAAGAATTCCCATTTCCCCTTGATTTGGATTTTGATAGAGCATCCTGAATGCTGCGGTAAAACAGATGCGGTAGCAGATGTGTGCAAAACCAAAGGAAGAGCAGTTTTGACGCAGATGAGATAGAGATGAGACTGAGAAGCTAATTTGCTAGACTGGAGTGCCAATGAGCAGATGTAATAACCAGAGGCGTTACTAGCCAAAATGTTTGGGGGGGGGGACTTGTTTTGCAGAAAAACCGACCGCTTTCAACAACAAAAATGGCATTTTTGACAAAAAATCGACGATTTCCAGAAAAATTCACTGATTTTCGGAAAAACCGACTATTTTGACGAAAAATCAACCAATTTTCAGAAATAACGACTGTTTTCATGAAAAAAACAACTGTTTAGACGAAAAATCGGTATCAGCACCCAACGACAAAAAGTTGCTATATGAAGAGTGGAATGATGTGCCTTGGAAATACAACTGGGATGCATCTGATGCCTAACA
The DNA here is from genome assembly GCA_023053575.1 of Branchinecta lynchi. Lineage (NCBI taxonomy): Eukaryota > Metazoa > Arthropoda > Branchiopoda > Anostraca > Branchinectidae > Branchinecta > Branchinecta lynchi. Next base: position 27,071,002 of record JAKZAP010000006.1, on the reverse strand, counting down.
AATCATCACATCATCAATGACGGAGCGATTCAACAGACAAAGACTGATCTTAATTCGCTCCGAAGTGCAAATTAAGGTAATTAAGGTAATTTGAGTGAAGCCAAGCCAAACCAATTGATATACTGACGATATTTTGTAACCCAAAGGATTAATCTAGTTAATTAAATCAAACCACCAAATGAAAGACTACGATCCCTACACGCCTTCGAAGAGTTGAGTAATTTCCCCACCGCTCGACGCTACCAAGATTAATCAGCCTTAGGGTTTCGGATCAGAACACCAAGAGTGCAATACGCAATATTTCATATAAACCTGAGGCGCAGCTACTCTTCAAGGTACGCTTATCTTGGCCAAGTTTCATATTCTCTGTTATAGACTTAAGGTCGGCTTTCGTCATCAGAATTGGTGCGGGACGCCCACGCCCACCCAGTCATACACAAACCCTCAACTTTTGGGCACAATGCTCCAGTGTCCGTGCATTGCATGGAGAAGGGGCACACTCCCCAGCAAAAATCTGTTTGAAAAGCAAGTTTTGGTTTAAAGCACCTGTCTTACATATAATAGTAAGGCAAACTACTTCCATAATCACTCCATATATTCCCAAACCCGGAGACCCCAATTTCGTACTGTACATTCTTAACAAAATCACGCTGATTTTCACTTTCCGTGATTTGCTACCTTCGATGTTTATCACGGTGTCGAGGGTTATCTGCGAGAAGTGTCTCCATACAAAAACGGTTAGGTAAATTTTTTCCCTGTTTTCGCTACAAGCCAACATGTCTCGGAAAAGGCTTAAAACAACCAAAACCGTGGTTTATTTGTTAAAAGCCCCGCCTAGTTTTTAAAGTAAACAAATCTTTTAAAATACTTTAAGTTGGTGCGAGGGGTCCTCTAAGAACCCAATGCAACAGACTTTTCTGGGTACTGTGCCCTTTCTAGGGAATGGTGCCCCAACGTCAGAGGAGTGTGCCCTTATAATAGGAGTTGTCACTGTCTGCGCCCAGCCCCGGTTAACTTTACCTCAAAGGTCGAAAGCTTAAGATTCAACAGTTTCAGTCGCGCAGGAACCACGGGGCACTTATGTCGAGTCGGAACATCCTAGCACATATGCAATCACTCCCTCTTTCAACGTCTAATGGGGCAACTTCTGACCTGATAAGGCAAAGACAACAAGTAGGAGCTCACCTGTGTTTTGTTCCTGCACCCTTTGCACTCAAAGGTGTTATTCCTCAAGTTGGCAATGGCGATAAGGCCACAGAGATTACAAATGTGGATTCTATACGGATCCGAAACTTCAAAGAGACGCTCTCTCAAAAATTGCGCAGCTCCGTGAGAAATTTGACAATCTCGCTCCATCTCGCCGAAACGAAGTCCTCCATCTCTGCAAAATAAAAGATTATGTTTAAAAGACCGTTATGATACAGACATGCGAGACTTTCTTTTCAAATCTTGGCGGGCTATCCTAGCGGTAGAGGAGGGATACGACCTTCTACTAGCCATACTTTCGAGTGTGTAGCAATACCAATAGTCTTTCAAGTAGCACAACATACTGGGATACGGTTTGGAAATCTAGGTCTACTTCGACTACAAACTCCCGATGAAAAATTTGTAGCCTGCGTAGTAGTATGGTAGTAGTACGAAAACGTTGCATGTAGTAGCGAAGAATACTATCATTTAATGTGCCTCAGACTGGTCCAACCTTATTTAGTAATATCCAGTAGCATCCCGTATTGCAATAGTAGCATCCGGTCTTGTTAATAGTAGCATATAGTAGTATGCAGTAACACGATAGCCTTGAAGTAGAAGCATGTAGTACTACATGCTACTTTTTCGTACTAATTCATACTACTATTTTGAGATGAATTTTTCGTCGGGCTCGCATTTTAGATAGAGGTAGTTTAAGCCTGAAACTGTCTAGCAGAAAACAAACCACACCCCCAGCCCCGGTTCCCATTCACCTGACGGTATTCAGTATGGTATTCTACCACCAATGTTACTACCAGGATATGTTTAAAATACGAATTGAACTTCCAACGTTCAAATGAAATCAAATGATCGGTCGCTTTGCAGACGCAAGCCCGCACTTCCCAAGACACGAACTACGGAGTCCCGTCCCCAGAGGGCAACATTTTTTCTTAAGCGACGTATATCGAAGCAAGTTCAAGTTCAAGTTCTTTTTATTAACAAACTTAAATATACACAACTAAAATAATACTAACATAGACGATACTGGGTAAGTGAAAAACTGGATGAACTTTGAGTTGTCGTGCAAGCAACGTCATCACTAGAGCCTGGGGTTAAAAAAAACCCGTAAAATCCCTAAGACGGGTCAAAATGTTTCAGTTTATTTAAATATCAGATGTAAAAATAAGCTGCCTTTTCAGTTAAACTTTAAAAAAGGGGCCAACAAACAAATTTCCTGCCACTACCATGTCTTCGTCTAGATCGTGGCAAGTCAGCTTTCCCCGGAATCAAGTTCCAGTACACGAGTTTTTCTCTCGACAGAACGACGATACCATCGAGTCTGCGACTCCTTCCTTGAAGTCTTCACGGAACTCTATCCCTTCAAATTGCAACTCCCAATCTTTCCGATTCAACGAACCACGAGGACAGAATAAGCCGTATCAAGTTTGTTCCTTTCGCGCTTAGATTCCCTTTCCTTATGTCGCAAAACTAGCCAAGTATCATTGTCTTTCCAAATAAACGTTTGACGGAACGTTATCCGATCGGTTTTTAAACTATTGGGAGAAGCTAGAAAAAACAGATTTTGTTGCAGAAACACGATGTTCTCAAAAGATGTCAATCAACTCGTTCGGCTCTGATGACAAACTTCTGTAGCAGTACAAATATGTAATATTGTATTTATTTGCATAGTTCTGTATTATTCTTTTTGTAATTTACTCCTCAATTTCTGTGGACGGAAAAAAATAATAATCAGCTTCTTCCGGCCTCAGTCCAGTTTCTGCAATCGTAGCGGATAGCCTGGCACTGTTCTTGGACCCTGAGAAAATGTATGGCACCGTGAAGGAATTTGAAGATCAGGCAATCCAGACTTTCGATTCTAAGGAATAGGGAGGCGCACCAATATACGGCATCAGTAAAGGCAAATATACTTCGTATTCCTGTACTTTCATCACAATGGAAAGTTTGGTTGTGGAAGAGGGCCTTTCCGCTTTAAATCCTGTTTTTGTTATCATATGCTAGTGTAGGCCCTGTAGTTCCCAAATTTTGTGTCTGGGAAAAGTTTAAACGACCCCTCACACTATTTACTATTCAACTTACAGTATTTTAAAATATTTGAGTACTTTAAAACTAGGCTGTGCTTTCAACAAATAACCCACGGATTTGGCTGTTTTAAGCATTTACCGAGACCCGTCGACTTATAGCGAAAACGCGGAAACAATTTACATCACCGGTTTTTGGGATCCCAAAACGTAAGTGGAGGGATACCTATGACATCGCAGACGTCGTCCGTCTGTCTGTCCGCACGACAACTCTCGAAGGGATTGAGATATTTTGATGAAACTTGGTGGGAGGATCCTTTGGGTCAAAATACAGGTCAAGTTCGAAGATGGGCTCTGTAGCCCTATATTTGAGGGTGAAGGAGGGGTTTCAAATTAAAGGGCAACAAAAATATTTTCTGAAAGCTATTGACATAGTTGATTCAGGGGTAAGGCGACATGCTGAGTTCGAGTATGAAATTTATTTTCTCACCGGACAAATAGTTCACCTGGAATCCGGTGAAAACCGGAAAATTTGTGAAAATAAAAAGTTTAGTATGAAGTTGATTAGAGGTTCGATTAACGGGCAAGGAGACGTGCTGAGTCTGAATATGAAGTTTCTTTTCTCGCCGGACAATTAATTCGGCCGGAATCCTGCCGAAAACGGAGAATTTGTTAAAAGTAAAAGTTTTATTTAAATTTGATAGCGGTTAGCGGATAAGAAGACATGCTGAATTCGCATATGACAATCATTTTCTCACCGGACGTATAGATCGCTCGGAATCCGGCTGAAACCGGAAATTTTGTTAAAAGTAAAAGTTTAGTCTGAAGTTGATTAGAGGTTAGATGTAGTGGTAAGAGACACGCTGAATTCATTTTTGACCTTTAGTTTTTTGCCAGACAAGTAGTTTGTCCGGAATCCGTCCGAAACCGGAAGTTGGGCAGACGTAAGGAAGGAAGGAGATACGACGTAGGCTACATGGTAAACAATATGCTGAATCCATATTTGAATATTTGACAGCGCAAAGCCGATATCTGAATATATCTGAACTTGTTCAAATTCAGCTGGCGTATCCGGTTTGCATTGTCAAATACAAACTTGATCTTCTCCGATTTTTACCATTGGCCCTAACCTGCATGTAAATGTTAAAAGTAAAAATGTTTAAAGTTCAATGGGCACATCAAACTACCCCAATCCCACTCTGTAACAACCTAGAAACAATGCTTACCCCCTAGCTCAGCAGCTTTTTCAACAGTTTCCTCTCTGTGATATTTCAAAGCGTAGTTTTTTGGGCCAGTACATGCTCAATTTACTAGCTTGGACAAAGATAAAAGTGATGTTTCTTATAACACTTAGCAGATCTTTATTGTGTGCATAAATCACCTTGTATAATTCAGATCTGAATAGGCTATTTGTTTTTGAATGATTTTTGTAGCTATGTTATTTCTTATAAACTTATTCCATATCCTGGTACATTTTATAAAGCAAGTCAATCAAGCTTCATAACACTATTCCACAAAAAAAACTTTTAACAGGCATTTTAAAACATGGAACTTCTGATGAAAAAAATCAGGTAAACTGCATCTGCGGCTTGACTTTGGTGACATCTCAAATATATCCTTTTCTATCAAGCATTGCTGGGAGTTTTTGAATTTCCTGCCACGATATCCCAGCTCCTAAGATTTGAATCGCCGAAATGCCAGAGAGGTAAAGACAAGGGATAACAAGAAAACGGCCGATTTTCGTAGCGCCTTCTAAAGGAAGTCGGAAATGTTTATTTGTGAAGCATTTAATACAAAATAAAGCATTAGAAGTGTCCATTGTGCTTTAAGAAGTCTGTTGAAGACCGAATATCTACAAGACCGAATTGTCGGGAGCACATATTAAGATTTTGGGATCCCATCGAAACCTTTGGTCTTGTTCTGATGGAAAACTCCTCGCAGACAACCGTCGACAGCGTGATACACATCGAAGGTAGCAAAAACCGGCAAGTGAGAGAATCCGCACGGTTTTCATAGAGGGGTTAGAATGTACCGTACGAAATTGGGGTCTCCGGGTTTAGCAATATATGGAGTGACTATGGAAGTAGGTTGCTCTAGTATTATAGGTAAGACAGGTCCTTTAGAGCTTTGTTTGAATTATTTGAATTATGTTCGTCCCTTTCCATTCTACTTTCCTTCCTATATGAACACGAGAGCAATGAGCTCATATGACACTTATTATGAACAACTGACATTCAATCCATGTAGTAGGTTCTAGGAAACGCTCCACTGGTTTGGTCCCTACGCGTGAAACAACGTTTCCAGGACATCCCTCCAAAATCCCCACGGTGCCCGGATTCGGTCCACACCTATAAATGGCATATCTTTCTCCGCACACTCATCAAGTTTTTCTCGAAGTGGATCACGTTCGCAACTTAGCAGATCACAAGACACGTCCCCCCCCCCCCTCCACCTCCCCATGTATTACCGGATACGGGAAAGAAATTTTTGTTGTGTGTTGTAATTTCATGGACTCCTTCCACGTCTCCCACCGTGCCCAGATGCGAATCGGACACATGACCTCATACCACCGATCAAGTTTAATTTGCCCCGAGTTCACCCCCCCCCCCTCCCCCGATCGTGGCCGGATTCAGTTCCGACCCACTATTGGTGGGATACTACAGCACAGTAATCATAATGGTGGAAAATCATGAGCATGTCATAGGCCCTGACATAAGCGTATCCAGCAGAGCGAAATCAGGTAAGGGTACAACGACCAGACAGCCGATCCTAGCCTTTCGTGCCAGCTTATCCACCGGTTCTCTGAGCCAAAACAATTTGGATTTCTTTTGAAAGGCCTATGTCGACCAAACCTAACACAAAACATTGGCCTCCCGTGGGAATAAGGTCCATATCGATTTTTGAGGGATATTTGAAGGTGTTCTACTAACAATCACCTTTTTTTTTTAAATAGTGGAACACGTTCAAAAGAAATTTTTCGTTGTTTTGGGATTATAAATTTAAAATATAATAACAATGAGAAAGTTCTAACTTGGGGGTTTGGGTGGTTTTGTTGTTATTCTAAAGAAATAAGAGTCTTTTTTTCAGGGCACATTCGACGTCGTTTGAACTTCTTTGTTTAGTTTTTTTGTGTTTTATTTACTCGTTTCCTAATTACAATAGTGTGTTGAATGCTTTTCGTTGATTTTTTGCAGTACGTTAAGTTTGGTAATCGTAAAAGTAAAGGGGAAAAATTATTATATTTCATTCATTTTGTTAAGAAGTAAAGAAGAAACATATTAAAACTGCTGCTTGAAGTGCGAGCACTTGGGATTTTTCCCAGACACGCGAGTTAAATGTAAACGCATGGACGACGACTCGCTGGCCGGTTTTGGGGTTTGGTATCGGTGGGATTTTCGCCTGGGGTTTTGGCGGGGGGGGGGGGGTGTCCGGGGTTTCTTCGCCAGTTGTTTTGCCGGAACCCTGGTTGAGACATTTTCATGGAACTTGTTTGGCGAGGTGCAGCGCGAAGCGCTGCGCCGAGGGCGTCTAAGTCCCCAGCCACACTGACTAACCACACCCAAACCGCCTGGTGCTGTAACCACATTTCTAAGTTTTTACGTGCTTTTCCCAATATGGTTAGGGGTTCCTCTCAGTTACAGGAATGAATTTTGGCTTCGAATAAGGCAGAAAATGGTATTACCTGCGAAAGCCAAATAATCTCGAAACAATAAATACTTGTTAAAATTATTTTCCTGGGTCGGATGTCGGGCCGAAAACGCCAGGGTGAAAGGTTATTACCCTGTCAAAGTTTGCTTGTGTGTACCTAATAGCTAACCATAGGTTATGACTAGATATACACGATTGTTAAAGGGTAAAATTATCGGACACACGTCGTTGTTTGTCTTATGTGGTCCTTAATGGTCTTCATATGTGCTTTAAGGAGTGAAAACCAATTTCTAGGCTCAATCTGGAGTCGTCAGGTAATTACTACAAAACGTAGCGGCACCATCCCAAGATAAATATGCATGGGATCTCCAATAATTGCAGTTGTTATAGCCTAGAAAAACCTCTGGTTTCGGTGCCTAACATCACGACCAGGGTGTTTCGGGTGAGTAGGTACATCTGGCTGCCCCAGCGGTTATTCAGTTGGGAAGTACAGTTGGTATGGGCGCCAGAATTCCCGTTGTTATTTTCTTCTTTACTGGTTGAGTTGGCTTCGCCGTAGCTTAGGTGCCAGCGATGTCATTCGCAACGTCTTGGTGAAAGGTTTGGTCTATCTTGACGAATGATCGTGTAAACAGGGCGACTGTGGCCAGAGTCTTTGTGAAAAAAGGTTCGTTTGGCTGCCAGACGGGGTTGGTTTTGTGGTATGGTCTTCCAAGAGCCAGCGTTGCCGTTGGTAGTAGCTTTGTCAAAAGGTTACGGCTACTTTGGTCTCTGGTTACGTTGCCAGTTTGTTCTTACTCAGCGTCATGGTTATTGACTGCATCTGTCCCAGTAACGGGTTCAGATAAAATCTTCAGATACCACCTCGTAAAGATCAAGTGTGTGGGGAGGCACTGGGGAAGGACTTCGGGTTAAACGGTGGTAATACAAGTCACGTCCCAAAAGGTAAGCAGAATAATACAAGTCATTGCTGAGAAAATTGAGACATTGTGAAAAGTATCTCCAGGTCAACAGCAAGGTACGTAAATAAAAGTCCGTAAATAGACCTTGTTTCGACACATTTGGTATGGGGCCGCTGAGGCTATGGGCAACCCCACTTTCTCTTGACACTTTAAAGGGGCAGGACTGAAATCGAACACCACATCTTTCGTCTGGCCAATTGCAACAACTCTACCAGTTCAGCCCATTTGCCGCAAAGTTCCGGGGACCAAACAACTTCTTACCAATTTGCCGAGAAAAGCCCCCAAAAAACCACGCGCCCCAATTTACTTGGAGGCCACTACCGTCATCAATGACCTCGTCTTTTGAACTAAAGGCCAAGCCTGACACTTTGAAGATTGATTAATCTGCCCTGAAACAATCAGGAGCAGCAGCAAAATGCAACAGCGAAGAGGATTTCCACCAAGTTTCCCAGAGGACACTTTCCTCGCGGAAAGACGGAGATTGACATGTCGGGGGAGGGGGGGGGGGAGATAGCCTAATGTGTTTCAAGTCCGTGCAGATTCAAGTTGGGTATTCCGTTTTAGTGCTGTCGGAAGAATCAGTCCGGTTACGGGGGTAACAGGGTAACGCAAGAACGTACTAGTAACAGGCGAGTGCATAGTCGGAATGAAAAAGTGAGAAAATTACCGAAGTTAAACAACAAACTATATTTATTAATAGATAGATAGATAGATCAGTGTATTTCAAAAGCCCAAGGGCCATATACAAAAAAAAAACAATAACAAAAATATAACTTAAACAATCAGATTCCTTCTTAATTCTAAACGTTTGTCTATATACACGCCCACTCGAGTAATAACGGAGGGGTTAGTATTGCTCAAAATTTCGGGAAGTGACAAAATTACACCATCTAGATAAATTTTCCGCAAATCAGAAAGCTTCGGGCATCTACGGAGGAAATGGTCCAAATTCGTATATAACCCGTGAACGACCTCGATTATGCTGATGACATCGGTTTGACTCAGATTCAGCAGTTCAGATTCAAAGGATGCTGGGTAATGGTGGAGGCGGAACCATTGGGGCTCAGAATCAGCTTTGAGAAAAACAAAGTACACCTCCAACAAACCGTCGGATTTGGGCATCAAGCTGACCCAGTGCAAGTTCAAATACCTTGGCTCCCTCACCGACGTGACAGGAGCAGCAGCGACGAAATCCTGGCCCGAATATTAGCTGCTAACGGCGTCTTCGCTCAGCTAAAATGGGGTCTATGGAATCGTATGAAGCCATGGTCAACTCAACCTTCTTTACGGGGTGGAAGCTTGGCCAATAAAAGCAGTGTAAAAGCTAGAGGCCCAATCCCCTAATGTGTTGGACCATGGATGCCTTCGATGAATCGTGAGAGTGAGACTCGAGACTGTCTCAGTAACAACAAAATAAGGCAACACTCCTCCCAAAAACACTATGCTGCCTCATTAGTAGAGCAAAACACTTCTCGCGCAGCCAGCTCAGCACTGGACCTATTAACCTGAAGGGAGTGAAACATACAGAGCGTGTTCCACCCTTCTAACAATAGTTACTATAGTTACTATTTCCGTTCCATCCTCACGAAAAGTTACTACGCTGACCGTTCCAACCTTCTCGGAATAGTAGCTAATAGTTACTATTTGCTTACCATGACCGGGAGCGTAGTAACTACGCATCTCTGTAACGTGATTGGTCGGATTCGCCCGTGGTGTGATATCTTGCTGGAAAACAGGAAAATCATTCCAGCCTTGACGGCAAAAAGCCAGAATTCATGACGTAATGCGTAGTGACTACCGTAAGTAGGGTGGAACACGCTCACAGTCGTCCCATAGGCTCTCATTAGTAAAGAAACGCCGAATGTCCTGGTTCGGCCACGTGAGCAGAAAAGAAGATTCCACTTCCACCTGACAAAGAAAGCTCTTCTCGCCACCGACGCCCGGTTAACAAACTCCGAGGAGGTCAACGTAAAACGTGGTTGACCACCCTCAAGGAAGACCTCTAGCCCATCGGGGGCTACCACCGTCGCGGAAGGAGGTGGGATCCCTACTGGCTTCACATCTCAATGCCCTTCAGAGAATGTCCAGATTCATGACATGCCTTGGGAGAGCTGCACGGCTTGCGTCCTGACACAAGACAAGAACAAGTGACGTATTTGCCAGTACTTACTCTACTTACTCCCGACATCTGCAGTTAGAAGCAGTCGCAGCAATTAAGGGTGCCTCAACACGAAATTTGGCGTTTTTTTTTTAAAGGACTTCGCGCAATATTTTTGAATACTTAAAACTTGGCTGTGCTTTCAACGGCTAACCTACGGTTTTGGCAGTTTTTAAGCCTTTTCCGAGACCCCGTTGACTTTTAGGGGAAATAGAGAAGCAATTTACATACCCGGTTTTGGAAAAACTTCTCGTAGACAACCGTCGACAGCGTGATACCCATCGAAGTAGCAAAACACGGCAAGTGAGAAAATCAGCGTGGTTCTGTTAGGGTAGTTAGAATGTACTGTACGAAATTGGGGTCTCAGGGTTTAGAAATATACGGAGTGAATACGGAAGTACGTTGCGTTAGTATTATAGGACAGGTCCTTTAAGGAATTCAAAACTTTCGGTACACCACATCTGTAGGTTACTTTCCGGACCTTGCCATTTCCAAAGAGAATGTTTTTCTTGTCTGTTACAGAGTAAAGCCAAGCAGATACAGTTAGTGATGAAAGTGCGGTGCAGGACAGACAACCAGTTAGGAATTGAGACCATGTGTCGACAGCTTATAAGCAGTATCTCTCCCTCTAGAAATTAATCAAAGGGAACGACGAGATTAGAGGGATAATGAAATTAGCCATCGAGTTATTGGTTCCCGATAGGATCCACACATCAAGGGTCAAGCTGAAGGGATAAGCAGGCGGGAATGAATGTTTCGAGATGGACCATTGCCTATTCCATCTGCGGAGCATATTATTCCCGGAAGGCTCAATAATGTTCCAGGAAATTACTTTTTTCTGACAGAAGATCGGGCGTCGCAAGGAGCTCGCAAGCCCTTGTAATCCAGAGTTATTTGATTTCGACAATCAACACTAAGGATGTGATCAGCCTTCTTCAAGTGCCTGAAGTTTCTCCTCCGACTCCTCTTTACACCAGAAATACATATCTGGAGAATGAGTATAAATTAGGCAATATTTTAACTCAGCTGCCGGAGCTTGAAGATCATGCTTGCTCAAAAGCTCTAAGCGGTCTTTCTGAATATGTATGTACATATGAAATCTACTGTGCCGTTTGCTGAATGTTCGATTTTTCGTGTTTTGTACATATGTTAATACGAAGTTTTCTTGTTAGTTTTATTTTTTTCTCGTTTTATTTACTCCGCTCATTCCTCTTTTGTTGCCTGGCGGGCAATAAATAAACTTCATTTATAGATGTAGAGAAGGAATGACAAGAGCAAGACAGAGTACTGCTGCCACTGGCGTTGCTATATGGATGTCCTTATTCATACTTGAAACGCAAGGAGCCTACTCCCTGAATGCTATAGGGACCAGACAGGCACCAGCCAAACATATGCCCGATGTGTGGAGATGTGAATGAGTGTGTGCGACATACTATGTGTGAATCTAGGGAACTGAATGACTTAAGGAGAGAAATATTTCGAGTAAACGAGTGTGATCAGGAATGGATGGAGCGAATGTTGAACAGTGAATGTTTTATTACCATAAGGAAGGTGGGTAGATTCCTCACAGATAAATTTTTTTTGTAGTTTCAGTGATCGGTCTAATTATTTTGTATGTTTTCTTTGAATTGCCATGGCTCCTGGGCTTTTAGAGTAATAAATATTATATCATATTATTGGTCCTGGCCAAATCAGGGGCGAGCTGGAACAGTCGTCCTGCTTGGTCAAATGACAGCAAGGCAGACCTTGACGACCATTAGCTTCTTTCGTAAGTTCTGCCGTCGCTGGGATGAAAAATGGCTAAGCTTGCCTAAACTCTTTCATGTCTCTGCGACACCAACAGGAGGTTTTTGGTTAAGGACCAAATACAGCGGCGTATATGATATGGCATGTATTACTCTAAAAGCCCAGGGGCCATGGCAATACAAAGAAAAGATACACAATAATTAGACCGATCACTTAAAACTACACAATACACAACTTGAGGACCTACACTTTATAGTGATAAAACATTAATTCTTCAAAATTTGCTCCATCCACTCGCTGATCACACTCCTTTACTCCAAATATTTATCTCATTAAATCAAGCTTGCCCAAACTCTTTCATGTCTCTACGACACCAACAGGAGGTTTTTGGTTAAGGATCAAACAAAGCGGCGTATATGATCTGGATTTTGGGCATAGCCTTTGAGAGCTTGGATATTTTGATAAAGTGGAACACAACTCATTTCTAGTTTCATTAGTTATTTCAAGAAAACGAAAGGTCTAACAAAGCTCAGCTTTGAATCAACGGCTATAGTGAAGATCAATTATGTACGAATTCTGCTTCTCCCTTTGTACTCTTCCAATAAAAGTCAGTTTTGTCGTGAAATAACAAAAGCTGAAAGCTCATATGGCAAGGATAATTACCTTATATTTCAACTAAAGGTCGAATTTCCAGGACCATATCCTGAACCCATAACGTTTGTACGGTCCATGTCTAGTCTCAAGTCCCTCCATCCGTCTGGTCTCTACGCATTGAAATAAAATTCCGCACTACCACTCCGGTACCCCCCTCCAGGCCACACAACACCACATATAACATCCATGACGTTCGTACCAGTCCTTCATCGATTTGGTGTACACAAAAGACAGATGGACAGACATTACGATCTGTATATGGCACCTGAAACGAATGCTACAAGTGCGATAAAAGACCTTGAAGCTAGAAACTAGCTGACTTTATAGTAGGTATTCTGTCCTGCCGATTTTTTGGTAGCGCCGGTAACTGCCAACTCACCGCGTCATTACGACCGACAAGCGGTAGCCTCTAGTTCACATTCGAACGACAGACTGAAACAAAAAAGGCGAGAGAATTCGAACTTTCCCGGAAGCGTATCAATGCCCTAATAAAAGGAGGGATTTTCAGACAAATGGGACAGCTAGGCGGAAGCAAGGCAACAAATCAGGTATCTCGGAGATTTAAAGCTACACGAACGGCACTCTCCGTTTTATAGTCGGAAAAATCTTGGTGAAATCGAGTCAAGAAAAAGCTTTGAAAACACACATTTATCACACGAAAAACACGAAACTATCTGATCTTTTCAGCCAGCCAGACACTCTCCGGCGTGGTAACAACAAACGGCACGACACACCTATTTCGATTATAAGTTTATAATCCGTGTCAAAATTTTAGTTTTTAAAATTGTAACCCAATCTTTAGCTTTTGGTCCATACAAACTGAAACTAAGTCTGTGCGACAGATGACAAGACAATGTTTCTGGCACTGACCATTCTTATCGTATACAACACTGTAAGAAATAAAACTGGAAGACAAAATAGACACAATATATTCGTAAGAATGAATTATTTGCGATTTTAACGTCTACAGCTTCAAATTATTCCGTCTCGGTTTATAAACATTACTGATTTATAAATTTTATCGATTTATCGATAGTGAGTTTAAGATGGTAGTAGATTTGTACGACTCTTAAAATAATTAAAATTTAAATAAGACCAATTATTACCAATTAAGAAACCCCGTAATCGCGCATGAATACAGAAGGGTGGGAGCCGATGAGTAAAGGGGTTTTAGAGTCTGTTAATAACAACGGGAAGTAAGAGAATGCATGTGCAGTCTTACAAATTTTAGTTTACAGGTAATGGGAAATGAAAGGTATAATTACTTTAAGCAGAAGAGGCATTGAGGCCATCTCTTGTGCAGTCTGGCATCCGGGACTTACAGACGGACAGACTGGAAAGTATCCAGAAGAGGGTCGTGAAGATTATCCTTGGCCCAACCTACACTTCTTATGAACATGGATTAGCCAAGCTTGGTCTCTCTACTCTCTCTGATGGACGACACAAACTGACAATTGACTTTGGACGCAAATGCCTGACCTCAGACCTTCATAGAACTATATTACCGGACTTTGAAGTACCAAACCCTAATCAACCGAACACCAGACACAAAGCAGCAAGTGATAATTGTCCGAAACTTGTTCGCCCAAATACACATTCTACTGATAGGTACCTCAAGTCCTTTGTACCCTATTTCATACACCACTTTAATTCTATGTAGTAATTAGTAAGGTAAATTGTATATATTAAGTGTCGACTGTGAATTTTTAAACTTATTCTCAAAATGTCTTTTATAGTGTTATTATATGTATCGGTGGTAAACTGTACGACAATCCAATGCTAGCGAGTGAATTATACGAGCTATTAAGGAAATAAAAAGATATATATATATAGATGATAGGTAGAAGTATGAAACACAAGTGGGTCTTACCTTGCACGACCTTCCATAGGCTGACGGACCAAAATCTGTACAGGGCCTCTCGCTCTTGAGTGAATCTTGTCGTCTACCATGTGCTTAAGACGTTGATAATAGGTTGGCCCCAAGAAAACCTTAAACGGGATTTAATTAGTTCCAGTATTATCTTCACGGGCAACTCGAACTTCTTCTGCCTTTCATATTTATCCCCAGCTCCTGTATCGAATTATAACTTTTCTCGAACGGGTATGTAGTGTGTGTCTTCCTATGTCCCACAGGTAGTTATATCATGACAATGAGTTTTGTTGAGGATGATACGAAGCCATATCAACCTCCGCAGAAGTTAAGATGTTCTTGAATGCATAGTTCGGCCATAATCCAGAAAAAAAATGGAAGTTGGAAAACAATGACCATTCGAGCTGACTGAGTAAAACAGCATCCCGGAAAAAAGAACCTGTTAGGCTTACATACGGGCCTCACCCTTAATTCGCCCGAGAACTCTTTCATGTAAACATTCGGTTATCTTCGAATCTAGACCCCTTCACGTGCCCGTTACTACCGAAGACTCAGTACAAGGACTACTTCGCCGGAACCCATTTTCCGAGATTTTGCTTCGTTTTTTCAATTTCGACTCGTCGCAAGAGACTAGGACCAGCGACAGGTCTGGAAAGGTCACATATCCGATTTATTTTCTCGTCTTGACATAAAGGACTTCGTAAAAGACCTCTCATTTCCGGAACAGCTGCATCAAAAGCCAAAACTTCCAAAGCCATAAACCACGGAAGGGTTTTGTTATCGTGATCACATTCTAGTAGCCATTAAGAAAATATTCTTAACCGAAACCTTACATCGCTATTGCGTACGATAAGAATCCAATGCGCTTAAGCGGGATATTACAAAAATGTTGTCTGCTTGTGGTTTAAACCTTAACCTCCTGAACTCTTTTGTCCTTGCTGAACCGGGTGAAGCCAAGAAGAGTCAAATCGTCAGTCAGTCGAGCAGCAACTCTCTATACTGCATGAACAAGTGTATAACCCCTGACCTGACGCAGCCTTCTTTTAGGAGCGCAAACAGTCTAGATCAAAACGAGCCCTTTAATTCTCCCTCCGTCTCAAAACTGAGATCTGCTGACGAAACGGTTTTCAAAGCGACGGGGAGTAATACTAGATCCCCTTGTTATGAGGCTTTGGGAATCATTGACCCGCCTTACGGGACACCGACAGTGCAATGTCAAACGAGGGCGCGAACGGAATTCGGAATGAGGCAAAGAAGCAACGACTAGAGGCCAAGAGTTCGTGCCAGGACTTTAAGGGGCAAAGTGATCCCGATTTACGCAAGGATTTCCTATAAAGGGCCCGATCATACAAGCTAGAGGGAGCAAATTGCCTCCTCTTCAACAGCTAATGAAGAAAGAGTGAACAGGGAATCCTGGAGGAGAAATTGGATTACAGGCATAGACTGTTTACTATTTCCAAAAAACGGCAAGCTGAAAGCTTGTCACTATACTCGTGTCAGGTTTGTATCCCTTAATTGGCCAAAATTGGTTGCAAAATCATTCCAATTTATTGAGAAGACGATGAACACAAAATACTGAGTCGCGAATGCAACATATTTACAAACGACCCCGGGGCCGGCGGTCGGCATGTGGCCAGATCGCTTGCCGATCCGCGACTAAAACAAACCGGAATGAATGAATCACACCGACCAGTCAGTCGATAATAAGTCACGACGTCGAGCTCAAGGGGTTAGTACCTTCTGCAAATCGCAAGAAAGACAAAAGTTGTGCTAGGCACAACAACTCGTTTGCCTTCTTTAATTTTAACTATAGCACAATTTTACTTAGGACACAGATCTTATGGTGAAATAATGGTTAACACAGTACGGGTTAAAGCCAGGCTTCACCACATCCGTTGATTTCGCTTCGAATCGTGCGGTAATCGTTCTACTCAGCGTTGGATCGATTTTTATAGATTTTCTTTTTTTATGGAAGGGTTTGAACCATTTGATGTTTTTCATCTTCGGTTCAAACCCTGAAATAAATATGAGTGCAGAATATTGTGTTAATAATGCTTAGTGTATTAGTTTAGCGTTGAGAATATAACTTGATCCTCTGCTTATATGACACATACCCAGATGAGCCTTCCATTAGCTTGGCTACTCGACAATCTTGAACTTTAAAGTTTAACCGAAAAAGAGGCTTCTTTCACATCCGACTACTCTGAAATATTCTGACCCACCTAAGGGATTGTGTAAATTTTTTTCTCCCGATGCTCTGTAGTCTCGGAATGTGCGCTGCTTGCACGACAATCCAAAATTCATCCAGACGCGAAGATTTTGAATTCCAAAACAAGCCAGCATTTGCAGGATTAAAGACACTATGAGCGACAAGGTCATGGCGGAAGAATTTAGGAGATGATGTCTTGCAAGGAACCAACCATTTTTTTTTTTCGGAAACGGCTTACCTTTCTAGTTGGTAAATATCTCATGCATAGGACAGGCGCACAGAGGTACCACAAATCCGAAAGATTAATCATTCGATGAAATGCATTATCTCTGGACAGCGGACAAATGGAGTAACGGATTTTTTTCGGGTTTTATACAAGTGATTACATGATGTGTAACTAGACTGTCGGGTCTTAGACCTTTTCGATTAATCTTTAAGTTTCTTCCATGTCTGCTAGATGACGTGCAACTACCATAAAAAGTAGACGGTGCATTGCGCTCTTTGCTTTCACAGACAGAAAATACATCAAGTTTTGCTGGAAACAAAACTAACATCTATGGATAAAGATTATCTGACAAGACAAGACCAAAGGTTTCAATGGGATCCCAAACATTTAATATTTGATCCAGACAATTAGGTCTTGCGTACCCGAACCAGATTCGGCCGCGGTAGGAGGAGTGGGAGGAGGGCTACCGGAAATAGTGTAGCACCTATAGGGATCAAACGAGTGGATCTAAGCTTGGAAGGTAGTCATTTGCCCTAGATGATCCGAGGCGATGCAGGAAACGCTTAGAATCGAGTGAAACTTATCCTATTTCTAGGTCCGATCCTAATTTTACATACCTATTACTATTATTATGTATTTGAATCCTTCAAAACTCAATGTATAAAAAGGAACAACAACATGTCAAATTGACACACACTTCCATACTAATAAACAGCTGACGGTTAAAGATACATTAGCCTTCTAAATCTAAAATGAAGTTCAAAATAAACAAACTAATCAGGGCGCTTTTTTGTAAAAAAAAAACAACGAAAAAGGCTGTGATGAAGAAGAGTGTTGTCAGCCTCTTTTTTCAGATCCCAAGTTCTTCTCCTCAACAAACGAAAGCCAACCCAAATGCAGAAAAATTTCTACCCGACCAACGACCCAACCGAGCAGCAAAAACAGCAGCCGTGTCCAAATTAAAATCACATCAACCTTTTTAACTCCAAGCAAGTCTCACGAAGGAATTTACAAAGTTAAATACTTAACGCTATGCTAGAATTTTCAGTTTTGTGTTTCCCACTAGTTAATTTTTCCAACTTGAGCGGTTTTGAGCCTGAAGAGGACCCTTGCCAAGAAGGGCCTAAATATAGCTCCAATAAAATTCAGCTGACGTATCCGTTTTGCACCATCAAATATGATTCGCAGTCAGCTTGGGCCGAAGGAACATTTACTTTTTTTTATGAAAGTTTTAGATTTTACTATTTAAAGTTTACATACCTGTGCCACCACTTTTCTTCCAGTGAAGCCGTTGTACATGATTTCGTTGCCTCTGAGGTGATAGCCGTATTCTTGCAAGAGGTTGGACACTTTCTGCACGTTGACAGCGTCGTTGAAGGGTGTGGCGTCACCGATCTCACCCTTGTTCGCGGAAACCTGGAAGAAGAATTCATGCAATAGACGCAAAGGGAACAACGTCTTGGGTCGACGCACTGTCGGCCAAGTTGGCGACGTGCTGAATTGTGTTCAAGTCCACATGAATAAATTAACGAATTTATTGCACGAAAAAACCCTTGGGTACTCATCATGGTAACAAAACAAGAAGAAAACACAACAAACTACAAAATCGCTCTCTATGGGACAAACCAACGCGGAGGAATCTAGCCACCTTACAGATATCCCCCATATTTGTACTTCCAATTTTTTCTAGTAGCCACTCCTCCTTAGTAATTCCCACCCCAAATAATTCAACCCTTAAATCACTCAATCCTTCACATTCACACAGAAAATGGAAAACATCCTCATCCATCTTTCCACACATCGGGCAAAAGTAAGGACCATTCTTTAAGATATTTTTTCCTATAACCTTCTTTTCTCCCCAATAGCTAATCCTCCCCCCCCCCTTAAACTCCCCATCACGTTAAATCTACTCCCGACAACCCAGCTTTAAAATAAATTTCCTCCCCCCAAAGCGTAAGAATTTCTTAATATTTAACATATAGATGCACATCCTTGTGCTACCAGAGGCGTCATTTGACCCCCTGCATATGAAAAATCCTGAATCTTGAAAGGACCCTCGCACTATTTACTCTTCAACTCAAGGTATTTTAAAGTAATTGAATACTTTAAAACTATAGGTGTTTTCAAAAAATAGCCCACAGTTTTAGCTGTTTTAAGCCCGTTCCGAGACCCGTTGACTTGCAGCGAAAACAGGAAACAATTTTAATAACCGGTTTTTTAAACTTCTCGCAGACAACCGTCGACAGCGTGATACACATCGAAGCTAGCAAAACAGGGCAAGTGAGAAAATCAGCGTGATTTTGTTAGAGGGTTTAGAATTTACTCTACGAAATTGGGGTCTCCGGGTTTAGAAACCTCCCCCCACCCCAACTCCCCCACAGTGCCCGATCCGGTCCGGTTATGTCAATGATGTATCTACGACTTGTGCTTGTTCTTCCCACCAAGTTTCGTCCCGATCCCTCCAGTCTAAGCGTTTCCCAAGATTTCCGGTTTCCCCCTCCAGCTCCCTCCAAAGTCACCGGTCAGATCCGGATTTTAAGTGGGTCGTCTGAGGTACGAGATCTCTCCAAATATCAAATTTCATTGTTATTCGTTCACCCGTTCAAAAGTTATAAATTCCTCAAGATTCCGGATTGCCCCTCCCTCCACTCCCCCAATGATGGTCGGATCGGGGAGATGACTATGTCCAACTTAATCATTTGGGGTCCCTGATATGCCTGCCAAGTTTCATCGTACTAGCTTATGTAGAACTGCCCAAACGAGCAAAACCCGGCCCGACGGACCGACCGACCGACGGACGGACAGAAATTAAGATCGCTATATGGTACTTGGCCGAAGGGCAAGTGCCATAAAAAGCGATTGACATCATTATGCCAGGCAGTCGCGCAAAGTGGATTTTAAGAAGGTCTTTCACCAAACTTTGACCTTATCAGGCCGAGCTCGTGATCCGGAACTACGCCAGGTTTCTGCGAAATGACGCCTCTGTCTGCTACATTTTATGACGAGTGCCACGAATATTAATGTCATGGCCATCTACAGCTACAGTTCACGAGAAATATCGGTGAAGAATATCCAATCGGACCTTTTAGAGCCGTTTTTCATACATTCATTTTCATGTATCATACTGAACCACTTACAAGCAGGGGCGTCGCAAGTGCATTTTCGGTGGGGGGGGGGGGGTGCAGGGCCAAAATTTTACCGAATCTGTCAAAAATTTTACCGAATCCTAGAACAACAAGGATTACGTAGAAAGAGAAACATAAGGGGCAGCATGAAAGGCGATAAGCCAACTATTAGGCGGCGTTTTGGCGAAGCCCACGTGGAGATTATTTCCCGGGATTGCAGTAACAGCTTCTATCTTTTATAGCCAATGGAAAATTAAATCGAGCGCCGCAGGCAACATTTTTCGAAAGCTAGTTTTTTTCCTGTTGCTAGAATTTAACCGCTTCTCTTACATATCTTACATTCTAAGAATTTCCAGGAACCGGATGGAGCGACGTTCCGGCTGCAGCAGCAACTGTAGTCTAATCAATATACTAGCTATGATCACATAAAGTGAGCGCCGCAGGCGCGAATTTTTTTTTCTTTTTCCTGCCAAATTTAAATTCCATCCAAATCCTAACTCTTTGTTTCGAAATCTAAATCCTAAAACTGGCTTAAAAAACCCCAGTCAAATGACGCACAAAACACAGAATATCACGAAAGCCGCTGCAGACTGAATTTTCTAAATATTTATGATTAGATATTCTTTTTGGGATCCCCAATAAAAGTAAGGACTATCGATGAAATCATAGATCATCCCTTTTGTCTGCGATCAATGCTTCACTCGACCCCTTCCGAGTTTCGAGGTTCGTGATAACTTCCGAATCCTGACAGTTATAGCGAATAAATTACCGAATCCCAGTTATTATACGTTACCGAATAAGGTTTAGTCCGATAGCATGTTCAGGATTCTGTATAACTACCGTATCCCGGTTATTATACCGAACTGTTTTGGTATCGAAAGATTACCGAACAATATTCATATTCGGTACGCTTTCGTCGAAACTGGAACAAAAATTGGGATTCGTGGTTAACTTCCTAATCCTGAAAATTATACCGAATAAATTACCGAATCCCAATCATGATACCAAATAATTTTGAACCGATAGCTTATTCGGGATTCTGGGTAACTACCGAATCTCCTTAAATATACCGAACAGTTCCGGCATTGAAACATTACCAAATGATTTCAATAAATTATCTCACCAATTTCGTGATAACTACCGAATACTGGCAATTATACTGAATCCCGATCATTATACCGAAGAGATTTGTACCAATAGCCTATTTAGAATTATGTATAACTACCGAATTTCCGTAAATGTATCCAATAGTTCCGCTATCGAAAACATACCGAACAAATTTAGTGAAATTTTGGGCCTTCGGCCCAAAATTTTACCGAATCTCAAAAAGGTGGGGGGGTGCTGCACCCCCCGCACCCCCCCCTTGCGACGCGCCTGCTTACAAGTGTCATATCATAAAATATTATCGACACCCTTCATAACATTTAACACAAGATGAGAATCCGCAACTTCTAGCAGTATATCCCGATGAAAATTTATCTCAAAATAGTAGTATGAAGTTGTACGAAAAAGTAGCATATAGTACGAACTGATGCTACTACATACTTCTATGTCAAATTTACCGTGTAACTTCATTCTACTGCATGCTACTATTAGCAAGACTGGATGCTATTATAGCAAGACAGGATGCTACTGCTTAAGATTGGCCCATTCTGAGGCACATTAAATTATAGTATTCTTTACTACTACATATCAATCCATGCAAATTTTTCATACAACTATCATAGACGACGCAAGCTACAAATTTTTCGTCGGGATTTCCGTGTTTCGCTGTGACAGGACCGCAGTTAGAAGACAGGTTCGCCGATGTGACAATTTTCTTAGCAACGCTATCTCCTTGCCCTTAAGAAAGCTTCCGAAGGAAAAAGGAATTTCTGAGTTTCGGGAGAATAATTTTAAATGTGTGATATTCGCTCCCTGGTATCCTAAAATCTACGAGCCCTAAATGCATCGTTGAAGTATGTAAATATGTTACTAAAGCGCTTAGACTCCAGGAAAGAAAGTTTAGCCTAGTTTGTGTACTCTAATAGCTTTAGATGTGTAAAAGTTTATTTATAAAGTGACAAATATATTGAATCTTGTAATCTTGTACGGTCTTCTTGCTTAATAAACAAACGTTAAAGTTTAAGTAAAAGTTTATTTGTGAAGTGACAAATGTATTGAATCTTATAATCCTGTATGGTCTTCTTGCGTAACAAACAAACGTTATTACGCTGCATTCGTCGGAGCAAAATAACACTAGAGAGTAGCGCCAAGACCTACGCTTCCCATGCTTTACAAACGGGACATACTCGTAGCGCCGCCCATTACACTTGCTGCATTTTGAGTGAGACAAACTTGCGGGTATAGAAATTTCTAGTGAAGCGAAGGTGCGGTTTACATACATCATTTCTCTATCGCTAGTGTTATTTACTACTCCCTAGTGTTATTTTGCTCTGGGTGTTAGGAGCGACAAAAATATACATTCACATTGGCAGCAGTTCCATCACACAAGTTAAGCAGCTCGAATCAGGTTCAGGTTCCTTTATTCTTTTCACTAACTGTACACACAACATTATCAAGCACTCCCGACCGACGGCAAACCAGTAACGTCGTTAGAT
Organism: Branchinecta lynchi; assembly: GCA_023053575.1. Lineage (NCBI taxonomy): Eukaryota > Metazoa > Arthropoda > Branchiopoda > Anostraca > Branchinectidae > Branchinecta > Branchinecta lynchi. The sequence continues at coordinate 27,048,580 of JAKZAP010000006.1, read as the reverse complement.
GAAGTCGAAAGTCATTAGACGAAGAATGGAAGGGTGCACCCTTGAAGTACTACTGGGATCCATCTGATGCCTAACAAATCATCAAAAGATGGAGCGAATCAACAGATCAAGACCGATCTTAATCCGGGAAGTAAAGCGGAGGGAGAACTTCGCGAATAGTAGCAGAGAGTGGAGTGATGTTTTAAAGTTTATTTTAGTACTCCTCATTATATATTCATTGAGGGAAATAAATAAATGAATGAATGAATGAGTAACAAGAGGAAGGTAGCTCCTAGCTAGAAGGCTACGTAGATACTTTGAGACGAAAGAATATGCCAAAGATGACTTTCCTTTCTAAACAACAACGAAACTGTTTTTTTTTTTTTTCCTCAGTATCTCGTTGTCGTCAACCCCAATTGATTTTGGAAATAAGATTTTTTTTTTTTAAAGTTCAACTAGCCAGCTATCTTAAGCTTCCTGCATTTAGAATGAATGAAGATGAATTGAATAGGGATCGGGACACTTGTTATTTTTAGGCTGTCTGTGGTTTAAATATAAGGTTTGAAGCCAAGCTGACCATTCATTACGAAAGAAATAGAAAACCGTGATTTTCGGGTTTTATTTGATCAGCTAATTATCCCTCTAGGATGATGTGCGAGGGATAAATATAAATTCGGATATTTCGGTTGCACTTCCGGCAAACCGTCCTCAGCGAAAACAACAAACAACTAAATCATAAAATCCAACACAACACCAACAGAAAAGTGATGAGGAACCAACAAAACATACAACGATATGTAACTAAAAACCAGAAGAACGATGCGGATAGAAACGACAAACAAATTCAAATAAAATAACGAGTATTAAATGCGCGTGTTAAAAGTGTATATGTACAAATCTGTGATTACTTTACAAGTCTGAATTCTGTATCTATTTACAATTTACCAATTCCCTGGGAAAGCGCAGAAGCTTTCCCATCAAGTATAATTGCCCATCCCATCAATTATACTTGATGGGAAAGCTTCTGCGCTTTCCCAGGGAAGTGGTAAATTGTAAATAGATAAAGAATTTAGACTTGTAAAGTAATCACAGATTTGTACATATACACTTTTAACACGCAAATTTTAATATTCGTTATTTTATTTGAATTTGTTTGTCGTTTCTATATGCATCGTTCTTCTGGTTTTTAGTTACATGTCGTTGTATGTTTTGTTGGTTCCGCATCACTTTTCTGTTGGTGTTGTGTTAGATTTTATGATTTAGTTGTTTGTTGTTGTCCCTGAGGACGGTTTGCCGGAAGTGCAACCGAAATATCCGAATTTATATTTATCCCTCGCACATCATCCTAGAGGGATAATTAGCTGATCAAGAAAAACAACACCTAAGGTTTCGATGGGATCCCAAAAATCTAATATTTGATCCAGACAACTGGGTCTTGTCTTAGCCAGATCCAGTCTTCGCCAGACTCCTTGAACATTTTTACAATTAAAATTCAGAAACAGATTAAGGCCAAATAGCTAACCACCTGAGAAAACCAAGTTTAGATTTGGATTCAGCATGTGTGTTTACCCCTATAAGTCATATCTGTTTTGACGAAAACTTCCTGCCACTTCTGCCAATTTCCCGGTTCTGGCCGAACTCCAGAACTACTTGTCCGGCGAAAAAAGAAAGCTCAAAGACGAAATCAGGGTATCTTCTTTCCCCAGTAATGAACATCTAATCAACTTCAAATAGAAATTTAGATTATAATAAATTTTCCGATTCCAGCCGGATTCCGGTCGAACTATATGTCCGGGTAAAATATGATTGTCATACAGGGACTCAGCATCTCTTCTTACCCCTAAATCGCTTATCTAATCGACTAGAAATAAAACTTTGACTTCCAACAGATTTCCGGTTTTGGCCGGATTCCGGACGAACTACATATCCGGGTAGAAAATTGTTTTCACATAAGTGTTCAGCATGTCTTCTTGCCCTAAATCGAACATCTAATAAACTCCAAATAAAACTTTTAATTTTGACAAACTTTCCGGTTTGGGCCGGATTCCGGTCGAAATACTTGTCCGTCGAGAAAATAGTTTTCACCATCGTCTTCAGCATGTCTTCCTACCCCTAAATCGAACATCTAATCAAGTTCAAATAAAACTTTTACTTTCAACAAACTTTCCGGTTTTGGCCGGATTCCGGGCGAACTACTTGTCCGATGACAAAATAGTTTTCACCATCGTGTTCAGCATGTCTTCTTACCCCATAATCGACTATCACATTAGCTGTTTCAAAATGTTTCGTTTGTCCCTTAATTTGAATCCCCTCCCCCACCCCTAAATGTAGAGCTACAAAGCCCATCTACGAACTTGACTGGTCTGACGACCCAACGAACCCTCACACCAAGTTTCATCAAAATATCTCATCCCCTTCGAGAGTTATCGTGCTTACAGACGGACGGACAGACGGACGGACGGACGGACGGACAACTTTTGCGATGTCATAGGTATCCCTCCACTTACGTTTTAGGATCCCAAAAAACCCGAAAATCACGGTTTCTATTTCTGTCTGTGGTTTCTTTTCTTTGTCCATAAAGGTAAAATGCTTCGAACTTTCTTACCTTTCCCTGGATGCACTCGATCAAATGACCAATGGTCATACGGGAAGGAATAGCGTGAGGGTTGATGATAATGTCCGGGGCTATGCCCTCACAGCTGAACGGCATATCCTGAAAGGGAAAAAAAATATCAAAATTTAATAAAAAAAAATTATCCTCTCCACAGAAGACGAACATAATATGGCAGGTGAAGAAATCGACATGAATAGCGCTAACCCAATTATTCCGCTCGGCGGTGCTCATTCGTCCGAACACGAACTTTATCCTCCAGTCTGGTGAGCACAAGACTCTATGGATACTTCAGCGCATAATCGATGAAGAGAGGCGTGACATAGTTCCTGAGGAATTCAGTTCTTATTTGTATTTATATATTATGTTTCAAAACTGAATAGCGTACAATCGGAAACTAAAATATGTAAACCATTTCACAATCCACCATGTCAAGCAACTGAAAAAGTATAAAACAACTGACAATCTTACTTAAGGTCTGCCGTCCCCCTCCTGTTTCAGTACGCCGGGGCGTCTGCTGATGGTGGTGGGGTGGGGGGCCTTCTCCGAGTGTTTTCAAATTTGTAGTTCACTATTCTTTAAAATATTACTTTAAGATACGCTGACAATTTGTTGCTCATTTAAAGATCTAAACTCTTTTTCGGACGGTTTCAAAAGTTTTATCGTGGTTCCCTCAAATCGGGTATATTTCTCCTTTTTAACTCTTCTTCTTCTACATAATAATACACCCACACAGAAGCATTACTAGGGAAAATATTTTTGTTGGGGCGAGGGGGGGGGGGGGCGGGCAAGGTATTTACCGACTAACTGGTCATTTTGACCGACTTTTTGCAGATGAAACGACTATTATTGAGAAAAACAAGACTTTGTTGATGAAATATCGGCCGAGTTTAAGGAAAAGTAAAATTTTCAAGAAAAAATCTACTATTTTTATAAGAAACCGCCTGTTTAAAAAAAATCGCCTATTTCCAAGAAAAAGCGGCTGTTTTTACGAAAAATAGCGGCGCTTTGCGCCAACTCGGTCTACTTTTTTACGGACTGCCGACAACATTCGGGGGAGGGGGGGGCACTCCCCCCTACCTAGTCTTGACGCACCTGCACCCATATATTTCTTCCATTTGTTTACCCTTTGTGTGCCAAAAATCCGATGGATTGTTATTTGTATTACAGAAAAAAATTCAAGCAAGAAGTCCTTGATAACAGAAACAAAATTCAGACTGGACATGCAACAATGGTTGGCAGCCGAGAAAATATAAACCGTCGAGCTCTTGCAAAGCTCTACACCACTTAATGTGAGGACTCGGGTCTATTATCTCTCTGGACTTCACCCTGTTGCAGAAAAGCTGTATGTTGCGCGTTTTCTCCACACCCCGGTTATTTGAAGTGTAAGTAGGCTCTTTATCATACATCCAAGTCGTATACCTTCTTCACTTCATTTGTCTCTAGTTCATTTACTCAACTAGTACACAAGTGGAAAACAAAAATATTTATTAATTTAAAAACATTTATAGGAGTATGCTTGAAATCCAATGAGGCAAACAAATAGAAGCTATCTTGCCACGTTTTTTACGGAAACAAGAGCTGTACGCATATGTAGTAAGAAATACCCCAACAAGAAAAAACTAAGGGGGCTGAAAATTCAACCTATGGTTTCACTTTAAATACAAAAATAGGAGACAGAAAGCAAAAGGAAACATGAAGGAAAACAAAAACCGGCAAGCCTGGGTCAGATGGAAGTATTCGGTTAAGATGCTCCCTACTTGCAAGGCTGGGTCAGAGGATGAAAGTGATGGTCAAAAGTTTTTTTTTTCATTTTTCGGTTAAGATGTGCACGACCTTGAAAAAGTAAATTTTGCTTAAAAGTATTTTTTGTATTTTGCGGTTAAGATGAGTCGGATCGGAGAAATGACGATGTCTAACTCAATGTTGTCAAGTTTCTAATGCTCCAGCAAAGTTTTATCGTCCTAGCACATCTTGGTGTACCTTAACTCACGTTCACCGGAAATCCAACTACCCCCTATAGCCCCCCCCCCTCGGTACCTGAATCCGGTCCGATTCTGTCACTGATGCACCTAGGATCCCACCATGTTGTATCCTGATCGCTCCACTCTACGCGTATCACAAAATTTCCGGTCCTCCCCTCCACCCCACCCCCGAGCTCATCGGATCCGGTCCGCACTCCAAATGGGACATCTGAAACATGAGTTTTTTCAAGATATCCAAGTTTCATTAAGATCCGATAACCCGTTCAAAAGTTATGCATGACACTAATTTCCGGATTCCGCCGTCTACCCCTCCCCCCACGACGGTCAGATCGGGCGAGTGACACAGTGTCCGAAGTTCTGTTCTGTCCAGTTTTGTCAATTATTTATCTAGAGCTTGTGTTTGTTCTTCCCACCAAGTTTCATCCCGATCGCTCCAATCCGAGAGTTTCACACGATTTCCGGCTCCCCCTCAGATTCATCGGATCCGGTCCAGACTTGAGATGAGGCATCTGAGACACGAGGTCTTCCCATGTATCAAGTTTCATTAAGATCCGATCACCCATTCGAAAGTTATGCATGCGCCTATTTTTTAGATACCGCAACCTCCCCTCCTCCCACGATGGTCTGATCGGGCAAGTGACTATTTCCAAGTTAGTTTGGTCGGGTCCCTAATATGCCTGCCAAGTTTGATCGTCCTAGCGTGTCTGGAAGTACCCTAACTCGCAAACACCGGACTGACCGACCGACCGACGGAAAAGTGGTCGGTATATAAAAACAAGAGCTGAAAACTCATGGCACTTGTAACAACAGTTAGCATGTTTGTCAGATAAGGTTAAGGCTGGATCTCTCTCCCTATATTCATTTCATCAGAAAATGGACTTGATCTAGTAAATCTGAAATGGTTATTCCACTCACTGACAACTGTTTCTCCCACAACGATGATCGGATCCGGCGAGGGACTATTTTTAAGCCAATCTGATACGAGTCCCTAACATGCCTGCCAAGTTTCCTAGTCTTAGCACATTTGGAAGTACCCTAATTCGTGATCACCAGAATTGTGGAAAACCCTCTCGAACTCCCCCCACTGTGACATGATCCAGTCCTGTTTTGTCAATATTGTCTCTACGACTTATGCTTGTTCTTTCCTCCAAGTCCCACCCAATCTCTCGACTCTAAGCGTTTTACGAAATTTCTGGCACCCCCCCCCCTCCCTGCCCCCCGCCCCGGTTATCGGATTCGTTTCCGGCTTGAAATTGATCATCTGAGAGACTTGTTTTCATTCACGTCCGGTCACAAGTTATGCAAGTCATAATATCCTGGATTCCCCATCCATCTGCTCCCCCCCAATATCATCGTATCGGGGAAGGAGCTATTTTGAAGTCGACCTGGGAGAGTACCTAGTATGTCTGCCAAGTACCCTAACTCGTGATCACCTGAAATCCAGGAAACCCCCTCCGACACCCTCCACCGCGACACGACCCGGTCCTGTTTTGTCAATAGAGTATATAGAGTTAATGCTTGTTCTTCCCTTCAAGTTCCATCCCGATCCCTCGACCATAAGCATTCCCCGAGATTTCCGGTCCCCCCTTTACCCCCCCCCCCAGTTTTCCGATTCGGTCTAGATTCGAAATTGAAAATCTGAGACACTTGACCTTCACAATTCTCAAGTTTCATGCATGTCCGATCATCCGTTCCAGAGTTATGCATGTTTTTATTTTCCGGATTCCCCATCCCTCCACTCCCCCGCGATGGCTCGATCGAGGAAGTGATTATTTTCAAGTTAATCTGGCCTGTTTCCTGATATGCCTGCCAAGTTTTATTGTCCAAGCTTATGTGGAAGCGTTTCACGAGATTTCCGATGCCTCCCTCCAGGTATCGAATCTGGTCCGGATTTCAAACTGAATATCCGAAATACTTGTTCCTGACATATGTCAAGTTTCATGCATGTCCGATTACCATTTCCAAAGTTATGCATGTTAGTAGTTTACGGATTTCCCATACCTCTACTCCCCCCTCCATGGCCGGGTCTGGGAAGTGATTATTTCCAAATTAAACTGGTCATTTCCTAATATGCCTGCCAAGTTTCATTGTCCTAACTTATATCGAAGCATTTCAGGAGTGAAATGATACAGCCTCCATTGTTTCCTAGGTGTGTGCAGGCCGAACCTTTACTTTACTTGACATTTCTAAACCCGCAAGTTTGTCTCGCTCTAATTGCCGCAAGCATAGTTGGTGGCGCTACGAGTATGACCCGGTTTGCAAAGCATAAGTCTTGGCGTTACTCCCTACTTTTATTCTGCTCTGCCTTAGTGATATTTCGCTCTGATGGGAATCTGTACGATGAACTGGATAAACATGCTTTTAAAAATTCGAAGGAATAACGATCCCCCGCTTCCGCCAAGCTTCAACACTTTCTATTCCAACGCCTTTTCTTAGAAATCCTCCAAGATACTTTGTCCATGATGACAAACATACTTAAGAGATTTTTTGCTCCATGCACCAGTTGGATCACGCCCAGCGACGAACGCTCCCCTGAGGCTGTCGCTGGAAATCCAAGCTTCAATTTACTCGCCACTTTATTGACAGATTGTCTTAGACGGGGAAACTACACGACTAGAAGTTTAAAAACGCGTGGTTCCTGGGATCCGCCCGAGCAAACCATCATTTTTGCCTTAAGGAAATTTCAAGTTTAATGGATCGTGACGTCATACTGAAGAAGATGGTTCGGTGTCAAAGAGGTGCACGTGCTGCAAACAGAAGATCAGGGTCGGGTATTGGCGCTGGTGGAGTTTTAAGGGATACGAATGATAATTTTCATCACCCACTGAACTATATAATGAATAGTCGAGTGTAAGAAAAAAAAAGTGCGCAAGCGCTCAGCTGTGGACTGTGAAAGTAAGATGTTTATCACATTTTATATACAAACAGCTTTAGAACCAAGACATTCCACATCCCCAATGACCAAACTAGTCTTGAAATTTGTAATCATCCCACTTTAAAAGCTTTAAATATGTAAACAAACAGCAGGTATAAATTGAAAGAAATGTTGAAGCTCTTGCAGGAATAGCTCGAGTTCCAACAGTCGTCTGCCAGCCAGTCCGACCGTCCGACCCCATCAAAATACCTATTTTTCCTCAAGTATACCAGCTTAGAGTTTGATTCCAGTCAAGGGGCAAAAACTTTTTTCATGGGCAATTTGGGCCCACTTGCCCATGCACGGGGAGGGTGGGGGGAGGGGTGGTTCAACTCCACATATCTCCAGTTATTGTCAAGTTAAAAACATTAAAAAATGGACAATCTGGGCCCAATTGCCCCTGAACCAAGTGGGGGTGGGTTTGGGACCCAGAGAAAGTAAAAAGAGACCCCAATGCTCACAAACCTACCAAAACAACTTGATACCTGCCACGGGTAACGAACTTTACTCTTGGACAATCTGGGCCCAGTAGCCCATGAACGGAGTGAGTGGGGGAGTTTCAACTTTAAAAGCAATTTCCCAGCCCTAGGATATACATGTACATGGAATTTCATCGTCCTGTGTCCAGTTCTGGTCAAGTTATGAACATTATCCACTGGGCAATCTGGGCCCATTTGCCCCTGAACCGGGTTGGGATGGGGGGTGGGACTCTCAAAAGGCACAACTAAACCCCATTACCCACAAGTGTACCAAGCTTGAACTTGATACGTGCGCTATGAGCTCCACAAAATACGGTGAAAACTGAAAGCCGAAAGCTGCTGCAACGCTCGCAATAGTGGATTGTTCCAAGGAACACTCCACTAAAAACGAGTATGCAGATATATGTACACACATTCTACGGACAGGTACCTCAAGTCCTTTGTAACTATTTCGTACGCCACTTTAATTCTGTGTAGTAATTAATAAGGTAAATTGTAAATATCAAGTGTCAACTGTAAATTTTTAGACTTATCATCAAAATGTCTTATATGGTGTTAGTGTATGTATCGGTGGTAAACTATACGATAATCCAATGCTAGCGAGTGAATTGTACGAGCTATTATGGAAATTAAACATTATATATATAATCGAATCAACATCCTGTCCAGTCGAACGACTCCCATCGACTCCAGTTTGGGTGGAATACTACTACTTTTAAGAACTCATATTCCGCAGAAACTAGTACCAGAAAAAATGAACTGAAAGCTTTCGATTGCGTGGTAGACACAAAAGATGAATAAATCAAAACTAAAACAAGAAAAAGCAGAAAGCTCGTACCTCTTGCCTATACTGGATACCGCAAGTACCCTTTTGTCCGTGACGGGAGGCGAACTTATCTCCAATCTGGGGAATACGAACGGATCGGACACGGATCTTGCAAAACTTGTATCCATCTGTGTTGAGGGTCAACATGACTTGATCCACAATTCCCGTTTCGGAGTTCCGAAGGAACGTCGAGCAATCCCTCTTCACGAATCGCTTGGTCGTGCTGGACAGCTGGAAAAATGGAGCGGATTAAAGGATGGATACTGCATTTGGGAAAATAATTGAGTTCGGAGCATAGGTGATTCTTATGATGCACATATGGTAGCAATGGCTGAGGAACAGACAAATGCCTAATCCAGCTAAAGGTTCTTCTTCTACCCTCAAAGTCACAAACAGCCTTCTGCAACCACAAACCTCAATCAAGTGGTTGCGAATTTCAGTTTCAACAACCCTCAGAAAAATGTGCGGAGCAGCTGTTCTGTCAACTGATAATGCGACGAGGACGGGCTATGGAAAATCGTTCCAAAGAAAGCAGATACAACGAACGAGGTATAGCAAAATCTACCTAAGTTTTTGCTCCTGCTCTGTGCTTTTCCTCGCTGGTTTGTACCCGATTCTGAGGAAAAGAGACACCAGTCGATGGCGTTCGTGTTGTTTTTTTTTCAAATATCTCCGGGTTTTTTTCTGTACCTTCCTCGTCGCATGCGCAATCACCGAATCGTAGAGAAGTTTTTTGTCTTGGACCCAACTGTCAAGCTAAAAGAAATAAGTGGACATCTTCTGCCATCATTCCACCGCCAATGGGCAATGCGCCAGCTAATGCAGTAAATTTATTGTTCTTTCGTGTTTCGTTGTCTATTTCTTGTTTTGTGTTTATTTATTTTGCTGTAGTTTTGTGCACCCTCTGTATTTCTTGTTAAAGGACACCTGAACAATGAAACCATACTTGAACACACCATGGAGAATGCATTTACAGACATGGCCACGGAGTGCATTCTTCTCCTGAGCGCGGCGTTTTCAAAATAGGGATGTTCGTTTCTGTAGGTTTGCACATGCAGACTCCAAGACAAAAAGCGCAATTCATTCAAATCTTGTACAGCGCTGGCCGGATCGTATTGGAATTTCTTCTAGATATACGTTTGGGCTTAACTGGTTAAAAAATATTCCAGAACAAGGGTTGATTGGAGACATTTGTTCATTTCTAAAATTGTTCGGTACTGAAATAAGGACAGATGCAAAATGGAGCAAAAATCATAGCTTGGAAACCCTATTTCGTGTTTGGACTGGGTTTTCTGCAGGCAACGTTAACGGAAGTCATACGGATAGGGATGATACTTGGTACTCTTCATTCAGGTGTCCTTTAAGCGTTCATTTACCTTTTTTTTCTGTATGTACTGTGCAAATCCTTATTACTAGGCTGCATGTAAAAAATTCATTCATTCATTCAATGTAAAAGTGCGCGAGATCCGTGATTCCTAGGGACACTGTCAATCGCCAGCTTTTAAAAGGAGTTCAGCCGCTAACCTGTCCTCCTGGAGAGGAAAGACGCGCTGATTCCTTCGATACAGCACGCTTGCAGTCCAGAGCATCCTATACAGCAAATTTGACCTCTCGAAGAGTCATATACTAAAAAATGTGTGACTTGTTTAGCGGGCGAGAGCCTCGTTCGTTGTATGGTGAACAAATCGCTCCCCCCGAACGCCCATGCACCACCACCAGCGGACCGAGTAAATGCTATCAATTTGTCAATCCGAAATTCCCAATATATGTTGTCGACAAACTAACATTGAACAGTAGCTTTATGTATTAATTAGGTTCATATTTAAAGTAGAAGTATTATTTCACCCAAATTATTCCAAAACTGAGTATCTTGTTTTTAATGGACGCGTTAATAACGATTCGTGGTTGCGTGTAAATGAGAGTACTGTTATACCTCAGTCTTCCACGCTTAGATACTTGGGCCTTGTGTACGGTTCTGATATTCGTATGCTCAGAAGACGTATCTCGGATACCGCTTACAGGGGTATGAGTATTGGTTACGGTAAACCTGTAGCACTAAAGAACACAGTAAATAGACTAATCCCAGAGCGCCTCTTCCACGCTTTGGTCACACCGCACTTTCTGTACATTTCTCCATTCTGGGATTTGCTAAAAATTTCCGAGAAAAACCAAATTCGGATAAAATATTACAAACTAGCAAAATACCTTCCGGGACTCCCCCTATGGGAGTGTAATTCAGCCCTGTCGAAGAAGTACCACATTATCGATGCTTCCGCTAAGTGCGATACCATAGAGCGTCGTTCTCGATCCCGGGCTTTCAAAACATACGAATCGCCGTTGACTCATCTAACTTATCTATAAGTCTTATAAAGTTTATAGTGTTTCGTTTTCATTGTGTGTAATTCATTTCTCTTTCTTTCTATTACTCCTCTCTTTCGTCTGTTGTATAGCGGGCCTCAGTAAATTATTATTATTAAACATTGAACACTCAGGTCCGGATTGCTTTGCCACCATAGTGGTTACCAGACGGTGGTCCGCGAGACCCTATATACCATGTTTTCAATTTTCCGTATTTTGCACCAACGCTGGTGCAAGATCTCACCCGATGGAGGCAGCGACCAAAGTCAGCCCTAGGTTTTTCTACACTTATTGCAATCTGAAGTTGGAAGTGATCCAGATAAGTGCTATTCGAATTATCCTTGGGAATTGCTATACGGCTCATGAAGAAGGCCTAAGGACTTTACCTCTGACGACCTTGGAGGAGCGAAGGCATAAGCTGAGGATGGATTTTGGTTTGAAATGCCTCTACTTAGAAAGACATCGGGATATTGTACCGGAGTTCGAAAATGGGAAGTGTGTGCGACCCGGTACAAGGGGGCAGACACAGTCCTTGGGTCTTCAAAAACTTAAGCCCCCGCCAACACAATCACCGAGAGGTACCTGAATTCATTTGTCCCTTAGTTTACTAAGCATTTCAACTCGACACATCTTTGAATGTATTGTATTATGACTGTAATCCGTTGTAACGTTGACAATCCGAGGCTAGCTGTATGCTATTGTGGAGAATTAAAACGATTTGATTTGATTAAGGTTTTCGCAGCAGGTGGCCTAAGTCAAGACTCTAGGGCTTCTTGTTTCAACCGGCCGGTACGCAAATCTTGATCCATGCCTCAACTCGGGCTGAGGTACCACAAAGTCATGATCTGTGGATACCCTATGACTACCCGATGAAAAATTTGTAGTCTGCGTAGTAGTATGGTAGTAGTACGAAAACGTTGCATGTAATAGTATATAATAGCAAAGAATACTATCATTTAATGTGCCTCAGACTGGTCCAATCGTATGTAGTAGTATCCAGTAGCATCCTGTCTTGCCATAGTAGCATCCGGTCTTGCTAATAGTAGCATATAGTAGTAAGCAGTAACACGGTAGCCTTGAAGTAGAAGCATGTAGTAGCATTGTTAGTACTGCATGCTACTTTTTCGTACTACTTTATAGTACTATTTTGAGATAAATTTTTCATCGGGTAACGCTGGATACACTATGCCAAACGCTGGATACTCTAACAAAATAAAATATTGATGATTTGAGTGAGGCTCAGAAATCAACCAATAGGTAGGTCAGGGTTAGGGTAGGTCAGGGTTAGGGTACCAACAGGTCTCCGGCGTTTGTCACAGGGTATCCAGGGTTAGGCATAGGCTATGCCAAATGCTAGATGTATCCAGCGTTTAGGATATATCCAACAACCAGGGGTTTGTGATTGACTGGGCTGAGGCTATCGTGCCCAACTCCGTTTATACTAGGAACATTAGAAAAAAACGTTAGAACTCTAGTATAGTAGAACTTGTGATTATAAACAAAATTACTGAATTCTTTGACGCAACAAGAAATGAAATCTTCGTTTCTTCTGCTTACGTAAGGAAAGTTTTTGAAGAACAAAAACTTAATGATATGCTGTGCGAGCCTTTGGAAAATTAGAGGACTAATTTCTGGAGAGAAAGCCTCTGGGAAAGATTAAGCTGCCGAAAACAATCTCTCCTGACAACACAAAACCCACCGAACTGCCGCTGAAAAACAAAAAAAAACTTACATCGTCGTCTGTCTCAGGCAGCAGGATAGTCTTTCCAATGACCACATCGTCACCAGAAACTCGGAGACCAGGGGCGATGATTCCGTCGTCGTCGAGTTTGTCGTAAATGGCATGCCTCATTCCCTGTAAAGGAAATTCATAAACGGAATAAACAATATTATTTTTCCGACTTGAGAAAAACGAGTCTACACCATCGTTTTTCTGCAACACAGAAAAACTTTTTCTGGTGGTATATGCACCAATATTTAATCCAGAATCACCGATCTCAGTATTAAGTGTGACGTGATAATAATGTAAGCTACAAAGGCATCTGGCCGAGAATTCACTAGCTTGCTTAACGTTCACATGACCAAGAAATTTTAAGCTAAAACTGCACCCCCTTCCCCCCCCCCCCAAAGAAAAGCCTGGGCGCGGATATACCCCAGGGGCCCAATCATTATTGCAAGAATAAAGAGATAAATTGGAAAGAATACAGAAGCGGGCTCTTCTTATTTTTCATGGTGGACCGAAGGTTCCATACTCCTACCTTTTAAAACAATTTAACCTCAAAACACTGCAGGAGCGCAGAAAAGAGCTAAGCACTTACTTCGGTTCAGCCATGGTATCTCATCCTCTCTACTCGCAAATCCCCCCTCCCCCCTACCAAGAAATCGACCAGAACGAGTGGTAAGTTCTATGGTCCCCAGATTTGTCCTGTACCTACAAAACATGCTAGGTTCGTATAATTTTTTAACGAAGCGTGAAAGATTTTTAGGTGTAGTGACATAAACATATATTTCAAAACAAATCGACGAAGAAACCAACGGAACTGGGGTTTGTAAAGGCCAACGAATATACTCAAATAAAAGGCGGATATTTACAAACCCCATTTTCGTTGGTTTCTTCGTCAATTTTTTTTTAATATGTCAAGTCAATGTGGTTTACGAAATCGTCTTCGAAACATTTATTGTAATTTATTCTGTTTTTTTAGAATAATCGCAAATTTGGTTTATAACCACGATTTGTACAATGCACTTTCTATCCTTTCTATCCCTTCATAATTAAAGTCCCACGCCTTATACTCGGCCACTGGCGACGTGACAGGAGAACAAACGTAAGAACTCAAAGAAAAAGTACCAACCTGGCACGTATCCCTTATCGGCTTTTCAAAAGTCTCCTCTTGGTAGCCAATCTTCTTGATTTCAGAATCTTTGTAGGATCGGAAGAAGACGGACCTGCAACATAAAGAACAGATTCAGAAACACACAGCCTAGTTGGAATTCCAGCTTATAATTGGAGGAAAGGTTGAGGTTCAGCACCGCTCCCTCTTTCTCGCCAGATATCCTGTAGTTTAATTCGACGTATTTTATGTTTAGCATGTAATTCCTCCTTAGGACCCGAAAAGACTTGTGGCAAAAACAAGCGGTTACCAACAAATTGCTACCACATAGTCGTAAGAAGTTCTAAGAATGCTGAGGGGAGAGAGATTGTTCTGAACATTCTATTATTATTATACACACATATATATATATATCTGCATCAAAAGGCTTTCACCTCTATAAATTATTCTAATAACATAACTTGCCATCAAAATAAGCAATAGAACGGCACAAACGGTTCGAGAAGAACTTCATTCCCTCTTTCGTAAGACGTTACAAAATCGATAGTCTTGATTTGTTGCTGGAAGCAAGTTCTTTGTAAATGTTAGGTTGAATTTAAGTTTTTTTTTCTTCAGATTCGTAAACATATGGAACACCAGTGCGGTAATGCCAGAAGTTGAATTATTAGGTTAACTGTTTTTTTAATTAGTTACTAATACGCTTCAATCCGTTGATGCGCACTTTCAGACAACCGTATTTTCCGTTCCCGATTGTCGACTCAATAAAGATTTTGGGAGTTACTTTTTCCAGTAATTGTTCTTTCGGCTTGCACGTTGAAAATGTTGTTAAAACGCAAATGCATGTCTGCAGTCTTTAAGTACAAAGCGTAGATTTGGCTGTGATGTCCAGTGCCTATTGCTAGCTTATCTTACATACGTCCGTCCAGTTCTGGAATATGCACGCCCACTATGGGGACCTGCAGCACTGCGTACTGTATACCTCATCCAAGAACTTAAGTCAGTGCAAAAGCGGGCCGTGTTCATTGTTATTGGCGATCGACAGCTATCTTATGGTGAAGCGCTTGTTAAACTCGACCTCCCCACGTTGGCCCAAAGATACGAGCATATTATCCTAAGGTTTGGGGAGTTCCTTCTCTCTAAACCCCCTGCATCGAGACATCTCACCACCCACTGCACCGCCCAACAACCGTACGCGTCACCAAAATAAACTGGTTCCAGTAACTTCGCGAACGAACCGCCACGCAAATTCGTTTGTTACGGATTTGCTAAACAAAGCCGAGTGATATTTTCCCTTTTTTTTGTGTCAGTTGTGTCAGTTTGTTATTTACCATAGTGGAGCAACGCAAATTAGCTGTGAGCTATGATATTGCCCAAATAAACCTAACTCTCTCTCTCTAATTATTATACGCAAGTCGTACATGACTGTTTGGACAAACAAACTATGATTGTACGTCTATGTATCTTTATATTTATTCTTTTACGCATCCACATATTTTATATTCATTCTATTTGTGCAGTTTCGTCTGCGTCCGGCTGCGTTTTAGAATAAATTGTTGATTGACTGACTACAGAGTGTGAGACGGCAGCAAAAGGCACGTAGTTTACTTTACATGGTCTGGTCTCGCTAGTCTGCAGCTGCGGAATACCGTCAATCCCGAAATTCATTCATTTCAGACAACCCGCACGTCTCCTTTGTGATATATTCTGTCTGCCCTTTCATCCAATCGAGACTCAGAAAATCAAGACGGATAAGACTCGTGCACAAAACAAGCAATCAGGAAAAGCAGCTGCCTTCTCCTCCTTTCCTTTCTAGCATTTCTAATCCCCTCTTTCTGTTTTTCTCAAAGCCTTTCTCACCAATGAAAGACGCAACAAGATTGATATTGCGAGAGCAATAAGGCTCGAGGAAGCTATTTCCTCAGATGGCGTCACAGCAATACGCCGCAGCAAGTGGCAACAGATAAAATATTGGGATCTTAGAACTCAAACCTCCGGAATGACCTCGATGAAGAAACCAAAGCTGTGGGGTCGACGGACGCTTTCATACGTTGCTCGGCAAACCACGGCAATGCAACTCGGAAGCCCGAGAGTCATCCGATTGTGAACGAATGAAGTGGCATTCAGCAATCACGAGGAGTGGTCAGCATCGTGGAAAGCCGTTTTTACCATTCAAGCTCTGATTTAAGGTTATGGATAAGCGGCAGTTCCAACGAAACTGTTTCCATCTTGTCCCTTTTTTAGTTTATTGCCGTGATTTCAGAAACGAACGAGCGGCAGTTTGCAGGGAGAAGCATTGAAACGAGGGGGCACTTTCTCTCTTGAAGATGACGAACAACAAAATGAACTTGACAAGTCCATTTCCAACTTGGGCGGCTTGAGCCTGATGGCCTAAAATATCGCTCTGATAATAAAAAATGCAACTGACGTATCCGTTTGGCACTGTCAATTATGATTCGCAAGCTTGGGCTGAAAGAATATTTAGACTGTTCGGGCAAACAACTTTTACAGCTATAATGATCGAACGCTAGATTCCGGGATGGCGTTTGGTCCTTAAAGCATCGAATCTGACTAGATGAGGGTTGTTTGTTTGTTTGTTGTTGTTGTTTTGTTGTTGTTGTTTTTTTTTTTGGGGGGGGGGGGGGGGGGGGTCGGGAAAAGTTGCGGAACAGTTTTCCGTACGAAACCTAAAATTCGACCGGAAAAATTTCGCACTGATCTATCGAACATTGCAATCTGTGTCTGTTTGTCCTTAACTAGGTATACATACGTGTCTTGATCTTCCTCGTTCACTAAAGTCATTTTTCTTTCTATTGTTTTCTTCCTGGTTGGACTTGTTTTTTTATATATATATCCGTAATCTAGTCGGGGCGCTAGATACTGCATCTCATATTCAAATAATGCATAAAAAGGATATGTCAGCTACAATGCTTAGCAGCGATATTTTGGTCCTTCTCGGAAAGGGTCCTCGTCCGGCCTTCAATCTTCAGGGTCAACGTCGGGGAAGGAAATAAATCTGCAATAAATATCTGAAGCTTCTACCGACTATAAATATCTTATTCGGGTAAATTACTTTAAATACTATTGTTACTGGTCGTGAGATTTAATTTTTTGACACGTCCGCTGCTTTTTGCTGTACGATAGGGCGATGACAGGAAAGGTTTTTTCTGCATTTTGACCGACTTCGGTTTTCTTGTTAATAAGGGACTGAAAGCTTAAGTTTTATACCATTAATATCCTCGTTCCACGTTTCTGCTAGGGAGTACTCCCCTGTATCTATTACTGTTAAGTATCACTGCACGGAAAAACTAATGCTGAGATTTAATTTTTGACACGGCTGCTGTCTTTGCTGCACGATTGGGGCGGCGACAGGCAAGGTTTTTTTCTGCATTTTGATCTACTTTAGGTTTTGTTGTTAATTAGGGACTGAGGCTTAGATTTTCTTCCATTTATAACCCCCTTCCACGTTTCCGATAGGGAGTACTCACCTGTATCTCGGTTAATGCCTGCTCGGTTTTTCTTTATCTCAACGGCTTCTCAATAGTTTGTTGGAGTTCGGTGCACTTTGCAAGAATTTGGGCTTTTCAAAACATACTGAATGGGATGGGTTTTCGAAAATATGTTCTGCAGGTGCAAATTTGAAAGTATAGTTAGGACGGTGTCCGTTGGAGAGGGCGTGGTAAATTTCTTGCTCTCAGAGCAAGAAATCTTCACTTGCAGAACATATTTCCGAAAACCCATTCCATACAGTATATTTTGAAAAAGCCCAGATTCTTGCAAAGTGCACCGGACTCCATCAAACTATTCAAGATGCCATTGAGATAAGGAAAAACCGAGCCGGCACTAACCGAGATACAGGTGAGTACTCCCTACCGGAAACGTGGAACGGGGTTATTAACGGAAGTAAATAATAGATGCAGTCGAGTACTCCCTACCACAAACGTCGAACGAGGTTATTAATGCAATAAAATTTAAGCTTTCTGTCGCGTATTAACACCAAAACCAAAGTCGATCAAAATGCAGAAAAAAACCATTCCTGTCATCTCCCCAATTGTTCAGCAAAAGGCAGCGGCCGTGTGAAAAAATAAAATCTCAGGACTAGTTTTTTCCCAACAGTAGTATTTAAAAGTTATTTGTCCGGATAAGATATTAATAGTCGGTAGAAGCTTCAGTTATTTATTGCAGGTTTGTTTCCTTCCCGACGTTGACCCTGAAGATTGACAGCCTGACGAGGACCCTTGCCAAGAAGGGCCAAAATATCGCTGCTAGAGCATCCTAGCTGACATATCCGTTTTATGCATTATTTGAATATAGGTTTCAAAGTCAGCTTGGGCTCAAGGAATATTTATTCTGTACCTAGCTTATTTCTCATAGTATATACCCGTGACGGAAGGTATAAAAATGTTGAGAAGTGCTCCTGCTCCTACGGTAGTGAATCTCGCTGAAAACGAATATCGTAGGGCGCAATTCTGCCAATGGGGTATTTCCAAATTCATGCAAAAAAAAACGCAAATTTAGCTTATAGTAGTGACCTGGCATCAGAGACAGTCAGAGACGAGTTGTGGAAATCCAACATTGTCTTATATCATTCGAAAGAGCGAATCGTGCTCTACAGGAATTGGACTTTTAATTTAAACTTAAAAACAATTGTTAGTTCTCTATTTACTATATTTTCCAAATATCGCCATAAAAGATGACCAAAATTGCAAATAAAGGTTAAAAACTAAAAAATTCTGGTAGTGAACCTTCTCTCCCTTTTCGAGAATGAAGACCATTCATTTACAATTTGAGCTGAAATTCAACATTTTTTTTCTCAAAGGAAGGGTAGCCTAGGATTTCTTAATTGTATATCATCCAAAAGCGAAGTGCGAAGTTAAACATGACTGTTTTCCAACAGAATAAAAATAGTTAAATAAAAAAATGGACTTTATTAGAATAATTGCAGGCCAAAATGTAATATTTTTTTCAAGTAACCTACCAAAAAGAAATTATATTTATTGTTAAATTTTTTAGTTGTTAGACGTAGGCTCTGTTACGGGGGGGTCTATGGCTCCATTAGGTTCCAAGGTTTTCGACTTTCTTATTATTCAGTATCAATTAATAGAACAACAAGAGCTGGACGCTCATATGGCACTTGCAAGGCTGGGTTTGATGGAAATGATGGTCAAAAGTATTTTTTGTCCCTTTTCCGTTAAGATGTGCCAAACTTGCAAGGCTGGATCAGAGGATGGAAGTGATGGTCAAAAGTTTCTTTTTTTTACTTTTCGATTGAGATGCGCACTTTAAGGGTGCTAAAGATTAATTTCTAAGCAAAACCCTTGAGGCAAAAAGGATCATGTGCTTATCGCGATGGTGAAAAAATAAATTTTGCTTAAAAGAATTTTTTGTACTTTGCTGTTAAGATGAGTTCTTTAAGGGATGGTCGGACCGGAGAGTGACGATGTCTAACCAATGATGTCAAGTTTCTAATGCTCCAGCATAATTTTATCGTCGTAGCACATCTGGAAGTACCTTAACTCACGATCACCGGAATTCTGGACACCCCTACAGCTCCCCTCCCCCCACACCCTCGGTAACCGAATCCGGTCCGATTTTATTACTGATGCACCTAGTACTTGCGCCAGTACAACTACGGATCGCCGGAATTCCGGAACCCCCCTCCACCTCCCCCCACAGTGTCCGAATCCGGCCCAGTCCTGTCAGTGATGTATCTAGAGCGTGTGCTTATTCTTCGCACCAAGTTTCATCCCGATCGCTCCACTCTGAGAGTTTCGCCCGATTTCCGGTACTCCCCACTGACTCCCCCCAGATTCGTGCCGGACCGAACGTGAAATGAAACATCTGAGACACGAGATCTTTCCAGATATCAAGTTTCATGAAGATCCGATCACCCGTTCGAAAGTTATGCATGTCCCTATTTTCAGGATTCCGCCACCTCCCGCTCTCCCTCCCCCCACGATGGTCGGATCGGGCAAGTGACTATTTCAAGTTAGTTTCGTTGCGTCCCTGATAAGCCTGCCAAATTGTATCTTCATAGCCCACCTGGAAGTGGCTTAACTACGGATCGCCGGAATTCCCCCCCCCCCCCCCCAACTCCCCCACAGTGTCTGAATCCGGTCCAGTTCTGTCAGGGATGTATCTAGAGCGTGCTTGTTCTTACCACCAAGTTTCATGTCTGGTCCCCCCCCCCCCCCCAGGTTCATCGGATCCGGTCCGGACTTGAAATGAGACGTCTGAGACACGAGATCTTTCCAGATATCAAGTTTCATTATGATCCGATCACCCGTTCGAAAGTTATGGATGTCCCTATTTTCTGGATTCCACCACCTCCCCCTCCCCCCACGATGGTTGGATCGAGCAAGTGACTATTTCCAAGTTAGTTTGGTCAGGTCCCTGGTATGCCTGCCAAGTTTCATCGTCCTAGCATATCTGGAAGTACCCTAACTCGCAAACACCGGACTGACCGACCGGCCGACGGAAATGTGATCGTTATATTGCACTTGGCCGGAAGGCAAGTGCCATAAAAATAAACGTTAATTAAATAACAGTATGGGTGCCAAATTATTTCGAGATTTGAACCCTAGAAAAACTAGTTCGACGGGTTCCAAATATACTAGGCTACGGTACACATAATCTGTCGGGGAAAAGGACTTATCCAATCAGGACGAGGAACACTTTTTTTCACGGGTTGGGTACAGTTTAATTTTTCCATCGAAGTCGCAAACCTCTATTGTAGAAATCCTTTTGTCAACTTATACTCCCGGCACAAGCTGCAGCATCTTCGAAAAGTCATAGCCTTAATTTTGCAAGTTGCCTCTTCTGAAGTTGCAGTTAGCCTCCAGAATTTGGGTTTCGATTTCAGTATTGCTGATACTGCTGCATCAGCCCCAGAATCGAACGTCCTTCACCTACGTTTGAGCTGATCTGGAACGCGGTCTGCACCGAAGACGGTGTCACCCAAGTAGTGAAAATCTTCGTCGGTGCAGCACGATGATGTCCTAAATAGTTAGGGAGTCTCCTCTAATCTTCCTATTTTTGCCAGTAAACTCTTCACGACCAACTTTATCGACAAGGCTCTAGATATTCCAACATGCAGGACCAACCCACCCTCACAGGTATGAAACAGAGAAAAACAACTATAGAGTAATGCGCGAAAAAGTGACACACAGTCAAATCGCAGCGACACTAGAGGACACGAATATAAATATATATTTATAAATATAAATATTTTTACCAACTGTTTTTTCGAAAGAAAAAAAAATGTCTTTACGAAAATTCGCACCGCTTCGTTCCATTGTACCGACTGGCCGACCACTTTGGGGGAAGGTAGATAGATGGATAGATGATAGATGGATATTGCTTTTATTCTTTTCGAACTATCATGGTACAATCCAAACTTGTCGAAATCGTCATGTATACATGTAGACACTCGTATATAAATATGTCAATGCCATATATAAAAGTAAACACTATATAAATAAGGTTAAAAATTTTAACGAAAGACGGTACAAGCGTCTTTTCATACCGTACATGGTCACATTTTGCGTGTTGGAGTTTTGGGATCACCACTGAGGCCGCTCTTGCAGGTCGTTCGCGAGCAGTGTTGAACGGTGGCGGAAGTATATACTTATGGACAGGGTGCTCAAGCATTTTCTTACCGGAGACCATGCACAGTTTCAACCTACGGGACTCAAGGGACTCGAGTTTAAATTTCTGAAGGAGCTCATTGTAAGGAATTTTGGGGGATCTTGACATAATTAGTAGGGCGCGTTTCTGTATTTTTTCGATCTATAAGCCATCTTCAGTAAGGTTAAAGTGCCAAGCTTCCATTCTAGCCCCGAACATATAAAAGCAACATAAAAATGGAGCAAATCTCGTTCAGGGAACCTATTTTTAGCAAGTAATTTCAGCATATGAAGGCCGGTGTGTCCACGCTTTACCATTTCCTTCGTTTGGAGTTCCTATTTTAAATCATTTGATATAATTAGACCGAGGAGTATTATTTGGTTTACACGCAAAGTATCTGGATTATGAGGTTTTTCTTCTTTCAGGAAAGAAATTGTAAGAATTACAGACTTCTTTTCATTCACAGCCATGTCAGAATTTAAAGCTTCTGCGAAATTATATTGGTTGCTTCACTAGTTTGTCCTTTTCCACATATTTCAATAAGAGAAAGATCGTCACCGTATTTCCATCTTTCTGGTCTGTCAGAAGTTGTATTGTTAATCATTACAAGAAAAAGTAGCGAACCTAAAATTGTTCCGTGTGGCAAACCGCAGAAAATTGCCTGCGGGTCCGACAAATTATTATTATACTTTAGAATTTGGGACCTATCACTAAAAAATCCTACAATAATTTTTACAATACTGGGGTTAACATCAAATTCATTCAAAAGTTTATCAATTAGAATATTACGGTTTATAAGGTCAA
The DNA here is from genome assembly GCA_023053575.1 of Branchinecta lynchi. Classification (NCBI taxonomy): domain Eukaryota; kingdom Metazoa; phylum Arthropoda; class Branchiopoda; order Anostraca; family Branchinectidae; genus Branchinecta; species Branchinecta lynchi. The sequence goes on along the minus strand of JAKZAP010000006.1, from coordinate 27,026,170 downwards.
AACCTTTTTTAAAATCAATCGCGATTAAATTGATCCATTTGGAGGGTTCATCAATGTTTTTAAAAATAAAATCTAATAGATTTACCATATAATGGCTGGTTGATGTTTTAGGTCGACTTCCAAACTGTTATAGATCCAGAAGGAGAAAAATTTCTTGTTTTAAAAATTCAGCAAGAAAACTTTCATACACTTTACTGAAGATTAGAGAAATGGGGCGCACTCCGTCAAAACCAATTTTTGCATCTTTTTGGGGTATTGGTGTTACATAACCAAGTTTCCAAATAGCTGGGTACTCTGATGTTGAAGAAATAGTATTGAAAATATCTGTAAGGGTTTTAACAGGCTTATCTGGGAACGCTTTGATTAAATCAACAGGGATGTCTACTGGTGTCACACTACTACGTTTTAATCGTTTTAATTTGACTAGTACCTCATTTTCTGTAATTCCTTATTATTATCATTATCAGGAACCGGATCGACAGTATTTAATTTTGGTAAGGATTGTACAATTTTTGCGAGGTGGATGTTTAGATCATTAGCCATTTGGAAATCACTTTTATCGGAGTCAAAATTTAAGGGTGATTCAGCTTTACCACAAATTGTTTTCACTTTCTTATACCAACGACTTGGTTTCGTCACAAAAAGATTAGTTACTGCTTTTGAATAATGGGCAGCAGCTGCTTTTCTTGTCATCTTTCGAATCTTGTTGCGTAGCTGATTTGCCTCTTCCCTTTTTCCCTGACGAAAAAGGCTCATTTTTCGGCGTATAAGCTCTTTTATATTTTTGGTACGGCCTGTCGGTACTGCAACGTTTGAATGTTCTTTCCGGAAACGCGGTTTCGTACTGCGTTCTAAGCTTTTCTTGAATTATTTTTGCTTTCTCCGTTGTACTAGAGACAGCAAGAGCTTCTGTCCACTGCTCCCCTTCGACGGGTGGCCCCAGCCCGTACGTGACGCCTCTGATTACAAGCCCTACTTACATTGAATGAAATAACGTTGATTCCAAAACAGCTAGCCTACTGTCATCAAATCTATTGCTATGTAAAATAATACTCTTTCAAAAATAATCGAAGACACTGCAAAGATTTTATCATTCAAGTAACGAATTAAGCTAACGAAAATTTTTGAGATGCATCATGATGAAAGCATGGATGTGTCACATGAAGCTTAGATGATAGTCTTTGTTGGCTATCGAGATTCTTGTGAGAAAATATTCTGTTTTGCAAAAACCTCATAGTCAAGGACAAAATGAGAAGAAGTTATGACTGGATTCAAAATCCATTTGGTGGAAACCTGCTATTAAGCTCCAGTGCAAACGGGTTGAATGTAAGAAAAAAAAAATATCCTTAATGACATCGAGTGCAGATTGGACAGTTGCTACAAAGCAGCCTTAAGTGTATTTGTACATATTTCTACACATGCATGCCTTATCGTTTATGACAACAAATATCTTCTCTTTCACGTTCTGAAAAAGCGGGTACGTGTTATGGAGACATCCCATAGCACTTTGCTCTGCAATAGTCCTCCTAGTTATTCCCTCCCTCTATCGCCTAATTTTCTATATATCTCTTCGGTTTCCATCACCATCATTAATTTCCCGGCATCGTGACAATAGGTCACTCGGTCTTATCCACTAGCTCCAGTTAGCTGCTGGCTAACCCGAGGTCAGGCTTTGATCCATTTCATTCTAAGTATTTTGGCTGCGGAATGAATCCGCAGCCAAGAAGAGTTCTCTTTCATCCTTGGTCAAAGCAAGACCTCAGTTACTCTATATTATAATTTGTGGTAAGGACCAGTTTATATATTTAGTTAGGGACCCATTAGTGCTATATTATATGTGTCACACTCTTGTACACGATTTGCATGAGATAAATTAACTATAGACGTTATGGTCCATCTCGGCTAGTAGGCCTCGGGCTTGACTGGATATGTGAATTCCAGCTTCGCTAGGATGTGTGAACCAGCTTGATTAGGGATTTCTGGATTGACTGCGGCTGAGCTATAGAATTCCCTGAGACTTTCCCTTGTCTCTTTTGTCCGGTTTCCTGGCTGGTCCTGGGGCTAGTGGGCACCTATGGTGTCAGAATGTCTTAAGCCCACACCCCAGGAGCCTTATCTTCATTAAACCTCGCCTCCACTCGTCCATCCTCTCAACAAGGTGTAAGAACAGGGTTTGGAAACTTCCTCCAGGTTCAACATCTTAACAATGGTGTTAGAAGTGGGATATATTCTTAACATTCCAAACCTTGATTAAGGGTATGCGGTACGGAAAAGGTTGGGAACCACTGATTTAGCCGAAACCCATGAAACTCGTAAGGCGGGAAGACTATCACTGAGAAATCTTGCTAGTGTAAGAAGCGAATAAATACGAACAGCATATCATAGGCCATTCGCTTCATAACGCAGTGGCATCTCAAGGGCTCTCTTACCTGAAAAAACCTCTCTCGACTGCCGATGAGTTCATAAGCACAGAATCTTCCTGGTTGTATCCAGTATAGCAGAAAATCGCCACAATCGAGTTAATTCCGGCTGGCAATTCTCTGAATCGGAGATACTCCATTGAGCGAGTGGTAACAAGCGGCTTCTGTGGATAGCACAGCACGTGGGCTAGGGTGTCCATCCGGACGTGGAAGTTAGTGATGTAAACTCCCATAGCTTGCTTGCCCATAGCACTCTGAAAGGAAGGAAAGGGTTACAAAACAAACAACTTTGCGAACACTTGGAGGAGCGACTTCGGAAGCACTCTCGGATCTGTGGTGCTTAGAACATCCATAATTCAAGTCGGTAGTTTACACGAGGACTCGGTACGCGAACGTGGGATGATATGTGGACACTCATATGAACGGCTTACTCCATATCACGGGCTCTTTCCTTTGTCCTCTTGATTTTTGTGTTTACACTGTACTGGTGTCTCTTCAGTTGTTTATTTGTTTCTTCCTCTTCTTTACTCCACTATCTTCACATTGTTTTTGTGAAGTGGATGACAAAACAAGTATTATTATTATTATATAGTGGTGCGGCTCTGAAGTACAGGACTGAAAGCTATGAGATTAACCCCTAGCAGACACACCGAAGATAAATAGTTCTCTAATACATACACTACGCCCATTTTTGATAAGTATGCTCAAACGCTGAGGCATGCTGGCAGGATAAGCATAGTGCTCACATGTATGTGTACTCCTGATTTCCCAGAGGAGTACCTGCACACGGTAACTTTGTAGCGAAACAAGTCAGGATTTCATTTAAACATTGAAACTGTTGTATACTGGTACCCCTCTGAGCAATAAGGGGTTCACATACGAACGTAAGTGCCATGCTAACCCTTGCCAGCAAGCCCCAGCATTTGAGCCATGGGTATAAAAAAAGGGCTTAGTGTATTAGACCGATGTAGCTTGGGTATGAGTAAAAAGCAAAAAATAATTATTTGGCAAAGTTATTTTTCAAGAATTTGTGCTGAGATGTTCGTAAAATTTCTACCGAGAATTCGCCACGTTTGCAAGAAGAAAAGATAGGTGCTGCAAGCTAGCTCAAGAATATCTAACACACTGAATAATTAATGAGCAGGCGACGGCGCTTAAAGGACCTGTCTTACCTATAATACTAGTGCAACCTACTTCCATAATCACTCCATATATTTCTAAATCCGGAGGCCCCAATTTCGTACCGTACACTCTAACCCCTTTAACAAAACCACGCTGATTTTCTCACTTGCCGTGTCTTGTAAATTGTTTCCCTGTTTTTGCTACATCGGTTATGTAAATTGTTTCCCTGTTTTCGCTACAAGTCAACGGTCTCGGAAAAGGCTTTACAGCCAATACCGTGGGTTACGTCGAAAGCACAGTATAGTTTTAAAGTATTCAAATATTTTAAAATACTGTAAGTTGATGAGTAAATAGTGCAAGGGTCCTTTAAGGATTCACTCAGGTTTCTGTTATATACGAATATTGTTGAGATTTTGCAGAAAGCAAGTGTATACCATTGTGTTCACAATAAACACTCCTATCGACAAGTAATGTCTTCTGGTTGAATGCGCCAAATGGAGATTCCGGTACGAACAACTCAGCTGAGATTTATTCGGCCCTTCCTGGCAAGAGACCTCGAGCCTGTTTCGTCCAGCGACAGCCTGACAAGGTGCATTGCCGCGAAGGGCCAAAATATCGCTAAAATAAATCTCAGCTAACTTAGCCATTTGAAAACACAGATCACGATTCGCAGTCAGCTTGGGCTGAAAGAGTACTTATGGTAGTGGTTTCCGCATCATCAAGTCCTTCCTTAAAGCCTTGATTAACGGAAAATGCTTTGCTCCCTCCCTCCCTGCACATCAGCCGTCTCTCAAAGCATTAGTAATAACCATAAGCACAAGCATTTCTTGGAGCAACATCTTGAGCGTGTTCCACCCTTCTAACAACAGTAACTATTTCCCTTGGAACCTCACGAATAGTTACTACGCTGACCGTTCGAACCTTCTCGAAATAATAACTAATAGTAACTATTTGCTTACCATGCTCGGGAGCGTAGTAAGCGTGGTAACTATGGATCTCTGTAACGTGATTGGCTTGATTACCCCATGGAGTGATATTTTGATGAAAATAGAAAAATGCGTTTCCAGACTTGACGCCAAGATTCGTAACGTCATGCGTATTAGCTACGGTAAGTACGGTGGAACACGCTCCTTGTGGAGTCCTTCAAAACCGAAACGAAAAGAACAAAGCACTGCATGCCTCGTGTATAGCCTTTGAGGATAACCAGAAACAACACATTACAGCATACCCAATGGCCCGGCTCATGTGTAAAGATTTGCCACTAATGACTTCTCCAATTCAAAGTCGTCGCGAAAGAGAACACACGCAGTTGCGTTTTGCAGTAGGCTTTAGATCCGTTTTGGAGTTACCGTGATCCCAAACATACAGAGCAAAATAACACTAAGGAGTAGCGCCAAGACCTATGCGTTTCATTTTTCGTAATCGGGCCATACTCGTAGCGCCGCCCACTACGCTTTCGGGATTCAAAGCGAGACAAACTTGCGAGTTTAGACATTTCTATTAAAGCTAAGATGCCGTCTGCACGGATCGAGGAAACAGGAGAGGTTTTATAGCTTTTTTTTTTGCTGTGTTCAGAATATGAAGTTATTGGAGCCAGCGCTGGTGCTCGTCCGATTAAGTTTCATTAGGGGCGTTCTCTATCACTATAGTGGTGATAGTGTCGCTGCTATTCGAGTGTGTGTCACTTTTTTCAAGTCTTGATGCTACTCTCTAGTGTGTTTTGCTCTGCAAACCCACGAACGAAAGACGCACGTATGGACAGACAGACGAACTTTCATACAAATCTCAATCAGGTCTGGAGTTATCGAGGTGATGGACGAGACCAGCTACACGGACAGATTTACGATCGGGTATCCCCCATTTTCACCACCACATATCCCTCCGTCTCTTCCCGCCTTTTCCTCACAACGTCTTTCGGACATTTAATTTGTACTTCAGCCTGCTGGTCTTTAAAGTTTATCCAAAAAGGGATGAGATAGGATAATCTGGCTACCCATCACTTATTCATTTAAGTAGGCTTGAAAACCCAATGAAAATACGCTGCTTCGTTGCTCTGCTATTCACGAATAGTCAATTTTCTAATAGTGGATTTCCCTGTCGGATTTGTGGTACCCCTATGCGCTTGTACCTGTGTTGTACACCTGACAGAAAACATTTACGAAACATATACATTCAAGCACTAAGCAGTCGTCACCAAGTCCACCACTGGCCAGTGAAAAGCCACGTTAGTATTGAGATTCAAACTTCCGCGTCATAGTAGAATCTGCACTATGGGCACGGCCGTAGTTATTCTGAACGTCACTACTATAGCAGATAGTGAAAAATCAATAATCCCTAGTCAGAATAAAAATAACTCAGTGTATTCAATTAAATAATACGAAAATAAGTTGGCTTTTCAGTTAAAACTTTAAGGCTAGTCGTGAATGGATGATCTAGGTGTAAGCAGCTTTTTAAAGCCTAAATGACAAGCCAACTTATTTGTTCAAACAATGTTTACAACGGATACGACAGCTATGATTTTTCATCAGCGATATTTCGGCCCTTCTTGGCAAGGGTCCTCGTCAGGCTGTCAAACTTCTTGTTCAACTTCGGGGAAGGAAACAAACCTGTAATCAAACCTGATTACAGGTTTGTTGTAATCAAGGAAAGGAAGTAATCAAGGAAAGGAAGGAAACAAACCTGTAATCAAACCAAGAAGGGCCGAAATATCGCTGATGAAAAATCATAGCTGTCGTATCCGTTGTAAACATTGTTTGAATAAATGTTTCAAAGTCAGCTTGGGCTCAAAGAATATTCAACTTATTTGTGTATCATTTAACTGAATACGCTGCATTATTTGGATTGTGTTGCGGGATTGTCTAAAGTTTCACTATTTGCTCTAGCATGACGTTCAGAATATCGGCGGCCGTCCTCACAATGCAAAATTGTACTGTGACGCGGAAACATTGAACCTCAATGAAAATGCGGCTTTTCTGGCCAGTGATCAGCTTGCGGAAGGTAGTGTGAACTGTGTGAACACTTATTTTTATTTTTCGTAAATCGTTTTTGAAAGCATTCAACATAGGTACAACCGCATACGGATACCACAAATCCGATAGGGAAATTCTACCATATTAAAATTGATTATCCGTGAATAGCTCAGCAATGAAGAAACGCAGTTTCATCGGGTACTCATGCCTTTTTAAGTGAATAAGTGATTGATTACTAACTTGTCCCATCTTAGACCATTCAACTAAACTTAAAAAAAGAAAAATACAAGACACTGAAAACCAGCCTGGTATGTATTGCGAGGGGACTGGGATGATAGAGGCATAGACTCCCAGAATCACGTCTTTTCAGTTAAACTTTAAGGCTAGTCGTGAGTGGAGGATCTATGTGTAAGCAGCTTGTTAAAAGAGAAAAATACAAGACACTGAAAACCAACCTGGTATGTATTACGAGGGGACTGGTTGTGATCGAAGAAGGGGCTGATAGAGGCCCATACTCCAAGAACCATGTCTTTCAGTTAAACTTTAAGGCTAATCGTGAATGAAGGATCTAGGTGTAAGCAAGAGAAAAATACAAGACACTGAAAACCAACCTGGTATGTATTACGAGGGGACTGGTTGTGATCGGGGAAGGGAATGATAGAGGCACAGACTCCCAGAATCATGGCAGGGTGAATTTCACAATGCGTATATGTGGAGCAGTATCCCTCATTGTCCTGTCGTACGTCATCTGGTGCCATGGCAATCATGGCTGTGTCTTCCTCCAAGGTATCCACGTACTCGACCACGCCGCTGCCAACCAGATCGTTCCAACTGGAAAAACAAATATCATTATTTTCTAGAATCTTTAAATCGTCTGTATTTAGCGAGTAACAGAGGATTCTGGGGCCTTCTCAGTTGAAACCTGACATAGTTTTGACTCGTGACTAAACCACCTCGAAGACTAAAGCACAGAACATACTGAATGCAATGTTTATTTTTCACCCTTCCTACAGGAAAGATGAAATGATGGAACACAGTAGACTGGTATGTTTATGTGAACAGTTACTTTAACGTGAACAGTGCAGTTTTAGGCTAAATGGTAGAATTAAGATGCAAAGTACGTATTCAGGTCTTTTCAGATGCCCTTGACTCCCTAATTTGGCTAACTGGTAGTTAGCTTCAGACACAGCAAGCTAACAAACGTTCACATACGCATACCTCTACTGTATATGAAAAGTAAAGAAACACAGAAAAATATAGCACAATAAAAGGAAAACAGAAAACAAAACACAGAGAGAAAAATCACATTGATAATTCAAACTTATCACAGAACAGTCCCTTGCCACTCACGGGCGCTCTGACTGCATTTTAATCGTAGATATAGCTTAGTTTTTTCCCGGATCTTAAATATTCGAATGGTTTGAAACCTAGAGACAGAGAGATTCTCGGTTGGTATGTTAGGCTACTACAATTCAATTCAATCCACTTTATTTTTCCAAAAATTCATCGTTAAGAAAAATGGCCTCGGAAATGTCAACAGAGATACACTGCATGATATGCGAGTATATATTCAATTCAATTCAATTTACTTTATTTAACGGTTTTTGAAAACCAAAAGAAAAACAAAAATATGACACTCAAAACAAACAGTACACTAAACTATTAATATTTCCACTAAAATAGTATTTTGGTTAATTCACATAATATTTTGTACGATTTCAATAAAGATTTCGTTTCATAAAAAATTAGTTGAAACAAAATAATAGCAACAAATGCACTATATATAATTCACTCATGCTACAATGTCAACTGATCATCATTGATGATATTTTTCGCGAGAATTCTTTGCGGTGAAAAATAACAACGGTACTGTAAAAAATAAGCACTAGGATTCTCAATCATAGAGCACATTAAAAAGCAATACAGTTATATAAATAAAACAGAGTTAAAATGATGGATAAACCATAGACTGAATGATTTCAAATAGCGCTCGGACTCGTGAGCCGGAAGGAGTTGTTTTTTACCGGTCAGTCTCACTGCTAGTCCTGTCCTGCGGACAGTTGGACTCCCGTCAAGATCTTTGTCTCCCGGCTACAACACTTTTCTTGAGAAGAGAAGCTTTTATGGGCGCATTAATGATTAATCGAGACATTTTCCCCTATAAGAACAAAAAAATGTTTGCAACTGAATAAGCTACTAAAGAAACGATATATATATATATCGGTTAATACGTATCGGTATTGAACAAGACCAAAGCTTTCGATGGGATTTCAAAAATTCAATATCTGATCCAGACAACTGGGTCTTAGCCAGATCCAGTCATCGCCAGACTCCTTGAACATTTTTACTATTAAAATTCAGAAACAGATTAAGGCCAAATAGCTAATCATCTGAGAAAACCAAGTTCAGATATGGATTCAGCATGTGTGTTTACCCCTATAAGCCAAATCTGTTTTGACGAAAACTTCTTGCCAGTTCTGCTAATTTCCCGGTTCGCTGAACTCCAGAACTACTTGTCCGGCGAAAAAAAGAAAGCTCAAAAATGAACTCAGGGTATCTTCTTTCCCCAATAATGAACATCTAATCAACTTCAAATACAAATTTAACTTATAACAAATTTTTCGACTCCAGCCGGGTTCCGGTCGAACTATATGTCCGGGTAAAATATGATTGTCAATAACAGATTCAGCATCTCTTCTTACCCCTAAATCGGTTATCTACTCAACTCCAAATAAAACTTTTAATTTTAACAAATTTTCTGGTTTTGGCCGGATTCCGGGCGAACTACTTGTCCATCGAGAAAATGGTTTTCACCATCATCTTTAGCATGTCTTCTTACCTCTAAATCGAACATCCAATCCACTTCCAATAAATATTTTACTTTTAACAAACTTTCCGGTTTTGGCCGGATTCCGGGCGAACTACTTGTACGATGACAAAATGATTTTCACCATCGTGTTCGGCATGTCTTCTTACCCCACAATCGATTATCACATTAGCTGTTTCAAAATATTTTGTTTGCCCCCCCCCCCTCTGCCAACCCTAAATGTAGGGCTACAAAGCCCATTTACGAACCTGACTGGTCCGACGACCCAACGAATCCTCACACCAAGTTTCATCAAAATATTTCATTCTTAGAGAGTTATCGTGCTTACAGACAGACGGACAACTTTTGCGATGTCATAGGTATCCCTCCACTTACGTTTTCGAATCCCAAAAACCCAAAGGCCATGTACAAGATAAACAAACAACTCATAAGTAACTAAACAAATAACAAACTAAGAAACACCAATTTCCAACTCGAGTGCTTTTTGCACAAAATTACCAAAAGAAACAATCATTCTTGGTGACGTAGAGCGTAAGATACCAAGAAGCTGCCCACCATTTCAGAAAATAATGAACCCCTTAAGTGGGAAAGCTCCTGGCACCTGAAAAGAAAATGATCCAGACTATCCCCATCAACAGGCAAACAGGACAAAACGTATTCGATCCGGACACTTAGAACTGATCCAACAATTTCTTATAATAATTTACTTAACAATCCAATATAAATGTACCTTGCCCAAAATTTGTCGTGTTTCTGTTTGATCTTGTTCTAAGGCTTACTGTTACTGAATGAATGAATGTATATGTTTATTAACCATCTTTACATAAAATGTCACTGATGGATAAAAAAGAAATACAGAAAGTGGAACAATGAACATTACACAAGAATTATTTTTAACTTGGCAATACATAATTCAAAAAGAGAAAAAAAAATAAAAAAAATATTAGAACACTATTTATGTAACTATTTTTTAATTGCTGGATAGAGGCTCTTTAGAGGGTCGACGGATTCCAGAAATAGAGCACGAAGCTCTAAAACAGCCTCAATAGGATCTTTGTTTGTTGTTGTTGAAATTGAAAGTCAGTTGATTAATAAAAGCCATTTCTTGTGTGCCACTGGCATGTCTGGGGCTTTTATTCAGCTACTGATGCCATGTATCCATCTTAACAAGACCAAATGTTTCGATGGTGTCCCAAAATTTGATAACTCATCCAGACTCCTTGACCATTTTTACTATTAAAATTTCGAAACAGATTAAGACCAAATAGCTAATCATCCCGAGAAAACCAAGTTCAGATATGGATTCAGCATGTGTGTTTGCCTATATAAGTCATATCTATATTGACGAAACTGATCGAAACTTCCTTTTTTACTTCTGCCAAATTTCCGGTTTCGGCCGAATTCTGGGCGAACTACTTCTACGGCAAAAAAAGAAAGTTCAGAAACGAAATCAGCGTATCTCCTTGCCCCTGTATCGAAAATCCAATAAACTTCAAATAAAACATTAACTTATAATAAATTTTCTGGTTTCAGCCGGGGATGTCCGGGTAAAAAATGATTGTCATCTCGAATTCAGCATTTGTTCTTACTCCTAAATCGGACATCTAATCAACTTCAAATAATACTTCAAATATAATAATAATAATACTTTACTTCCGGCGAACTACTTGTCCGGGCAGAAAATGATTTTCACTAAGTGTTCAGCATGTCTTCTTACCCCTAAGTCGAACATCTAATCAACTCTATATAAACTTTTCTTTTTAACAAACTTTCCGGTTTTGGCCGGATTCCGGACGAACTGCTCGTCCGGCGAGAAAATGGTTTTCGCCATCGTGCTCAGCATGTCTTCTTACCCCTAATCGACTCTCATTAGCTGTTTAGAAATATTTTGTTTGCCCCTTAATTTAAACCCCCTCCTCCAACCCTAAATCTAGGGCTATAGAGCCCATCTACGAACTCGACCATTCGCTTGACCCAAAGAAATCCTCACACTAAGTTTCATCACAATATCTCCTTCCCTTCGAGAGTTATCGTGCTGACAGACGGACGGACGAACAGACCGACGGACGCTATGAAAAATTTGTAGCCTGTTGTATGATAAATATACGAAGAAATTTCATGCATTGATATGTACTATAGTAAAGAATACTATCATTCAATGTGCCTCAGACTGGGCCAATCTTAAGCAGTAGTATGCACCCTGTCTTGCATAGTAGCATCAAGTCTTGCTAATAGTAGCATGCAGTAACTCGGTACCCTGAAGTAGAAGCATGTAGTAGCATCAGTTGTAGTAGCATCTGCATGCTACCTTTTTGTACAACTTCATACTACTATTTTGAGATATACTTTTCATGGGGGACAGACGGGCAAACAGACAGATAACTTTTACGATGTCATAGGCATCCCTCCAGTTACATTTGAGATCCCAACAAAAGTGAACCTCAATTTCCCATACCTTAGAGGACCCTCTTGCTTATTCTGACTTTAATAATATACCTAGCTCCCTTGTGGAATTATAAGCTTCTAAAATCACCACCTTTCTTCATTGTTTTGTATTGTATCTATTAATTTTTAGCCCTTTTTCGGCAGGGCTGAGTTTTGCCGTTACACAACACAAAGTTTGCCAGAATTAAGAACGTCCGCTGACAACTCTTTTAACACACAAGGATATGACAATCTTCTGTTTTTTACTTCTTTTATTTGCTAAGTTTTCCTACTTTTTAACCACGGCACGTTCAGTTTTCAAGTGTTTTGCGCCCAGCCACTGCGTCAGTGAGCAGGAAGGCTTCAAGTGGGAAATCATACTCACACGAAGTTGGTGTATTCTCTATCCTTGAGCTGCTGTATGTGGCTCCTCTTCAACAGAAGACGCTGATTTTCAACGATCAGCAACGGCCGACAAATCCGGCCTGCGTCTGTGTAGATTCGGATTTCCCTATCCTGGATATCCCTCACCATTGAAACTTCTGACACGATAATGTCCATCTGACGTCTGAGCTTCCGCAGGGTCGTCATGAGCTGCTCCGGGTCTCTGTGAATGCCTACCCAGCAACCATTGACGAAGATCTTGGTAGCACTAGAGACAAAAACCAACGGTCACTAAACAGGATAGATGGACGTCCTAAGCAAACATGCTCTATTCATTCGCTGAACTTCTATACCGATCTCAAAGTTAGCTTTCACTCGTGTATGTTGGACGTTGCAATCCGTAATCTAGAGGTCTGGCCAGAGATGGGCGAGTCCGAATCCAGATTCTTCCTTCTGGTCGGATTCGAAATCCGGATACGAATCTTCTTCTTGTCAGGCTGGATTCGGATTCGGACTCGGGTTTCAAACCTTTAATCTTACGAGTCCGCTCTAATGTCTAGTTTAAATCCTTCCATTTTCCGTTTCCTAAATTTTACACAGTGGGCTTAGGCAATCTAACTTTTTTATCTCCACCATCGTAATTCTTGTAACACTTTTTTATCTCCACCATCGTAATTCTTGCTTATTTTATAATTGTTTGAATCCTAGTTCTGATATACGTGTAATGCGACGTCATTCGTTGAAATGCATAATTCTTCGTAGCTATTGCTTATGTTATAGTTATTCGATTTTTAGTTCTGATATAAGTGTAATTGTAAATGATCACTTACAGTGATTCGAATTGTATATAAGTTTATTATTTATGACAAAGATGTTGATGTTATTAGATGTTATTCGGCTTGCCCGTGAAGGAACTTTGAAAATATATTGAAATTGGTTGATCAAACATCCTCAGCAATCTATCACGTTATCTAATCACCTTAGACATCAGTGCTATTTCTCGCCCCTGATTTTTAAACTATAACCTATGAACATGATCTGATTTTTGTTAAGGTCGGTATCTCCACCATCAACCGTCCTCAGCAATCTATCACGTTATCTAATTACCTTAGATATCAGTGATATTTCTCGCCCCTATCTTTTAAACTATAACCTATGTACATGAATGATTTTTCTTAAGGTCGGATTCGTGTCCGGATTCGAATCCTCAGCACGATATGGTCAATTCGAACCCTCAGCATGAAATGGTAGATTCAGATACTGAATCGGATTCATACCTAGCCCCTGATTCGGATTCGAATTTCACGGTCGGATTCGTCTCTGGATGACCTTCAGCCTATCCTACACAAAGCCTGACATATCAAAAGAGATAATAGTTGCCTTTTGCAATTACCGTGGTATCCGGCGAGGTACCATGGTATCTGATATTCTGATAGCACAGTAGGACCGTGGTAGCCGATCGTGATATTTGAAAACTCACCTCCATTCTGACAGTGCAAAACGGATACGTCAGCTGAATTTTGTCAGATCTATATTTCGGCCCTTCTTGGCAAGGGTCCTCTTCAGGCTCAAAGCTTCTTCATTTGGAAAAATAAACTTGTGGAAAAACAAGTTTAGCTGACGTATCCGTTTTGCACTGTCAAATATTGTTCGCAGTCCGCTGGTCTGAAGTAATATTTACAGTTCATCTCACTTTCATCATCACTAACACAAGAGTCGGAGTTTTTGTAAAATTGGTGGGAAAACAGTTATGTCATTCTAGATGTCAGTAGATATCAGTATTTCTTTTTGGATGATTTCTAAAAGCGCAAATCCGGCAATTTTCGCTTTTGCAGAGCAACCGTGCTATCACATATCCTGGTAACTGCAAAAGCGAGTAACTGCTGATCCACTTCCCGTGGTGACAGATACCACAACAAACGCAACTAATATCTCTCCAGGCTAGACCAGATATCTATTGGCTTAACTTATCTCCGTAATTCGTTGTGCAATATATATTTACACATTTATAATAATAAAAATAATATAACTGCCAAAATAAGGCTTTTACTACGGACCGTCCAGCTACACTGTAAAAAGTTTCTCCGAGTAAGGATTAAAATTAACTGCAGTATTACTGAGCTACTGAGATAAGATTAATCGGAATTAGAGATAAGATTATCTTTTTAGAGACAAGATTAATCCCAGTAGCAAATACTGCAAGACTTTTTTTTACAGTGTAGGAACCCAGGCCACCGTCTTTACACCTTATATAGACAATGTTAGGTGTGAAAATGAGACATCATCCCTATCACTATTTCTACTTACTCCGCAATCGCCGAGGGTGCGATCTCCTCCAAATTTTCCATGGACCACTCCTCCAAGAATTCAAGAATGGGAGAAGGTTGAGAACCAACTGAGATGTAGGCCATGAGGGCCAGGTTCTTGACCAGACCGACAGCAGCGCCTTCGGGTGTCTCAGCGGGACAGACCATACCCCAGAGGGTGTTGTGGAGCTGACGAGGTTTGGCCAGCTTGCCGTCGCGACCGATCGGCGAGTTGACGCGACGCAAATGGGAAAGTGTTGATGCAAAAGTAAGCCTGTTCAACACCTAAAAGAAGAGAACCATTAGCAAATGTATCAAGCCAGATTGGTGACAGCAATAGCCTAGAGGGGGAGGGGGGGGGGGGGGGCTCATTACAAATTACTGTTTTATTTGTATTTTCTGCAAAAAAAAGAAGGGGAAATTATTAAATAAGTAAGTAAGTAAGGTTTATTAGACAGAAACTTGCTAGCTAGCTAATTTGGTTGTCTTTACAAAAATTTCATTCTTTTAAACACTCACCGAGTTACATAAATACAAAATACGGCACTACAAATATTTAAAGCTACACTGACATTTATTCAACATGTTAACGAAAAATAGACGAAGTAACCAATTATTCGACGATTGCAAAAAAAAAAACTGAAAATCTCGCCTGAAAAAAAAACAGGAGATCCAAGATTTCGCTAAATGAGGGTTTTGCCCTGAAAATTCTGTCAATAAAATAATTTTGAATACACATAACATACTTTAACGTTCAGACTTTAGCACAATTATACCTTCAGAACTAGAAGAAGATCAACTCTCTATGCTCCATTTCAAGAACAAGATGCAGTCTAGTTCCGATTAGGCACCAAGATCATCACCATCATCAAAGTTTGACTTTTGACATTTTGACTTGAAAGAAGTTGCGAACCTCCCTAACGATACGAAAATTTTGCCCTATCGTTCAATTTAACAGTGAAAACTTCTTTCTCTCTTCATTAACTTCATTAACAATCGTATTACCTCTGTTTGATGGATGCTGATAATGAGGCGAGGGTGGACAAACTGAGACTAATCCGCTTGGAGCGCTGGACTGGTATTAGAGGCGTATTCTCCCACGTTTTTGTTTGTCCCGGGGACTCACTCCCCGTATTCTCGTGAGTCCCCACGGACGGGGAATGCTCTGATTATCATCACCATCATCAAAAAGGACTCTCTTTCAGATTCGGAGGTGAATCAATTTTTGCTGGTGTTGTTGCAATGTAAACTTAATTAAAAACAATATGAAGAAACAAAATAAAAAAGTAAGCGGATCCAGACTGTTTCTGTACACGGAGTCCACGTGGAGGGACTCCCTCTATTCTCGCCGTTCCCTTCGATTCTCCGAGGAGTCCTTGGGGAACGGCAAGAATATGCCTTAGGTCGATTTCAACGTGACAGCTGTCACTGTTTACGGTATGCAGCTGTCCTCAAATAAAACTGCACCAAAATCTGCATCAAGCTAACGCGAGTTCACGGCTTTCCGGTATCTAAATAAAAAAAAGATTACCTGCGACACACCAGCTCGCGCCTGATGGGCTTTCTTCTGGTCTCCCCAGTTGCCGGTGGCAAGTGAATACTTCAGACCGTCCGTGATGATTTTCGGTTTGATGGCCAAATCCAAGTTGAAATCTTTTCCCTTGTCAATAAACTTTTGGGCGTACATTCGAACTTCTTTGGTCAGGTTCTTGAAAAGACCCCTGAACAGAAGCGACATGAGGGGACCTAATTAAAAGTACAAAATTAAAGGAGTTAATTCGGTGACTTCTTGCTCTAACGGGGGAGAATGTGATACTCTGTTATGTGCGGATGGTGTTGGCTGAGCTTAGGATTCTAAAGAAAGAAACGATACAGCTGTGTTCACAATAATCTTTCCTATAGACTGTTAATGGTCTCTTTCCCATACCGCATACCAATCAACTTCTTTAAGCCAATAAACCTGATCGAGTTCATACACAACAGTTCACAGAACAGAATAGAATACATTAACAAAATCCCATATTTTACCAGTTCCAAATTGTTCCAATCCTTCTTCAGCTTCTAGCTACAAAAGGGAAGGAGATCCCCACGGAAGAGACTGGTCTGTGGCAAATTCGCTCCAAGTGATAATCGCCCTGTGATTATACTATTATGTACCACAAGTGATTCAGACACGGTTGCTTCAGAATGAGAGACACGAATTTCTTTACTTTTACTTGAGCTTCTTCCGTTCGGCACAAAAACCCGATACGATGCAAACTACCACACGGACCTTCACAGCAACCCCGCAAGTATGCAGCCTTGATGAGAGTACGACAATGCAACAGCATAAGACCTGATGAGGCGCTTTTTCCTGTGTGACTTCTGGAGGCAGGGACTAACATGAGGAATTGGTAAGGGCTGTTTATACTCTATGCTGTCACGTTATTTGTGAGTCCTTGGATAACTTAACCTAGCGGATTATTTTCTATAAGGGTCCATTGTAACACTTATTCTACTCTTCTGATCGCTCCACGCATTCTTCACTGTAATAAAATATCTTGCAGTATTTGCTACTGGGATTAATCTTCCCGGCAGTTAACTTTAATCCTTACTCGGAGGAACGTTTTACAGTGTTGCTCCCGCTATTCTCGAGGCGAATCAAGCTCCTGGTTATCCTTTAGGCAGACTTGATATGGAAATTTTCCGAATTCGTGATACGGGATCCAGGGGGCCTGGAGTGCATATAAAACAGCCGAATTCTTTTATACGGAGGAGTTCAGTGAGTCGCCTTCCTTAGAATACTGGAACGTGTATGTTCGTCCGAAGTCTCCTTGAATATGACTGTCCGGTTTGGCATTATGCTCTGAGAAAAGAGTATACAGATTCAGTTGAAAGTGTCCAGAAACGTGCTTTCAGAATCATATATAGAGAACCTAAAATGCCTTACTGTTTTCTTCTACAGCTTTTGAAACTTGAGACCCTCCATCATCAAAGCGCGAAGTTATGCAGGGAATTTGGGATAGAATCCCTACAGAAACCATCTTCCGCTCCCCTCTGCCACCTCCAACCTCAACGTTTGCGTCCACAAAGAGTGTGTGCGGCAGACCCCTCTCCATTCAATTAGTGACGGGAAATTTTCGGACTCATTTCAGAGGTAAATAAATCGGAAAAAGAGTTCAGCTGGTTACGGGACTCTAAACGAGTAAGGTGTTGTGGAGTTTTTACAATGAAGGAAAGCATTTATTTTATTTATTTTAACTTCGACTACGGCTTCTAGAGCCATTACACATACAACACATAAAAACAATTGTTTTTGTTTTTGTTAAGCCTTGCTAGACGAAAGAGTTAGAGAGAGAGATTCCTGACAGTCTGAATTACTTATTCTGTTGTTTTGACTGACATTATTGTTTAAATATCATGTATATTGACTTAGATTGGTGGGGCCACTTGTGTTGATTTTTTTGTGACCCGCTTTTTGGATAACAGCGGAGTATGAGTAAAATACACAAAGTAAAATACACATATTAAAACACTAAACAAAACAACTGAAACTGAACTGACCCTAGCCCACTAATATAACATTAATTCTACAGGCTATGCTATCCGGCTAGCTGAAGTACCAGCAAAGTCGGTCACCTGGCGAAAGATCCCATGATTAAAAACTGAATGATGTGTAATGTGCCATCAAGGTCTAAGGGCTTGATAGCGCCCAATGCGGAAGCTTTGCAAAAAAAATTCAAAACCCAACCAGATCCTAACTTGAAGAAAGAAACTGAAGGGAAACTGAAAAACGGTTGGGTCATGTCATAAAGCACGACAAGTACATTGACAGAATAAGTTGCTACCATTGCAGGTGAGGACAAAGAGTGGCTGAGAATCGCTGAAGACATGGCAAAATATCTGCGCGGTTGGGGGGCTACACTGGCGACCATAGGAGGGTTTTTGAGAGCTGGAAAGCAAAGTCGGAATCACTCTCCAATGGTTTTTGGGCTACTTCGGAAAGTTGTCGAAATTAACACAACGGTTTTCGCGCTTTGGAAACCGGAGCAGCTTTCCTGGAAAGTGATTCGACGAGGCTGGTGGAAAGCTCTGCGGAAAGTTGGACGTTTCGGCGGGGATTTAAAAGGTGTGGAAGAAAACAGTGCAAGTATCACTTGTAAATAAGGAAAAATGGCAAGCGTTATTAAGGTGACTTCGGTGGAAGATATGAAAATCAAAGAACCGTTAAAGTGAACCATTCGAAAAAGTTTGTAATTCCACGTTTTTCCCGGCAATATCAGCTTTCCATGCGTTTCCACGATCAGTCCAGCGGGAAAGTGGAAAGTTATTCCTGGAATCGCTTTCCCGCAGTTTTCGCGATGTGCTTCGTTCGCCGGAAAGTGATTCCGAGGTCTTGCGAAAACCGCCCTCATGTGATGCGGCAACTCCCTAGTCCCAGCGCAAGTACAAAAAAGTATACAAATGGCGTTGCTTCAGTGCCACTAAACGTAATTTTATTTATTGGTAATTTTAACTGTCAGCATATCCATCAGCCGTGATTCACAATTTCTTATGTTGATGATCAGCAGCTAGCAGTTGCAAATGATATTAAGGAAATAAATGAGTTATATTAATGAGTTATATTACATTGTAAAGAATGTAACCCGTTTGAACCGAAAAATCCTAGCTTCCCTTTATAACTCCGTTGCAATAACCCAATTTCTTTACCTAGCTCCGTTCTGGCAAATATTCTCAGCTAGTGAAAAAAATAAACTCCGTTCCACCTTCTTCAGATTCTCCAAATACTTACTTCGGCTCCCCCCTTGGACAAGAAATACTAAAATGATGAAAATATATAACATAAAAGACCCTGAGCTTGCTATTTCTAACCTGATCAGCAAGTACAACTCAAAAATCTAGTCCCACCATTGGAGCAAAATTCTCAAAGTTTAAGTGTATATGTATGTAATCGTGTTCGGTTTTTAGTCATTCAGAGAGTCTCAGTTAGTAATTGTCGATTTTTGTGTGTGTTTCCCATGAAAGTGTTACGTTTTGCTTTTGTTTTGTTTTTGTTTTTCTTTTCGTTTTTGTACTCCGTCCCTTTTCTGTTTGAAATGACGGGTGATAAATAAATAAATAAATAAAAAATTATTATAAACGCAAAACTGTTACTTACCAGCCAAATCCAAACGTTTATTTCCGTAGTGATCTCTGTCATCCAACTCCCGCCGACCGAGCGAAGCGAGGAGCAACCTGTGCACCATATACCCCAAGAAATATGCCTTCTTCGTTTCACAGAAATCAGAAACACCAACGTGCGGCAACATCTCCTTCTGAAGGATCTCGCGCGCGTACTTAATGCGCTTTTCTTTGGTGACACCGGGTCGAGCACCACGAGCACCAATGAAGTTCAGAGCGACGTTCTGCTCCTGAATGACGAAAGCTTCGTCAAGGGAGGGTTTCACCATTTCCATCATTTCCGGGTCGTCAAATTCGTAGATGATGTGCTCGAGGATGTCACGATCTGCCACGAATCCGAGAGCTCTGGAAAAAAAAAAGAAGTTAACGTATAAGTCGCAGCGGACACACTTCCCCATATTCTAACAAACGTGAAACTCAGCTTGGTTTCTCAAAAGGACCTCTCTCACTAGTTAGCCTACAACTCAACTTACAGTATTTTAAAATATTTGAATACTTTAAAACTAGGCTGTGCTTTCAACAAATGACCCACGGTTTTGGCTGTTTTAAGCCTTTTCCGAGACCCGTTCATTTGTAGCGAAAACAGGGAAACAATTTACGTAACCAGTTTTTCTGATGGAAAAACGTCTCACAGATAAACAGGGCAAAACAGGGCAAGTGAGAAAATCAGGGTAGTTTAGTTAGAAGGGCTAGAATGTACCATACAAAATTGGGGTCTCCGGGTTTAGAAATATATGGAGTGATTATGGAAGTAGGTTGCGTTAGAATTATAGGTAAGACAGCTCCTTTAAAGATTACAAATCCGTCCCGTTTGTTTTCAGACTCGCACGGCATACCTTGGTTTTGATGAGAATCACGGAAAACTTGCATAGCCAGTTAAATATTATACATATAATTACTAGACATATACTAGACACATAAACTCCTCGGAAGCAAAAGGCATAAGCCAGACAGCCTCAAAAAGAGCCAAACATAAACCCGATCTGCCTCAAAGAGAGCCAAACATGGCAAATGCAAACATCAGCTTAGTCTCGTTAGGTTGAGCACAGAAGAGCAAAGCGACCGAGGATAGGTAAACATAGCCTACGAATAGAGGAAGAGGGGACATGAAAATTCCTTCAGCCGAAGCTAACTGCGAATCTTATAGAAGAGAGCTAGCTAATAGGATAAATCAGCTGAAATTCATTTTAGAACCGATCCAGGTTCCTTTTTCTGGGTAGAGCCTGAAGAGGACCCTTGCCAAGAGGGGCCAAAACATCGCAGAATAAATTCCAGTTGACTAATCCGTTTAGTGCAATCAAATAAGAGGGGAGACAGGTTTACATCGAGCAGCGAAATGTGTTACGTTAGAAATATAAAAGAGCATACCTAAAAACAATCATGATCGGGATCTCTTGCTTAATATACGGAACAATGGCTACTATTCGCTGGCCAATGGCAGACTTCTTCAAGCTCTGAAAGTATGCAACACAAATTAGCTCCGGCACACCCTGAATACAGCCAGACTTAGACCAAGGTCTACTTCCTCCCTAATTGCCATAGTAACACTGAATGACGTCATGGCTCCTGGCTTCAAGGCTGGAACAATTTTTTTTTTCTTTCGGTAAATTACCGCACCAATCCCACGCGTCGCGACATTGGAACGGCAATAGTAACTAATAGTTACTACTCTAAGAAGGGTGGAATATGCTCTAAGCAGAGAGAGGTCTTACCAATACCGACGAAAAGGAATTTGAGTAAATATTATCCACCAATAGGATGCGAGCTTCTGTCTAGAAAACAGGTGGTCGATAACATGTAACAGTCCTCAAGTCCTTCGTACCCTATTTTGTCCACCACTTCAATTCTATGTAGTAATTAATAAAGTAAATTGTATCTTTGTACCCTATTTTGTAACACCCCTTCAATTCTATAGGCGTATTCTCGCCGTCGAATCGAAGGGAAGGGCGAGAATAGAGGGAGTCACTCCACGCGGACTCCGCGTACACAAACAGCGAAAACACGGGGAATGCTTCCAAAATGGATCTTGTTCGAAAAAAAAATATGCAGTTGACGAAATAAGTCTGAATCCACTTTATGTTTGGTTTTGTTTATTCTGATTTTTTTTAAATTAATTTTACATTGCACTAACACCAGCAAAAATTGATTCCCCTCGAAATCTGAAAGGGAGTCCTTTTTGATGATGGTGATGATAATCGGAGCATTCCCCGTCCGTGGAGAATCTCGAGAATACGGGGAGTGAGTCCCTGGGACAAACAAAAACGCAGGGACTCCTCAAGTAGAGTCCTCGGGGAACGACGAGAATGCGCCTTATGTAGTAATTAATAAAGTAAATTGTATCTATGAATTGGTAACATGTCTTATATAGTTTTATTCTATGTATCGGTGGTAAACTGTACGACAATCCAATGCTAGCGAGTGACGTGTACGATCTATTAAGGAAATTCAAGATTATTTATTTATTTAACCGTCTTACTTCGGGTGCAATCCCTATACTGAACCATATAATATGTAATAATATATAATATTGTAGACAGCTCGATTCCCATCAATTCCACCAACGTTTTCTTAGTTTGATATAATACAAGCCTACTAGTCGATCTTTCATAGTGACATATTTTTGTCGTCCGAAATTTCTCATATTCCTCCGCCCTCCACTCCCCCGCAGATGGTCGGATCGGGAAACTGATTATTTCCAGGTTAGTTAGATCGGGTCCCTGATATGCCTGTCAAGTTTCATCGTCCTAAAACATCCAGAAGTACCCTAACTCGAACAAGTGTGACAAAAAATCCGGACCGAACGACCGACCGACGGACGGTATTAATAATAATAATAATATATTGCAAAAAAAAAGGCCACAAAGCCTCTACAAAGTTCTTTTGAAACATTTAGGGTCGTACATTTGGGAAAGAAACATTCCATCAATTTCTTTCTTGAATTGGCTTATTGATGGGGAGTTTGCTGTTTCTTCGGGCAGTTGATTCCAATGGGGTGGCACGCGGTTTTTGAAACTCCACCGACCAATAGAACCTCTCTGCGGTGAGTTTGAGGCTATGACCGCGTAAGTTGTTGAAGTTAAAGTTGATGATGTCGTCAGCTTCGACGTTTTCGTACATACCGCGGCATAGCTTGTATGTCTCAATGAGGTCTCCCCTGTGGAAACGGTATGCCAGCGTAGGGAGTTTCAGTCTTTCAAGCCTTTGCTGGTATGGGAAATGTCTCTGTTTAGGCGGGAATTTCGTGAGCCGCCGCTGAACAGTCTCGAGGGCATCAATGTCTCTATTGTAAAAGGGTCTAACTGAGCAGTGCCCATATTCGAGAATGGGCCTTACCAGCGAGGTGTACAGTGTGGTAAGCATATGCTCGTTCTGAAACTGAAAAGATCTTTCGAGGTATTGCGATCGGTATATCGCACTTGAGCCAGAGGCTGCAAGTGCCATAAAAACTAACATTTTGATATAATACAAGCCTACTAGTCGATCTTTCATAGTAACATATTTTTGTCGTCCGAAAGCCTCGAGCCCCTCGGAGGAGGGCGGGTCCATCCTGCACTGTAAAAAGTTTCTCCGAGTAAGGATTAAAGTTAACTGCAGTATTTGCTACTGGGATTAATCTTATCTCTGCTGAGATAAGATTAATCCGAATTAGAGATAAGATTATATTTTTACAGAGAAGATTAATCCCAGTAGCAAATACTGCAAGACTTTTTTTTACAGTATGGCTTTAACTCTCGATGTCCTTTACCAAAGACCGATATTCTGTATACTGCCGATTCTCTCCCTCATGTTCTATACTTGGTTCCTTTCTGGGACATATTAACTCAATGAGATAAAATAAAAATTAGAAGTGCTTATTTCAAATATGCAAAGTTCCTCATTCGGGTACCGTCTTGGGCAAGGAACGGAAGACTGCGACAGATACAGCTTGCCGGATCCTCTTGATGCTGCGGATAAACTTTTTTCTAAGATGTCAGAAAATCCTCCGAACCACCCTTGGAATGGATTTTTCTTCTGGTTCTGGTTCTGTCGTTGTTGTTGTTTTTTATTTTTTGGTTCATTATTAGGTTAGTTTGTTAGAGGAGATATTACTTTTTCTCTTTTTTGTATTTATACTCCGTCTTTCTCTTTGTGAGTGTATGATGGGTCATAAATAAATTATTATTATTATTATTCACCGCACGACATGGTTCGTCAGCTGCTGTCGATGGGGGCGAGCTGCACAGCTTGAGCCCTGATACATGTAAAAGTACCAGAACACGCACGAACAGTTCGAGGTATAGCAGACCTGGGCTTGGGAAGTTATATACTGCCTCTTGCGCACCGTATGTTAACTTCCTTGGCCGATCAACCCTTACCAGAGAAAAACATAGAGATATTCTACCCGATCTAGCACCGGCGACAGGGCGGACGCAGCACCAAAATCTTCTGGTGCCAGTTAGATGTAGCACTAACCGGTATTAGAATTCATTTGTGCCATAATTTATTGAGAAATCAACAAAAAATTAGTGAATTCCAAGTGATTTATTTTCTTTTATGTACTAATAGTATATATTCAAGTATTGTAACACATTAAATGTAATGGTTGACGTATTTAATGCCATGTCGGCGCTACGAGTTAGATCAATAAAAATATCTACCTATCTTGCTGGATTACATTCTATACTCAAAAAAAGGACCGGCGACGCATACGCTCGATCTCAAGCTTCAGATCTCAAGTGGGATAAGCAAGTTCAATCTATGCTAAAAGGAGCCAATATGGGAATAAGGTCCCTCAAGATATTCTCCCGCCATGTCACCCCTAAACACCACCTCCTTTGCATTTACCTTGTGTTCATTCGCTCTTCCCTCGAATACTGCTGTCTTGTATGACACTTCGGTTGAACACAGGAGAAGTCGGAACGACTCGATAGGATCCAGTACCGTTCTTTACTAGTAATGTCAAAATCCCCCAAAACCCCATACATTTCCCTTCTTAACGAGTTTGGCCTCACATCTTTGTCAAACCGCAGACACCAACGTTCTACTAAGTTTGGTAACCAACTATTGAAAGACCCCACCCATCGGCACATACTTCCCCCTCCCCACATTTCTGACCGTATAAGGCCACAGAGAATGGCAGCACGGCCAGTTCCAAAGATCACGCACGGTATGAAAGAAGCTTCCCCCCCCCCCCTTTTGTGAGTTTTTTCAACGCGAAATTTTAAGTAAAATCGTTTTCAATTTTTTGTTTTCATTTTTGAAATTTAGCGTTTTAATTTTTTGCTATTTTGTTTTGTGTAATTAATGAATATCTGACTATGTTAAAGCACAATTCTATATAATTGTGTTTGACGAGAGAAAAATTATTCGTTTTTTTGTGAATACCGTAAGGAATGTTTTTGAAGAATAAAGACTGATTGACATACTTCAGATATCTAAGATTTCTTCTCTACGTACCACGGCGCACGCGGAACCGCTACCTGATCCGCTGTTTGTTAATTTCCGACCCATTGTTGACGCTTGAAGCCCTCTCGTCTAATTTGTGTTTTCTGATTTAAGACTTACCGGTCCACGATCCCATAAATGTGATTATAAAGTAGTGAACGTTTGCGTTCACTAATTAGTGAGTGTTTTGCGATTGTTGAATATTTCTTTGTCCTTTTCTACTGCGCTTACGCCCCTGGGCAGTGCGTCATAAATCCTTCATTCGTTCATTCAGAACAAGCTTTTCAATTTGTCACTTCGGTTGTAAAATTTGCAATTCCCCGCACCGCATCACAAGAAAGATCGATTCGTCAAAAGTTTCAGAACATCTTTAAAAAGTTTCTTCTGCTTCACAAGATGTCTGCTTAATTGACTAGTAGTGTAACTTTCTTATTGGATTACAAATCAAAATGATCGTGTTGACGAATACTTTTGGCGCTACGCTCCTGTTTTAAAGGACACCTAAATGAAGAGTACCAAGTATCATCCCTATCTGTATGACGTCCGTTAACATTGCCTGCAGAAAACCCAATCCAAATTAGTGTTTCCAAGCTATGATTTTTGCTCCATTTTGCACCTGTCCTTATTTCAGTACAGAGCAATTTTAGAAGTGAACAAATGTCTCCAATCAACCCTTCTTCTCGAATATTTTTTAACCAGATAAGCCCAAACGTATATCTAGAAGAAATTCTAATACGATCCGGCCAGCGCTGTATAAGATTTGAATGAATTGCGTTTTTTTGTCTTGGAGTCTGCATGTGCAAACCTCCGGAAACAATCATCCCTATTTTGAAAACGTCACGCTCAGAAGAAGAATTTTCTCCGTGTTCATGTCTGTAAATACATTCTCTATGGTGTGTTCAAGTATGGTTTCATTGTTCAGCTGTCCTTGAAGGTACTTCACGCTGATTGGTGCCCTAACTGTTTAAATAGCTGTTACGGCTTCATGTGATATTGCGTGTTTGTGTGAGTTATTCACAATACTTCTATTCATAATGCTGCTACTTGGGGCATAAATTGTTAACTTTCTGTTTCACCCCTGGCAATCACTTTATTCTGTAACCACGGAAATAAGCTAGATCGTATTATACGATTTCCCACAGAAATTAACTTTCTCACAACAACGATCGGTTTCACATGTTATTCCAGAACCGTAGAGTGAAATGTCAAGCCCCACAATGCCCCGTTTATTGTGAGTTTTTGAGGAGACTTGGAGCGTGATCCACCCTTCTAACAATACTAACTATTAGTTACTATTCCGTTCCAACCTCACCAAAAGTTATTACGCTGACCGTTCCAACCTTCTTGAAATAGTAACTATCTGCTTACCACGCTTGGGAGCGTAGTAACTACGGATCTCTGTAACGAGATTGGTCGGATTCGCCCGTGGCATGATATTCTGCTGGAAAATAGAAAAATCGTTGCAGCCTTGACGTCAAAAAGCCAGAATTTGTGACGTCAGCGTAGTAACTACTGTAAGTAGGATCGAACACGCTCTTGATCAATTATCATGTACCTTGTACCCTGTCTTGAGATATTCGTGCTGCTCTTTGTGTGTCTGTTTTAACAATGAAACTACTAGTCGTAGTAGGTACAGTTTCCATTCAAGTATTCTAACATACGCGACTCCTTTGACTGTCCCCAGGGTTTCTCAACCTGACCTCCCACGCTCGGCCCCTTGGTTTCGCTGAGAAACAGGGACAAACTTCCATAGCGCGAAACCCGGCAAATGCGCGTTGGGTGGATGTAAATCTAAAGTGATGGATGAAATGACAGGAAGTAAAGTAAAGCAGTAATGCAGGCATCATGGGTCTCTTAGGCTAGAGTTTTATGACTCAAATGATTATTATGCAAATAAATCAATTAACAATACAGAAACGTGCACTCCTAATAATAAGTCGTGAGCCCAAAATTCCCTATTCTGCTCTATTAAAAAAGTTTAAGATGGAAACCCTTGAGAGTCGGAGACTGCGGCTGAGCTTAGCGGTTGGTCATAAGCTCCTCCACCATCCTGTTCTATTCGATATCCTTCCCTCTCCTTATGAATACACAAGAAACCGACAGGAGAGGGTCGCAAGTTCAAAGGTTCCAAAGTTGTCCCCCGTACCTGCAACACATACTCGGTACCAAAAAAGCTTCGTTCCGAGTTTCACCAAAATTTATAATGATGGTGGTAGCTGTCTGTGATATTATCCCAACGTCCGTGTTCTGTTTTTGGTTTTTATTTATATACTATAATAGGTCTGTGATGACGAATTGATGATAACTGTATAGACTATAAAATGTGCATTATACTTGACGTAATACCCAAATTTGGCATTGCCATGATAGTGGTTTTTTGAAATAAATTCGTTACTTACTTACTTACTTACAGCATTGGATGCCGCTAGCACGTCTGGCGGTTTCAAAGTACTGTAAATCCCTATTCCAATAAGTTTTACCCTACCAGCCTCCTTAACGACACTAACGAAAGTGGAGGATAAACCAAAACTGACTGCAAATCATATTTGATGATACTAAATGGATGTCAGCTATGTTTTTTCCCACGGACATTTCGGCCCTTCTTGGCAAGGGCCCTCACCCGGCTTTAGAAGAAACGAGCCTACAATGGAGGATGGCACAGAAACCAAGACCCTTACCTGCCCACCCTTCGCCATCATGTTGACCCACAGTGTGGAAACAGGCCTTGAGGAATGCTCAATGCAAGATCTGATTTCTGCTTTATAAGCAAACTTTGAATCCTTCATAGAGAACACGTACACAGTGTTGGTAGCCATCTTCTCTTGGGCAATCAAGACCTGCAATAACAAAATATCAGTCATCTCTCAGTTATGGTACGACTTCGGATCAGAGTTGTCCATTTCGCCTCTTCGCGGCTGGGCAGCATAGCCTTGGTTCTAGACTGACTCGAGGAGGTCTGTTGTCCTCAGTAAGTAAGTAATCAGTAATTCTCCGTGTCACGTTGTTCATGGCCCTAGCAGTGCCGGATTACGTAATAGTCGCAGCAGGACCACGCCTAGGACACGATCCATTTAGGAGCCTCGCCGCGACGGACCAAAATAATACTTATTCCATCTTCAAGTTTAACTGAAAAGCCAATTTATTGTTGTGTGATTCAATGGAATTCACTGAATAATCTGGATTCGCTAAGGGATTTTTTTTTATTTCCACTATCTGCTCTAGTTATGACGTTCGGGAAATTCCAATCTCAACAAAAACGCGGCTTTTCAATGGGCAGTTGTGAGCTTGGTGAAGACTGCTTAGTGCCTGAACAAAAAAAAATCATAAGTGTTTCTGGTAAGGCATACAACAGAAATACAAATACATGGAGGTACCACAAACGACACGGAAATTCCACTATTTGAAAATCAATTATTCGTGAATTAGTGATGGGTCACTAGATTGTCCTATCCCAGCCCTTTTCAGTTAAACTTTAAAAGATAAGTAAAATCAAGCTTGCTTACAGTAAGTAAGTATGTAATTTATTTCCCGCCCGCCAATTTTGGAGAACCCAGTGACAAAAGAAAACAACTGAAACACTTTACAAAATACAATTTTCAGTCTACAGTGAGGAAACAATGCACACTAGACCAGTGGTTCCCAACCTTTTCAATAAGGCGAACCCCTAATCAAGGTTCGAAAAGATTGCGTACCCCCTTTTTCAGAACGTGAAAAAGACGATACTTATTATCATAATTGGTAAGGCATACATGTGTAAAAATATTTATAAAATCAATGAGGCAATTACTAGAGGCTGCTTTGTAGCAAAAATTTTGTCAAATCTCGGCTCGATGTCGTTAGTGTTATATATTTTACAGTCAACCTGTTTTTGTGTTTGGTTTGATGTTCTCTGTGTTTTCATCAAGGTACATTTGAGACTTTTTCTTTAGCTTAATTCGCAACCTGAATGACAATATCACTTGTAACGTCTTCGATTTAAATCAATTTTGAATTTTCAAATCAACATTTATTCAGTGACTTTCACTAGGGCTTGTAATTAGGGGAGTCAGGCACGGGTTGACAATACCCATACCCCCCCCCCCCAAAGGTCGGCCAGACGATTAAAAAGAACAAGTCTGCGCGAAGCGCCGCGATTTTTCGTAAAAGCAGTTATTTAAAAACAACAAAAAACAGTCGGTCATCAAAAATACCTTGCCCCTTAAGCTACATTTTGGCGTGTGATGCCTCTGCTGGTAATTTAATTTAGGCTTTCGGCAATCAAAAATGAGTGAAGCGAGGTTTTGAAGCTATGCACTAGGTCAATTTTGGTTCCTTCGCGTACCCCTTGCATACCCCTACGCGTACCCCGGGTAGGGAACCACTGCCCTAGAACATATAAATATTCCTTCATCCCAAGCTGACTGCGAATCATGTTTGATAGTGCAAAACGGATATGTCAGCTGAATGTTATTAAATCTAAATAGATTTCGGCCCCTCGAACTTGTTTTTCCACAAGTTCCTTTTTCCAACTTGAGCGGCTTTAAGCCTGAAGAGGACCCTTGCCACGAATGGCTGAAACATAGCTCTAATAAAGTTCAGCTGATGTATCCGTTTTGCACTAACAAACACCCTATCATAAGCTGCTTGAGCGTAGTGGTTGACGATCTTTTACGGGGACAATGAAACGTTCAAATGATAACGTTTCCGTCTTCAACATCGAACTTCTCCAATTGCGTATGGTTACATCGTTTCGATATAAACGACAGTATGAAATGTACAGTAGCAGCAGTTATCCCTACTTAGCGGCCGATTTGCGAACTACTAAGAGATTAGTTGCGTTTTTGCTGATACCATGGTATCTGTTACCACGGTCTAAAGTCGTTTTTGCAGTTATCGTGGTATCTGGGCAGTTATCGTGGTAAAAGATATCCAGATACTACGGTCCGACCGTGGTAACTGGTCGTGGTATCTGAAAAATCATCTCACTTTCATCAAATTTTGTCAGATTGGTGAGAAAGAAGTTTAACACTTAGTGATGTAGCTGGGTATCTGGTTTTTTTTTGGGATGACTCCGAAAAGTGCAATTTCGGTAATTGTCATTTTTGCAGAGTATCGTGTATCAGATACCACGATAACTGCAAAAACGACTAATCGCAGATTCAGTTACCGTGGTAACAGATACCATGGTATCTGCAGAAACGCAACTATTATTTGCAATGTGGCCCCGCGACACCAACTGCCTAGGTGACTCTACAGGTTTTAATCCGGCACTGTCGCAGTGCTTAGAGGCCACATTAGCCTCAAAATGCGAATTCCAACTCTGAGTTTCCCTTCCGATTTTTCTTTGCGCTTGTTAAATTCGTGTCATCTCAAGCGGCCCTGGACTGGAGATGGCGCCGGTTACTACGAAACAAAACGATGAAATCACGTAGCTGTCCATGGTTTATTTCACGAGAGCTTTAGAATACTTTAGATCTGAAACTTGATAATCCTCTGCCAAAGATTTCCAGGCATGAGCTAAACCCAAGCAAGCAATACCTGGAACTGAACAAGTAAGTACTATGTACCTTTTCTGATCCGTTGATCACGAAGTAGCCACCAGGGTCCAATGGACATTCATTCAATTCAGCTAAATCTCTGTCATTTAGGTTGTTCAACATGCAATACGTCGAGCGGAGCATAATTGGAATCTTGCCTGGAAAAAAAAAGGTTGCTTAAATGTTACTCGATCCCAACATCTCTGAGCGTGTTCCACCCTTCTAACAATAGTAACTGTTATTTCCTATTTTCTTTTAACGTCGTAAAAAGTTACTATGCTGACAGTTCCAACCTTCTCGAAATAGTAACTATCTGCTTTGCTCGGGAGCGTGGTAACTACAAATCTCTGTAACTATTGGCCAGATTGGGCCGTGGCAAGATATTTCGCCGAAAATAGAGAAATGCGTTCCAGCCTTGACGCAAACCGATGAAAATTTTTTCTCAAAATAGCAGTATGAAGTTGTACGACAAAGTAGCATGCAGTACGAACTGATGCTACTACATGCTTCTATGTCAAGGCTACCATGTTACTGCATTTTACTGCATGCTACTATTAGCAAGACTGGATGCTGGCCCATTCTGAGGCACAATTAAAGACAGTATTCTTCACTATTATATACCAATACATGCAATATTCATACAACTATCATATAACTACGCAGGCTACAAACTTTTCATCAGGAAAGGAGCCTAAGTTGGTAACGTCATGCGTAGTAACTACGGTAAGTAAGGTGGAACACGCCCTCAATGTGACTCTTGTCTCGAGCAAGAGTAACAGCTGACATTAGTCCAAAAACAATCGAACGCCACACATTCAAAGGACGTGCAAAACCTAGGCTCTACTCTACTTTGGTTGGGAAACTAGCTGTTTCCCAACCAACGGGCAATAGAGCCCTTGGGATTTTGCTTAATAAATAGATTTTATTTTTTTTCTATGTTAGTATTATGTTAGTTGTACATATGTAAGTTTGTTAATAAAAATAACTTGAACTTGAACTACAGAAAGAAACACTCAAATTTCGTGTAAAAATCAACAGAAGGTTTCGAAATGCGTTGAATAATAAACAGAAATTAGGCCTACGACTACTAGGACTTTTTGTTTGTAAATAGCCCTCTGGTTTCTGAAAATACAATGATTATAAAGCGAATCTGCACGAAGTCACCCCTCTGGAACGATATGGTACTGCACGGAGCACACACGATGGTCAACTTAATAGAAAGAAAAGAGGTTTTATCTTTTTCTATAAGACTGAGGAAACAATAATCGGTGCCAACACTTACCAATGAAAGTTTTCTGATGTTGAGTGATAATCGGATCTTCGCCATCTTTCACTATGGTTTTTACAATATCTACATAGAGCGGAGCTGAATAGGTGAGATTCCTTAGACGAGCTTCATTTGGCATCATGGGACTAGCAGCACCATCTTTCTCCCAGTGAGTGGGTTTGGAAAGGTAAATCTGTTCGAACTTCACCGTGTATTTGGGCTGGAAAGGAATAAGAAATTGACAGTATGGTACAAATTCTTCTACAAGCAACTTAGAAATTCGACACGTGAGGAACAGAAGATTTGGATGCAGAGATGGGGGAATCCAACCATGAACGGAATCGATCCGAATCCGGGATGAGGCCTATTTCATGCTGAGAATTCGAGTGATTTAAAATTTAAAGGTGACAAAAAGAACTGATATCTGAGGTAATCATATAACGTGATAATTTACTGAGGATTGTTGGTGGTGGAGATGAAAAAGTTGGATTGCCTAAGCCCACTGTGTAAACATTGGGAAACGGATGCTGGAAGAATGTGAACTAGAAATTTTAGCAGATTCGTAAGATTGCGGGTTTGGAATCCAAGTCCGAATCCAGCCTGACAAGCAGAAGATTCGAATCCGGATTCGGATTCGCCAATCTTTGCTTGGATGTTAGTTCAAGAGCTTAGAAGGCCTATTCTCACAGTTTGGTGATCTGGTGACAGCCTCACCGAACATAAAACGATGCACACACTAAAACGATGTTCTCTTGCTACTTTTTTGTTATTGCTTACTATATTTTTGTCTCTTAGGCAAATCCACAGTACCATGTGACAGGGCATTCTGATCAGTTTGCCATTGGTTGAGG
Organism: Branchinecta lynchi; assembly: GCA_023053575.1. Taxonomy (NCBI): domain Eukaryota; kingdom Metazoa; phylum Arthropoda; class Branchiopoda; order Anostraca; family Branchinectidae; genus Branchinecta; species Branchinecta lynchi. Next base: position 26,993,500 of record JAKZAP010000006.1, on the reverse strand, counting down.
AATCTCCTACATAAAAATAAGTGGACTGACACTACTATGGGGAGGGGAATATTCTTGAAACAAATCGCAAACAAAATGATGAAACACGATAGGTTCTAGGCTCTACTTCCAAGAGACCAGTGTGTCAAGATTACTGCAAGGTAACTACGACAACCAGTCTGATCGGCGCTGTCTCATGTTCGTTATGGAGCTTGACTAGCAGCAGAGACCAGAAACGTAATAGTGAACTGGAAGACAGAACTGATCAACAAGGGTTCCCCTGACAAGGGAAGGTGAACTATTTTGATGAACGCGCAATCTGGCAATAGGATCACAGATCCTATAGCACGTTCTATCTGGCCAATCCAGTGCTTTAGGCTTTAAGACTAGGCTTTAAGAAAATGGCAACACTGGTTTAGCTTGTTATGTGATAATTATAGAACAAGTCAATCTTTTTCCAATTCCAAGGAGTCAAGAGAAAGAAGAAATTCGGATACCTTATATACTGCATCTTGAAGAAAACGGGGGGTCATTCTAGTGCCCCCCTTGCCCATACGCCGGGGACAGCGTTGCCATTCGACTGAAGTCAAGGAAATCGAAGAAGTCAAGGAAAGCCAAAGAAAGAAACTGAGAGAGAAAAAAAAAAAAAAATGAATTGTGGCAACTGCAAGGCACCGACGAAACCAAGTGATTCGCTTGCTTGCAAAACCTGCAACAAAGTCTTTCACCTGAAATGCTTACGCATCACTTCGGCCGACGCGAAAGTTGTGGCACCAACTTGGAAATGCAAAACCTGCACAACTTCGTCTCCGTCCGTTGGGAAAGGAAAACCAAGCCAAACCCAACAGAAGCATCTGAACTCTCCGCTGCCATTGCAGCAAAGTGGAATTTCAGTGCAAACGCACGATCTAGCGGCGCTGCCTTTGCAGCAAGGAAGTGCATCGCAATCGCAAGATGCAGTCCCGCTGCCACTGCAGCAAGGAGGCTCATTGCAATCGCTTAACGGATCTTCAGATGCAGCTGCAGCCAACCAATTGATGCAGCTCTGCAGCTATTGCCACTTGCAAACGGATGAAGCTACAGCCTTGAAATGTTTTTTCTGTTCTGAACTCGAGCACGCTTCATGCAGAGGAATTCAACTCGATCTGTTTTTGGCACTGAAGGCTCACGACCCAAACCTCGACTTACTGAGGTATGAATGCTCAAGCTGCAAGAAAAGAAGCGTTGCCTACCTTCAGCTGAAACTTCGAGAGGCACTTCAAGCCAGCGGGGGCGGAATCCAGGTTCCAACAGCGGCTCCACTTCCCACTCCAACGCAACAAGTCTCTCGTCAGTCCCAGTTCGATTGTGAAACCACTGTGAGCACGCTTATAAAAGCTGAGCGCGAGAAGACGCTTAGAGAAGAAAAAAGCGGCAATTTTGTCGTTTTTGGACTCCCAGAGGCGAGTAGTGGTACAGATAAGGAGTCTGTGATCCAGCTCACAGAAGACAACGATCTAGGTGCACAACTTACTAGTGCTGATATCTCAGAAACAGTGAGAACTGGTGCACCAAGAACGGACGGTAATCCACGCCTCCTGGTTGTCAAGTTGCGTAAAGAATCGATTGAGTCAATGGAAAAGCGCAAAAAAATTCTGAAATTTGCTCCGAACTTGAGAAAGGCTAGAGATGGCATAACGAAAAAATAGGTCTACATAAACCCAGACCTGACCCCTATGCAAAGATCCGCTCGCACCTTGGAACGCCAATCACGCAACACCGCCAACGCTCAAGCACGCCCTCCAACTATCCAGAGTGGACAAACGAATTCCTGTGGAAACGGGGCGTCCGGATCTCGCCAAAACTGACAAAAAAACCGACAAAGTCCCCCGTCTTTTAGAAACCAAAACGCTAGCACCAAATGTATGTTTTTCAACGCCGATTCTCTTTTAAACAAAATGGAAGAAACCAGACTTCTTATACAACTAGAACAACCCGACATTGTTGCTGTTGCAGAAGTAAAACCAAAAAACAGTAGATACCTACCAACAATAGCAGAATTAAAACTCCCGGGATACTATGCTTACGATGTGAATTTGGATACTGAAACAGGACGAGGCATTGTTTGCTACTGTAAGGAAGGACTTGCGGCATACCCCGTCCCGCGGAATGAGAATGCTCCGCAATCGCAAGAAATTCTGTGGTTACGCGTAAAACCGAAATCTGGAAAATCAACCGTATTGGGTGTATGCTACCGTAGTCCCAACAGCAAACCCGAAAACAACGCTGCACTGTGTAGAGAAATATCTGATATGGCAAGCCGTTCAACCCAGAACTTGGTATTAGTGGGTGACTTCAACTTACCTAAAGTGGATTGGAAAGACCGTTACACGAATGGTCCACCTAGCGGAGCAGAGCGCACATTCTTGGACTGCTTCAACGATAACTTCCTTGAACAGCTTGTCAGCGAACCAACTCGCTTTAGAGGAACAAATAAACCAAGTTTGCTTGACTTATTACTCGTTACCGACCCGGATTCAGTCAGTGAAGTTAAAGTAGAAGCACCTGTCGGCAAGTCGGATCATGCAGTTATCGTTTTCAACATGCACATTCAACATCATAAAGTGATTAGAAAACAAAGGCGAAACTACTACAAAGGAAACTATGAAGCGCTGCGAAGTGAACTTGGGGAAGTTAACTGGGAACAGGAATTCCAAGGCCTAGAGTCTCTTGACTGCCTCTACCAGAAGTTCCAGACTATTGTCCAGTCGGCAGAGGACAAACACATCCCTCTGGTGCACCACAGCTCCCGAGCTGCGCTCACGTCTAGTACAGTCAAATTACTAATGGAAAAGAGACAAGCTTGGAGAGACTACAAGTCTGAGAAAGAAACGCCCTCAAGAAAAGAAGACTTCAGACGTCTGCGAAACAGAGTGCGAAAAGCAACCAGAATAGAGGCAAAAAACAGAGAGGAATTATTGGCAAGAGCCGCTAAAGATAATCCAAAGAGTTTTTGGAAATACATTAACTCCAAACGTAAGAATCCCATCACCATCCCGCCACTGAATGACGATTGCTCAAGTTTTCCAGCTGAGGAACCGACAGAAAAAGCCAATGTTCTCAACAGACATTTCTCTGCAGTGTTCACGCGCGAGCCTCCTATAAACAGCACAGAGCAAAATGCTAGTTGCTCCCAGGAAGATCCCTTTCCCCAGCTTCAGTTAAACGCAAATACAGTCCTGCAGAAACTGAAAAAGCTAAACACGACAAAATCTCCGGGCCCCGACAAGCTACATCCGAGAATCCTTAAGGAAGCCGCAGCGGTCCTTGCCGGTCCACTGACGTATATTTACCAGAGATCAATGGAAAGCGGCCAGCTTCCAAGAATCTGGAAAACTGCGGTCGTCGTCCCACTGTTCAAGTCTGGGAAAAAAGAACTTCCTTCTAACTATAGACCTATTAGTCTCACCTGCATTACTTGTAAGATCCTAGAGTCAATAATCTCAGACCACATCCTCAATCATTTGAGGGAAAGAAAGTTACTCTCAGATAAGCAGTTTGGATTTCTCAGAGGTCGCTCAGCCGAGATTCAGATGCTGCTTGCTGTGGAGGATTGGAAAATCGACAAAGGATTTCAAATAGACCTTATCTACCTGGACTTAAAAAAGGCATTCGACAAAGTTCCTCACCAAAGACTTATTCAAAAGCTGGCTAAGTACGGCCTCGGCTCGCCACAAACATCAAGCCTTGCTCGGTGGATAGGGAATTTTCTAACCAGTAGAACTCAGACAGTCTCGGTAGAAGGACATCTTAGCGACTTAGAGATAGATGTACTTAGTGGTGTCCCACAAGGCTCCGTTCTGGGCCCGTTGCTTTTCAACCTATACATCAATGACCTTACAGATGGAATCAAATCCACAGCGCTTCTCTACGCGGATGATACGAAACTTTATAGAGTCATAACTTGTCAGGAAGACTCAGATACACTCCAGGCTGACATCAAGCGGGTTGAGCTGTGGATGAGAAATTGGCTGATGGAGCTAAACATTCCTAAGTGTCACCACCTTGCACTTGGAAATCCATCGTTTTCCACATCATACTGCCTGTGAGAGGAAATTATTTCCAAGAGTGAATCGGAGCGAGATCTAGGGATAATTGTGGACACAAGAATCGATTTTAGCCAGCATTATGCCTCGACCATAGCGAAGGCGAGCAGAGTTGCGGGCCTGATACGTCGTTCATTCAGGCTCACTGATGAGAAAATGCTGGTAGCTTTATACAAGTCACTGGTTCGACCAATATTAGAATATGGCCACTGCTCAACGCGTCCGTTCTATAACAAAGACCTGGACTCCTTAGAAAAGGTACAACGAATAATAACGAAATTTCCAGCAGGCCTTTGCTTACTCTCCTACGAAGAGCGTCTCAAGCGTCTTGGTCTACCGGCACTTGCATACCGATTCCTGCGAGGCGACCTGATTGAGCTCTATAAACTTTGCCACAATTTTTACGATAATGTTTCAGCCGAGCAAATCGTACAGTTCAATCAGAGCCACCTTCGTGGTCATTCACTCAAGCTGAAGGGACAGCGATTTGTCAAAGACATTGGTCGCTGGACGTTCCAGAACCGAATAGTGGAAGAATGGAATGCTTTGCCGGAAGAGGTCATCAGTTCCCCGTCCATTGACGCTTTCAAATCCAGGCTCGACAGCTACTATGGCCTAAGGGCATTTAGCCCAGAAATGTTTAGAAGAGAAATTTAGTTTATAATTTGTTGTTCATTTTTGTAGAGGCCATGTGCCTTATTTTTGCATTATATTATTATTATTATTATTAAGACTATTTCACAAGTCTTTCGGTAGATAGCTTGGTTGGGCGCGTCTTGTAATATTAAGTACATTTTTTTCCTCTTCTTTTGTGTTAATTATTGAAGTCTAGCGCTTTACTTTGTTGCAATTTTTGTTTTTTTCTAATTAATGAATCTGACTATGTAAAAGCGCAGTTGTATATAGTTATGTTTGACGAGAGAACAAATATTCGTTTTTGTATGGCACTCTTCAGCCAAGTCGATCCGTCGGTCTGTTGGTCGGTCCGGGTCTTGCTAGTTTGGGCACTTCCACATAAGCTAGGACGATGAAACTTGGCAGGCATATCAGGGACCCCGAAAAGATTAAGTTGGAAATACCGGTCCAACCATCGTGGGGGGAGTGGAGGCAGGAGGAATCCGGAATCGTGAGGTATTTTATAAATTTTGAACGGGTGATTGTATCTTTATGAAACTTGATACTTTGAGAGACCTCGTGTCCCACTTCAAATCCGAACCGAATCGGTGACTTTAGGGGGAGCTGGAGGGGGGAGCCGGAAATCTTGGGAAACGCTGAGAGTGGAGGGATCGGGATGAAATTTGGTGGGAAGAAGAAGAACAAGTCCTAGAAACATCACTGACATACCCGGACCGGATTCGGGCACTGTGGGGGGAGTTGGGGGGGATTCTGGTGATTCAGCACGTTCGGTACTTCCTGATGTAACAGGATGATGAAACTCGGCAGGAATATGAGGGATCCAAATAGACCGACTTGACAATAGTCGTTTGCACGATCCGAACATCGGGAGGGGGTATGGAGGGATGCGGAATGCGGAATCTAGTGGGATTTGTAACTTTTAAACGGACGATCGGATTTGAATAAAACTTGGCAAGTGGAAAGAGGTATTGTCTCAGATGTTCCGTGTCAAGTCTGGGCCGGATCCGATAATCGGGGGGGGGGGGGGTGAGGGGGCACTGGAACTTTTGTGAAACGCTTAGTCGAGGGATCGGGATGTAATTTGGGAGAACAAGCATAAGCATTAGATACGTTCTTGACAGAACGACATCATGTCGGGGCTCTTTAAGGGGAGTTTGGAGCGGGTTTCCCGGGATTCCGATGATGCCGAGATGTGCTAAGGACGATATAACTTGGCAGGTATATTAGTGACCCGACACAATACCCTAGGAAGACTTCCGTTCCTGGATCTGACCATTTTCGGGGAGTTGAGGGAGGGGGAATCCGGAAATTACTGACTTCAGTAGGTTGCGAAAAAATGGTCCGATTCAAGAGAAACTTTATGGGTGATAAGAACTGATGACCTAGATATAAAAAGCATATGTACAGACACATGTGGCCATGGTTGGGGGAGTTGGAAGGGGGGGGGGGTCCGGAAACTTTGTGACATGCACACAAAACAGCATGAGATGAAAGTTGGACATTACGAAGTTTATGGGGCCTAGACTTGTCATTTGGCATCCGAACCGGAAATTTGCAAATATGCTCCTATTCGACTTAAACTTGATGGAGGAGAAGATGGTATATTAGAGATTGATTGATTTGATAAATCTGCAGAGACTTCCGGTTCACTACTTTCAATGCGGCAATTAGCTGAACAAACTGCTGAAAACGAGGAAAGGATACAACCCCCCAACTTACCGGCATCTCAACTTCTCCAGAAATATGCTGCGCTTCGGCCTGGAGCTCAATCGGAGGCGTGTCTTCCACTATTCTCTGGATAGACATTTGAATAAATTCATCAAAGGAATCAAGCTGCTGTCGCACAAGACCTGCAGAAAAAATTGTTAAAAGACCCCTCTTGCTTATTCTGTATTTTATAGTATACCTAGGCCTAGCTCCCTTTATGGAATTATAAGCTTCTAAAATCCCCACCTTTCTCTATTGTTTCGTTTTGTTCCTACGATTTTCTAGCGCTTTTTCGGCCGTGCCAACGGCTCAAAGTTAGCCAGAATCGTCAACGTCCGCTGAGAACCCTTTCACATACAATGAGACGAAAATCTTCTGTTTTTTATTTCTCTTATTTGCTTAATTTTCACTTTTTAACCACGGCGCGTTCAGTTTCCATATGTTTTGCGTCCAGCCACCGCGTCGGAGAGCAGGGAGGCTGCAGTCGACAAGCGCTAACAAGAAAACCGGTAAATTCAGTGGAAAGTAATATTCTCGAAAAAGCGTTTTTGTGGTCCAGCTCATAGTGAAAACATCTTTTCTTGTCAGAGTTGTGCTTTAAGTTAGCCTACAGAATGACCGAGGTATATACTAATCTCTTTCATACCTTGTTTAATCTTGATCCAGGTTGGTCTACATTAAACCAAGAATAATACGGGGAGAATTGAGAACCGGCATAACCTCGATCTCAGCTAGCTAAGTATTTTTGTTTGCGACCCTGATTTACCTCGGGATGGAGCTTCGCGTGTGGCATCTTACATTATTAGTTGTTACCTCTAGAGCAAAAGTGATGAAGCAGTCAGAAAAGGCCGGTAGTTCAAACAGTGCTAATTTCTGCAAGGATGATACAAATGAAAACGACTTTCAATCTCAGGTCAGATCTGTGATTAGAAACTTATTGTATTAGGACCTTTCACAAATGCAATGAAGCCCAAGGGAATATGGGATTTGATAACTCAGGGAGCAATTAAACAACTGGAACGTTGAGGTACAGACCGAACACGCATGCATTTAGTTCGGATTCAATAGGACCAGTGTGAAGTTTAGTAATTTTATTTTAATCGTCTAATGACTGTAAAGAATCGCTTCTGGAAAAGGTATGAAGCTTGGAAAATTTAAGGGATTAGCGGGCAAATTGTAATCAAAGAATTGTTATGTTCTATTTCTAAGCTGTACTCCATAAAGAAAAGTCATTGTATACCATTGTATCGTGTAGTTGTGACAAGCCGTTGGCTATAAGGTATTTCCTAATTTTAAACTGAAAACTGATTATTGTAATTAATAATTGTAAGATATCATTCAAACCGTTGCCATTTGTGATGACAACTTATTATTCTTGGTCAATATGTATATCATATCTGCATAGCTGCACTAAACATCTGGCCTAAATTTGTCCATTGTCCATCCTCACAGTCTGTTTTTTCATCACTAAAAATCTGCCACAGAAATTTAATGAATGGTTTGTATGACGGATTATAAAAAAAGGTAAATCGTTCTTCCCGCTTCTCGTGGGACGGATATTCTAAATGACTTTTACAGTAAAAACATTTAGAAGTATGCCCTTCCTTCTTTAAACCTGAATTGGCGTCAGGTACAAATTGGTGTCGGTCCCTTTCTGCCTTTATTTTCGTCATCCTTGAATGTTAAGTTTGGCGTCAGGTCCAAATTGGTGTCGGTCCCTTTCTGCCTTTATTTTCGCCATCCTTGAATGTTATAACGCACGACTTCTATCATCTCGCCGTACAGTAGCTCCTCATCTCGTTATCACAGCGTTACCACGCTACCACAGCTCCGATTTGTTGGGGGGAGAAGGGAAAAATGTTTACCTCTTTCTGTTTATTTTGAATTCTGCGCACTTTCTTGACGCGAATAACGGCGATCAGAAGAAACGGCACCATTAATTACTCTTTGGCCGGAACAGGCGCCCGGTAGACTCCACCCCCGGTAAATGAAAATCGCAAAAATACCTACTCCACTTGATTTAAGTCTTCTCAGTTCTCCCCTAATTTATTCTTGATTAAAGTTAGGCATAAGACTTGGAACAATCAACTGTATGGCTGACCTATAAAGAGGCAAGAAAACACCTCACCAAATGCTGTACATAGACATGATGTTTGAAGCTTCAATAAAATAAAACAAAAAGAACCTACCTTTTTCATCAAAATATGCATTGATGACAATCCAGCAGGCTTCTTGCCAAAGCTCAGCAGAGATCTCATCTGCCCCCTCATCTTCATCATACATTGTATCAACTGGAAAACAAAATGGCAAAAATAAGCTAATAAGTCTTTAATGTAAAATAAATTAAGATATTGATAGTTGCTGCCCTGTTCTACAATTATCCAGTTCCTTCAAAGCAACTTGCATCCATCTCAAAATTCTTGACAGCTTGGGGGACCACAAATGGCGAAAGGAAAAGGTGATCCATATATTCAAACAATGCATAAAACGGATACGTTTGCTACGATGCTTTGGCAGTAATATTTAGGCCCTTCTTGGTAAGGAAGGGCCTTACCAAGAAGCCTATGTCAGCCTTCCCTCGTCAGGCTGACATAGGCTATCCGTTTTATGCATCGTCTTAATATGTTTCCGAGGCTCAAGGAGTATTTATCAAAGTGACCCTTCTTGAAAAAGAAAACACCTTGGTTACCTTATGGGAATCTTCCTTGGGTTGTAAAGCAGGCAATTATTTCGAATTTTAAAAAGAAACAACTTGCACAGCCCAAAGTTAACTGAAAATTAGGAAGGAAGGGAAAAAGAAAGAAAAAACAAAAATATCAAGTAATCACTAAATATATAAGTAGGCTACACATAATAAGAATGGAAAGGTTGGTAAGTGCAGACATCACGCATGCTTCCCTCAAATCGTTCTCCAAACTTAAGCCCTCAAATATGCTGACCAGTGCCCTGGCCTAATAGGAATGAATCTGAATGAATCGTTTGGTTAGAATTCAAATTTACACTTCAAACAAACAGACAAGTCCGTGCTGCGGAGAAAACACCACAACCAACAGTTTTCTATGCAGCTTGTCATTTTTGATAGTTGTGTTTGTGAATGAAAACTTATTTACCATTTTTCTTTTTTATACCGAATTTGCAATTAGAGGAGGAATTTACATCATCGGAAGCATGCAGTTCTAATAGCAGCTAGATCCTTTTTCTTCAGCAGGGGGTGAAGTCGAGAAAGGTAAAGAGTGGAGCAGTCACAGTAACTGGCATAGACCTTGAAAAGAGCTCGCCAGTTATATTTTTCCTGGGTTTGGCAGCGATTTTGGCATATCCACTAATATCCGGACTGAATTTGTTTTTAATATTCAAAACTGCTTCCTGTGGAAAACTTGAAATTTTGTCTTTACTGTAACAGAAATACCGATACGGATTTTTTAACATGCCAGGGATAGAAAAATCAAAGCAGTTTAGTAGATTATTGATAGGACAAAAGGGATTCACATTTATCAATATTTAGGGATCGACCGATCTGAGAAAAAGACAAAGAAACTTTCAAAACCATACGAGAAAGAGTGTCTCATTCTTGAAACAAGCAACAAATCATCAACATATACATTGTAAGAAATATTAGAAAAAAACATGAAAAGATTTAAGGGAATATTTGAAAGTATACGAGAAATGCAAATTATGAAAAAATTCGGAGAGGGTACACTCCCCTGCTGGAACAGTAGGGGATGAGCCAGAGCATTTAAGCATACAGCCAAGGGTATCTTAGATACGAATTTGTGTACCAGAACTGAAGAATGGATATAGCAGCCAAATTGACCCCTTTTGGATATAGAGACCATAAACAACATACTCAAAAGCCTTAGAAAGATAAAAAATCATATCCAAAGAATCATAGACCTGTTTCTTCTATATTTTCCATTACAAAGTCAACAAATCATTAACTTGGCTACCAGGGCAAGGAGCAGTAAGGTTCTGAACTGGGAGTATCTCAATTAGAATGTTTTAAATAAAAAAGAATACAGTAGTAATTCATCAGCTCTTCCCTGATGATCTAAACCCTTTGTTGAAAACTAGACCAAGACTCGTTTGGAAAGCTATCCTGTTATAAACAATAAGGCGCATAATTCAGAATGGAGTGAACCTCATATTACAGGACAGGCACCCAACTTTGATTGCAGATAGCCTCAAAATTGGCTTCAAGATTGTTAAAAGAAAATATCTTCGCAGTCCTGACTAGATCCAATGTCACCAGACTCAAGAGTTTGCTTCTTGACAGTAAGGAACAAGTTATTACTTCAAAGAAGTTACTTAATTACTTTCTTTCTTTTTAACATTTATGAGGCCGATTTCGAGGTTATGTACAGTCAAGGTTGGGTTGGCTACCCCTCCTGTACTTTCTCCCTGTCAACTGTAAGTTATAGTTGACAGGGAGAAATCAACAGATGATGTGTTTGCTGCCAGTTGTGAAGTCTATAGAAAAGAACAGATTGTCAGATTTTGGTTTTGAACCCAATCTCTTTGGAAAGACGATCATGCTGAATGTGAGGAAGTAGTATTCTGGCTTAGCATATATAGTATGATATAGACTAAGTCATCTCTACTGCATCTTATCAAGAACAAATAACGAGTAAGAACAATGGTCTCTCGTCCATCCACCGACTATAAATGTTCCGACAACAATGAGCGGAGGTGGACCCATTTCTTGGTCGCCCGTGTATACTCGTTGGTCTCCGACTCTCCGCCGTTAAGTCATTTACGAAGAAAACAACGTAGCCACTAGCGAGGCGGATGTTCTGGCCTGTTCACACGGGAAGGAAACAGCGTTGATTTTGTTTGAGTAGACGCTGGCGTCTGATTAGTGAATATTAGTGATGCGAAAAACAAAAAGCGAACTTGACGATGGTCATTCATAGTCGCTTTTGTTACACCATGACCATACATATAAAGATTTAATCCCTTGTGACATTCCCTTTTTATGTCTCTCGGGAGAACCATACAATGCAAACCGCGATTTGAAGCACACTCCCTTCTTCTTCTTTGAATTTGTCAGCACCTGGGTTCCAGGATGGGACCCTTTCGGCTTCCTTGTGGTTGATAACTAGATGGTTGGTTTGGTTTGGTTGGAATCGCTGGGTACTGGGTAGGTTAGGTTAGGGCAACCTTGGGCCGAGATGAACGGTACTCTCAAGAAATGCAGAGGAATTTGAGGGCGGTGATGATCGGCAGGAACACTGCTCGTTCGCGTCTAGGGGGGAGTGATGTAGACGATATTTCTTCGATGTCAGTAGGTAGGTTTTGCTTCAGGACTTCGGATCTGAGTATTGTCAGCTTTGGGCAAGGTCTATTGCATTCGAAGAGAAGATGCTGCAACGTTTCTTGGGCATTTTGGCAGAGTCTGCAGAGGGGGTCCTGTCTTCTCCCCCAGTCGAACTCAGTTTTTCTTGTAATTACGGCGTTGGTCTTGACTCGAAGGTAGATGCAGTTTTCTTCTCTTGTCTTGAATATGTGAAGATTTGCGTTGGTTGTTGGGGGGTGACGGTTGCCAAGGCGTTGTCGTAATATATCTCGATATGTTTGAACTGTGGGTGGTGGGTTGAAGCTCGGTTCGTCAGTCGTTAGCCCCGCCATTGCGTCGGCTTCTTCGTTGTGCCTGATCCCTTGGTGGCTTGGGATATGTTGGAAGCAGACTTGTGTTCCCTTGCTTCGAATATCCGTGATGGTGAGTCTCATCTGGGCCAAGTCAGTGTCCTTAGTCTTCCGACTCAGTTGTTTCACCAGCAGGAGAGCCGATTTGGAGTCAGAAAATATCACTGCCTTTCCTGACTGTGGTGGTATAGCTTTGATGACCTTGAGAGCTTCGTTGATGGCTTCAATTTCGCTGGTCAGGACTGACACCTGGTCTGGAAGTCATGACCCATTGAGTTTCAACATCTGTAGTATTAACTTTGTCAGACGAGTGTAAACTAAGAGTAACGTAATTAAGGCTTTCGAGGATTACTGAAATTACCGAAATGGTAGAATAGCATGGAATAGTCAAAATAATACCAGTAGGTGAGTGTATATTTTGTGTTTTTTCTTCTTTTTGTCCGAAATGTATAATTGTATACATTTCAATTTAGTGAGTTAGATTTCGATTCAGTAGTTAATCGAAAGACAAAAGTTCACCTCAACTTGGTCTATCTCGTTTGTCTTTTAGTTCACTAATTACAAATAATTCGATGTCAACGGTGTATTTTCCCATCAAAGAAAGTCTTTGGTTTTCGTACTGAGGCCTTGCCACATGGGTTCTAGTTTGTCTAGGACCCACATAGAAGTCCTAGAACGTTTCTGGTTAGTTTGTCAGAGTAGAAGCCTATTCCATCTGCGTAATATTTGTTCATTTCCACTTAGCCTATTAAACCTGAAACACAGCCTTTTTTTTTTAAAGAATCTGCCTGTTTTCATCTGATATTCTCATATGAGAGCAAATACCTGGAATGAAATTTATCTCTTCTTGTTCTGGATATTGACACTACTTAATTGAATTGACCCCGAAAAGGTACAATTTACGTTACCATATATCTTACGTTACCTGTATACGGCCTTTGGGTTTTTCAATAAGATATATATACAGTTTATCATACTTTTAACTAAATTTGACGCATTTGTAAAATCTGCTTTGCATCAAATGGCAGTTTCTGTATATTTTGATATTCTTAGGAATTTTCTTGTCAACCCCCAAAAGCTTGTCTGAATCAATGAGCCGGCAACCGCTGTTTCAGCGCCCGCCCAGCCCAGTGTGAACAGGCTTATCACTGCTGCCTCCATTCGATTTTTCTTCCTCAGTGGTTTACTGCGTTACACCTTCTCTGTAGAGGTAACAACTTTTGATGTCCCGGGTAAGATCCACCTCCGCTCGTTTGCGTCGGGAGTCGACTCGTCTCAGCTTGGTTGTGTGACAGATATAGGGAGACAGCAGTTCTTGCTCTTATTTGTTCTTGATCTTATACAGACTATAATTTTGTAATAACTATTCCTTCAGTCGGAGCTGACTGCAAATCATCATATTTGATAGTTGCATCAGACTGACTACCCACCTTGCACTATCAAATGTCATTTTTTAATAGTGTCTTTGCTTAGCCACCGAAAGAGCTGCCTCAGTCTAGTATACTACCCCTTTTTCAGTCACGGGTGCTAAACATCTAGCACCATGCCTGAGTGCTACACGTTTGAGCACTGTACCTTGAAATTCATGCATGGTGCCTGGATTTTAGCATAAAGTGCACACATGAAAAAGCACAATTTCTATCGCTACACACTAAATACCGGCTCGACGGGCCTTTTTCATTCCATGCACCATGCATGAATTTCAAGGGCTAGTACACAAAGGGTTAGTGTACTAGACCAAGCTAGGACCGAGCTTCCTTCTTCACCCTAGCCTTATGCCCATCTTTTGTCAGTTTTGAGACATGACGGACATGTTCCTTCACAAAAACATGTCTTCTAGTAGTTCTAGTGACTAGAAAGAACTTGTCAGAAAATAAATGTGAATAATGGAGACGAGACTATATATCTGATGCAGCCTTCTTCTTCTTCTTCATCTAGGTTTTCTTACGAGATAATAGCAAGCAAGCTGCATTGCCAATACATGATTTTCTGTGATAACCCAAAAGGTTTTCTGGGGACTTTGTTACCGTTACAGCTGGTCATCCGAATTTTGTTTCCGTCACATAATCATTGTTTAACCTAGGTACTTGGACAGTCAACCACAAACCCCTGATTTTTGGATACTCTATGCGAAGCGCTGCATATACCTAGCATTTGGCATATCGTATGCCTAATGCTGGACACCCTATGCCAAACACTGGATACCTGTTGTCAATCTAACACTGACCTATCTACCTACAGATGAATTCTGATTGGTTGATTTCTGAGCTTCAGTCAAATCATCAATATTTTACTGGATCAGAGTATCCAGAATTTGGCATAGTGTATCTAGCGTTAGGCATAGGGTATGCCAAATGCTAGATATACCCAGCGTTTGGCATAGAGTATCCCAAAATCAGGGATTTGTGCTAGACTGTACTTGGAAAAATATGAAAGCAAACTGTATGATTGTTAGAAACAAACATGAATTCAATATCTGAAAAACATTTAGTGTTTTAGACAGAGAAGATCTTTGTCTTTTTAGCCTGTTTTTCGACAGTCTTATATTGTAACGATGCAGGATGTGGTGATTCTATTTCCGTCACAATTGCACAACAGTGCCTAAATGTCTGAATTTAGAAAGATATATCAGTGAATATGATTTTAAACATACACCTTTCAACAGGTTTAACTGTTTTAGACAGGTTGTGGTGCATCTAAGGTACATCTAAGCTAGAAAACTAATTCCATCGGGTGCTGATGGCAGGCTGATGGAAAGAGAAACCAATGGAAATAGTATAGGCTCCTGTATATGGTCTTGTGAAAACATGTCAAATGACACATAGCAATAGAATCAGGATTCATCTAGGCTATGGTAGCCTATCCCTGGCCTATCCTATCCTATGCTAAATCAACAAATTATATTCTTACCATCTTCACTTTCATACATGATTGCAGCTGACACCAAACTTCAACCAAGCTGCACTCTTAGGTTTACAGATTGCTGTTGAAGAATCAACAAAGATCGACTTCACTGAGAATTCTCCCTTGGAACAATCCAATCCAAAAATGTAGAGCCACTGGGTCCAACGTTGTCGTCGGTCCCTTCCGGCCTTTCTTTTGGGTAGGGCCGATTACCACTGTAATCGCCTCTAGAGGTAGATTTTCTTCTCCCGGATGACGTTGATTAGGGCTTTGTAGATTTGGTACTCGGTCTTCTTCGGGAACATCGTTGTGGTGATTGTGCTGATGGAGCTGGGGATTTTGAGCTCGTTGCATATGACCTTGAGTTGCGACGTCATCGGGCTGGTACTTCTGCACATGAACAGGATGTGTTGCAGGGTTTCTTCCTCCGCACCGCAGTTTCTGCATTGTGGGGATGGGCTGAGTTTCCACTCAAACAGCGTTTTGTTGAGGAGGATTGACTCTGTCTTAAGTCTGTAGTACAGTACAGTGTTCTGTCTGTCTCTGAATGGTGAGGTCGTTGCCTTTCTCTTTTGTGATGGGACTCTCGATCTTAGGGCATCCCTCATCATGGCCTTGCGAAGGTGGCTGGTTGACGGCGGTCGGTTCACTTCTGCTGCTTTGTTGGCTAGTTCATCTGCAACGACATTGCCTGTAATACCCTTGTGGCTTGGGATATGCTGAAACCTCACTTCCGTATTCAGGTCTGTGAGCCTCCTTAGCAGTATTCTGATGTCTTTGAGGTCTGCATCTGTAACGACTTGGTTCACTTTGCTAATCAGCTGAAGGGATGATTTGGAGTCTGACAGAACAACCATTTTCTTTGACGTTGGTGGCTTCTTCACGATGACTTCCAGTGCCTTGGAGATAGCGGTAAGTTCTGCGGTCAGAATCGACGATCCTTCGCGGAGTACAGTTGAGATTTTTAGGTTGTAGTCAGGGATGTATGATGCCGCGCCTGCCTTCTTGCCCTTCACCGAGCCATCGGTGTAGACTTCCAGGTGTCCAGGATACTGGGTAAACATTTTGTTTCTGAACAGTTGGGTAATTGTCTCGTCCGAGTACATGGATTTATCCATATGGATTAGCTGTAGGTCTACTATCGGTGGGGTCATTTTCCATGGTGGTGTATCTGCAAATGGATAAGCTTCTAGGGACTCTTCTCTCCATGTCGGGACATCTCTGGTGAACTCTCCCCACGAGGTTCTTGAATTCCCTCTGTCTGCTGGGTTTGAGAGTATCGTTTCGTACACGATGTGCTTCCTTCCATATGCTTGTATTTTGGTGAAGTATCTGATGCGTTGGTATTTGGCCCTTTCACGGAGTGAGGGTATACCCGCGATTTCTCGGAGTCTTGCTGTTGGCGTGTGCTTGTGCAAACCAAGTACTATGCGCAGGGCTACATTCTGGGTTGTTTCCAGAGTGTCCCAGTGGGCGTTAGCACATGTTTGGGCTATCTGCATTCCGTATTCCAATGTCGGTCTTATGTATGCCAGGTAGAATTGTAGGAGTGCACCGGTTGATGAGCCCCATTTTGACCCCGCTAGCCTTTTTAGGAGTTGGATCCTTTTTAGGGCTGAGTTGCGCTGCTTTTCGATGTGTTTGTGCCACAGTAGCTTCTTGTCTAGCGTTACTCCCAGGAGGTTGGCGTCTTCAACGTAGGGGATTGTTTCTTCACCAATTTTCAGCGATTGAAGTGGAGGAAGTCGTTTTCTATGGAAAATGATCGCTTTGCATTTCCCAGCTGACATTGGGAGGGAAAGCGCCTGGGAGAATCCTAGGACCTCATTGATTGATTTTTGGATGCTTCTTTGCAGTTCACTCATGTTCTTCCCTCTTTCCCAGATCAGTAGGTCGTCTGCGAATTCTCCTTTTCTTGTATGTTGCCCTGATGTTTCCAGTTCACTTATGTAAAGTGTGAAGAGAATAGGGCTCAGTATCGATCCTTGTGGGAGTCCTGTTTCCACGGATTTTTCTTCTGATAGGCTCTGGTTTATCTTCACTACATATTTCCTGTCTCCTAGAAAGCTGAGGATGAATTCGATGAATTCTTTTGGGAAATCTTTGTTTGTCATCGTGTCAGACAGAGTTTCGTGGTCCACATTTCCATATGCGTCTTCATAATCGAAAAGTACAGCCAGTAAGAATTCTCCCTGGTCGAGAGCTTCTCTGGCATCTTGTTCGATTCGTGTAACGTTATCCATTGTACTGTGATTTTTCCTGAATCCTGTTTGAGTTTTCGGTATTATGGCATTAGTTTCAGCAAACCATTCCAGTCTTTTCAGTACCATTTTCTCGAATATTTTTCCCAATGTGGGCAAAATAGAGATCGGTCTGTACGATTTGGCATCTTCACTGGGTTTTCCGGGCTTCTGTATCGGGTGGATAGTTGCTGTTTTCCAAATCTGTGGGAATGTTTTCTGCTTCCATGCTGTGTTGAGTGTTTGCAGTAAGTGATGTTTGTAGGTGCAGCTAGACTCGGCTATCCAAATGGGGCTTATTTCATCCAACCCTGGTGCTGCTTGTAGGTTTGATGTCGCAATGGCTTCATCCAGATCTGATGTAGTGAATGGGTCCATCATATCTTTTTGGAACTGAGACTTCTTAGGGAGAACGCAGATTGGAGGGTTGGATCTGTTTGGAGGTGGCTTCCGATTTTGGTAGGTATCCGCGAATATCTGCGCTTTTTCTTTGTCGTTTTCTATTGGGCGACCGTTGGAGCTGACTGGGAATGTTCGATCGTCAGAAGTGACGTTTTTGCCGTTGAGCTTTGTGATAAATCGATGGATTTTTGCTGCGGCTGTTTTGTCATCTAATTGGTCTGAGTATTTGGTCCATGCTTCCTTCTTTGCTGTCAGGCAGACTCTCTTGACTCGTGTTTCTGCTCTCCGTAATTCGATGGCTGTGTTGTCGCTTGGGTGCTTCTGGAATGCTTTTCTTGCAATCTTCTTAAGATTCACTGCTTCTTTGCATTGGTCAGACCACCATTGTTTCGCTGTTTTCCGCCTCTGCTGTGTTATGCTGGATGTGGTTTTTGGGATCGCTGCGTTCGCTGCTTCCATGATGATGTTGGTGATTGCGTGCGCTTTTCCCTCGGCAGAGAATACTTTGGTTAGCTGTGTGAAGTCCTGCTGGTCGAGCTTTTGTCTAAATGCACTCCAGTCGGCTTTGTTGTTGTTGTACTTGTATGAGGGCGGCAGTTTCTCAGCATTGATGTTCGTTATGGTGGTGAGTAGGCCCGTGTGGTCTGTCTGCAACTCCTTCACTCGTCTGACTGATATTTGCCCCAGGAGACTCGCTGGTCCAATTTGCAGGTCGATTGTGGATGTCGTTTTCCTGTGTAGATCGTAGTGGGTTTGAAGGTCAAATGGGGTAAACACTGTTAAATTATTCGATTCCAGTATGGTTTTTTCAATGCTTTTTCCAGACCTGTTCTTTCTTGTCGTCTTTTCCCACAGTGGGCTGTGTGCGTTAAAGTCACCAAACAGTATGGTTTCCCCATTTCCAATGTCCTTCAGGATCTCTTCGTGGATGTCTTGGTTACCATTCGGGTTGTAAAAGGAGTACATTTTCAAGAATTTTTCGTCTGGTAGCATCACCTTTACCCCTATAGAATCTATTTCATTTGGGTGATCTCTTGGAGCTATAGCTGTGTGGTGAATTGTTGATCGTACAAATATTGCTGCACCCCCTCCTTTTCGGCCAGTACTCCTGTCTTTCCTGTACACTTTGAAACCAGGTATTTTTACCACTTTTGGTTGACATAAGTTTGTTTCCTGGAGGCACACAATGTCCACTTGGTTCTTTACAATGTAATCATAGACTTCATGTAATTTTGATTTGCTCAGGGAGACTGTGTTCCACTGAAGTATTTTCAGTTGGAACTGGAATTTTGATGTTTGCTCATCCATTCATGGTTACTTCATCGGTGTTCTCTGGGATGTCTGTTGCCCATCTTTCTAGTCTGGTCTTATCTTTTATTGGTGATTCGAACGTGTCACTGAAGGATTCCTCCATCTGTTCATGGTTCGTTCGTTTTTCCTTCGGACTTTTGGTTTGCTGGGGGAGTTTAATCATTTTGAGCAACATCTGGAGCTCTGTGCTCGCTTCTTTCCAAATCTCTTCTCCTAGTAGGGATGTTATGGCTTGCCTGGTGAGCGATGCTTTTGTGGTTTCAGGAATGGATTTCGTGTTGATCATCTGCATCAGTGCTACGTATACAGCCAAATTTTTCAGTTGTGTGATGTTGGCACTTGCCGCTGGAGGGGCTTGTGCTTGCTGGTAATATTGGGCACCGACAGGGGGAGGTGGGGACTGTTTGCTGTGGTATGCTGGGGTTTGCATCTTCGTTGTTCTGGCGCTGGGCTGGTTTCTGCTTCCTCCTCTGACTGCGTTGCTGTAGCTTTTCTGTTTATGGGTTACTGTTTGGCTATTTGATCCACTTATAGGTGTTTTTCCCTTTGTTGCTGATGGTGACTGATCTGCGCCTGCAGTCTGGATATGTTTTTGTGGTGCTGGAGTTGTAGCTATCTGCTCTGCTGCCATGGCAAAGGGGATGTTCAGCTCCTTCGATTTCCTAAGGACTGCAACCCTTTTCCTGTGGAAAGGGCACTTACTCTTTTCCAGAGCGCTATGACCTTGTTGTCTGCAGTTTCCGCAGTACTGTGATTCCGCTTTGCAATGCTTTTCCAGGTGGCCTTCTTGTGAGCATTTGGTACATGTTGGGTTTGTTCTGGTACACCGTGCTTCTTTGTGGCCATATGCCATGCATTTTGTGCATTGGATAGGCTTGGCTTTGTAGATTTTATGTGGCATTCTTTTCCCATACAGGTAGATGTCTCTGGGGATTTCTTCCTCACTTGTGATCAGGATTGACCTACTCTCTGTCAGTTGGTTGTCAATCCGTTTCTTCATCCTTGTTATCTGGGAGATAGCAATGCTTTGGCCATTTCCTGTGATGAGTTCTGCCTTCAGCTCCTCTTCATCGATTGCCGTGTCAATTCCGTAGATGACATATTGGTAGGTTTTGTGTCTGGGGACTGCTGTCAGCTTGGCCATCTTTCCGAGCATCTGGATTGTTGATTTGCTGAGCATCGTAGCTGCTGCCTTTTCATCGGTGTAGTACAGGTCGAGTTCTCCTGAAATGAGAACGTTCATTTCAAAAGTTGCTTTGCACATTTTGTAGATACGAGCTCTAGCTAGTTGTATTCTTTTGGTGTCGAACTTTGATCCATCTGTGTATGCTGCTCTTATTACAAACAGCTGTTGTGTGGCTTCCTTTTCCGGATGCTTCGGTTCATCCACGTTTGAAGATGTTGATGATGTTGCCATCTTTCTCTTTTTGCTTTCAGCTGTTGTGCCTGAAATATTTTGGAGGAGTGGGGTTATTCCCCCTATTTGTTGCAACATGAATGAAGAAATCTCACTCACCAGGGTGCTCTCCCTCTTGTTGGGAGAGCACTAAACAGGATGAAGTGCAGTTCTCAAGCAATGTCTTCAAGCAAAAATTGGGGTTCTGCCTTGTCAGCACGAAATTTCTTTAGGAACTTTGAATTTGTTATCAAACTTTCCGTCCGTTTTCGTTAAGACCAATTCCACACATCAGTTTGAAGTCTGAACGAGTTTGAACCAAAGTTGTGAAATATTTATGATCCCGGCTTGTTTTCAGCGTTGCCACATGCGAAGAGCTTGGCTCATGAAAGTATCAAAAAGCACTTTGTTGTCACCCCGAAAATATTTTTTTGAGCGTACGATCGCTTTTCGAAAAGATGTGAACGTCTCGATAAAATTCGACTTTTTTAGTAGTTCCCTAGGCCCCAGTCCTTTTGCTGCTTTCTATCTGTTCTTGCAATATATAGGTTTCGCGGACTATAGTTACATTTGACAGATACCATGGTATCTGATAGTTTTGATACCAGGGTCTTAAGTCGTTTCCACAATTACCGTCAAAAAAGTGAACGAAAAAAAAATCCACAAAATAGAAAATTTACGAAATGTGGAACTTTTTTACAGGTGGAATTTTTGGAAACATTTATGATTAAAGTGTCTCTTCGGGATCCGTCATAAAAGTAAAGACTACCGATGAAATCATAGATCATAGATAAGTCCTTTTTTCTATGAACAGTGCATCATTTTGAGCTCTGCTTAAGGCTTACAAATGCGATTTCATGTCCAAATCTTGCCCTGCGTGCATTTTTTAAAACCTACTTCTCTGCTAAAATATAAGATTTTTGCAAAGAACAAACTGATGTTTGAACTATGCGCCGCAGGTAAAAAAAAAAAAAAAAGGCCTCTTTCAGTCTTCCGTCATTTTCCAACAGAAAGATTTCTGTACACAATCCGACTGTGAAATTCAAGGTGTGGTAACTTAAGTACGACTCACATTCTGACAAGATCCAAAGATACATCTGAGAATACGATTCTGTGCGCCTTGATGGGTGTGGGGGGGCACCAAATTTTACGGCTGGAGTCGAGATCGGACCAAAGTTTGATATTCGGGATAAGAACATGCAGAATAATAGTCTTGATTACTATAACTCTCCTTGCCAATACAAAATCGCGGATACCTATAGCAGAAAAGCCAGAAGCGGTGTCCCCTCGGGTATCACAGCAGCTCCCGAAGATAGCCGTGTTTCTTTGACACAGGATTTGAGTTGTTGAGTTTGAGTCGACAATGTCGCATTTTTTCGTTCTTCCTGATGATCACTAGCCTGTTGTGGATTTTGTCATATAGATAGAGTATGATGGACTGACATTCGGGTTCGCTAAATTGTCGTCGAAATAAAAAACCTCCGGCCCAAAATTTTACCGAATCTGAAAAAGTTGGGGTGGGGGCTACCCCCCCCCACCCCACCTTCAGTACACCCCTGTCCGGAACACCACCATCTGGTGTAGCAACATCATCATATTTTGTTTTACGATAACTTGCTTTGTAATTTATTTTTAATTATTGAAAATTTCCTGATTCTACAAACCCCAGATAAGCAATTTCGAATAACCTTTATTTTGAGCGCCGAGTAGTTGAGTTAGTGTTTATACGATTTGCAGGTTTGTTGTGGCTGTAATCCTTAACTTTCATAAAAGTAAATGAAAACATTCCTTTTTTACCTAAAAGTGTCTAAAAGTGCAAGGTGTCCTTTTTCGATAAAAAGTGTCACCCTCCAACACATATATCAAAAGCACCAAAATGTCAAACATGGCAACACTGCTTGCTTGGTTTCTATAGTTTCTTCTACTGCTTCGTAGGGGCTACGGCGAGTCTCTACTTCAAAAATCTTCGAGCTTGAAAGACTGTCCGCTAGATCGCACCGGTTCGCTGTAAAGTAACGCACAAATTTTAAATGCTTTATAAAACATGGTCTCCGGAGACACCTCTTAAGAGTGCTTACTATCTTGGTATACTATCTTGATCAGTCTTCTGTAGCTTGTACTTGTGATTTGTGCTTTCAGTTATAAAACTGAAAATGGAAGGGAACAACTAAAATGCAACTAAGTTACCTTATCACCAGTCCCATTTCTGTTTCTGCTTTTTCTTGCAAGTTGGGGTCGAGGTGACTATGAGGCTACTCTGGTGCTATAATTTCTTTGGGAGGACATCTCAAAGATCTACTTGCACAGTGCTTGAGAAAAGTTGCTTCTGACGGTCATACAGGAGGGGTATCGAACCTAAGACAAGATTTCAAATTTCCAGAGAAGTCTTTCCTTCAGAATAATCTATCTCGTTTAAAAAGAAACCAACAAATAAGACAAACATCCTAGATTGAAGCTAATTTAATGGTTTACATACTGGGTAAATAAATATTGCTTCATTATTTCTAAATAAAAATATTTTTCTTTTCAAACAAGATCACCTCATTCTAATCTTGAATTTCTCGTAGTGACTTACAAAATGATCAAAAAGGTAGAGTTACTAAAGTCAATAGCCAGAAAATCCCTTTTCTGAGCAGCTTTAAAACAGAGCAGCTTCAAAACAAAGGAAAGGCATAGTTTGAATATTTTTGGACACATGACTGTTGAGGAAGGTCATATTTTGCCTCTTGACTGTCAGGGCAGCATGTACATTTCATTTATAAAATTTTCGAGGCAACATTCAAGGCTGTATAAAAACAAGGTCAAGTACCCCTCCTGTACACAAATCCTCAATTTGTGGGCATGGCTGTGGCATGGTGCTCCTATGTCATGACATGCCACAGCCAGGTAATGTTTGAGTATGTTGCTCATACCTTGGGGCACCATGTCCATGTCCTGGAGCAATGGCACAGTACTCCCTTAAAACATCTATTTGAAAAGCAGATTTCCATTACAAATTCAGTCTTGGAATAGGACATAAAGGAAAACTAATAAATAAAACATGACAAAAATATAAGATTGAAGCTAAAACAATAGTTGCGTTTTTGATCGCCTGTGTAAGTTCCCCTGTGAGTTAGCTGTTGCAGCTTAATTACCGTTTCTACTCAGTTCGCCTGATGCCTGACGCCTTCACCGGTTCATGACGAAGGTGAATAAAAATGGAAATATGCATCCCGGCAAATCATTCATAAAATCGCCTAAATAAGTCAGTAAAGGGTAGTTACATTTGACAGTGAAAAGGTCATTCTTGTTGTGAAAATAAACAAGTTGAATCATCCATTTCCAAACACACTTTCGATGACTTTCAATTTTGTTGGGCAAATTTATTCATGACAGGCGAACTCGGACCGGGAACTGCCTCTGCGTCTCAGTTCGCCGTTTCAGACACAGTCTCTGTTTCAGCAAAAACAACAGTTAAGCAAACTGCGAACTCTAAAGGTGATCGAAAAGGAAAAATAAGAAGAACTGAGATCAGGAACGGCAATCAAAAACGCAACTAATGGTTTGCATGTCAGAAGAGCTAACTATTCTTCAGAGTGCCAGATTAAAAGAATTTTTTTCCTATAATATTACCTCATCTCCTGGACTTAAATTCGTTTCTGTGAATTTTTCTTGTTGAATGTTAAGACTGCATGCAAATTCCATCTTAATATTCTCGCAGCCAATTTTGAGGCTGCATAATTTTAAGTCAGCAACCCCTCCTCATACCAACCCTTTTTGTGAGTCTGCTTGTTCTTTTTGGCAGTTTAATTTCCAGGAAGTTGCCGGTCAGGTTGCAGAATGTAAGTTTGTGTGTCAGGATAATGTCACCTCATTTCCACCTGTACACAGTTGGTTGGTTCAGGTCCTTAAGGCCTACCTTAGGCATAGTGCCTGTATATGCTGCTAAGCAATGTGCTGATACGTGGAGACAGGGTGTTCATTATTAGTTTATGGTGTGCCATGTATTAGGTTAGTTCAGCGTAGCCCAGGAAAATGGTATAATAATCGAAGAATTAAACCTAGAGATCGAGGTGATTCAAACAAATGATTGCTTTGTGGCTGCTGTGGCCAGTCTGGTAGTAGCAAGAATCCTGGTTTCAGATAGCCAATGCTGAATGTTGGGTACACACTATGTTTGGCATAGTATATCAGCAATCAGCCCTCGACCCTCTAAATAGCCTCTATCCAGCAATTAAGCAGAAGTTAAGTAGTTATTAATATTTTATCTGTCTCTCTTGTTTGCATTATGTAGTGCCAATTTAAAATTGTATTTTGTGTGTTGTTCATTTCTTTTTTCCTTTTCATTTTTCCTTTTTGTTTATTTTTCTTTTCTTATACTCCATCAGTGACATTTTTATGTAAAGATGGGTAATAAATATATTCATTCATTCATTCATTCATATGCCAAAACTTGGTTAAGCAATGTTTACACAGAGGGTATTTACCCGTACTCCACAGGTATTTTCCCCTGCAACAGCAACAAATCCCCGGGTATTTTAGACTTCAATTTCGTGAACTTTTTACCTGGGGATTTGTTTCTCGAAGGGTATTTTATCATGTCAGCAACGACAAAATCGGATTTTTGAGCAATAACTTTGATTATGTCCACATAAGAAGTGATCCAAATAGACACAAGTTGTTGTCCATTGTAAAGAGATATCCTGAGCTTTATAACTTTGGAATCTATTGCCACATGACAGTACTTGCCCTTGAAAAATACCCGGGTACTGTGTGAACACTTTCCCCTCTTGTGTCGGGGGAAAAATACACGCCGTGTAAATGATCCTCTAGGAGAACTGGAGAAGCCAAGGCAGTCTGGGAACTAGTAAAATGGATCGTCTTGGATTGATTCATCTCGGAAGGTTGATAGTTGGAAGTAACCCAGTTTAATTTGTTTCTCCGTGACACAATTGTAGGCCACACACTTTCTGAGGTTTTGTCGAAGAAATAGGATTGTGTGGCACACAGTCGAGCCACAAGTTGAAACTCGCCGAAATGCCGTTTTGACTATTTTTGGGGCGGTTATTTCAGATCTCAAAAAATCAAAATAAAATCAAGATAAAATCTCAACAGATAGAATCTCAGGCTTCCGTCCCTACCTTTCTGTACGAAAAGGATCCTCAGTTGCGTGTCTAGATGCTTAAGAAAGTAGTTAATTTTATTGTTTTGACATCAACGTGTCGCGGAGCAGTCCAAAACAAATCCTAAAGCCTTTTGGAGATTTGTGAACTCCAAGCGTAAGCTTAACCACGGAGTGTTGGAACTTCGAGAACCAGACTCAGGCCAAACAATTACTAGTGCAGAGGAAAAAGCAACCTTCTAAAACGACAGTTTGAATCAGCTTTCACAAGGGAGCCTGAGACAACTGAGGAGTTTTCGTCTGATGATGAGAAAGCACCAATCCCAGACCTTGATTTTTCGGTAAATGACGTTTGTATTAAACTCAAAAATTTAGACCCTCATAAATCTCCAGGACCCGATGACATTCATCCTAGGGTCTTGCGCGAACTGGCATCTGAAATCCAACTGCCGTTATACGAGATCTTCAAAATATCATACGCAAGCGGAAGGCTACCTTTAGTTTGGAAAAAAGCCATCCTTTCTCCTATTCAAAGACGGTTCGAGGCAAATCCCATCAAACTATAGACCAGTAAGTCTGACAAGCATCCCATGCAAACTTTTTGAGTCCCTCCTTGCTGATAACCTCTGCAGACATTTGACTGACATTTCCAAAAGCCAGTTTGGATTCATGCGCAGACGATCTGCAAAAGCTCAGCTTCTACTTGCCAGTGAAGCCTGGAGAGCAATGATCGACGCGGGGATTCAGGTGGATGTTCTCTATATTGACCTATGAAAAGCCTTTGATAAAGTACTACACAAAAGGCTAATTTTTGAAAGTGAAACGCTTGGGTGTGGTGGGACAAAAGTTAGCTTGGATATGGGATTTCCTAACCTCCAGAACACAGCAAGTACGAGTGGATGGCCAGCTGAGCACCACGGAGGTGGATGTTCTCGGCGTTGTACCACAAGGAAGTGTTCTCGGTCCCCTTCTCTTTAACATGTACATAAATGACTTAACCGAAGGCATCAGCTCTCCGGTTATGCTATACGCTGACGACACTAAGCTGTACAGAGGCATAATGGGATTGAAGGATGCCGAGTCTCTTCAAAAGGACCTCGATAAGACCTGCCAGTGGATGACTAAATGGGCCATCGAGATCAGTACCGATAAATGTCACCACCTTCGTCTTGGCCCCACCACCCTTGACCATCGGTACACCTTAGACGGAAGGACGATTCGAGAACCACCTCTGAGCGTGACCTCGGGGTAGTAATGGACACAGATCTAAAATTTTCAACGCATTACGAAACTATCATCAAGAAAACTACAAGAATTGTTAACCTTATGAGAAGGACATTTACATTTAAGGACAATTCCCTATTTCCAGTTTTATTTAAGGCACTAGCTCGCCCACTAATTGAATATGGCCACGCAACCAGGGGCGTCGCAAGTGCATTTTCGGTGGGGGGGGGGGGGGGGGGGGGTGCAGAGCCAAAATTTTTACCGAATCTTACAAAAATTTTACCGAATCCTAGAACTAAGAATTCGAGCTTTACATTATGGAACTGACACGATTACGTAGGAAGAGTAACAATAAAAGGCAGCATGAACGACGATAAGCCAACTATTAGGCGGTGTTTTGGCGAAGCCCACGAGGAGAATATATTGCCGGGCATGATTGCAGTAACAGCTACTATCTATTATAGCCAACAGAAAATTAAATCGAGCGCTGCAGGCGAAAATTTTCAAAACCCATTTCTTCCAAAACGTAAGTGGAGGGATACCTAGGACAACAGAAAATTAAATCGAGCGCCGCAGGCGAAAAATTTTCAAAATCCATTTCTTCCAAAACGTAAGTGGAGGGATACCTAGGACATCGCAAAAATGTCCGTCTGTCTGTAAGCACGATAACTCTCGAAGGAAATGAGATACTTTGATGAAACTTGGTTTGAGGATTCATTGGGTCAAGGGTAAAGTCAAGTTCGTAAATGGGCTCTGTAGCCCTACATTTAGGGGTGGGGTTCAATTAATGGGAACCAAATTAAGGGACAAACAAAATATTTTTAAACATCTAATACGATAGTCGATTATGGGGTAAGAAGGCATTTTGAGCACGATAGGGAAAACCATTTTCTCGCCGGACAAGTAGTTCCTCCGGAATCCGGCAAAACCGGAAAGTTGGTTAAAAGTAAAAGTTTTATTTGAAGTCGATTAAATGTCCGATTTAGAGGTAAGAAGACATGCTGAACACGATGGTGGAAACCATTTTCTCGCCGTTCAACTAGTTCGCCCGAAATCCGGCCAAAACCGGAAAATTTGGTAAAAGCCAAAGTTTGATTAGATGACAGATTAAGGGGTAAGAAGAGACGCTTAGTCTGTATATGATAATCGTTTTTTATCCGGACATATAATTAGTCCAGAATCCTCTTGTAAACGGATTGTTTTTTAAGTCGAAGTTTTATTTAAAGTTGATTAGATGTTCTTTATAGGGATAAGGAGATACGCTGGATTCGTTTCTGAATTTCAGACTAGTAGTTCGCTCGGAATTAGGGCGAAACCGGAAACTTGGCAGAAGTAAAGCCTGGCGAAGACTGGATCTGGCGAAGACAAGACCCAATTTTCTGAATCAAATATTAGATTTTTGGGATCCCATCGACACCTTTGGTCTTGTTGTTTTTGTAGGCGAAAATTTAACTGCTTCTCTTACAAATTCTATCATTTACTGTTGACGAAATACCGAGACTACCTACGATCACATAAAGTGAGCGCCGCAGGCGAAATTTTGTTTAGCCTTTTTCCTGCCAAATTTAATTTGCATCCAAATTCTAGCTTTTAATGTTTCGAAATCTCAATCCTAAAACTGGCTTATACCCCCCACCCCCCCTCCCCCCGTCAAATGACGCGCCCTTCCACAAAATAGAGAATATTACGAAAAGTGCTGCAGGCGGAATGTTCGAAATATTTATGATTAGATATTCATTTTGCGATCCAAAATAAAAGTAAGGACTATCGATGATATCACAGATCATCCCTTTTGTTTGCGACCAATGCTTCACTCGACCTGTTCTGAGTTTCGAGGTATGTGGTAACTTCCGAATCCTGGCAATTACAACGAATAAGTTACCGAATCCCAGTTATTATACCGAATAAGTTTAGACCGATAGCGTGTTCCAGATTCTGTATAACTACCGTATCCCTGTTATTATACCGAATTGTTTTGGTATCGAAAGACTACCGAACAATATTCATATTTGGTAGTCAGGATTCGTGGTTAACTTCCTAATCCTGGAAATTGTACTGAATAATTACCGAATCCCAATCATGATACCGAATAATTTCGAACCAATAGCTTATTCGGGAGTCTGTGTAACTACGGAATCTGAAAAAATATACCGAATAGTTCGGGCATCGAAAATTTACCAAATGAATTCAGTAAGTTCTCTCACCAAATTCTAGAACTACTGTGATAACCAATCGCTTATTCGTGAGTCTGTGCAACTACGGAATCTCCATAAATATACCGAATAGTTCCTTCATCGAAAAATTACCAACTGATTTCAGTACATTCTCTCACCAAATTCGTTCAAAACCTACCGAATACTGGCAATTATACCGAATACCGATCATTATACCGAAGAGATTTGTACAGATAGCCTATTTAGGATTCTGTATAACTACCGAATCCCCGTAAATCGAACAAATGCCGAACAATTTTAGTAAAATTTTGGGTCTCCGGCCCAAAATTTCACCGAATCTCAAAAAGGGGGGGGGGGGGGGGTGTTGCACCCCCCGCACCCCCCCCCCCCCCCCCCTTGCGACGCCCCTGCAGGCAACAACAAGGCCCTTCTATATCAAGGATATTATCGCCATTGAGCAAGTTCAAAGAAGAGCAACAAAAACAGTGCCAGCCATTCGCCATCTGCCTTATGAAAACCGGCTTCAAAAACTACGATTACCCAGTTTATCTTACAGATGTCTTTTTTTTTTTTTTTTTTTTTTTTTTTTTTTTTTTTTTTTCCCGTAGCATCTTTTCTAATTTAACTTATTTTTATATTATATATATAAAACAATGAAAATCATTTCCCGTACTTTTTGTGGCTACTCCTCCATCCCTCAGTGACGTTAATTTTAATCTATTTTTACCCCCTTTTAAACTATTTACGTCACCTAACTTTTAAAATTAAAACCCATATTACATTCACTGTTCTTCCCCCTAATCACTAAATATAAAATATAAACTTATTGTAAATTTATCCTTCAAATATTTTAAATTCCTCCTAAACAAAATTTAACACTTACTTTTTCGCCCAATCATCATTCACACATATCCATCATTCATCACAATACTCATCTTCCACTCTACCAAAACACTCCCACAAAAACCCACAACCCTCATTGCAATCTCACTCACTACCCATCAAAAACCCAGGGCACAAATCTTACAACAACTTTCAATTATCCCAATCAAATCCCCGCTCTGCCCGCTCAAGAGGTGCCCTTCCTCCTCTAGGGCACCTCTAACACGGTGGCATTAAACTTTCCCAAATACAATAACTATATTCTGCCCTGTCTAACCCCATCATTCCACACACTCCAAACGGACACACATTCACCTCCCACAACCCAAATTTCCCCACAATCCTTGAAACGTTATCCCTTTACAACTTTCTAGGGAGAAAGTTTCAAGTCAAAATTTACAATAATCTTGCAATCCCCCACACTCGCCCGTCCTCACTTAATCATCCATTCGGACCTTCAACAACCACTCCACATCCACATCTTTTGACCCCCCTTTACTTTCTCTTATTTCATTCACACGCCTTTCATACCATGCCTGAAACCGTCTCCTACTGAGCTTTCCTTTTTTCTTTCTTGTTTTCCACACATGTACGCAGACACTCGTCACTAAAAATACCAGCGCTCTTTCTCTTGGTCGTTTTTCACATTCGAAACACAGTTTCACAATTTTCTTCTTATCCTCCATACTGTCAGTTCTGACATTTTCCTCTTTCACGATTTCAAACATTCTATCTAATATGTTTCCGTTCCAGGGGCATTGCATAATCTCGTGCGCTAATCCATCATCCACCGTTTCACCACACAACCCACATTCGGGTGGTTCACTTCTCACAAACCTTGCCATACGGTCACGATAAGGCAATATACCGTGGATAAGGAGAAACATTATCTCCTTCCATTCACTCTGGCATTTCATTTTTGCTAGGTGTCCAAAAGATACTTGAAAATCGATGAATGGTTCTCGCGCCTTTGCCCGGTAGTCAATATCTTTCTTCGTCTGCTCTTCAACAACCCTATCAATTGTTTGTTTCCTCGCCTTTGCCTTCATCGAGCTGTCGAGCACTCCACTCCCTTTATTCTCGTATAACACCTCCACAACCTCTCTGAATTCCCTGGGTAACGAATTCGACAGTTCTTTCCGTTTTTCACTATCCTCTTCGTTTAAAACTCGGATAAACCATTCTCGACTTATCCCCCCGAATTCGTCATTTTTTGCTACCATTTCACAAATATTTCTCAGGAACAGGGATTTACAAACCTTACCATAATCTATAATTCCAAGGCCGCCTAACTCATTTTTCACTGTCGTCATCTTCATACCTAGTTTTTCAAATTTGCCCCTCCACACAAATCTCCAAACTTCTCTTTCAATCCGTTTCACTGTAGCATCATTTAACTCAAATACTGGGGCGTAATAAAACATAATTGGTAGGCAATAAGTATTTACATACTGAGCTCTTTCAAACAGGGTACCACAGTATTTTCTTTCCTTCGCGTGGAGCGTTCCTTCCATCTTATTCATCACTTCTTTCCATACTTTCGCACTCGTTGTCTCTCTTCCCCACGTAACTCCAAGTATTTTTGTTTGTTTCTTACAGATGTCTTTGAGGTGATTTGATCGAAACTTTTAGAATTTGCCATAGTTATTATGATAACATTAGGCCTGATGATGTCTTCACTTTCAATCACAACGGTCTCAGAGGACACAACTTGAAACTCAGTGGTAAGAAATTCCGAAAAGAAATCGGAAAATGGAGCTTTACAAACCGAATAGTAGAATGTTGGAATAATCTCCTAGAAAATGTTGTAAATGCCGAAAATATCAACCAATTCAAAGCAGGTGTCGACTACCACCTGGCTGAAATTCAATTTAGTGTGTAAAGTGTCCCGAGAAATGTATAGAGGCGAAAGCCTTATTATTGCAATTATCTATTATTATATTTTTATTTTGCTGCTAAATTTTAATTTCCCACCAGACACAAGCAACAAAATTGACACTAACCTTGGGAGTTGTTTGTTGAATGCGAGACACACAGATCTTGTTGTTCAAGGAAACATACTTTTAGGGTGCAGAAAAGGCTGCGGAAACGCTGTTTTCTCCGCAGTCGACCCACAAACTGTTTGTGGGAGCACGGAAAAAAAAAATGTTTTTAGCGATGTTAGATAAGAGGGTATTTTCAAAGGTGTTTTTCCGCGACACAGTTGTGAGCCACACACTTCTGAACGCTTGTCGCGGAAACACGACTGTGTGCCACACAGTCGAGCCACAAGCTCAAATGTCTAAAAATATAAATAAAATTGATATAAAATCTTGATAAATGAAACTCCAGACTTTCGCCTTTGCCATTCAGTGCAAAAATGATCCTCAGTTTTATGTCTACAAGCTTGAGAAAGTTTGTTGTTTTGACATTATTTCGCAGGTAAATTTGAATTTACCGCCAGAATTGAGCCACACAATCGAGGATCACCTCGGCAGTTGTTTGCGAATTGGAGCCACAAAGAACTCGTTGCTCGCGGAAACACACATGTGGGCCGCACTAAAGACCGCGGAAACACTCTTTTCGACCCACACACTGTTTGGGAGCACGGAAAAACGCCTCTACGGGGTTCAACATGTGGCATGTACCAACATGCATTTATCATAGGCTGTGCGAACTGATGGATATAGTTAGGGCTTAGCATCGGCTGTTTGCTATTGTGGATTCCTATGAAATTAAAATAAGCTCCTAGGAATTAGATACTTCCTAGTAGATGGTGTCAGTGTCCTGACACCATCAGGATCAGGACACTGTTCAGCAGTATTGTGGTGTTATCATCCTAAGATCCGCTAACTCCTAAGATGTTGCCAAAACTTTAAGGAATATATGTTCAAATAATGCATAAAACATCCACGAAATACGGAACTTTCACAGCTAAGACATGCGGCTTTTTTGTTTTATGCATTATTTGAATTGTTGCTTGGACTCAAGGAATATTTTCCTTTAAAGTTCAATGGGCACATCAAACTACCCCAATCCCACTCTGTAACAACCTAGGAACAATGCTTACCCCCTAGATCAGCAGCTTTTTCAACTGTCTCCTCTCTGTGATGTTTCAAAGCGTAATTTTTGGGCCAGTACATGCTCAATTTACTAGCTTGGACAAAGATAAAAGTGATGTTTCTTATAATACTTTGTAACCTTTATTTTATGCATAAATCAGCTTGTATAATTCAGATTTGAATAGGTTATTTGTTTTCGAATGATTTTTGTAGCTATGTTATTTTTTATAAGCTTATTGCATAATCTGGTACATTTTATAAAGCAAGTTTCACAACACTATTTCACAAAGAAAAACTTTTAATAGGCACTTTATGCCATGGAACTTCTGATGAAACACTAGAAAAATCAGATAAACTGCATCTGCGGCTTGACTTTGGTGACATCTCAAATATATCCTTTTCTATCAAGCATTGCTGGGAGTTTTTGAATTTCCTGCCACAATATCCCAGCTCCTAAGATTTGGATCGCCGAAATGCCAGAGAGGTAAAGACAAGGGATAACAGGAAAACGGCCGATTTTCGTAGCGCCTTCCAAAGGAAGTTGGAAATGTTTATTGTGAAGCATTTAATACAAAGCAAAGCATTAGAAGTGTCCATTGTGCTTTAAGGAATCCCGCTCTGTCCCACATCCCACAACCAAAGAAACCTTGGCCCCATCGTGCCCTACATGGGAAAGCTAGACCAGAGCAAACTAACTTTTGTTTCTTCTTTCCCATCATCAGATTGTATTGTGAATCATAAAGTGAATTTGTTAATGTATCATAGTTGCTTACAGGCTGTTTCTGAGTGACTAGCCAAAGAAGAACCCTGAGAAAAAAAAAATGCCGAGAGTCAAACAAGAGAAAAAAGACGAAGAAACCACAAAGAAAATAAAAGTGAAAGAAGAAAAATCAGATAATAGGAAAAGGAAGCATGTAGATGACAATTCTGATGAGCCTGCCACAAAAGTTTCTGTTAAGCAAGAAAAACTGGAATCTAAAGGTCTTTCACTAGCAGAAGCTGTCAGGAATGGATCTCTGCTTAAAGTTGATCGCTCTCCAGGGAAGCTTGAAGCCCCAAAGAAGCTTCTGTCATTTAAGGATCAGGTGCCACCTCAAGCATCAGGTGAGATTTATTGCATCTGATTGCGATCCCACTAACTTGACAGTGTGGGATATTTTGTCTGAAGTTGATACTCGTTAAAGGACACCTGAACAATGAAACCATACTTGAACACACCATGGAGAATGCATTCACAGACATGGCCACGGAGAGCATTCTTCTCCTGAGCGTGATGTTTTCAAAATAAGGATGTTGTTTTCTGGAGGTTTCCACATGCAGACTCCAAGACAAAAAGCGCAATTCATTCAAATCTTGTACAGCGCTGGCCGTATCGTATTGGAATTTCTTCTAGATATTACGTTTGGGCTTAACTGGTTAAAAAGTATTCCAGAAGAAGGGTTGATTGGAGACATTTGTTCATTTCTAAAATTGTTCGATACTGAAATATATTTACAGATGCAAAATGGAACCAAAATCATAGCTTGGAAACACTATTTCGTATTTGGATTGGGTTTTTCTGCAGGCAATGTTAACGGAAGTCAGACAGATAGGGATGATACTTGGTACTCTTCATTCAGGTGTCCTTTAAACATCGTGGGCAACTCGACAGGAAGTTGTCCCAGTCAAGGTTGAAGGGTTGGGGTGGAAGTTGCTATTGCTGACATACATGGCAATTTGTCGATGGGAAGTTACAGTTATTCGCTGTTTAAATTTCTTACTGTTTATTTTCAAGAGCAAGATCTACCGTCGCTAGGGTGATTCCTACTCTCGTGTCTCCCTTTTCCACCCAGTGCCCGGTACAATAATTCTCCTCGGGCAGTTTCTTTATATTGAGCGGTGAAAATACTGCTTCCTCCTTAAAAGTTTTGTTCATATCTTTTAACCTAAGGGTGTAGACCTGAATGATGACACAGGCGGTAAAAGACGGCCTAGACGGGCCTAATGCCGATAATACGACACAGTGCTATTATTTTAATGGCACAAAGGCATAGGCTACTGTCGGAGCCAAGCTGTGTGGCGGCCGACGAGCAAGGTTATGACTCCCCAAAGTCTCTGGTACGACGAAGATGATAACCGCGTGCGGTAATGGTTCGACACACATCCGTGACGATATAGGCTACTACTAATATAACTATAGCAAACAGGCTTTCGTCTGTTTTCCACTGTTAAACTGAAGGTCAACCGGTGGCGGTCACTCTTGCTTCAAACTGATCGATGGTTATGAAAAGGCTATGAATATATAGTATATAGCGGATACACATAACTGAGTTGTAAAGCGAATATGTTAAGAAAAAGATACGTAAAACGCGAGTCTTTCCAATCAAAAGCAAAATTAAACACATATTGTTGACAAACTAGGTAAAATGCAATCTTAGGCTTTGGTTTAGGTGAGCATACGCTCCATTTCCTTCCAAGGAATAAATCATCTTGCCTTACAAAAAAGAAAAAAATACGATAAACCCTGAAAAAAAAAATCTTTATTTTTAAAACGTGTATGACAAAAATGCAACTGTTTCGTAAAAACGATATATTATGCTACTTTTGCCATGTTGTGACGAGAGACGAAACGGTGCTGCAGATGGCAAGCCTGCAGACGAACTATCCGTTGCCACACACGCAGCGAGGGGCCCTGGCGGCCTACGTCGATGCCAAAAAAGAAAATAAGCCATATTATCAAGAACAAATAACGAGATAGAACTGCTGTCTCTTTATCTTGGTCATACAAACATGCTGAGTCGAGTAAAATACGGCCAACAACCGACGCAAACGAGTGGAGATTACTAGCTTCGCGCCGCACCACTTTTCGTTACCTCCACAATAGCTATATCGCTTCTAAGTCGCTGAAGAGGAAATCTATCAGTCAAAGCTGATTGGTTCTGCGGACGTGCTCCAGAGCAGGTCGGCGCGCGGAGTACGCGTCCTGCTAGCCTCCTTCAGTATTTCTTGTGCGATAAGCAACGGTGAAGACCGAAGACGAAGAGGAGTAAACGGGTATCTAGCTCAAAGCTAGAGTAAATACCTCTAGGTCCGCTCGATTTTGTCGGGGTTTTCATAGTCGCTGCATGCGACTAAAGACAGAGGTTCTATCCGATTATTTGTTCTTGGTATTATCTTCGGCAGGGATCATCACACTGTCCTTCCCTGCTTGTAGGCTACTCTCACAGAAGGCTGCTAGTATTGCATTGCTTACAGATTAATTGCTAGTTCGGGTTTCGAGTGCCATCCAGTTTCCTCTGCACAGAAAAATGCTTGTTACTTAACCATATTTTCGATAATCTGCATTTGAATATTGGGAAACCGATCGGGGAAGTATTCACTGGTTTTTTATTTTGTTAGCTCTTCAAAGATCTGGGTCATCCCTATTGTCATCTCTCATAGCCCCAAAGGCTGCACCGGCTTCTAATGTGTTCAGGATCAACAAGGCAGCAGCGAATAAGAAAGTTGTTGCTGCAAGTCCAAACAACAAAAAAGAAAGGTACCATTAGCTACTTTTTTAAAGGAACCCTTTCCTCAGTGACCTGGTTTGATTTTCTTAATGTGTGATGTCGTGTTTATTCTGAGTGTCTAGTTTTAAGATTGTGTCAAGACAGTGGAAATATGCGTTAGGTTATAGCACTTTAAGCTAATAAGAGAAAACAAAAAGAAGGCGGTTTCCTGCATGCAACTACGCGATTTGCCACTGGCTTATCTGGTTCTTCTCGGGACAGTAAAAGTATTTGATTCATGTGGGCCGAGAAGGTGGGAGGCACCATCACTTTTCGATGGGTCGGATTTTTACGAACACACCGTTACCTTTGTTTTCCCCAAAATCTCACGGTAGCCAACGTTATTCAGAAATTACTTGAACACAATTCATTCCTGAACGCCAATCCGCCATTGCTAATTAACTAGTCATTGATATCCTGACGCTTGTCAAAAGATTACTAGAACCTTCGAGAAGATCGTCTGGCGTGTAAGAGGATTAAAACAACCAAGTATATCACCATGTGGACGTTTAGATATATCATAAGAAGAAATCATCGGCCAGTTTGACATTTTTTGGTCTCGGAAGCTGAATATTATTTAGCTCAGTTTCCAGAATCTTCAAGAAATCACTATAACGAATTTAGTATAATTTACGGCATTTGTTTACTGTGATCTAGTTTACATCCTTAATTCTTCGGACTTACGGGAATTAACAAGAAAAAACAGAAAACAAAATACTTAAACAAATCGATAATGCAAATAATTGGTTTAATTTTTTTACACATTCTCCATATGTCTGCTACAATAAAAATATTCTGTTAGATCCAAAGTCAAACTATGATTCCATCCTCCCCATGCTGGGCGCTTCCGACCCGCGCCGCTAGATGACCCAGCGGTCGGATCTAGCCGTGGCTTCATCTTGGGTCTTGGGTGGGGGTTCTAGACGTTGCAAGTGCTTATTCGATTTTAGTATGTTGGAGCGGTAATATTTTCATGCACTTACTGCGAACACTAAATTTATTCCGTAAGTAAGTTTATTTAATAGCTATGTCCCATTTCTCCGTGTTTAAGGATTGGTGGAACAATTACAGAAGTAGGTTGCGTTGGCAACATATAGGTACGTCGGGTCCTGTATGTCTCCTAAGAACAGACTATGGGGAGTGGGGTAGATTTTGGTTTAACATTTAGCCAAAACTGTGTCTCTCTGCTCCTTGTTGGTATTCCGATTTACTGAAACTGCTTTCAGGGGTGGCCCGAAGCACTCAGGCCAGGGGGGGTGAGACCCTCATTTCAACGACTCCTGGATCGTAATATACGACTCGCACGTGCCGACAAAAATGGACTGTTGCCACTACGCGGCAATGGCGCATATTCCCAACCAACAGATAATAGAACCGGTGTATAACATGGCTGCAATACAGAAGCTGAAATTATTCTTGTAATCAAAATTTTGTTCTACATACCTTCATAGCCTCAGCTTTACTTTTCAGCTTTCGCCAAAGAGGAAAGCTTTCAACGCCTGTACCCGGGACAAATTAAAGCAAGCGCCGCATGCGAAATTTTTTAATCTGCCTTTGTCTAGAAAGATTCTAGCCTTTAATGTGTTTCAATCTAAAAAATTTCAAGCCTAAACGCGAAGTAAATGACACACCGTTCCTCTAAATAGAGAATAGTACGAAATGCGCCACAAGCGATATTTTGTGAAACGCCGAGGAGCAGAGTGTCTTTTTGCGATCCAGTTGAAAAGGCAAAAAAAGCTATGAAACCACAAATCTGTCCGTAGGAAAAAGAGACAAAATAGTAGCCGTAGAAAACAAAGTAGACATACCGTAGATTTGTTCCGAATTAATAGCAAAAAGTAATTTTCACGTTAAAGACACTCTTATTCAAAAACAAAATGAGGAAAACAGGTTTGCCAGTGCATTAAAAAAAACAAAAAAAAATCCGCATTTACGGATTTAAACGCCGCCTTTTTGCGATCCAATGAAAAGTAAAGAATACTCTTGATGACTATCTCTCCTTGCCGATACAAAGTCTCCGGTCTCTCCTGGTACCCAGTGGAAGAAAGGCAGAAGTGGTGTCTCACCTGCTCCCAAAGATCGCCGTGATTGTTTGACAGGATTTGAGTCATTGAGTTTGAGTTGTTACGGAGACGTTTACTCCTTCTTCCTGAGGATCAGTGGCGTGTTTTGGACTTAGTCATATAGAGTATAGCTATGACATCAGGACTCTGTCTATCAAAAAAGTTAGTGCCCATCGAAAACAAAGTAGAATTGTTCCGAACTAATAGCAAAAAAAGTAATTTTCAAGTAAATACACTTCATTAAAATCGAAGGAGGAAAACAGGTTTGCCAGTGCATTAAAAAAAAAAATCCGGATTTTGTGGACGTAAGAAACTTTTGGTCTTCGCCGGACAGGATTTTACAGAAAAAAACAGACGTCGGTTCGCCGACGAGACTTGTGTTGCGTTTTTTTCCGGGTGTAGTTTTGCTGTAGTTTTAATGTACTATACCCCCCCCCCACATGTCGTTAGCCAGTCGGTAAAAAATAGATGAATCTGCGCGAAGCGCCGCGATTTTTCGTAAAAACAGTCGATTTTTTTTTTCGGAAGCAGTCGATTTCTCTTCAAAACTTCAGTCTTTAGTACGTCACTTTTCTTAAAAATTGTCGGTTTTTTCTTAAAATCAGTCGATTTTTCGTCAAAACAAGTCGTTTTTTCCGCAAAAAAAATCGTTAAAAATGACCAGCCAGTCCGTAAATACATTGCCCCCCCCCCCTCCCCTCAGACATTTTGGATAGTAACGTCTCTGCTAGCATAGAGGCCAAAAATTTACCTCTCGACTAGAATGAGCTATTCCAGCGTCTGCAATACCTCCTGTCCTGGGAAACGAATTTCGGGTGTAAATTAAAATCTTCCTTGTCCTTTTCAAGCGTTGTTCCCACCTCAACCTCGCTTTGTAATCGACAGTTTTCCATCTTTTCTGGGGACATTATTTCGCGGGTCTCCTGACATTTTGACAGGCTAAAATCTGAAAGACCTAAGTGAGGTAGATACAAATCACATGGTAGTAGAACTGCTGCCCCCATGAATCATGTCTCCGACCTACCGGGGTTACGAAAGCTGATTTAAACGACTCGACTCTTCTTTAGAGACGGGGACTACGACTGAGCCTGTGCAGAGCCAAAATTAACACATTTTTTAAACGACTCAGATCCTTTTTTGATTAAAATAAATGCCCAGGGAGCAGGCAGGGGGGGGGGATCACCCCCCCCCCCCTTTCGGGCCACCCCTGCCAGCTTTAAACAGTTTGTTGATCGCAGTGCTTTATCAGTCTCATAAGCCTATTTCTAGTCTACCCGTCTCAGGGCAGAAGGTGTGCAGCCTTTCCTGCCGACACGAGCTGAAGGACATCGTACCGTCGTAAAATGACGGAAAAAGTACCGAAGACGTCACTGTTCTTGTAAATCGAAAACTGCAGACTTAAAGGACTTGTCTTACCTATAATTATAACGCAGTACTTCCATAATCATCACTCCATATATTTCTAAACCCGGAGACCCCAATTTCGTACGGTACATTCCAACTCCTGTGACAGAACCACGGTGATTTCTAACTTGCCGTGTTTGGCTACCTTCGATGTGTGTCACGCTGGCGACGGTTGTCTGCGAGAAGTTTTTCCATCAGAAACAAGAGCTGAAAGCTCATGTGGCACTTGTAAGAACAGTTAGCATGTTTGTCAGATACGGTTTGGAGTTTTCAAGGCTGGATCTCTCTCCCGATACTCATTTCATCAGAAAATGGGCATGATCTAGTAAATCTGGAATGGTTTTGTCACTCATTGACAGCTGTTTCTTCCTCCAACAATGATCGGATCGGGAGAAGGACTATTTTTAAGCCAATCTGATAGAGTCCCTAACATGCCCGCAAAGTTTCACGGTCATAGCTCATCTGGAAGTACCCTAACTCGTGATCATCGGAATTGTGGAAAACCGCCTCCAACTCCCCACCACTATGCCCCGATCCGGTCCTGTTTCGTCAATAATGTATCTACGGCTTATGCTTGTTCTTCCCTCCAAGTCCCATCCCAGTCTCTCGACTCTAAGCGTTTCACGAGATTTCAAGCCCCCCCCCCCCCCCCCCAAGTTATCGGATCCGTTCCGAATTGATCATCTGAGACACTTGTTAATGAAACTTGACAAGTTCGATGCAGGTCTGATCACCCGTTATAAAGTTATGCATGT
This sequence comes from Branchinecta lynchi, assembly GCA_023053575.1. Taxonomy (NCBI): domain Eukaryota; kingdom Metazoa; phylum Arthropoda; class Branchiopoda; order Anostraca; family Branchinectidae; genus Branchinecta; species Branchinecta lynchi. The sequence goes on along the minus strand of JAKZAP010000006.1, from coordinate 26,953,026 downwards.
CACTAGAATCCGGATTCCCGATCCTTCCACTAACCCCACGGTCATCGGATCGGGAAAAGAGCTTTTTACCTGAGAATCATGTCATGTTTTAGCGTATACATAATTTTTTTTTGCAGGGTTCCAAAGGAAAAATACAAGAAAAACACGGATCGCCCTGACAGAAAGAAGTTTGCCAAGGATGACCGATTTGTACAGGTAGCCTATGGGTGTTCAGCTGATTTTCTATTGTTAGTTACGTGTAGCCTGCGTTGGTTTCTTAAACTATCCCCTGCTTGTATATTTCGTGGTCTACTTCTTACGTAGCCTAATGTAACTTCTTCAGTTTCCGGCCGCACACAAATTTAATCTCTTTATTTAGAATAAGCGGAACCCTCTCTCGTATTTTTATTCCTTTTGAACCCCCGTCTGGACTTCACTCCACTTGATGAGTTTTGACGTTTCCTGGCGCACATGTATCGCATCAGGTATCTTAGGGGCATGCTTCTTTGAACGTTAGTTAACCTTAGTTGAGTTTTTGAAGATACCATAGTATCTGATACCACGGTCTAAGTCGTTTTCGCAATTACCGTGGTATCTGATACCACGGTTCCAGTTACCGTTGTAACTGATATCCAGATACCACGGTCTGCGTTTCTGAAAAAGTCATCTCAATTTCATCATCACCAATATCCCGATAGAAAATTTATCTCAGAATAGTAGTATGAAGTTGTACGAAAAAGTAGCATAGTGTACTAACTGATGCTACTATATGCTTCTACTTCAAGGCTACCGTGTTACTGCATTTTACTGCATGCTACTATTAGCAAGCCTGGATGCTCCTAGAGCAAGACAGGACGGTACTGAATACTACTACTTAAGATTGGCCCAGTCTGAAACACATTAAATGATAGTACTCTTCACTAGTACATATCACTAGATGCAACTTTTTCGTACAACTATCGTACAACTACGCTGGCTACAAATTATTCATCGGGATAGGAGCCTGTTTTTTGTCAAATTGGTGTGAAAAATTTGACACTTGTGATGTGAGTTGATATTAGTATTCATATTTGACGGTACAAAACGGATAAGTCAGCTACATTTTGTTAGAGCTATATTTTTCTAATTAAATGTAAAAATATAGCTCTAACAAAATGTAGCCGACTTATTCGTTTTGCACCGTCAAATAGGATTCGCAGTCAGCTTTGGCTGGAGGACTATCTATTAGTATTTCTTTTGGGATTCTTCAGAAGGGCTGCAATTGTCGTTTTTGCAAAGCACCCCGGTAACTGCAAAAATTACAAATCCAAATCCAGTTACCGTCGTATCAGATACCATGGTATCTGCAAAAACACAACTTTTGAACATTTCATTGCGGGCTTCAATGGTAAAATGAATACCCTATACACCCATTCAGGTGTTGACTCTTAAGAGCCTTTAGTTAGCTACTTATGCCTGACTGGTACTTATGCTGACTAGTAGTTGTCTCTTGTCACAGCAAGTCTATGAAAATGGCCCTGTTCAAAGTTAACTAAAGTTCAAAGAAGCTTAACCCACTGTACAGGTGGCGGTCTTCCTTAGTCATACGGAAATAACATCCAGACAGACTAGAAGCTCTGCGCGTTTTGGTGACACGCCCTGTTACACGAGGTTCTATGTCTCTGGGAGTGTTCCAACCACCTAACAGTGTGTCGTCGTTTTAGCCTGTGATTATTATTTATTTCTGTCCACTGAAATCGGCGTAAACTACACAAAAGGAAAACACAAAACTATTCACATAAATAATGCATTACGTGTGCAGATTCATATAATTTACTAGATCGGTGGACAAGACGTGCGTTTGGAAGTGCTGGACTGGAATATGGCGAATTAGTAGGTGGTTGGCACACAACGTACAGCTTCTGTTCACCACAATTGTACCAAGGAGCGAGCCGACGGTTAGTGTTCAGACAGCAGAGTTCTCGGCGAAGCAAAGATGGGCGAATCCGGATTCGAATCCAGGATTCGTCCTTTTGGCCGGATTCGAATCTTTTGCTTGTCAGGCTGGATTCGGATTCCAAACATCAAATCTTACGAGTCCGCTCAAATTTCTAGTCTACACCCTTCTAGTTTTCTTTTCCAAATTTTTAGTTGGCTTAGGCACCAACAGCCATAGTCAGTAATCCGTCACGTTAAGCATTGTCCAAATAGGTGTAATAAGCTGAATAGCGCTATACGCGATTACGTCTTAATACACACGCCTGTTCAAATAGGAACCCGAGAGGTTCGTATGAATGCAGCGTTCGGTGTTGCCACACTGATACAGTTTTTCGAGTTTCTAAAGATCAGAAAAAGTGTTCTTAGTACTACTTGAAGTACACCAGTACAGTTGACGCCTAATATATTGTAAAAGGCTATTAAATTTACGGATGGACAGCATTGGTCCTCGAACTATAGCAGTAAGCAGTCATAACAGAACACAACGTGTTCTTTTGAAGAAAAGTTGTTTCTTTAGCTTCCAACAAAGTAGAACTTAGTGCCTCCCGTGGCAACACTGACGGCGCTACTCCTTTTCTTTGCCCGCTGGCGGACCCAACCAAGCAATCTGATTGGCTCTGCATAAGGGAGAATAGAGCCGAGCTCCATTTTCCTTATTCGCCTTATTGCAGCGCGCACTGAGGAGAAGAGGAATCTGTTATAAGCCTTATACGCCGTAAGACACCTTACAACACCTATTTGGACAATGCTTTATCATATTACCTTAGACATGAGTGATTTTTGTCACCTCTGATTTTTAAACTATAACCTCATATAGGATTTGATTTTTGTTAGGTCGGATTCGAATCCTCAGCATGAAATGATGGATTTGGGTTCGTACCTAGCCCTGGATTCGGATCCGAATCCTTTCATGGTCGGATTCACCCATTTCTGCCGCGAAATTTACGGAAGCACTCCACGCTAAAATTGGTGCAGTTCCAGTTGCGTCTTATTTTGCACTCCTGAGCGAGTAAAGCTGCTTTCACATTAACGCGTCGCGTATGCGCTTATCTTGCGTTGCGAACAGGTTGCGTAGCGTTTCTTTCATACCTGCGCGAGAACATATCACGGATGCGTATTTACGTTTTCCTTTTTGGGTTTCTTCTGTCAAACTTTACTTTCTCGCATCAATTAGTAAGTTTTAAACATCATTGGTAGGTTTTTCTTCGTCATTAGTAGGTTATTCTCCAGTTTCTCTCCAAAAGCTTCACTGAAAAATCTGATGCATAACAGCTGCTTTCACATGGACGCGCCGTTGCGATTCGCGTATGCGTTTATCTTGCGTTGCGTATCTTTTACACCTGCGCGAGAACATGTCACGCTGTATGCGTATTTACGTTTTCCTTTTTCGGTTTCTTCTGCCAAATTTTCATTCCTTTCATCAATTAGTAAGTTTTAAACATCATTAGTAGGTTATCTTCCGATTTCTCTTCAAAATCTTCCATTTTTCACTGAAAAATTTGATGCGTAACGCGTTGACGCAACGCAAGCATAAAGATTGGTCTATTCTTGCGTTTTATTTGTCTGCATAAGCTCTGCGTTGCGTCGCCGCAACCGTAACGCAGAGATTGCGTAGCTTGATGCGAAAGGCTCTACGTGTCAGTGTGAAAGCGGCTTAACAGAGATGAACGTAACTTTGGTCTTGCAGGTCCAAGGAGTCTTCTCACAAGGTGTGGCCGATAATGACATCAAGAAAAATGAAGGGCTTTCCCGATCATTTAGCTCGGGTCAAGGAGGTGGCGGTGGTGGCGGCGGTGGCTCAGGACGCACCGCAACACGCCGCGTGCCTAAGAAAAACCTCGCTATCTTAGACGATGAAAAAGAAGTCGACTCTGATGAAAACTTAGGGGAAGACCCTGATGTTCCAGTTATGATTGGATCACTTAGAAAAATCCCCAAGTCCGAGCCTGTGCCCAAGGTCGAATCCGGTGAAGCCAGTGGCGTAAATAGCGCGACAGCAGGGGTGAACGTTGCACTGTCCGCTTCTGAAATCAAGAAAGAGAAGCTAGAAAACGTGAAGGCGGAAAGCGGGCCGGCAGAAAGTAGGACCAATAGCGCTGCCTTTACCCTACTGGAATTACCAGTCAAACTTCCGGTCGAGTTGCCAAGTGAAAAAGGAAAAATTAGAGAACTAGGTGACTTGGAACTTTGCGATGGACTATTGAGAATGAATATAGCTGGATCCGTCTTGCACGTACTCCCCGGGCAGAAAAAACGATATCAAATCGTAAGTATGCCCTTTCAGATGTTTACTAACGCGTAGTCCTTCAAAGGATCGTGACTTCTTCCCTGGAACTCCTACTATCTCTTGCCACCTTACCTTAACTATCTACGGAGAGTTTCCGGTAAAACCTTGAAAAATATCGGTAAAATTCTTACCCCCCCCCCCCCCCCCCCTTTATCAGAAAGGTTTCAGGATGCCCTGATCGAGACTGCTCAGCTCAAGGGTGAGGTCAAGTCAGTTAAAGGGGTTCTATGAAAGGCGAGGGAGAGGCTATAGAATTTAGCAACGGAAAACGTCTGGGTCGAACCGGTTTGAAAGCGAAAGATATGCCGATTTTAAATTATGTTTAGTTTTCACATCGGGTTAATAGGCAGACCCTCCAAAAATACCCAGTGAAGCTGGATTTATTGGTCCACATCGGGATGAGTACCAAAGCGGGTCTAATGTGCACTAAGCTGAACTGCGAAACATACAAGAGTGGTGCAGTATGGATAAGTCAGCTAAGATTTTCTTTAGCAATATTTCTACCCTTCTTGGAAAGGGTTCTCGTCAGGCTGTAGCCAATCCATGAACAAATACTCCTTTAGCCCAAGATGACTGCGAAATATATAAAAAATTACGTAAAATGAATAAGTCAGCTAAAATTTTCTTCAGAAATATTTCCGCCCTTCCTGATAAGGTTCCTTGCCAGCTTGTAGCTGGAAGAAAAGAAGCTGCAATCTTTTTTCTGCAACTTTTGTTTGTTTGCAGCTAATGAACATAAGAGGGCAGATCCCGTATGAAATAATTCAAGTCGTTGTATTATGGGACATTTTTCCAATCGTAAACAATTAAAAGCAATTGGAAATGATCGTAAACCATTGTCTTTTTACGATTGAAAATAGTTGTTTACAATTGAAAACAGTTGTTTACAATTGAAAACAGTTGTTTACGATTGTAAACAGTTGTTTCCAACCGTTTGCCATTGTAAACCGCAGTTAACGATTGTATTTTTACGATTGAAACCGATTGTCTCCGATCGTAAAAATACAATCATTAACAACTGTTTCCAATCGCAAACGACTGGAAATAATTGGAAACAACTGTTTCCAATCGTAAACAACTGTTTCCAATCCTAAAAAACTGTTTCCAATCGTAAAAAAACAAGTTGTTTACGATCGTTTCCATTTGTTTTCAATTGTTTATGATTGGAAGAATGTCCCATAATACAATGAGTTGAATTATTTCCATACGGGATAATATGACGACAAATTGCTACCTCGGTACGGCACAGGAGTGCTGAACGCTTTGTTTGTTTCAGGAACTTGCCGTTCTGGAGCTCCTTGACTCTAGCACACGCCATGGCACTTTGATGAAACTAGGAAATATTTCTATCCATTGCGCCTTGGTCCCTGACTGCTTAGTGCCGCCACCAGATCCTTCAGACGAGCCAGAGCCCGCATGAGCCTTGTAGTCACTAGGTATGCAATTCCAGAATAATTTATTGAACAGGGAAATCCGTTGTATAACACCTACAGTCTACATGTTGAGAAGTAAGCAATAAAACGACTGTTGACTGACCTACGGAGATTAGTGACATTTGCCATGGTTATAACTTATGACCAATACAAGCTGTGTTCGATGCACTCCGTTCTTCTCTTATAACGCGTTTTTTGGTTCACCGGTGAGTTGATAAAAACTTGCTAACTCTTCGCTGAAGCCAGGCTCCCGAGCAGGTTCTGGTTATTCCGCACCGGTGAGGTAAAACCGGATACCGATTGGTTCAAAAACGATTTATAAGAAAAACCAGAGACCACCGGTGAGAACTCCCGTGACAAAGAACGCAGGTACCATCAGGAGACTACCTGTCGAAAATATGTAAACTTGAGAATTTCTACTTCCGTCGCAGCGGGGTAGACTGAGTGAGAGCGATTGCTGTAAGAACAAGACTAAAGGTTTCGATGGGATCCCACAAATTTAATATCTGATCCAGACAATTGAGTGTTGTCTTCGCCAGAGTCCTTGAACATTTTTACTTTTAAAATTTCGAAAACGGATTAAGGACAACTAACTAATCATCTGAGAAAAAATAACTAATCATCACTTGTGTGTTTGCCCCATAAATTCTTCTCTATTTGGACGAAACTGATCGAAACTTCCTGCCTTACTTCTGACAAATGCGAATTCCGGCAAAAAAGTAAAGCTCGAAAACTAATTCAGCGTATCTCCTTACCCCTATATTGAACATCTAATCAACTTCAAGTAAAACTTCAACTTTTAACAAATTTTCCGGTTTCAGCCCGATTCCGGGCGAACTATATGTCAGGGTAAAACACAATTGTCATATACGGATTCAGCATCTTTTCTTACTCCTAAACCTGACATCTAATCAACTACAAACAAAACTTTTGCTTTTAACAAATTTTCCGGTTTTTCTCAGATTCCGGGCGAACTACTTGTCGGGGTAGAAAATGATTTCAGCATCCCTGCTTACGACATCTAATTAACTTCAAATACAACTTTTACTGTTAAGAAACTTTCCGGTTTTGGACGGATTCCTGGCGAACTACTTGTCCGGCGTTTTCATATTCGATCGTTTTCATATTCGTGTTCGGCATGTCTTCTTACCCCTTAATCGACTATCTCATTTGCTGTTTACAAATATTTTGTCTGTCCCTTAACTGGAACCCCCACCCTCAATGAATGGCTACAGAGCCCATCTACGAACTCGACCTTTCCCTTGACCCAAAGAATCCTCAGACCAAATTTCATCAAAATATCTCATTCCCTTCGAGAGTTATCGTGCTCACAAACGGACGGACGGAAAGTCGGACAAATTTTGTGATGCCGTAGGTATCCCTCCACTTACGTTGTGGGATCCCAAAAACGCAGCCCTCTACACAACCATGTTACTGCTACAAGCTCAGCAGCTCGGAAAGTTACTTCACTCAGTTGTGATTCAAAAGTTTGATACATCCAAACACTAGGGGAGCGGTTTTGTGCATCTACTATAAAGAAAAGTTATGCTACGATGAAAGATAAGAATAATCCGAGTAGCAAATACTGCAGTTAACTTTAATCTTTATACGGAAAAACTTTTTACAGTGTGAGTTAGTTGCGTTTTTTGCAGATACCATGGTATCTGTTACCACGGTAACTGGATTCGCAATTAGTCGTTTTTGCAGTTACCATGGTATCTAATATACGGTTGCTCTGCAAAACGACAATTGCCGAAACTTCGCTTTTCGAAGTCATCCCAAAAGAAAAACTGATATTCAGTCACATCAATTCACTAAGTGCCAAACTTCTTTCCCACCAATTTGACAAAAACTGATGAAAGCGAGATGAGTTTCCAGATACCGCGATCAGTTACCACGGTCGGACCCTGGTATCTGATATAACTGGCGAGATACCACGACAAGTGCAACAACGCCTTTGACCGTGATATCAGATACCACGATAACTGCAAAAACGACTTTAGACCGTGGTATCAGATACCATGGTATCTGCAAAAATGCAACTACTGTTCCTATCTATCAATGCTTTTGGAAACCTTTTCCGCGAAGTAGTTATTCGCCGAGTCCTTTTCCACAGTAATTGCACTATACAAATTTGGCCTCATGCGTTCATAAATTATAACACAAGGTTGTTTAACGGTTGCAGATCTGTTGCCGAACCATCCAGAAAATGTCGTCAAACTTCTAACAATGGCAATATAAAAACTGTGGCCAGATTAGCCTTGCCGCACTAACTTTTGCCGTTAGGACTTCACGGCGGAGAACCATTGCGCTTCTACTGAGTTGGACATTCGTAGGAGTTATGTATTCCTAGTCACATCGACTGTATATTAGTAAAACGGCAAAGAGTTTCATGCAGCATTTCTTCAACGCAGAAAAACGTCATCAGAGCGCATAAGAGCTCCCAAATTGAAGGTTTGTAGCGCATAAGAGCTCCCAAATTGAAGGTTTGCAGCGCACTAAAAACTATAGCTCAAATACTTCGGCTATCAAATGTTGTGCGGACCCGGTATTTTCGAGGCTCACACATCCATAAGCGCTGGTCTGCACTCTTTTGCGCACTTCGCTATTGACGAAAGGAACTTGAAGAATCCTGTATCCTTCGGCTTCTCCAAGCCACGCAAAAGTCGGTTCTTCATCACAGCCACGAATTCTCTGTTGCTGAGCCGACCGTCCCCTGCAAAGTTTTGTTTTTTAAGTGAAATGAACGGGAGGTACTTACATTGCTCATAGATCCTTAAAGCACAATGGACACTTCTAATGCTTTACTTTGTATTAAATGCTTCACAACTAAACATTTCCGACTTCCTTTAGAAGGCGCTACGAAAATCGGCCGTTTTCTTGTTATCCCTTGTCTTTACCTCTCTGGCATTTCGGCGATCCAAATCTTAGGAGCTGGGATATCGTGGCAGGAAATTCAAAAACTCCGAGCAATGCTTGATATAAAAAGGATATATCTGAGACATCACCAAAGTCAAGCCGCAGATGCAGTTTACCTGATTGTTCTAGTGTTTCATCAGAAAACCCATGGCTTAAAGTGCCTATTAAAAGTTTTTCTTTGGGGAATAGTGTTGTGAAGCTTGATTAGCTTGCTTTATAAAATGTACCAGAATATGCAATAAGCTTATAAAAAATAACAGAGGTACAAAAATCTTTCAAAAACAAATAGTCTATTCAAACCTGAATTATACAAGCTGATTTATGCATAAAATAAAGACCTACTAAGTATTATAAGAGACATCACTTATATCTTTGTCCAAGCTAGTAAATTGAGCATGTACTGGCCTAAAAAGGTACGCTTTGAAATATCACAGAGAGGAAAATGTTGAAAAAGCTGCTGATCTAAGGAGTAAGCATTGTTCCTAGGTTGTTACAGAGTGGGATTGGGGTAGTTTGATGTGCCCATTGAACTTTAAAGGACCTGTCTTACCTATCATACTAACGCAACCTACTTCCATAATAAGTCCATATATTTCTAACCCAGAGACCCCAATTTCGTATGGTATATTCTAACCCCTCTAACAAAACTACGCTGATTTTCTCACTTGCGCGCGTTTTCCACCTTCGATGTGTATCACGCTGTCGACGGCTGTCTGTTTGAAGTATTTTTATCAGAAAAAAACAATTATGTTTTAAAAGTTGAATAGTTGAGTAGGAAATAGTGCCAGGGGTCTTTAACGGTCAACTCTTACTAGAAATAATATTGTTTTCCGAAAACAGTTCCTTTTCACGTGAAATGAGCGATTTTCCTCTTAACGCTTGACGACACTTCCTGCTTTCCGACGCGGCGGCTGGACGCAAAATATTTGAAAACTGAACGCGCAGTGCTTAAAAAGTGGGAAAAACAAGCAAATCAAAAGAAGTCTAAAACAGAATGCAGGCCTTGTAGCCCGCCATGTCTTCCAAAACGAAAAACAGCACTTCGAAAATTCTCTATCCTTATGGTTGAAAGAGTCGTTCGGCGAAGCATTGCGCGACTGGCAAAACTCGGCTAAGCCGAAAAAGCGCTAGAAGTTCATAGGTACAAAAAGAAACAACGGCGAAAGGCGGGGATTTCAGAAGCTTATAATTCCAAAAGAGACCTAGGGATTACATAAACGGCAGAATAAGCTAGAGGTCCTTTACTTTCTAATCAGATGAACTGAGAATCTGAAACCTGCAAATTCAACCCAGTGTCGGACAGAATGGTTTCCGACGGGACAAGCTACCGACTACCGCGGATAGAATCGAACGCCACTTTGAGTTCCGCGTTTTATGGGCAACAAAGAAATATCTTGCAAGACATACGCAACTTCAAGTTTGTCAAATTACAAATGAGGTATTAAAAGCCATTTCGCGGCATAATTGCGGTATGCGGTAATCAAAATTTTATGCGGCATTTTCCTCAGAATCGCGGCATTATGCCGCGAAATGCGATATGAGTGGCAACACTGGTTTACGCGCTTGTTTCGGTCCCGAACAAGCTATAATTATACCTTATAATATCTATTTGATACTTGATATTATTGATATTTCGATTTGATCAGTGCTCCCAGAGGAACTTCTGATAAACCATTAACTTGCGCGTTAACGGCTCAGATGCATCTAAAAAAATCCTACTTACCATCAGCATCAAAGATGGCGTAAACTACCTCCACAAGATGGTCGGACAACTCAACTTTCGCTACAGTTCGAGCCACGTGTTTCAAGGTTGCTGTAAACAAAGTTTGTTTTAGCTACGTTAACAAAGGTTAGTTGCGTTTTTGCAGATACCATGGCATCTGATACCACGTCTAAAGTCGTTTTTGCAGTTACCGTGGTATCTGGCAAGGTACCGTGGTATCTGATATTAAGATACCGCGGTTACTGCGAAAACAACTTTAGACAGTAGTATCAAGGTAACTGCAAAACGACTAATTGCAGATCGACTTACCGTGGTAACAGATACCATGGTATTTGCAAAAACGCAACTATTGTTGCTGGTGCTTTAACTGCGACATGATGAGGCTATTCATTGATTCTCGTTTCCAATCACGGCGGCCACTGACTACGCTGACGATTGGTTCCGAGACACGACCAGGCTCTGGCGCTTATGCTCTCGAATTCCTATATAAGGACTTTCGGCACCATCATCAACTCGGCAAGGAGAAGTTGAGATCTGTCAGTTCCCTGATGAGAGTGCTTAAAAGTCGACCGGGAAAGCCTGATCGTCTGTCCATACAAGAGCACCTGGCATGCTCGTTTAAAATTCAAAGAAGGTTCAAATACTCTGCCGGGGGCGTCGCAACTTTCTGAGATTCGGTCATTTTACTAAAACTATTCGGTTATTTTTCAGTACAATTACGGGTATTCAGTAATTTATAAAGAATCCCGAAGAGGCTATCGGTACAAATATACTCGGTATAATGGTCGGGATTCGGTATAATTGCCAGGATTCGGTAGTTACCACGAATAGGGTGAACAATTTACTGACATTATTCGGTAACTGTTTGATGCCTGAAAAATTCGGTATGTTTATGAAGATTCGGATAGTTACACAGAATCCTGAATAGGCTATCGGTCCAAAATTATTCGTTATTGATTAAGATTCGGTAATTTATTCGGTATTCTCAGGATTCGGTAGTTACCATGAATCCCGACTTTAGGTCTAGCCTCGACGAAATTATACCGAATCCGAATATCATTCGGTAGTTTTTCGATGCCAGAACTAGTCGGTATAATTACGGATTCGGTCATTTATTCTGTATAATTGCCAGGATTCGGTAGTTATCACGAACCCCTAACTTTGGTCCGATTTCGACGACATTTTACCGAATCCCGAATATTAGTCCGATCTTGTCAGAATATCAGTCGGCTTGCCAGAATTACATAAAGGTAGTTACCAAACTTTGAATTTTGGTAAAAAAAAAAAAATCTTTGAGTAGGGCTTGTACTGAAATCTTTCTGAAAGCGGAGATGCCGATTTTTCGAAATTTTTGCCTGCTGCGCATAGTTTCAACATTTTTGGTTCTGTGCAAAAAAATCTTGTATTTTAGCTGAGAGGTAGGCTTTAAAAAAAATCATGCAGGGCAAGGTTTTGACATGAATCGGATTTGTAAGCATGTGAGAAGAGGTCAAGTGAAGCACCGGCCACACACAAAAGGACTGACATACCACTTCATCGGTAGTCCTTACTTTTATTCTGGATCCCAAAAAGACGCTCTAGTCATAAATATTTCAAAATATTCCGCCTGCGGCGCCTTTCGTGGTATTCTTTATTTTGTGGAAGGGCGCGTCATTTAGCTGGGGTTTCAAACCAGTTTTAGGCTTGGGATCTGAGAGACATTAAAAGATAGAATTTGCACGGAAATAATTAAATTTGGCAGGAAAAAGCAAACTTAAAAAAAATCCTGCGGCGCTCATTTTAGGAGCTCATGAGTAGTATTGGATTGGAAAAAGTTAGCGAGATTGAAGTCCAGAATACCCGGGTATTTGTTTCTGTTGCGGGGGAAAATACCCGCGTAAGTACGGGTAAATACCCTCCGTGTAAACGTAGCTTAAGAGCCTGGTCATTCTATGACGCAGATTTGAGAAACAGTGAAGATTTATGCGCGAATTTCTTTGCTGAAAATGAGTCTACTTGTCAGAGCAGATTCGCGAAAAAGAGTGCGGCTATACCTGAGGATACTGAAAGTCGTGTGGCGCCTAATGCGCCAGACTAGTGTCTTCCTAGCCCGTACCATAACTCGCGACCACCAGACCGACCGATAGACAGACAGATGGAAAAGCGATGGTATATGGCACTTAGGCGAGGAAAAACGGGCGAACATCAGCTTCCGTTCTTTAAATCTCATATCATGGAAACAACCGTGTTTTTAGTATTAAACAGTTGACGAGGTTCCTCACAGTAACCTAGCCTATAGGGATAGGTGCTTATAGAAGGTATTGTTTTTGTTTGTTTGTCTTTATTTTTCATATTTGCCACGGCCTTTGGCTCTTAGTGTAAACACATCTTAAATCTATATCCATACAACAGCCCTGAAATACCTATGCTTGGATGCAGCAATTTTCCTCCTGTATTTAGGGTCAGTTTTGTAGAGTATGACGACAGTACCTGAATAATTCTGAACAGAACATCGTGGGACCTTAAAGGGGTCTGCCACTTGCCTAAAAATCAGACAGCCAAATGTAGCCACACAAATGGCAGTGAAGACTGAAGATGAACTGTTGAAAGTATTAGGGCCACCTCATCTCTTCGGTAAAGTGTCTGCTACTTTGAATCTTTCGTGCTTGAATATGTCTAGCATCGGAATGGGAATGTTTTGAACCTTTTATTTTCTTTTTAAATAAGTTCCTAGGTTATTCGAGCGCCCACCTGAATATTTTCGAACAATATGTATTTTATCTTCAGGCGGATTCTCGCCGTTCCCCGAGGATTCCACTTGGAGGAGCCCCGCGTTTTTGTTTGTCCCGGGGACTCACTCCCCGTATTCTCGCAGAGTCCCCACGGACAGGGAATGCTCCTATTATCATCACCATCATCAAACAGGACTCCCTTCCCGACTCGGAGGGGACTCAATTTTTGCTGGTGTTGGTCCAATGTAAAATTAAATAAAAACAATGAGAAATAATTTTTTTTTCGAACAAAATCCATTTCGGAAGCATTCCCCCTGATCTCGTTGTTTTCCGTCCGAGGAGTCAGCGTGGAGTGACTCCCTTTATTCTCACCGTTCCCTTCGATTCCCCGAGGAGTCCTCTAGTATGACGGTCTAAACTAAGTTGTATCGGAATTCCTCACAAGCGTGACGTCACACCTATTTGATCAATTTTACATCCCAAAACAAAAAATTGTAGTTTATTCCTATCGGTGAATACATATTTTAATATATATAGAGAGGAGCGGCCAGCGAGGCGCCTGCCACGTTTACATTTTTAAAACGACCTAGTGACAATCAAATCCTATGTTGGTCCCCAAGAGCCGCGCTGAATTAGAGGCCGATTTTGAGAAGTGTGCGAATCGACGGATATTCTGGGTCTTGTGGCGGATAAGCTAGCTTTTGGAGAAGGCGATGGATTGCGACTGATTTTTTGGGTCTTATAATAATAATATACAAAGCAAGAGAAAGGGCTTTCGCCAATTTTGAGTAGTTGAACTGTGAGTTAAAAATCCCATCAACAATGCACTTGAAACTATTGATCGATTCAGCATTAACTGCATCTTCGGTAAGGCTGTTCCAAGGATCAACAATTCTGTTGTCAAAACCCCATTTAAAAACGTCCTTGTGGAATCTTGATTTTGCAAGCTTGTACGCGTGCCCCCGATGATGACGGTTAATGCTGAATCTTACTAATTCAGTCACTTCAAAATTGTCATAACTTCCGTTAATTAATTTGAATGTTTCAATCAGGTCTCCTCTAAAAAATCTGTATGCAATGGAGGAAAGGCAACACTTGGCTAATCTCACTTGGTAGGGAAGATCGCACAGACCTGGTACGAACTTCGTAGTTCTCCGTTGAATTTTTTCATAAGCCTCAAACCCGTCTTGTGACGGGTGAGCGAGCTGTCATAAAAAGTGAGGGTTGTGACGGATTTGTTTGGTCCTATGACGGGTGGGTGAATCGACGGACCACAGAATTGGGTTAATCGACGCTCAAGCAATAAGACGTCGGGTTAATCGACGGGTGGGCGAATTGACGGGTGAGTGAACTGACGAGTGGGCGAATCAGCGGTTGGGCGAATCGACGGGTGGGTGAATCGACGGGTGGGGGTAGTGACAGTGACCCTCCTCAATCACACGACGTCACTCTGTACGTCTCGACTGTATGGAATTCCGATACAATTTAGTCGACACCAGTACGACAGCCGAGAATAAAAAGGTTGAACTAAGAAAAAATAAACTCACCTGGATCGATAGCGGCTCCGGCGACGTGGTAAAAAGTCAGGGCGGTGTCCACGTCGTTGATGTTCGAAAGGAAGTGAAAAAAGTTCAGATAATCCCGATGCGATATTCCTTCGGGACTTTCTTTGAACCTGGAAGAGTAACGAAATTGACGCGTGAAACCGAGAAGTGGTTCCAATGTTTGAATTCAAGGCTCACGATTTAATTTTAACATTATTTCCAGAATGAAAATAACGGAGGAGCACAGTTAGAGACACGAGGTCAACCCATGAGCATAACGACAAACTAGATTTGCGTTGCCTTGGCAACGTGAAATATTGCATCTAGCAACCTTTGGTCGGCTTCACTAAACAAGACCAAAGGTTTCGATGGCATCCCAAAAATCTAACATTTGATTCAAACGATTGTGTCATCTCTTCGCCATTCAGTCTTCGTCAGATTCCTTGTAGCCTACCGTAAATTCGAAATCCCTCCTCTGCCTCTAAAGATAGGACTAAAGGATCCATCTACGAACTTGACCTGTCCTTTACAAGTGAATCCTCACTGAACAACAATATTCCCTCGTTTGAACATTATATATCAACCCCTTCGACCTTCGATTACACTAGATCTATCCGACGTCACACAGAATAAACAAACGAATGTCGGCATCCACGTGCAGAGCTATATTAGTCTGAGAATAAAGGGGTAGGGATTACTAAAGCCGAAAACTGATCGACAAATTTTGTGTCTGGTTTTCGCCGGATTCCGAGACTACTAGTCCGGCAAGAAAATAACTTTCAGGTTCAGACGTCTCCTTACCCCTAAATCAACTATCTCAGTAGCTTTTAAAAGAAAACTTGTTTTGCCCCTTAATTTGAAACCCCACCCCTAAGTATAGAGCTACAGAGCCCATCTTCGAACTTGACCTGTACTTTGACCCAAAGACTCACCTTGCCAAATTTGAACAAAATATCTCAACCCCTTCAAGAGTTATCTATCGTGCTAACAGACGGACGGACGGACAACTTCTGCGATGTCATAGGTATCCCTCCACTTACGTTTTGGGATCCCAAAGAGTGTTGCGCCTTTCGCTTGGTTTCTTGGCCGCGATTCTATCAATGAAGTCGTCACCCTTAAAACCTCTAAAATGGCATATCTCAAGAGGAAATATTTTTAAAACAGATGGAACATGCTTAAATCACCTCTGCAAGGGCTATCGCTTGGCGTTGAAATGTCTGTCGATCTCAGAGTTCAAAAGTTTATTTTCTCACCGTCGCCCAACTTTCAAACAATCGGAACTCAGAAAGGAGCAAGGGCTAAGCTTAAATTCCTTTAGCAGTGAGAGAATTTTTGAAGTTATAACAGGATGACATTTATCAGTTCTCAACCTTAATCCAAAACGCTGAAATGAAATATTAATCTCAAGAAAAGAAAAACTGCTAGTATCAGTAAATGACAGCAAGTTTCGGACCCGTGGAAAAATGCTACTTTTTATGGCACTTTCCTTTCAGCCAAGTGCAACATACTAATCACTTTTTCGTCAGTCGGTTCGGTAATCGCGAGTCAGGGTAATTCCAGATGTGCTAGGATATCATATCAGGGACCCGACCAACTGACTCGGAAATAGTCACTTCCCCGATTCGACCACCGCGAGGGGAGTGGAGGGAGGGGGAATCCTGAATATTGAGGCATGCGTAACTTTCAAACGGGGAATCGGATCTGAATGAAACTTGATAAGTGGAATGAACACAAACTTCACATGCCCCATTTTGCGTCGGGACCGGATCCGATACTACGACGTACACTGGTCCTGCGTAGTGCCGACACACTACACAGTCCGATTTTCGTAGTGCGATGCCAGTTTTCTCCTTCGCTCTGAATTGTTGACCCATCGCGTGCAGGATCCCTCATAGTGACGCGAATGTTGCATGCGACATCTTATCCCATTGTGTGTACACGTAGCTTAAATGCGGTTCAAACAAGATGCACCTACGCTGTGTCGTCGAGTGTCAAACTTAATAATCGAAAATTACCGAACAGAAGAATAGTTTTACAACCCAATGCTTACATTTTTCGGATTTTTTTCTTCGTTCGAAGCTTGAATTTGTCAGGATAAGCAGCATACACAAGCAGCATGTCGGCGAAATCCATCTCCAAAATTCTGCCGTCTTCTCCAGCTCGTCTGTTGAACTAGAATAAAGGAATTTCCCAAAATTTCGTTCACGAACTTTTAAAGTTTAACCGAAAAGGGCTGGGATAAGACAATCTAGTTATCCTTCACTTGTTCATTTAAATTGGCTTGAAGACCCGCTGAAAACGCGTCACTTCGTTGTTCCTCTATTCGCGAATAAAGTGGCTTTTCCGTGTGATTTGTGGTACCTCAATGCGCTTGTATTTTTGTTGTATGCCTTACGAGAAAGATTTATGGTTTTTTTCTTCTGGCACTAAGCAATCTTCACCAATCTCACCACTGCCCACTGAAAAGCCGCGTTTGTGTTGATATTAAAATTTCTCGCGTCATCGTAGAATTTACGCCGTGGGGACGGCCGCAGATATTGTGAACTTCATGCCTAGAGCAGAGCGTGGAAAATGAAAAAATCACTTTGCGGAATCCAAATCCATAATATAATCAGTGTATTCAATTGCTTTTCAGTTAAACTTTAAAAGTTACAAGGGACTGTGTATTTATTTTTCTCGTGTGGAAAGAACAAAGCAGTGATCTTACCAGCTTGGTAGCATCGGCTCAAGTTCCATATTATCGCTTTTCCATCGGTATATGGAGCAGATTTCGTGCTTAATCACGAGGTAATTGATGTTCTCATGGGCAACATAGGGCTGTGAAAGGTCTAAACTAAGTTGTATCGGAATTCCATACAAGCGCGACGTTACACCCATTTGATCTATTTTACCTCAGAAAACGAAAAATTGTAGTTATTCGGTGGATATATTTTAATATATATGGATATATTTTAATATATATATACAGAGCCGAGCGTTTACATTAGTTGCATTTTTGCAGATACCATGGTATCTGTTACCACGGTAACTGAATCTGCAATTAGTCGTTTCTGCAGTTACCGTGGTATCTGATGTACGGTTGCTCTGCAAAAACGACAATTGCCGAAAATGCGCTTTTCGAGGTCATCCCAAACGAAAAATTAATATTCAGTCACATTACTGAGTGCCAAACTTCTTTCCCACCAATTTGACAAAAATTGATGAAAGTGCGTTGACTTTTTCAGATACCACTATCGGTTACCACGGTCGGACCGTGGTATCTGAATATCAGATATCACGATAACTGCAAAAACGTGTTTTGACCGTGGTGGAAGATACCACGATAACCGCAAAAACGACTTTGGACCGCGGTATCAGATACCATGGTATCTGCAAAAACGCAATTATTTATAAAACGACCTAGGGACAATCAAATCTTATGTTGGGTCCTCAATCGCACGACGTCACTATGTACGTCATGACTGTATAGAATTCAGATAAAAACTTAGTCGACACCCTGGAAAGAGGTGCTGAAAACGTGGGTGAGAACGCAGACTATTCCCTAACTTGGTACAAAGAGCAACACGTCGCTTGCTAAAGCTACGTTTGAACGGAGGGTATTTATGCGTACTTCGCGGGTATTTTCCGCCGCAACAGCAATAAAATTCACGGGTATTTTAGACTACAATTTCGCAAACTTTTTACCCGGGGATTTGCTTGTCGAAAGGTATTCTTCGACGTCAGCAATAACAAAATCGGATTGTCGAGCAATAATTTTGATTATGTCCATAGAAGAAGCGATCCAAATGGACACATGTTGGTGTCCATTGTAGAGAGATATCCTGAGCTGTACAACCTTGGAATCTATTGCCACATGACAGTACTTTCCCTTGAAAAATACCGAATAAATAGCTGCCAAGTTTCATCGTCCTAGCATATGTGTAAGCATCTTAACTCGGGATCACCGGAATTTCGGAATCCTCCCTCCAGCTCCCCCCACAGTGCTCGGATCCGGTCCGGTCTTGTCAACTACGTATCTGAGACTTTGACTTGTTCTTCCCACCAAGTTTCACCCAGATCCGTCCACTCTGAACATGTCACACGATTTCCAGTTCCCCCCTCCAACTCCCCTCAAAGTCACCGGATCCATTCCGGACTTGAAGTGTGACATCAGAGACAGGAGGTCTTTCCAAATATCAAGTTTCATTAAGAGCCGATTCCCCGTTCAAAGGTAAAAAATACGTCAATATTCCGGATTCCCCTTCCCTCCACTCCCCCCACGGTGGTTTGGTCGGGTCCCTAATATGCCTGCCATGTTTTATCGTCCTTGCACTTCTGGAAGTACTCTAACTCGAGATCAGTTGCCTGACTGACCGACCGACCGAAAAGTGATCGGTATTTGACACTTGAGCAAAGCTGCAAGTGCCATAAAAACAGAACAGAAAACTGTAGTTAAAAAACAGAAACAGAAACGGTGCCGACCCCTAATTGGAACGAAATGATGTTTTTACAGCGGTCTACCCCCTAGACCTCCAATTATACAGATCCGGCCACTGTGGGGAGTTAGAGTGGTTCCGGAAACTTTGCACACATAACCGAACGGGCGGAAGAACGGGGAAGAAATTGAGTAGGCAAAAGTGCCATAATGTCTAAAAGATTCATCTTGGGGTCTCGATCGCATCCGACTTCTGACTCACCAGGCACCAGGCCCTAAAAGATCCAAAGAAATTTACTTTCATACATGCAAGGAAGGTGAAACTTTCAGGTTGTGTTAGAACGGTAGCTTGTTCAATAGAAGTCCTCAATTTCCGGGTTTTGCAACCCTTAAGCCGCGTTCACAGCAAGCCTAGCCAAGCACAGATGCCTAGGCACGTGCTCAGGCATAGCCAGGCACCGAGTTCTAGAGCCTGGAACCCGAGCCTGGCCCAAAATCTGTGCCTAGGCATTGGTGTGAACGGTAATGCTAGGCACGCGCCTAGCTAGCTGTCTTGGCTAGGCATGCTTGTTCAGGTTCAGGTTCTTTTTAATAACAAACTAAATAACAAAATGTCCTGAGCCCGGCTGAGAAGACAAATTCGTAATGCACGGCATGGAAAGACTTCTTTAAATAAATACAACATTTATACTTCACTACACGCCATTCATACAAATGGAAATATACGTTCCCCGTCAGCACCCGGTACCCAACACCACCCGTTGACACGTCCAGCGACACAAACAATAAAAAATAAAAATAAAAGATAACAAGAACCGAGGAAAGGTGATTTCAGTCCAAGGAAGGATCCTGGACTGAGTATTCACATCCCCCAGGTTCAGTATCTTCAAAACCAGATAAAACGGGAACAAACTTAACCTCCCAAAGGCAATCCGCATTAACTAACAACAACTCACTTATCACTTGTGAACGGGGCTTTAAGGGGAGAAGTGAAGAGGAATCCGGAACCCTATAACACGTTTATCTCCAAACAAATGATCATATTCAGGTTATGCTTGGTAGATGATCCAGAGCAAATGCCCCAGGTCTCCCATGCAAAGATCCGGACCAGACCCAGCCTTGTGAAAGTGCCGTATCGGCTTGTCACTTTCGTTTGTTTTAGCTGCTGTGGATAAAAAAAATTTTAATAGTCGGTATATGATAGTGAATCCGTACTTCCACATCCGTTGGGTCCATTGAGCATCCAGCGATCTAGCTTTTGTTATTGCGGCAAGTAGTTGTGTACTTAATAAGTAGTTAACTAAAAGACAAAAATTCTCCTCTGCCGGGATTTGAACCCAGGACCCTCTGCTTATAATGCAGGCGCTCCTACCATTTGAGCTACCAAGGGGTTGTGAATAGATATCGCAAACCACTGCAACAGTCTGGTAGAAGCCGGCCATAGGAACAGTGATCCCGCCCGAAGGCAAATTCATCTAACCAGCTCACATCCCCATATCACGGAAATTTTGTGCAAAACAAAAGTTGTCTTACCTCAAGTGTCAGAATCTCGGTTTGGAGCCTTTCTTGGAAGTCAAGGAATTTGTCGATTGTCAATTTTTCATCTCCTTTTTCTCCAAAAAAGTAGTGAGATAACGCCGTATTGACACCCTAAAACAGTTCGTGACGTTTAATTATTCAACCTCACATTCGGATCAGTTCTAGGGTTCCAATGGAGGATCGGGGGGGGGGGGGGAGAGGGGGCACCCGAGAAAAACAAAAAAAGAAGTATTTCTAAAGGAAATTGATGGTTTCTATTCCGAAGGGGCCTCTGGACCTGACAAACTAAAGTTGCTTTGGTTTTCACCCTTGGATTTCCTCACTCTAATGTTTCTTTGCAATATTCAAGATTCTTTTAATTGAAGGACCTACCATCTCAATAATACTAGTGCAACCTACTTGCGTGATCACACGATATGTTTCTAAACCCGTAGACCCCAATTTCGTGACGGTACATTCTCGCCCCTCTAACAAAACCACGCGAATTTTCTCACTAGATGTGTTTTGCTACCTTCGATGTGTATCACGCTGTCGACGGTTGTCTGCGAGAAGTTTTCCCGTCAGAAAAAACGGTTATGTAAATTGTTTCCCTGTTTTCCCTACGAGTCAAAGGGTCTCGGAAATGGCTTAAAACAGCAAGAAACGTGGGTTTTGGTTGAAAGCACAGCCTAGTTCTAAAGTATTTAAATTTTTAATAAATAATAATTAAATAAATAATAATAATAATAATAATAATTTTAAAATACTGTAAGTTGAAGAGTAAATAGTGCGGGGGGTTCTTTCATGAAATTGAAATCAATGTTCAGTTTTTCATGTTCATAAACGGCATGACGGGGTCGAGTATACCATAATGACTTCCCGGCATTCCCCAATCTTTTCCTTTCCAGAACGACGATAAGCTTTCGCATCTTCTGAAGAGACTAAAGATGATGACTTCTTTGTGGCTTGTTATTTTTCTATTTCGTGAAGAGAAAATTTAAGCTGTTGCACGGCTATATTAGTCCTAAGCCAAGAAAAGCCCGTAAACTACATTTAGTTCGTTTTTGCAGATACCACGGTCTAAAGTCGTTTTTCAAAAAGTGTTTAATCTGGCTGATACCACCTGAACTCGGAAAACGACTGCAGAAACGGCTAATTGCAGATACAGTTACCGTGGTAACATATACCGTGGTATCTGCGAAGACGTAACTAATACCAACTCTGCCCCGACGCTAAGATTTCAAGCCGTCCTTGAGAAAAAAAAAGAAAAAAGAAAGACACCTTGAAAGTGCTTCCAGTGTTTGCATGATCTCGATGCCTCAAGCCAACACTTGTCTGCTGGCGTGCGAGGTCAGCGACCCTTTGAAACTCTTCCCTGTCAACGTCACCGTCACCGTTGAGGTCGAACATTCGAAACGCGACTTCAAAATGTCGCCGTGAAGCTGGAAATGAAAAGAGGAAATTAGCTTACACTTGTAGTGAATGAGTAGCTGTCCCATTTTTTAGAACTAAGATAGTCTACTTTTGATAAAATCTTCCACAAAGCGATTTTTTTTTAAAACGAAGATTTTATCAAAAGTGGTCAACGTATAATGGATTTTTCGAGTGGGCCGTTTTCTGGGTGAAAGCTTCTGCACTTTCCCAGACGGATGGTAAATTGTAAATATACCCAGAGCTCAGAATTGTAAATAATCACAGATTTGTACATATACATTTTTAACACGCACATTTTATCTTTCGTTATTTTATTTTTATCTGCATCCGCACCGTTTTCTTCTGGTTTTAGCTACATCTCGTCTTATTGTCTGTTGGTTCCGCATCGTTCTCCTGTTGTGATGGTGGTGGATTTTATGATTTAGTTTTGTTTTGTTTTTCGCTGAGGACGGTTTGCCGGAAGTGCAACCGAAATACCCGAATTTATATTTATCCCTCGCACATCATCCTAGAGGGATAATTAGCTGATCAAGAATAAAACCCGAAAATCACGGTTTTCTATTTCTTTCGTAATGAATGGTCAGCTTGGCTTCAAACCTTATATTTGAATATAAGGGCCTCCGTTACTTTCGCCAAATAACGTGCAAGTGGGATTGGGCGGTGATCGTCGTACTCACTAGGGGGGGCTCTTTTTAGGGATAAATCTAATATGAGCCCGATTCCACTGGGTCTGAAAGAGCTAACACGCTAACACTTTTTCCAAACACCTCACTTCAAACATCATGCCGTAGCACTATGAGCAGTAACTGGTCCACATGTTCCTGTCCCTGTATGTTCGCTCCCATAGGCCGCATGGCTTTTTTTTAGGCGGACATGCAGTTTCTTCATTATTTTGTGTGTGTTAATAAATGATCTGAAAAAATAAAAATAATCTATCCTCCTGGTGTGGAATTCCAACCTTGTGTGGAATTCTGCTGCACCGTCGGGCGAGGTCGCTTGTATGAAATCCCCGATTACTGGTAAGCCGGCCCAATATAGACGAAATTCAAGACCTCTGACCTGCTTCACTATGTACAAAACGCTCAAAAAAGAGTTAACGAAAATGCATGTTGTGCCCTTGTCGTTAAGTCTCTTGAAAAACACTTACTTGAGAGAACAGTCAGAAGAAAGATGTAGTCCGAAAATGAGATGAGTCCATAACTTCCCAACTTGTTGAAAACACTGTCGTCGGAAAGCCCGAACTCCTTTCGACAAGACTCAATACCCTAAAACAAACCGAAATTATGAGACAGCAGATGAGATTGCTGAGTCAAAAAGCTGTCAGAGACGGCGTACTGGCGCCTGTCGCGTTATCACGGTTTGATCGGTCTTTTTTTGTTACTAGTTTTGTCTTTTTCTTCAACATTTTTAAGATTTTACTTTATTTTCCGGATGTATGATCAACCAATATCAATCCAGGGCTTTCCAGAAGGACTTTCCGGAAGCACAGGCGAAAACTTCCGTTCAGGTCCGAGGGTGTGTGAAGAATGTCCCAATATTGACTCGGATGCCATAGTGTCGCAGTAGCCCTGGGAATTTCATATCTGGAGTTCCAAGTATAATAGGAACTGACCGGTTTTCAAATTCCCCAGTTAAGTTTGGCATAACAATAAAAAAAATCAAAATGGAATTCCCCCTTTAAACAGTTTGACAGAAGGTCGGGTTTAAGGAATGCTCCAAATCAGTGGAAAATCGTGGGCAGTTAAAGGACCCTCGCACCATTTACTCTTCAACTTACATTCATTTAAAATATTTGAATACTTTAAAACTAGGCTGTGTTTAACCAATAACCCACGGTTTTGGCTGTTTAAGCGTTTTCCGAGACCCGTTGACCAATAGCGATATAACCGGTTTTTCTGATGGAAAGACTTCTCACGGACAACCGTCCACAGCGTGAATCACATCAAAGTTAGCAAAACACGGCAAGTGAGAAAATCAGCGTGGTTTTGTTAGAGGGGTTAGAATGTACCGTACGAAATTGCGGTCTCCGGGTTTGGAAATATAAGGACTGACTATGGAAGTAGGTTGCGTTAGTATTATAGGAAAGACAGGTCTAGAAAAAGCGCGTGCTACTGTTATGGTTTCCCAGCAATCAGCTACCAAAACTCGATCCCAAAACAGGAAACTGAAGCGATAGTTTTACGGCAGTTGCCCATAAAAAAGATCACAGACGAAAAACATTCTCATTGCTAAGCACAATACCAGAAGGGATAAGGGAAAACAGAAACGTCAGCAGATCTTATACTAGAAAGAAAGCGGAGGAACACCAACCTTGTCCAAAATCTGAGAGCAGAAAAGAAGAAACAGTGATAGAAATCAGAGCTCAACTGCAACTTTTGCGGTCTTACCCACTGGTCAGACTTTCATGCGAACACGCATAGCCTAAACAGTGCAAAGTATCCTACACAGAAAAACTTCCTTTCTGACTGCAAGACATTATTAGAAATAAAAATAATTATAGGCAAACATTGCTGGTTGTTGTAACAACCATGAGCGTGTTCCATCCTACTTACCGTAGTTACTACGCATGACGTCACGAATTTTGGCTTCTCGGTGTCAAGGCTGGAATGATTTTTTTTTCATTTTCAGCAAAATTTCATGCCACGGGCTAATCCCACCAATCACGTTACAGAGATCCGTAGTTACCACGCTTACTACCCTGATGAAAAATTTATCTCAAAATAGTACTATGAAATAGTACGAAAAAGTAGCATGCAGTACTAACTGATGCTACTACATGCTTCTACTTCAGGGCTACCCTGTTACTGAATCCTACTATCTGCTACTATTCTAATAGCAAGACTGGATGCTACTATGGCAAGACAGGATGCTACTGGATACTACTTAAGACTGAACCAATCTGAGGCATATTAAATGATAGTATTCTTTGCTATTACACAGTATTACATGCAACTTTTTCGTACTACTGCGCAGGCTACACATTTTTCATCGGGACGCTCCCGAGCATGGTAAGCAAACAGTTACTATTTCGACAAAGTTGGAATGGTGGCGTGGTATCAAATATAATAACTAATAGTCACTAGTGTTGGAAGGGTGGAAAACGCTCCATGACGGCACCCCGACGATTTTCCGATGGCTGCCCCGCGGCTAAACGTGGTTTGAACAATATTCAAGGGGAGGGAAGGACAGACACTGTAGACAAGCTACAAAATTGACAATATGATATGATGACTTACCTTATCCATGCTCTTCAGTTGAGGCAAGAAAGAAAAAGATTCTCATGTTAGTTATAGCCAACACAAAACAGCCCACATGTAGAGATATGACACTGAAACATCATAAAGTACACCGAAGATACACCAGCTTCAGTGGCTCGTACCTTAGACTGGATGCAAAGTTGGTACTGGGGAGACAAAGTTGGAGACTGTAGGCATTAAACTTCGATTTTGTGACAACGCTATGACGATGGTTGTGATCCACCACAAAAGTCTTCCTAGCTGCCATACATAGCCCCAGACAGGATTTTAGTAAACATGAGCGAACAAGACGAAAGCACGAATACCGTTTCTTCTCCCCACGTAAAATCCCAGGAAGGCAAGAAATGACCAACATACAGTTAATAATGCAAAGAATAAATACCTTCAGATCATATGTTCGAAACTGGTCCAGCCCAAGACCTGAAAAACGTAGAAAATTATACATACGCCTCATAGTGGTCAGCCGACGCAGTAAGCTTGAACAACAATGTATCAGCTATAACATATCAGCTCTCCTGTTATGCTATACGCTGATGACACTAAGCTATACAGAGGCATAAAAGGATTGCACGATGCCGAGTCTCTTCAAAAAGACCTTGACAACATCTGCCAGTGGATGACTCAATGGGCCATGGAGGTCAATACCGATAAATGTCACCACCTTCGTCTTGGCCCTACTACCCTTGACCATCGTTACACCTTGGACGGAAGGACGATTTCGATAACCACCTCTGAACGTGACCTCGGGGTAGTTATGGATAGAGATCTAAAATTTTCAACACATTACGAAACTATCATCAAGAAAACTACCAGAATTGTAAATCTTATGAGAAGGACATTTACGTTCAAGGACAATTCCCTGTTTCCTACTTTATTTAAGGCTCTAGCTCGTCCACTAACTGAATATGGTCACGTAACAACGAGGCCCTTCTATAACAAGGACATCATCGCCATTTTTTTTTTTTTTTTTTTTTTTGTCAAAACGTTTCAGTTTATTCAAACATCAGATGTAAACATAAGATGCCCTTTCAGTTAAACTTTAAAATCTTAAAACACAACTGGTAGCATGCAGTGCATTTTTTGTTGCTGTGGATGCAATACTCCGGATTTGAAATCGCTACTGCGGATCCGGCTTCCGAGTGCTCTCATGAATATTTTATACGGTGACGCATTCTACGAAGTCTTCTTTCCTCACACTCTCCTCTTGTAGCTTTTTAGTGCCAGCCATTCGCCATCTGCCTTATGAACATCGACTTAAAAAATTACGAGTACCCAGTTTATCTTATAGATTTCTCCGAGGCGATTTGATTGAAACTTTTAAGATTTGTCATAGTTACTATGATAACATAAGGCCTGATAATGTCCTCGCTTTCAATCACAACGGTCTCAGAGGACACAGCTTGAAAATTCGTGGTGAGAAATTCCGAAAAGACATTGGAAAATGGAGCTTCAAAAACCGGATAGTGGAATACTGGAATAATCTCCCCGAAAATGTCGTAAATGCCGAAAATATCAATCAGTTTAAAGCAGGCGTGGATCGACACCTGGCTGAAACTGAATTTAGTGTACACAGTGTCTCGAGAAATTAACAGAGGCGAAAGCCTTTTTTACTACAGTTATATTATTATTATTAACTCCTTTCCCCATTCATACTGTTGGAATCCTGCTTCCTGCCTTCTGGCCTTATACTTCTGACCACCATCCGACTATTTTCCCAGGCTTTGATACTCCAGACCAGACCAGACCGAACACAAGGGAAAGACTAGCTAACATTGACAAGCCCCGGCTTGTTCAGCCCCCCATAAACTCTACCGAAAGGTATTTATGTTGGTTTGTGCCTTGTTTCATTCGTAATTTTAAGTGTCAAAATGTCAATCAGCCGTGATTCGTAATTTGTTATGTTGACGTTCCACAGCTAGCAGTTGCAAATACTATTAAGGAACTAAATAAGTTACAGTTACCACAAACCCCTGCTGTCTGGAACGATATGCCTATACTCTAACTAAGAATATACAAGAACAAATAACTATTTGTTCTTACTCTAATCCAACAAAATATTATTTATTTAAGTGTGGCTCAGAAGAAAACCAATCAAAATTCCTTTATAGTGGAATAGGTCAAAGTTAGGGTGCCTAGAGTTATCGATCATTGGCACAGGGTATGCGAAACGCTAGACAAAGAGAGATTACAATCTACCCGACGAAAACGGAGATTTCTACACTATCGGCAAAACTTCTACACCAACAACAACAGAATTTAACATTGGAAGGTGTAGGACTTTGGTAAATTATCGACCTTTGGTGAGTATTTTGGGGCTGTAAATGGCTGGGAACATTAATCTGATTCGTTTCTTTGTCTAATCACATCTTCGTTAACAAAAAAAAAGTTCCCTTGGAAACGAGAGCTTAAAGGATTGAAAGTGCGAACACAAATCCTCGCATATTATTTGTCGATTATGAGGCGGCGTGCAAAAAAGGAAGCCAGATTCGTCTTTGTAATAAAAGTCTGAAACCTTCAAGGTCTCATTTCTGATGAAACTTTTCTACAAATCTGCGATTATACAATTAGTAAAGAGCGATAAAATTATTTTCAATTATTTACAGGCTCAGAAAAGGAACCAAACTTCGATAATTCAGTCTAAAAGTTTAACTGAAAAGCCAACTTATTGTTTGTGTCATTTAACTGAATACTAATATTATGTGGATTCTGCAAAGGGAGTTTTTTATTTTCCACTATCTACTCTAGTTGCCATGGTTAATGACCTCACATTTATCAGCTACCAGAATATAAGGGTAAAAAATTATCACTTACCATCTGGTTGTTTCATCCCTGGAGTAAGCGATCTCAAGAAGTCATCAGGGGTCATGAAAACATCTGCTTCTCCGCTAGAGTTCACTACTCGGCATGTTGAAAAATATCGGAAGACCTTATCTGGAGTTGAGTAGTGTCGAATTCGATTCTCGTATTCGATAATCTTCAAAATTGTTATAAAGTTGGAACAAACAATAATGGATATGATGTTAGGAGTTATTTCCCTAAGAGACCTTTATTTAATAGACCAACTTCACTGGCTCCTGGTCCTGCCCTTATTAGAAGAACTTGAGGCATGGATCATTTCTCTTAACTTGCTGGATTCAATGTTTATATAACAATCCGAATGTACATGCAAAAAAAAAAATCAGACAAATTCTGATATTTTAGCCAAGACTCCTGGCTCGACAATCAAGCACTTCTGGTATCAAATTACAAGTGGTCCTAGGACAAGTCCCTAATTTATATAATACCCATGTACCCCCATTGAGATGATACCCATCCCGCGGGTTGGCAGTTAACTTCCGGTTCCAGTCCTGATACGGGCGTTTCTAAAGTATCATCTAAAGCTAAACTCGATCTCCCCACGTTGGCCCAAAGATACGAGCAGATTATCCTGAGGTTTGGGAAGTTTCTTCTCTCCAAACCCCAGCATCGAGACATCTTACCACCCACTGCACCGCCCAACAACCGTACGCGTCACCAAAATAAACTGGTTCCAGTAGCTTCGCGAACGAACCGCCACGCAAATTCGTTTGTACCTTTTTTTACGGATTTGCTAAACAAAGCCGAGTGATATTTTCTTCTTTTTTTGTTATTTTGTGTTAGTTTGTTATTTAGTAGAGTGAAGCAACGCAAATTAGCTGTCAGCTACGACGTTGTTTAAATTAGCCTATCTCTCTCTCTCTCTCATCTCAAGTTAAGTAAAAAATAAGGTAACTAACTTTTCTGTCTCGAAACCCAACTTTTTTCTTCTTTTTCTTCCCCTTTTCTTCTTCATCTGAACCTTCATCATCAGACTCTGATATTTCCTTTATGTTGCTTGGCTCTTTCTCCGGGTGCAAAGGCTCTGCCGAAGCTCTTGGCAAAGCAGAGTGCATGGCTGACGACACTTTATTCTTGGCATAGACGAAGATTCTAGAGAAATAAAAAAGATAAAAAAAACTGTGATATGTTACATCTTCACGGACGAGATAAAAGATCTTTTTTTTTTTTTTTTTTTTTTTTTTAAACCCGCGTAGCCTTTCGAAAATTTGTTACTTTACTTTTTGGGCTACGACTCCTCCTCCACTCGGTGACGTTAACATTTCCTTTAAATCTTTAACGTCACCTACTCTTTCCAAAAAAACAAACAAAATTTTAAACTTCAAAAAATATAACTCCATTTACCATTTCAACTGTTCAAATTATTTTTGAATTTAACTTTACCAATCTTAATACTTATTTACTCTTATTTCAATACAAATATAAACAATTTTATTTTTTTTATCTACGAATCCTCACCTCTACACATCTAAAACTCTAACCCCAACCAAAACGACCGCTACGAAAGACAAACAAACACCCCCAAACAGGAGCCCCTAAGAGTTACAAACACATTCCAAATCCATTATTACGAACTATAGTATTTACTTTAATCTATACTCACAAAATCAATACAAACATAAAAACTTTAAATCCACCCCTAAACACTGTTTATTATATTTTGTACGTTTCCTAAACAATTAACTTTCAATTTCATAAGTCCTTTCTATTTTATTTAACAATAAAATTATTCTCTGAATCCTCTTTACTTTCCCTTCTAATTTGACACCAATATTATTTAAAATTTAATTATAGCAGCGAAAAAGCAGACTCTCAAATCAGGTAACCTACAATAACAAACCATCAAAATATACAAAACAAAAGCAAACTCCCGCAGGAAGGGTGCCCTTCCGTCCTAGGGAACCCCTCCTTACGGTGGCCCTTATTTAACAATTTAATTAAACGACCTTTTAACCTAACTTTCGAGTCCACAAAAAAATACTCTTTGAGCCCAAGCTGACTTTGAAACATTTTGTACTTTGTCCCAGAATTACGCTGGAGCTCATTAAATTAGGGGTAATTCCAGAATGGGGGTAGTAGGAGGACAGAAAAACTGAAAAAGTTAGGGTTACCCAGAAACACTGAGCTACACTGTGACATAGGCGAGGAAACGAAGTTGCCGTCTTCCTCCTCTCCTAAGCTTTAAAGCACAACTCTTACTAGAAATGTTTTTTGCCTATGAAACGGACCAGAAAAATAATTTTTCAAAAATACCATTACTTTCCACCTGAAACTAGCGATTTTCTTGTTAGTGCTTGTCCTGCTCTCCAGCCTCCTTGCTCTCAGATGCGTTGGGTGGGAGCAAAACTTTTGAAAACTGGACCCGCCGTGGTTAAAAAGTTGGAAAACTAAGCACATAAAAGAAGTAGAAAACAGAAGATTCCAACTCCGGATCTTCCATTACGGTACAGAAAGAAAGTTTTTGATAGGCGAAAACAGGTCGGTGAGGAGAACTACAATTGCCCACTTTGTTGCACTGGGCAAGATACCATTGACTACCTTCTAGGACAGTGCCAAGAGCTTCCTTCATTGGGTTTAGTTGGGATGGCTGGTGGTGTTCTCTTCCCTGGTATCTTAAAGTCGACAAATAAAAGTGTAATCCGTGAGGTAGTTTCTTTCGTTTTCAATGCAATGAAAAGAAGAAAATAGTTTGTGTTTCATCATTAGTGTTATAAATTGTTGTTGGCGCTTCAGGAATCTGTTGTATGGCCGTATTAGGCTTTTTCCCATAAATTATTATTATTATTATTATACTTATGTCTGAAGGAGTTGTCAGCGGACAATGAAGACTCCGACAAACTTTGCTTTGTGCGACGGGCAAAATCCGGCATGGCCGAAAAAGCGCTAAAACTCGTAGGCAGGAAACAAAACAATGGAGAAAGGTGGGTATTTAGAAGCTTCTTATTCCACAAGGGAGCTAGGTATTTCTTCGTAATTCTGGGACAAAGTATTACCTTTGCAGCAGGCTACTGTTTTCCCGGATGGCTTACAGCCTGGATGTGGCCATTTTATACGTTCTTTTAGCTGCATCGTTGCTTTCCGATGGCCAAAATCAGAAATGTCCATGAACTTTCTGGTTTTCATATTTACAAAAAATCAAGCTCTACAAAAAATTAACTAAACTTTCCTTGAAAAATTTCTTAGCACCAAGGATTAACAAGACCACAGGTTTCAATGGGATCCTACAATTAGAATATTTATTGGACTACTTGATCCAGAGAAGCGAATCCTGTAGATTTCCGGTCTTCGACAAACCCCTTTAACATTTTGCTGTAACCTATAACCAGTTCAGAGATACAGGTTTACTTGAACATCTCATCTCTAACCGACTTCAGGCCAACTTGACCACTTGACCAAATGCCTCGTTTTAGCAGTAGGCTACTCTCGGCGCACTTCACGCAGAGCAAAAGAGCTGGTGACATTGACGTTTCGATCCAAATTTCCGGGTATTGGCAAATTTTTCCAGCTTATCCGTCAAGGAAATAAAGTTAAAAGTTAGATTCAGCATCTAATCAATAATCGATCTTTAGTAGGCCTATGTTCGAAAGCTGAATCAGCATGGCTCCTCACCCCGCCGAATTCTGCTCCAGACATCCACCTCTCCCGCACTTACCTGAATTCGACGGAACACTGAATGAAATTCCAATAATCACTCCCCTAGAGGTCGAGAAAAAGATCCACAACATCAACCAGAATAAGGCATCATGTCCCTTTGAGGTCCCCACCAAAATCATTGCCCAATGTTCGACAGAGCTGTCCATATCCCTTGCTGCCGTTTCCAACCAGTGCCTGGTAGAAGGAACCTTCCCTACGCGATTTAAGGTGGCATAAGTCGTCCCCTATTCCGAAGGAGCCAAACCCGGCTCAAGTAAACGACCTACTCCCTATCTAGAAGACTTCCAACTTCTCGAAAATCTATGAAGATTTCCTATTTAGCTGGCTCTATGACGACATCAAGGAATCGATTGACCTATGCAATGCAAGTTCGATTCCATCCAAAACACAGTACCATTCAATACCTTGTCACCATAATAGAAAGCAAGAGAAAAGGCTTTCGCCTCTAAAGCAACTCTAAGAAACTTGAACCATGATGGAAGAAATCCTGAGACACCTTGAAAATCCTGGCTCTAACGTCGAGGTTCTCATTGCTGACATCGTCAAGGCCTTCGATTTCTTAGACGATTACATAGTCGTCTCTGGAGCAGCTGAAATGAAAGCCCAACAGATGGCCAGCTTTCTGAATGGAAGGAAACAATGCGTCGAGCTAACAAGACCAACGGTTTCGATGGGATCCCAAAAATCTAATATTTGATCCAGACAATTGTTGTCAAATACTTGTCAAAAAAAAGTTCAGAAACGTATTCAGCGTATCTCCTTATCGGTATAAAGAACTTCTAATCAACTTCAAGTAAAACTTTAACTAATAAAATTCCCGTTTCAACCGGATTCCGAACAAACTATATGTGCCTGTAAAAAAAAAAGATTGTCATAAACAGATTCAGCGTGTTTTCTTACCCGTAAATCGAACGTCTAATCAACTTCAAATAAAACTTTTACTTTTAACAAACTTTCCGGTTTTGGCCGGATTACGGGCTAACTACTTGTCCGGCGAAAAAAATGGTTTTCACCTTAGTGTTCAGCATGTCTTCTTACCACTAAATCGAACATCTAATCAACTTCAAACACAAATTTTCCTTTTAACAGACTTTCCGGTTTTGGCCGGATTCCAAACTAACTGATTGTCCGACGAAAAAATGGTTTTCACCTTCGTGTTCAGCATGTCTTCTTACCTCTAAATCGAACATCTACTCAACTTCAGATAAAACTTTTACTTTGAACAAACTTTCCGGTTTTGGCCGGATTCCGGGCGAATTACTTGTCCGATGACAAAATGGTTTTCACCATCGTTTTCAGCATGTCTTCTTACCCATTAACCGACTATCACATTATCTGTTTACAAATATTTCATTTGCCCCTTAATTTCAACCCCCTTCCCCACCCCTAAATGTAGGCTACAGAGCTCATCTACGAACTCGACCTTACTCTTGACCTAAACAATCCTCACACCAAGTTTCATCAACATATCTCATTCCCTTCGAGAGTTATAGTGCGCACAGACGGACGGACGGACAACTTTTGCGATGTCATAGGTATCCCTCCACTTACGTTTTGGGATCTCAAAAATAAGCAGACTCCAGTGATGTCTAAATTTCTCTCTATCACCCACGGATCACCTCAGGGTAACAAGCTTGGGCCCTTGGCTTTTCTCATAGCTGTGAACAAGCTGGTTATCCAACCGAAGCAGAGGTTAAAATTTGCAGATGATCTGACACTACCCACCTTTCGACTGATCTCGTCCAACTCGCAAGGGGATGGGGGATTGAGGTGGATGGTGAGTCTTAGGGCGGACGATCTTCCGGTGGGGATGCGGAGAAATTATATTGGTAGAGATAGGAAAGGTACTGGTCCTTATTTTTGTCCAATGTGTGGTATTGAAGGAGAGGATGTGGTACATTTGATATGTTATTGCGAGGAGCTGAAAGAATTAAGAAAGGAAGTGTTTGTTCGGGAGGCTTGGGAGGAAAGGGATTTGGTTTCAAGTATGGGAAGTAAGTGTTTTGGTGAGCTCCGAAGGCTGGGTAGATTCCTGAAGCTAGATATTACCCACTGTGAACTATTTTTATAGAAGTTGATTTTTGGTTTGTTTTTGGAGTGTATGATATTTTGTTTTTTGTTATTGTGTTATGTTTCCCGCCATGGCCCTTGGGCTTTATTGGTAATAAATTCATTAATTCATTCATTCATACACTTGAGCAGCTGCGGCGCAAAGCAAGTGAGGCTAAACTACAGATCAGGACTGAAAAGAGTGTCGTCCTCCGTGTCACCTTCACAAAGCACGATCCGGAACCAATTGAATCTGAGGCTGACCTTAAAGCAGTTGAATCCACCAAAATTCTTGGGATCGTAATCGACAACAACCTTGGCCGGGAATCCCAAACCTCTAAACTGGTCCAAAGGGAAGCCAGTCTCCTCAAGCAATTTGCTCAGCTAAGACGATTTGGGCTGTCCCAAAACACTCTCACTAACCTCACTAAACATACATTCGTCCTGCCCTCGAATATGGATGCCAGGTTTGGCACGCCGGACTAACAAAAGCCCAGGATTCGAAAACTGAGCGCACTCAAAAGCGTGCATGTCGTATCATCCTCGGGCACGAGTAAATATCATACGAGGCGAGTCTAGCGTCACTAGGCCTGGCTACCTTATCAAACAGACGGCATGAACTTCTATTGGCTTTTGGGAGGTCCTGTCTGTCGTCGGAGCTCTTTCGCAAAATTCTGCCAGATTTCCAACCAGCAGCTGAAAATAAACGCCCCACTCGAGGATCAAATTCGGGGAAGCAGAAGTTAAAGCTCACTCCTGCAAATTGCAGTATTCGGTATGATCGTTCATTCGTACCGTACTTCTGCAAAAATTTTTACATTTCAGTGACATTTAATTTTTTTTCAACATTTCATTTCAAATTGTTATCTCAAGTGTTTCTATCTTTGACGTGCCAGTGCTATTCATTTTGGATAATTACGGCTAATTAACAAACTTGATTTGATTTGATTTATTTCGACTCGAGGAGAGTTAGGTAGTATGACAAGTTTCTGGGATCCCAAAACTTAAGTAGAGGGATCCGTATGACATCGCAAAAGCTGTCCGTCTGTCAGCACGATAACTCCAGAAGAGAATATTTCGATGAAACTTGGTGTGAAGATTTTTTGGGTCAAGGTAAGGTCAAATTCGTAGATCCGCTCTGTGGCCCTACGTTTAGGGGTGGGGGAAGGGGTTTCACATTAAGGGGCACAAAAAATGTTTTAAAAGCTATTGAGATAGTTGATTTAGGGGCGAGGAGACATGCTGAATCCGAATATGAAAATTTTTTCTTGCCGGACAAGTAGTTCACCCGGAATCCGGCGAAAACTGGACACAAAATTTGTCGACCAATTTTCGGCTATAGCAGTCTCTACCCTTTTAATCTCAAACCTGTATAGCTCTGCGCGTTGGATGACGACATTCATTTGTTTATTCTATCGACGTCGGAGAGATCTAGTGTAATCGAAGGTCGAAGGAGTTGACAGAATAGAATAGAATAGAATATAATTTACCAAAAAAGCCCGAGGGCCATGGCAACAAAAATTCTAAGAAAAGCACTCACTACATAGCTAACACGCAGCTCCTATTCTAAAAATCTCCTTCTATGCTCCATCGCAAGCCTCAAGTAATGTCCATACGAGGAAATACGTTGTTCAAGCGAGGATGTTTTTCAATGAGGATTTACTGGTAAAATCCAGGTCAAGTTCATGGGTCCTTTAGTGCTATCTTTAGAGGCAGAGGAGGGGTTTTGAATTTATGGTAAAAATATGCTAATAAGATATTCATTGGGGGTAAGAAGGTCCACTGAATCCATATCTGAACTTGGTTTTCTTGCTGGACAAATGGTTCATCACAAATTTGGCTGAAACTGGAAATTTGGTTGAAGCTCAAAGTTGTTTCTGAAATCGATTAGAGATTCGGTATGGGGGATTCGGTATGGGGGCAAGGAGACATGCTGAATCCATTTTTGAACTTTATTTTAACAGTACAAATATTCAAGGAATCTGACGAAGACCGAATGGCGAAGACATGACCCAATTGTTTGAATCAAATGTTAAATTTGTGGGATCCCATCGAGACCTTTCGTCTTGTTTTCTGTCTTTATTTCACTGAAATGCGTGTGTATATATCTTGCCAGATTATTTGCAGCATGTACTGGCTTCCCTATAGAATCTTTCGGATTTTTGTCAGATTTTTCTCTCTGACAGTCTTTCAGTAGCAGGCTTAATTCTGGACATGGTCACACCCTAAACACAACACAAATATAAGAGGGAAGGCCACTAGTGGTTCAGTGTACAAGCGGAAGATTTGAAATTTTCCACTCTTTTATCAACGATCTTTGCAGACAAAGCCAGTTGCAATTTCTGTGCCAAAATAGAATTACTGGTCCAAGGGGGCAAATGCAGCAGATACTTGGCAAACTTAAAATAGACCCGGTGAACATTTTCTTATTAGAAGCAGAAAAAGATTGCCAAATGGGAGAAGATGGGGCACAGTTGGACTGGTTTAAAGTTTAGAAAGATCAAACCGACTAAGATGTGTGATATTAGAAGCAAGTGAAGCATAAGCGACCCGTATCTTTTTAGCGAGGTTTTGAATGGCAAGCTTGATGGTTTCTTTAATAGTTTTTCGGATGGGCATGCCAAGGTAAACAAGATTGTCAAAAACCGGAATAGGTGTTTCAGAAAGTTCAAATCGCTTGTCTGAATTACTCTTAAGGTTGGAGGCGAACGCTGTGGCTTCATCAAAACTAAAACTCAGACCGATCTTCTGATTTTTTTTTGTCGGTTTCGCCACATGGTCGCATTCCCCATATTCCTTCTTCTTTATTCCTATGGCGAAGTTAGAACATCCTCGCAAGCTACGCTTTTGATTTGCTACTAATTAGAAGATGTATGTTTTCAACAAAACTATTCTACTTACTACTATACTACTTTAAGGTGGTCATGAGTCACAGGGAAAGTTTAACAAATGTTGAGGCTACGGTTTTGCTATGGGCGGTGTTTTTGTGATCCCACGACCATTCTGCGGAACAAATCTTGTCTTACCTTAAAATAGTGTACCTTACAACCCAGTAAATACCTGTTCGAAACAAACACACTGTTTTTTTTAATGCCATGGATTTAACATGGCTTCTAGAAGGAGATTTCCGGAAATCCGGTGATCCCGAGTTAAGATTTCTACACATGTGCTAGAGCGATGAAACTTGGCAGGCATGTCAGGGACTCGACAATTTTAACTTAAAGTTTAACTGAAAAGGACAGAGATGGGACAGTCTTGTTACGCCTCACCTATTAACCTAAGGAGGCTTGAAGACCCGATGAAAATGCGTTACTTCGTTGCTCCGCTCTTCACGAATAATCAATTTTGAAATAGTGGAATTTCCCTGTCAGATTTGTGGTACTACCTGTGCCGTATGCTTGACGAAAAAGATTTATGAAAGTTTTTGTTCAGACACTAAGCAGTCTTCACCAAGCTTATCACCGCCTACTGAAAAGCCGCGTTTGTGTTCAGATTCAAATATTCCGCGTCATAGTAGAATTTGCGCTGTAGGGACAGCCGTA
This sequence comes from Branchinecta lynchi, assembly GCA_023053575.1. Taxonomy (NCBI): domain Eukaryota; kingdom Metazoa; phylum Arthropoda; class Branchiopoda; order Anostraca; family Branchinectidae; genus Branchinecta; species Branchinecta lynchi. The sequence goes on along the minus strand of JAKZAP010000006.1, from coordinate 26,915,729 downwards.
GATATTCTGAACCTCACTACTAGAGCAGATAGTGGAAAAATAAAAAAATCTCTTAGCAGAATCTAAATAACTCAGTGTATTCAAGTAAATGATACAAAAATAAGTTTGCTTTTCAGTTAAACTTTAAGAACAGTCGTTTCGCCGATTTGACCACCGTTGGGGGAGCGGAGCGAGGGGGAATCCGAAATCTTGAGAAATGTCCAAGTTTTGAGCGGATGACCGAATCTTAATGAAACTTGATTTTCGGAAAGAACTCATGTCTCAGATGTCCCATTTCAAGTGCGGACAGGATTCGATCAATGTGGGGGAGTCTGGGGGGGGGGAGGATTTTGTGACACGCTTAGAGTATAGCGATTGGGACAACACTTGGCGGGAAGAACAGACATAAGCCCTAGATATATTCGTGACCAAACCGGACCGGATTCGGGCAATCTGGGGGGAGTTGGAGGGAGGTCCGGAATTCCGGTTCTCGCGATTTAAGGTACTACCAGATGTGCTAGGACGATGAAACTTGGCTTAAACATTAGAGACTTGACAAGATTCGCTTAGACATTGTCATTTCCCATATCCGACCATCCCTTAAAGTACCGTACTCATCTTCACCTCAAAGTAAAAAAAAAATACTTTAAGCAAAATTTACATTTTCACGATCCCCATGAGGCTATCATCATTTACCCTCAAGGGTTTTGCTTAAAAATTCTTTTGACCAAACCATATATATTCGTAATACTAAAGGGCCCAGACTCATTTTTGAGTCAAGGATTTTGATTACAGATGAGTTTCTAGCACCCTTAAAGTGCGCATCATCACAGCCAAGTAAAAAAAAAAAAAACATTTTTACCAAACGATACATTCCCGTCATTTCTCAGTGCGCATCATCACACCCAAAAATTTTGTACCAAACAATACATTCCCGTCATTTCCAAGGGTCCATTGTTATTCTTATCTCAGGGGTTTTGCTTACAAATGAGCACAACAAACCCACGAATTTGCAAATTCCGATGTTCATCTTTTTACCAAGCCTTGCAAGTGCCATATGAGCTTCGAGCTCTTGTTTTTTCTTAATATGGATAAGGTGCTATAATAGGATAATCATTTCTTGCAGGGCCCTAGCTAAGGTATTTAAAGAACCTGTCTTGCCTATTATACTAACATAGCCTACTTCCGTAATCACTCCATCCATTCCTAAACCCGGAGACTCGAATTTCGTACGGTACACTCTAACCCCTCTAAAAAAATTCGTTGATTTTTTCACTTGCTGTGTTTTGCTACCTTCGATGTGCATAATGTTATCTGTTATCGACGGTTGTCCGCAAGAAGTTTTTCCATCACAACAAGAGCTACGAGCTCATATGGCACTTGTTACGAGTAGGTGGTACACGAAAGTAGATGAGAACGTCTCGAAGTACACCCGCCATCCAAAAATGCTGTTCGGAAAGAGAAATAGGATATTTAGTTTCACTCACTTCTGAGCAGTTCCGGCATAATCTCGTATTATCTGCAGCATATGCGCACGACTGTTCAAACTCCATCTTCCCCTACCGTGGTCGAATCTGGTTCGGACTCAAAAATGGATCATCTAAAAAGCATCTGCTTTTATACCATCTATCAAGTTTCACTCAAATCTGATCATTTTTGGAAAATTCCGATACCCCCCCCCCCCCCACACCGTTGGACCTCTGAATCCCCTCTTCCCCTCCATCACGTTTTATTGAAATCGGAGCATAGCTTATCTGCAAATTTTCAGTACCCCCCCCCCCCCCCAGGGTTCCCGGGTGGCTAAAATACCAGCCGGTTAATACCGGCTAATAGATGATTTCTGCCGATACGGTTAAAATCAAGTGGCATGGATAAAATCAAGTAACTGGCTAAAATCAAAACTGCTACTATGTGATTTTAATAGCACTCCGCTATTCTAAGACTGTCATACTTCTTTCATGTATTAAAGATTGTAGTTCATGTCGAGGTTCATGTTAGCCTAGAGAGGACGGAAGCATGCAGAATAATGTCAACACTGAATAGGTGTAGGCTGTCATATCTGCCATTATAAATGGCACTGAAGCTAGGTTCCTTCATTTATATGCACAAGTTTCTGCTGAGAATCCCTACAGAGCTACCGTGTAACATACTATCAACAAAACAAGAAGGAAAAGCCATAACATTACAAGCTCAATTCTTGAAGTAGCCTATTTACTATCCGCGTATCGTATCAACATGTACAACAAATCGCCTCCTAATAGCCTCCTTGCTTTAATATAACACGGTACGAACTCCCGGTATAAATAAATCGCAGGAAGCAACGTGACCTGATGACTCACTCGTGTCAACCCCAAACCGGTTTTCTGGATTGGAGTAGGCGAGCTAATTAGTCCGGGATTCAACCCTAGTTGAAAAATAGTCGGAAAACAATGAACAAACAACAGTAAAGATTGATACGTAGAAAAGCTCAGTGCGGTTAGATTTTAGCCAGTTTCAGCCGGCAAAAATCGGTTTTTATTAATAAAAGCCGATTAAAACCGCAGGTATGTTAAAAATCAATTTTAAGCCGGCAAAAACGGAACCCTGCCCCCCCCCCCCCCCCTACCTTGACTGAATCCGTCCCTAACACCAAATAACAAATCTAGGCCGCACATGCTTGGCACTGTCAAACTTGCATCTCATTCGGTCCAACCGTTTGGTTTTTGTGCATGTCAAAATTTTCCAACCCCAACTCCCCCAATCCTGGTCGCATACAGTTCGAACGCATGTCTTACATGTCGAGTTCATAGATTCTTATCACCCATTAAGTTTCACTCGAATCAGACCACTCGTTCGCAATTTGCAGCAGTTTCCATATTTCCCTTCCCTCGCTCCCCCCAAGATGCTGCCTGCAAAGTTTCGTTCTCTTAGTACATCAGGAACTATTCTAACTCGCGACTACCGGAATTCTAGGACCCCCCCACCAGAGCCCCGAAACCATCTGGCTCCGTCAGTTTCGTATATAGGCCTAATGCATGTTCTCCCAATTAAGTTCCGTCCCAATCCCTTTGCTTTAAGTGTTTTTTTAGTTTTCCGCCCCCCCCCCCCCTCATCCCCCGCAGGTATCGGACCCGATCCAGACTTGACACTGAACATCTGAGGCGATAGCTCTTGGACTTGAAATGAGACATCTGAGACACGAGATCTTTCCAGATATCAAGTTTCATTAAGATCCGATCACCCGTTCGAAAGTTATGAATGTCGCTATTTTCCGGATTCCGCCCCCTCCCCCACGATGGTCGGATCAGGCAAGTGACTATTTCCAACTTAGTCTGGTCGGGTTCCTGATATGCCTGCGACGTTTCATCGCCCTAGCTTGCGTGGAAGTGCCCGAACTATTATTTATGTTTCTTGACTATGTCCAGGTTAATCAGGTCGGGTCCCCGATTCAATCTTTTAACAATATATACTCCCGCATTCGCTCTCTAATACATCCAATATTCCTGACAAGTTCCATTATCCTAACTTAATGTAATTTGTTTAGTTTATCCACTTTGTATATCCTCCCGCATCTCTCTCATACATGGAGTCTTGGCTCAGTTGGTAGAGCGGTCGCTTTACAACTCAGAGGTTCGGGGTTCGTTCCCGCATTTGGGCAGCGCTCTTTTCGCTCCGCTTTTGCTTTATAGTTTCCGGACTCCCGGATCCGGGGAAAGTCGGATTGGGGAAATGATTAATTGTAAGTTGATCTGGTCCGGTCCCTGATATGCCTGCCAAGTTTCATCGTCCTAGCTTATCTGGAAGTGCCCGAACTAGCAAAACCGGGACCGACAGACCGACTGACGGACAGAAATTACAATTGCTATTTGGCACTAAAAACCGGTTATGTAAATTTTTCCCAGTTCTCGCTTCAAGTGGAATGGTATCGAAAAATGCTTAAAACGGCCTAAGCCGTGGATAATTTGTTGAAGCAGAGCCTACTTTTAAAGTATTCAATTATTTTAAAATACTGGAAGTTGAAGAGTAAATAGTGCGAGAGGTCCTTTAATAATCATAAGTAGTTGAGACACTGCTGGGTTCACACAGTTTAGGAGGAAATGCAGATCCTATAAAAAATGGGTGAGTCGGGTAGTAGACACACGTTTTGTCGGCTTGTATGACACGTGTAATAGTACCCGAATGTCATTTTGACATGTAGGACTTCTATAGTATCTGAATGGTTCCGTTATTTCTTAATATAAGTACTGAGATCCAAATATGGAATAAAAATGTATGAAACCTTCATTTTTCGGGCTCAGTTCCCTATGGGGGGTGGAGGGATTGCCTTGGAACGATGAAAAGTTTTTACTTATTTTTTTAAGAAAGCTTTTGAGTAGAATATAATAAGAAAATGCAAAAAATTAAAGATTTGTCATACTGAATCCAGGAAGTGCCATACTAACCTCCATCCATGGGTAGTACAATGCAATGACCATCTCCAGAATTAAGCCCCTATTGAAGACTATGAGAGAGAAAAATATGAAAAAAATCCCCAAGATTCTATATGGAACCCAGTATGTGTTGCAAAAAAATTGGCAACATAATACAAATTTCAGGGATTACAAAAAAAAACAGACCTCCAAGGTAAGACAGAAACTGCAACAGTGGTATAGGCTAGACTGGCTGCAGTCAGGCTGCACCCCCCCCCCCCCCCCCCATCTTGTCAGTGCCTTGCAAAGCTCCTGTCCATTACTAATCTATTTGTTGGGCTGTTACAAAACTGCATAATTGGGACAAAAGGGACAATAATGTGCATTTGTATCTTTGGGTAAAAAGGTAATAATAGTCAATACTATAATATTAACAATTTAGTGAGCAGATCTCTACTAAAAGATAAAGTTAAAGATCTCTATTTTATTTATTTTGTTGCAATCAGTTCCAGTCATACACAAATCCTCCGTTTTTGGGCATGGTGCAACCGTGATATTAGGTTTGACTGAGAGTGGTTACAGACCTAAATAGGGTCGTCTGTCCGTCCTAGATCAAAAGATACCTCGGCTTATATTCTACAGAACCACGTTTTCCGATTTTTAAGATATTAGCACGTTCCAAAGCTAGAGCCTGGTACACAACGGCGACACGGCCTCGATGGTATTCACGGCCGCGCGTGTGTCATCACCCATGTGTCGGAAAAGGGATCAGAGCGATTTGAGCCTACGGGTGATGATAGCACTGGAATAATTATGATGAGATTCTTGTTGACAATTGAGAAAATAACCTAGAAACTTGATTAATATCAACAAAAATACCTGCTAAATACAAATATTACAAAACTTAAAACAAACTGACAAGCCGGGCTGAATTGACAAGACAGTTTTTCACAGTTATGCAACTCGAAAAGGTTCATATTGTTGAGATTCAGCTGAAAAGCAAAAAATTATGGGGTGAATGCGGAAGAAGGACATAGGAAGAGCTTTGGTTGACAATGGTAATAATGTAATTAATGGTGATACCAATTATAAAAATTATGCAATTCGAGACAAATTGACAACCGTGGCGTAATTCACGAGATATATGACACATGATGAGAGGTTAACGCGGCTTTTGCCCTCTTGCATTTTTCAGAAGAGATTTTTGCTTTCGCTATCTTGACCTAGGCTTTTTTTGCTATTTTGACGATATACAATTTAGGGTGCTTACTTTCGCTTATTACCGTTTCTTGAGATTAATCTATTATATATATTCACATTTAAAATTGTTACACAAAAAACTATATGTAGGCGATGTTAAGATAAACCCCACAAAAGTCTCCTGCAACCCATGGCACGAGAATTGTATTTTGGCCTTAGTCTTTGAATCTTAAAATTATTATTTTTTTAATTATTTGTTACAATTCGTAATTTAATAATTTATAGAGTGCCATACGAAGACAGTTATTAAATAGAGGTATTTTATATTTTTAGCTTCGACCTAAAGAGGAACCTTGCCAAGACGAGCCTATTCTTGCGGTTGTTTGTTTCGTTTATTAAAATGTGGCTCGTCTAATCCAATCCCTCTCCTAAGCTCCTCTCAAAAAATCTCATCTGAAAAACAGTTTTTTTAAGGTAAATTGTTTTGTCCATATTGAAAGTTTCAAGGTAAGTTTCTTAATTGTGACCAAGAGTCTCGCCAATTACTCTACTGTTATCAACAGCCCCAGGCTCGAATCGCTCTGAACCCTTTCCCGACACATGGATGATGACGCACACGCAGACTTGAATACCGTTGACGAAGAGTCCCCGTCGCGTACCAGGCTCTAGCTTTGTAACGCTCTAATATTTTTTCAATCGCAAAATGTGGTTGTGTAGAATATAACCAGAGGTATCTTTTAATCTAGGACAGAGAGACGACCCTATCTAGGTTTATAACCACTCTCAGTCCAAATATCATGGGGGTACCATGCCTGTGCTCCAGGGCATGGTGCCCCAATGTATGGGCACCAAGCCCATACCTTAGGGCATGCCCAGTATAGTACACTAGCCCCATTTCAGGCACGGTGCTCAAACGTCTAGCACCATGCCTGGGTGCTAGACGTTCAAGCACTGTACCTTGGATTTCATGTATGGTGCATGGATTTCAGTATACAGTGCATACAGAAAAAACAAAGTTTCTGTCATCACAACTGAGCACCCGCTTGGACAGGGCTGAAATTACTACTATGAATTAGAGAAATCAAAGACAATCCTTTATATATTTGTCACAATAAAAAAAAAAGGGCTCTAATGACGATGGAGATGAAAAACACCGAACAGCACCCTATCTATTTTCCATGTATTTTCCCTATCTATTCCCCAAGAGCCAATATTCTGGTTGGCTGCTAGGTAGAAAAAGCTGAGGCACAGGACACTTGCATGCAAAACCCTTGACGATGTAGAAAAGGAAATGAGGTTTTTCACATCTGTCATCAGCGAGCCCTTTTGTTTTTGTTGTGAAAAATCTGTAAAGGATTGTCTTTGATTTCTCTAATTCATGGTAGTAATTTCAGCCTTGTCCGAGCTGGTGCTCAGCTGTTATGACAGAAACTGTGATTTTGATGTATGCACTGTATACTGACGTTTGAGCACCATGCCTGAAAAGGGGCTAGTGTACTAGATTGGGCATGCCCAGACGTTGGGGCACCATGCCCAAAAATTGAGGATTTGTGCATGACTGATCCTTTCAGCCTCTCACTTATTAAGCATGACTCAGACCAAAGTACCAACCCTACCAGTACCAAGCAAAGTCAAAGACAGAACTGGCAACTGGTGCCCTAACTCTCCCCTAACTGCCTAAGCCCTAACCTAGCTACTGCCTAGCTAAACACAGCAAATCCCCTTCCTTGACTTACCCTTGGTAATCTATCACGTTAAAGCTAATTCCAAACATCAAAACCGAGAGCCACAATTTCCTTATGAATGAAGCAGGAGATGCAGCTTGGTGTCCAAAATTTTTGTAACCTGTGCCTTTCATCCCCCTTATGGGCACTAAAATGAGGGGTACTGGTCTTTTCTGCAATGGCAGAAGTAGCCTTGAACGGCAACTAATAAAGAGAAATAGCGTTTTGCCATACGGCAGCTGTCTAGCCATCGCAAAGTAAACTTCAATATTTAAGAACGCATTCACAGTTTTCAGGTTAATCCTCGTTTGATGGTTGTTTTGAATTTTGGCGCGGAAAGCAGTGTCGGTGGTAAGGCGATCAAAAAGCAAGACTCATTCTTTATTCTGATAGAAAACTATTCATGTTTGAATATTGATTTTCAACTATACTGCTTTCTTTATATTTATAGATTATAATTTTTGACGAATTTGGCATAGATGTATTTATTTTTTCTGTGCGTTTTCGTCAATTTCGATAAAATTGTAGTTGCAATATTTCTGTCCTTTGACTTTGGCAGTACTTTTAAACTTCAAACAACACAATGTTATTGTTAGGATAAGAATATCAATCTTACAGTGGAGACTATGTTGGGAGAATGCGAAAATATTGAAGACAGTGTAGAGATGTGTAAGTTGACGTGTTCATACGTATCGAAAATTAAGTCAGAGACTTAGTAGGAGGTCATATGATCAAGTTAAGTGACGGACTGTAAAGCTCAATTTATTTCAATAGAGGAAAACGAATCAACCTAGAGAACTAGGTCCTGAGGCTCGAGAAGAAGCAGAAAGAACCTGAATCCGACGAAGACGATGACAACTAGATATGCGTTTCTTACCTTACTTAATTCTCAGTTCTCGTACAAATTAGAGTCTTTCGCTTCTCTATGACTCTGTTCATGGTTTTGAGAAAACAGCAATTCAGCCACTCATAAATAGGCTAGTTGTTAGATTAGAATTATTACCAGAAGTTCTTTTTCCAACTTGAATTGAGGGGCTTTGAGCCTGAAGAGGACCCTTCCCAAAAAGGGTAATATCAGGGTCGAATGTAGCTGTAATAAAATTCAGCTGACATATTCATTTTGCACTATAGAAAAAGTAGAATCTATATTTGACGGTGTAAACGGATACAGTAGAGCATCAGTAGAGGTATGCTTATGTGAACAGTTACTTTAATGTGAACAGTGCAGTTTTGGGCTAAACGGTAGAGTAAAGATCAAAAATACCTATACAGGTGTTTTCAGTTTCCCTTAATTACCTACTTTGGCAACTGGTAGTTAGCTTTAGACACAGCAAGTGTTTGAAAATGGCAAAGTCCACTGTCAACAAACGTTCACATAAGCATACTTCTACTGTAAGTCAGCTACATTTTATTAGAGCTATATTTCAGAGTTCATTTTCTAGCTTGAGCGGCTTGAGCCTGAAGAGGACCCTTGCCAAGAAGGGCCAAAATATAGCTCTAATAAAGTGTAGCTGACTTATCAGTTTTGAACCATCAAATATGATTCGCAGTCAGCTTGGGCTGAAGGAATATTTATAGGATTCTTGATTCTGCATCCCACCACTGATGGTTAGACATTTAGAATGAAGGTCTCTCTATGAGTCAACCCCTTATATATCTAAGTAGAATTTTATTTCTCAAAAGTAAGATAAAAATATGTGTTCAGACACATCGGAAGTTGAACACTTGATTGAACAATTCAATTCAGTAAATCTATATTATTTGTCATGGCACTAATCATGGAAAAACAAAAAATAGCTAGAGTTACGAAAATCAAAAACTTAACTGCTGCTAGCTTTTTCTAGTGCCTAGGCTTTTTGGCACTTTTGGCGACAGAATATTTTAAACAGCAGTTGGCCTATTTTTGGTTTTTTATTGTTAGAAATGCAACATATTAACATATCACATCACTGAAATCAGTATGATTGGTTCAGAAATATCAGGCAAAGGCTTTTTTTAAATATCTACTCTGACATAGTATTTATTTGTGTTCGACAAGATAAACCTACTCTGACAACTGAATTGTGTCTATTTGTGAATAAAATCACATCTAACAAGTATATTTAGCACCGTTTTTTACCATTGGTGAATGTCGGATACCTGTCTAAGATGGCTCAACTATGAAAACAGAGAGGAGGATGTATTACTTGTGCTTTTTCTTTGCACTAAGTCTCATCCAAATCTCTCCACTCTAAGCATTCCATCAAGATTTCTGGTTCCCCTTCCAACTCCCCACAAAGTCACTGGATCCGGTTCAGAATGGAACTGGGTTGTCCGGCACCCACAGCCTTTCAAATGACAAGTTTTATTAAGATCCAATCACCCTTTCGGAAGTTATACATACCTCAATTTTCCTGATTCCCTCTCCATCCACTCCCCCCGTATGATCGGATTGGGAAGTTAGTCTCATCCGGTTCTTGATATGTATGCCAAGTTTCATCGTCCTAGCTTATGTAACAGTGCCCGAATTTCGATAGCGATATGGCATTTGGCCCAAGGGCAAGTTCCATAAAACAAACAAAAAACTTCTAACGGTACCCTAGGCTACCTGTTTCGTTCAGTAATTTTAGTTTTTCTGCTACCTCTTCAATAAGAAATCTGTTCGGGTCCCTGACGTGCCTTCAAAGTAGGCCACCATCATCCTAGTACATCGGGAAATATCCGTCTTGCGGGATCGCCGGAGTTCCGGACCCCCCTCCAACTCCCTACAGTGGGAGAACCCGATCCGGTCATCTCAGCAATAGGATCTAAGCCTTGTGCTTGTTCTTCCCACCAAGTTTCATCCCGAACCCTCCAGTCTAACTGTTTCTTAAGGTTTTCGGTTCCCCTCTCTAACTCCCCCCACAAATATCGGATCCGCCACGACCTGAAATAGAAGATCTGGGACTAATCTTCCCACTTGCCAAGTTCCATTCAGATCCGATCACCTGTTCAAAGGTTATGCATGCCACTAGATTCCGTATCCCCATTCCTCTATTCCCCCATGATTGTCTGACCAGAGAAACAGCTATTCTAAAATCAATCTGTTCGGGTCCCTTATATGCCTGCCAAGCTTCATCGTCCTAATACATCAGGAAGAACCGAACTTGCGGATCGCAGGGATTCCGTTACCCCCCCCCCCGTGCAACTCCACCTACTGTGCCGGAATCCGGTCCGGTTATGTCAGCGACATATCTAGGTCCTGTGCTTGTTCTACCCAACAAGTTTCATTCCGATCCCTCTGGTCTTAGCGTTTCCTAAGTTTTTCCGGTTCCCCCCTCCACCTGCCCCCAAATTCACCAGATCCGGTCCGGAATTGATGGGTTGTCTGAGACACGAGGTCTTTCCAGATATCAAGTTTCACTAGATCTGATCACCCGTACGAAATTTACACATACCTCACGTTTCCGGGTTCCCCCTCCCATCTATCCCCGTAAGCAGAATGTAAGGTTTGAAGTCAAGTTGACCACTCATTGCAAACAAAATAGAAAAACGAGATTTTCGTGTTTTTGTTTTCTTGATCAGCTAGTTACCCCTCTAAGGTGATGTGCGAGTGATAAATAAAATCTCGGATATTTCGGGTGCACCTCGGACAGACCGTCCTCATGTGGCGACATTTTTGTTTGCCCGGCGTAGTAGCCTAGTTGTTCTGCTCTGTACTAGTTACTGTGTTTTTTTTGTATCGGCCTTTCCCAGATTTTGTTATCTTTGAGAAGGCAGTTTTACATCGTTTTGGTTAATTGAACGGGATTCCTGAGGACAGCGATGGAACATAGAAGCAGAGTTTTGGATTAGGGAATTAATAAAAAAAATACTGAAAATGGTTATTAGAGAAGAGAAAGATTCAGGAGGAGCTTTTTCTCTCTTTTGTGTTGTTATTTTGTTTTGTGTGTTTTCTTCTAGTATGTGCTACTTGTTTGTGATTTTGTGTTGCCATGGCCTCGGGCTGCTTAGCAATTAGTAAATCTATTTATCAAGGCCGTATCCAGGGGGGGGGTTAGGGGGTCGACCCCCCCCCCCCCCCCCGAAACATACAAAAGTAATCATGTTTGTCGGCTTTTCCCTGCGATCTATGTTTTTTTTTGTCCGACCCGCAGGCAACCCCCTCCCCGAAAGGCGACCCCCCCCCCCCCCCGAAATAAATTCCTGGAGACGGGCCTGCTATCTATCTATATGGTATTTCTGTTTCACCTCCTCCAAAATACGGTTGGTTCAAAGCAGTTAAATGTATAAAATATTTATTCTACATAGGATTATACATTTTCTATACATTTTTAGGCGAAAGAACTACGCTAAACCCTAACTCTCCAGTTGCTCTCCAGAAACAAGAAAGCACACTAATGGCGCAGGTATTCCCTTAGTTGAGAAACACCATGGTTCCTGCATGATCAAAGTGGCGAAGAAGGAGGTGCCAAATACCTCGGAAGGACAGTGATTGGTTAAAAATTACAGAGGTGGTTCCAGCTCAAGAGAACAGCCATCATGTTGCATGTTAGTGAGAACGAGCCAGTTATGCAAAACCGTTGTGCTGTGAATGTGTATGATATTGCAAGAGCTTGTAAAGGATACGTTCGAGAACGCTGGATTTTATGAAATTGTTAAAGTATCTTCCCGGAGGTAAGCTTCCTCAACTCTATTAGATTTTAGGTCGGGGAGTAGGTGTGGAAAACCGACAGTTCTACGACTCATTTTTTTTTTACTTTTGTGCCAGTCTAGAAACTGCGATTAAGCCTACAAGGAAAATAAATATACAAAAAAACAACTAGGTAGGCTATACTTTAATTATAATATTTGACCTGACTGCGGAATCACCTATATGGCGATAATCCCCAAAGGCGACATGGGTTAAAGAGGGCCTCAAAATACGCTGCTTCTGTTTAAAACCAACTTCTCTCTGTATTTCGTGATACCTGAAACATTGCCCTTCATTGAATACATACAACTGCAAATACGTTCATTCCGCCAGAAAATCGCTGGTTATATGTAGCCTACTTTAACTGACTTCTTTGATGTTGCTGCTTGCAAGTGTCTAACCCTTTTCTCGCGTGGGAATGTAGTTGACGACGCCGGGACTCTTAAATCTCGACCATGCCTTAATGAGTCACTAGCTAATAATATCATAATCTAATACTTTAAATATTAGCTTGTAGGAAGTTCATCCATGCAAATACTTTTGATGTCTTCTTTCGGTTTTACTTTCGTTCTTGCTCGAAATGTGTTGCTATGTAAGAGAAGAATGGAAATCTTGGCTGGTGTTGATGGTGACCCACAAGAGATGGTTGGTTTGTACCAAGCAGAAGCCAAATATCGGAGTAAGAGTAATGCGTTCAGGTTTTGATAGTGGACTTCAACGGGAACTCGTAGGCTCAGTTTAGATTTCATTTACAGTTTTATTTACGATGATTATATTGCGATATGATTACGATACGATTATACAACAATATGAAAATCGCAAGAGTTTGAGGATAGAGTGTAGGCTGCTACCTCCCTGGTAAATTTGCCTTGATTACGTTAGCTCGCACTTTGGAGCAAATAAGGCATGATTGGATATATTATAATTCCATCTCCCTGGGATATAGGGTCTCTTGAGCAGAGCTCTAATCGAGTGGGAGCCCAAAGTAGAAAACCTCCCATCATGATAATACGCCCCTCATAAAATTCCTCTCAGATTAGTTCTTTTTTGGCCGCTAGATGCGCTATAGTAGCCTAAAGAAAACAATGACACGTTACTTTTGGTGTACGTTTATCCAGGTTTGTTTTGCTATTTTAAAGTCCTCTTAGGCTTGAGCATGTTTAAAACTGTTTAAAATGGCTCTTCCCCTCTTCTTGCTTACCCAACTGTGTTCTGTCAAGCGTCATCAAGTTTGTCATTCCTGGCTTCCGACTTCAGTGCTGAGTGCTGGCTGACTTTTCAACGGGGCTAATGTGCGTCTCGGTATGAAGTGAAAGCCTAATCGCTTATCCACCCGTCAGATAACTTATCCCCAGATCTCACGTGTGATTGTTATTGTTCCTCTAGCGCGTCTGGCGGCAATTCGTCATCGGATTTTATGAAGGACGTATTTTGCCACAACTGTGGGAAATACCTAATGTGAACAAATACATCGGTGTGTCCGGTTGTGTTTTGGATGATTGAGTAGTAGGCCATTTTTTGGAATAGCCTCAGACTATAGGTTTTATTTTGTCGTTTTTTATGGCTTTTGCGCTGGTTTCGCTGAGCTTCCACAAACCGCTTCCGGTTAGGTTACAGTCGAGGTTACAGTAGAGCTATGCGTCTTTGGGAGTGAGGACCTTGCCACTTCCATTGACTTTTATCTGATTAAAGTACAAAATTTCGTCGGCTCCTAACCGAGTTGATATTTTTGTGTATATGTTTTTTTTACCATTAGCCAGAAACAGTACCGTCCGAAGTTAACCCTCAATAACATACTTCTACGTTAGACTTCTTTCGACTTTTTGACATCTTTTACTATTTTGTTAAGTTGTTATCCCCCTTATCCCGCCAACTTACGGCATCCAGAAACTTGCAACAAGAAATCTTCAAAGAAGCATATCTTCCTTCCTTTAACTTCAAATTGGCTTTGGTTCTGGCTTGGAGCCATTCCCTTTCCACCTTTCTTTTCTTCTTCTCATCTGATTACTGTTGAATGCTCGGTTGAACGTCGTGCGATAGAACGATTTTCATCATCTGCTTGTATATCGTTACTTCTTTCGTATAGGGAGTGGGGGGGGGGGGGGCTTCGGCGATTTGTTGCAAGTTGCAAAATTGTTATACTTTCGGCAGATTGCTGGTAGTTTTTTTTTTTTTCACGGCGTTTGACGGGCAGTCGAAGAGGATGTGTTGGGTTGTTTCTTCTTTTTGGTGGCAACGCCTTCAGCTGTCGGTATGGGTTGATCTCTACTATACTTGATAATCATTGAAAAATTGCTGAGATTTTTTGCCCCGAAACTGTCGGTAATTTAAGTGCTAATTTGTTTTTGCTTTATTGATTTATTTTTATCAGGTAAAGGACATGTCACATTTTGATCGAACGCGAAGTGATTTCTTCTCGATGTATGGTCCGTCATATCTTTTCGCAAACAACAATAACAGCCCTGGCATCTCGGCAATGTCACCTGCTGGAATACAGCCGACTTTACACCCAGCATTTTATTCGTTTCCACATCTACCCGGATTGTATCGAGGTGAGGTTCTCTATTCTATTTTTCCCTTTAGTTCTAGCTTGGCTAATTTTTTTTAATTTTAATGGCCAAGGCTCTTCTAATGTATTTTATCCTTTTTTTCCCGTCTTTATCTGGATGATTGGAAACTTCAGACCTCATAATTATCTCCTTACCTCATAGCCTAATGAATTCAAAAGACAGATCGGGTAGCATAGTCTTAATCCCCATTTGACGCAGCTGTAGGCATACCCTATCCTCCCGGAAATATTTGCCATTTGGAATATGTCTCTAATTGTGGTTGTCGTTTTGCTTTTGGGGAAAATATAATCAAAATACGCACAACAGAGGTGCATTCCATGCTAAAGTGGTCGCAGTTTTTCGCTGATAAAATCTGACTTGGTTATTCCGGCTTATCAATGCTTGCTTAGCCTACACCTAATTTTGTGAGAGAGACCCCTCGCGTCAATCAAAACATTTCCTACTTTTTATGAAAGTAGTTTCGGAAAAGTAGCTTGCCTAATTCGGGCAACGACTTGAGGGTGTTCGGCAGTTTGCTGATTTAGTAATATTGCTTTTTTGGCGTCAACGGCAACGAGTGCTTGGCGTTTGACATCAGAATATTCGAGATTTGCGGACGAGACAGAATCAGTTAGTTGTGTTCAAGGCCGTATCCAGGGGGGTAGGGGGCTGACCCCCCACCCCGAAACATATAAAAATAATCATTTTTATAGGCTTTTCCCTCTGATCTATGTCTTTTTTCGATTCGCAGGCACCCCCCCCCCCCCCCCCCCACCGAAATAGATTCCTGGATACGGGCCTGGTTGTGTGACCCAGAATCAACGAATCGTAGGCTTTAGTCTGAACAAGAGCTCGGACAAGTTCGCCCCCCCCCCTCCCTCCGGACGGACCCATCATTTCTTTCTATGGCTTTCTCATCTGAACTCGACGCAAATGCTTTACCAAGTTATATAGCTCCGCTATTCTCGAATAAAAATTTGTTGTGTGAAATATGTTCCGTGGTAGCTAGTAGCTACTTTCGGGATCCCAAAACTGAAGTGGAGGGATACATATGACATCGCAAAAGTTGACCGTCCGTCCGTCTGTCAGCACGATAACTCTCGAAGGGAATGAAATATTTTGATGAAACTGTATGTGAGGATTCTTTCGGTCAAGAGAAAGGTCGAGTTCGAAGATGGGCTCTGTAGCCATACATTTAGAGAGGGGGGAGGGAGTTGAAATTAATGGGCAAACGAGATTTTTTAAACAGCTAATGAGGTATTCGATTAAGGGGTAAGAAGTAGTTCGCCCGGAATCTTACCAAAAATCTTGTCTTAAAAGTGAAAGTTGTATTTGAAGTCGATTAGATGTCCGATTTAGGGGTAAGAAGACATGCTGAACACTTATGTGGAAATCGTTTTCTACTCGGACAAGTAGTTCACCCGGAATTCTGCTAAAACCGGAAAATTGTTAAAAGCAAAAGTTTTATTTGAAGTTTATGTGTCGGATTGAGGGGTAAGAAGAGACTCTGAATCCGTTTATGACGTTCGTTTGTTACCCGAACATATAGTTCTCCCCGGAATCCGGCTGAAACCGGAAAATTTGTTATAAGTTAAAGTTTTATTTGAAGTTGATTAGATGTTCGATAGGGGTAAGGAGATACGTTGAATTTGTGATTGTCGCTTTATTTTTTTTGCCGGACTAACAATTCGCCCAAAATTCGTCCGAAACCGGAAATTTAGCAGAAGTAAGACAGGAAGTTTCGATCAGTTTCGTCAAAATAGATATGACAGACGTAAAAACACATGCTGAATCCATAACTGAACTTGGGTTTCTCAGATGATTAGCTATTTGGCCTTAATCTGTTTCTAAATTTTAATAGTAAAAATGTTCAACGAGTCTGGCGAAGACAAGACCCAATTGTCTGTATCAAATATTAAATTTTCCGCATCCCTTCAAAACCTTTGGTCTTCTTTTTTCAAGTAATTTGCTATAGTCTATTTTTAGTGTGACATGTTAGCAGGGCCGTATCCAGGGGGGGGGGGGGGTAGGGAGTTCACCCCCCCCCCCCCCCACACCGAAACATACAAAAATAACCATTTTTCATAGGTTTTTGGGATCCCAAAACGTAAGTGGAGGGATACCTATGACATCGCAAAAGTTGTCCGTCTGTCCGTCCGTCCGTCCGTCCGTCTGTCCGTCCGTCTGTAAGCACGATAACTCTCGAAGGGAGTGAGATATTTTGATGAAACTTGGTGTGAGGATTCGTTGGGTCGTCGGACCAGTCAAGTTCGTAGATGGGCTATGTAGCCCTACATTTAGGGGTGGGGGAGGGGGTTTAAATTAAGGGGCAAACAAAATATTTTGAAACAGCTAATGTTATAGTCGATTATGGGGTAAGAAGACATGCTGAGCACGATGGTGAAAACTATTTTGTCATCGGACGAGTAGTTCGCCCGGAATCCGGCCAAAACCGGAAAGTTTGTTAAAAGTAAAAGTTTTATTTGAAGTTGATTAGATGTTCGATTTAGGGGTAGGAAGACATGCTGAAGACGATGGTGAAAACCATTTTCTCGAAGGATAAGTAGTACGCCCGGAATCCGGCCGAAACCGGAAAGTTTGTTAAAATTAAAAGTTTTATTTCGAGTTGATAGTTTGATAGTCGATTATGGGGTAAGAAGACATGCTGAGCACGATGGGGAAACTCATTTTGTCATCGGACGAGTAGTTCGCCCGGAATCCGGCCAAAACCGGAAAGTTTGTTAAAAGTGAAAGTTTTATTTGAAGTTGATTAGATGTTCGGTTTAGGGGTAGGAAGACATGCTGAAGACGATGGTGAAAATCATTTTCTTGACGGACAAGTAGTTCGCCCGGAATCCGGCCAAAACCGGAAAATTTGTTAAAAGCAAAAGTTCGAGTAGATGACAGATTAAGGGGTAAGAAGGGAGGCTGAGTCGGTTTATGACGATGTTTTTTTACCCGGACATATAATTTTTCCGGAATCCGGTTGTAACCGGATTTTTTTTTAAGTCAAACTTTTATTCAAAGTTGATTAGATGTTCTTTATAGGGATAAGGAGATACGCTGGTTTTGTTTCTGTATTTTTTTTGTTTGCTGGGCTAGTAGTTCGCTCGGAAATCGGCAGGAAGTCCCGGTCAGTATCGTCAAAATAGATATGGTTTATAGAGGTATATCTGAACTTGGTTTTCTCTGATAATTAGCCTGTCCAAGACTGGATCTGGCGAAGACAAGACTCGATTGTCTGAATCAAATATTAGATTTTTGGGATCCCATCGACACCTTTGGTCTTGTTCCCTCTGATCTATGTCTTTTTTGTCCGACACACGGGCAATCCCCCCCCCCCGAAATAAATTCCTGGATAGGGGCCTGCATTCTAGCCTCTGGACCTGGACAAGTCGTTTTTGTGTGTCAATAAACTCATTTATTCCTTCTACGTAATTACAAACAGCATTAACAGCGTTAAATTGACTGATGTCAGTAAATAAACCAGATACGCTGCTAGTCCTGGGACTCATCTGAGCTTATTTTACCGCCAGGTACATAGCAGCGTCTTTTATTTTCTGTTATTTGATATTTTACAAAATTAAAAAACCACGTCCTCGATGAAATTCAAATGGCGCCTATACCTGTGATTTTCGTCGTATCGGAACTTCTATTCTTAAAGGACACGTCGTACTTATTACAGTAATTCACAACTTCTGTATTGTTTGCATCCATTCCCGTTCCCGACCGTTCTTTCGATAACGTTATTCGTTCCAAGATCGTATATGCAAATTTTGCCAGGATTGTCATCCGAGGGAAGGGACATGGAAATAGGCTAAAACACAGGCGTAAGCCTTTTGTAAATTTTTTTTAAGCATAGCTAAGTTTTAAAGTGGTCAACTATATCAGCAGTGACACTTTGAGCATGTTCCACCCTTCTAACAATGGTAACTATTAGTTACTATTTTCGTTCAACCTCAAAAAAGTTACGACGCCGTTCTTCTCGAAATAGTAATTTTTTGCTTACCATGGTCGGGAGCGTAGTAAGCATGGTAACGATGAATGTCTGTAACGTGATTGGCTAGATTAGCCCGCGGCGTGATATTTCGCCGAAAATAAAAAAAATGCATTCCAGCCTTGAGACCAAGAAACCTACATTTTGACATTATGCGTAGTAACTACGGCAAGTCGGGTGGAACACGCTCTATCTAGTGCAAGGTGTCCTTTAACTTCGAAACGCAAAGCCTAGGCTATTGTGAAGGAGAAAATGCACAACGGAGTAAAAAAAAGTCAATAAATTCAGATACAAGTCAGCTGACTTTTCAGTTAAGCTTTAAATTTCCGGAAAAACTCTCGTACTTCTCGCAGCAGTTCCTGTTCATTTTTCTAACGTATATGGGATTCGTTCGAAATGAAGTGAAAACTGGCAAGAAGTACGAGAGCTTTTCCAGAAATTTAACGTTCTTATTTTTCGTCAGGTTCTTATTCGTCAATTCGCCAGGTTCTTATTTTCAATTTGTCGATGATCTGCATGTTCTTCTCCTATTAGTAACAAGTTGCCATCGATTTTCAGTAAGCAAACTTCAAAGGGAAGTCGCTCTGACTGGAACTGTAAAGTGATTAGCTTCCGTTTTTCAGATCCCTCGCATCCACAATTCTATCAATCTCCGGGGAACAATCATGTTGTTTACAACGCCGCTAGCCAGGTGTCTCACCCTCCGCTCGACCTATCACATCTCCCCTATGACCTTGCAATGTATGGTCAGGCACGAATGAATGAATTGGGATTCTCGCATGGATTCGGTCCTCAAAACCTAAACTTTTCTTCTCCCATTCCCCCTTTAGAAGCTAAAGTTGAAGTGCGTAGTGCGTCGTCCTTGGACTATAGATTCTATGGTGCTCACAAAGGGCATGTCTCGCCTGAGGGGAAAGTAAGAAAAAGACCTGGGTCGGCCTTAGATATGAAGTCGAAGCAAAAGAAGCGCTCGAAGTCTCCCCTGAAAGGGTCACGGCTTGCTTTTCCGATACCTGACATTGCAAAAGTTGCGGAGGTTCAACTCGAAAACGTGTTACCAGCGTCATGTGCAGTTGAGCAGACCGTGAGAGGTTGCACCGAGGAGATGCCGTCCAAAGTGATAAAACGGGAGGAGTGCCATTCTGAGTTGAAAAGAGACTGGAAGAGCGTCCAGAGCCTGTACGATGTGCAGAGAGCGAAGAGCTGCGAGCCAACAGCTAGCGAAGCCCTGGACTTGAGCGTCCGGCCACGGAGTAAGACGATGGGAAACTCAACGAAGGGCGACTTAACGAGTCAGCCACAGTCCTTCTTTGTTAAAAGCGACCGCCTAGAACAATCGGTGTTGGCAATCAGACGTTTTCGCGAATCGGCGACTATACAAAATACGAAGGATCCGGACCGAATTCCTGGACGCGACGAAGGTAAGTTTCTTGGGTCGCTTTGCCCTGACATTTTTACAACTCTACTTTTCCTCCCTGTCTTAGTTCCGTCTGCCCGTCTGGATGTCGGTTAAGACTTTTGGTATTTGAAGGACCTGTCTTACCTATAAAACTAACGCAACCTACTTCCATAATCACTCCATATATTTCTAAATCCGGAGACTCCAATTTCGTACGGTACATTCTAACCCCTCTAACAAAATCACGCTTATTTTCTCACTCCGTGATTTGCTACCTTCGATGTGTATCACGCTGTCGACGGTTGTCTGCGAGAAGTTTTTCCGTCAGGAAAACCGGTTATGTAAATTATTTTCCTATTTTCGATATAAGTCAGCGGGTCTCAAAAAAGGCTTACAACAGCCAAAACCGTGAGTTATTTCTTGAAAGCACAACCTAGTTTTAAACTATTCAGATATTTTGAAATACTGTAAGTTGAAGAGTAAATAGTGCGAGGGGTTCTTTATAGATTATTGTCTATGCAGTCGAAACGTGGCTGGTATAAGGTATATAGATACATAGGTGATTGTGCGCGAAGAAAAATAAGGCGTGCTATAAAACAACACTTACACAAATTAGCAAAATTTGTATTTCATGTTCGCCCGTCTGTCTGTCGATTACTAATTCGGATACTGACAGATAATCTGTATGGACGAAACGGGGCAAGTGCGAATGTGATCGAATAACACTGGGTCTTCCGTTCTCATGGAATATAGTAGTGTTTATTTAGCCTGTAATGTGCCATACACAGTTTTTAGATACACGACATACAGATATATTAATGCAGTTAAAACATAATGATCCTACTACACATTAGTAAAATATCAAATGGTCCATTTGTGGCCTGAGTTTCGGCTGGAGTGTCCTGCCTACCCCATAAAATAAATAAATAATAAATAAAACTATCTACTAGTTAAATTTCCCCTCGCGTATTCTACCACCATTTCAATAACATTTGCTTTGGTCGACTTCAGTATACCAGGGAAGAGCAACCCTCCCCCCAAACTGATCCGGTAGAGGAGACTCCTGGCACTGCCCTAGGAGGTGGGCAAGAGTGTCCTCACCAATAAGAGAAATCGGACATCTGTAACTATCACTGATGTGTTCATTTGTACACGGAAAAGCTGTACATCGAGCGTGGTACAAATAACAACACTAGCCCACACAGATTAACAAAAACTTGTTTCTCAAGTCAAATATTTAGAGCTGAGCTAAAATCTTTAGTTTGTTTTTCCGCAAGTTGGTTTTTCCCACTTGAGCGGCTTTGAGCCTGAAGAGGACACTTGCCAAGAAGGGCCGAAATATAGTTCTAATAAAATTGAGCTGACGTATCCGTTTTGCACTATCAAAACAAGAATCCGGTTTATTATCCCTTATTAAGGTACTCGGTAGCTTGACAATCACCAGTTTAATAAGCCTAGGCCCAGATATAGCAACTATTGATTAGTATGTTCGTGTCTCCGTTCTGAAGCAGAGGTTAGAATAAAACTTTTTTCATTCGTTCTCCTGTTTTCCCGAGTTAAGGCATGCATGATAAGGTTAAAAACTTTGTAAACTAAATTAGAGTCGAATGGAATAGCTCGGCAAATTGTTTTTCAAAGTTTAGACTCAACGGACCGTGCCGATGTTAAAGCTTCCAGTTTGGATTCGCTTCGAGTTGTTTAGAACAAAAAGAAATGAAATCGTGGAACAAGGTCAACAATAAAGCAAAGTATAATGATGTTCTAATGCACAAAAGAGCAAATTTGATTGTAGTATTGTTGTTAATTAAATTGCGCTGCCATTTCATCCGCTTATTCTGAAAAAAAAATTCAACTATAAGTTGGTCTCTGTCTAATTATTGTCAAATTATTCATTCTGCTCACAGGGGCAATTTAGGAATCCCGGCATCTCCGAGTTGATGAAAAGAGGCTGCAGATGAGCAAGGGGGTTAGAAACTCTGTAATTAACAACTGAACGAATTGAATGCATATGCAGTTTTGTCATATTGTTTTGTCAATGTGGTAAAAGGATAAGTTTCAGGTGCTAGGAGATAGAGAAAGAGTTAGTTTTAAGCATAAACGGTGTATTTTGCACATTACTTATTAAATTTGAGGTGTCGGCGCACGACTAAAATAGCCGGAACGGTTCTGTAATTGCCGGGTTTCTTAACCCCTTTTGAAGAACACGGCACAGTTTCGAAATTTAGGTACGTAATTCTCGCCACTGATTATTTATCTGTATCTATCGTTAGAATGTTCTCTTTAGTTTCGCAATCATACAATATTCTCTCAAAGCTATCGTTTCCTGATTACCTAACAAACGATTTATCAATGGTCCATTGGGCTGATCGGTTGTCTTGATGGAATAGACAACAAAAAAGGAGTCCTTGAGCAAAACATTGTAAAGACTGCATGTTCTGTGTCTCTGTGAACGATCAAATGAATAATTTATAATCCGTTTTAATGGCTAAATGATTGGCACCTAGACTTCCGCAGTGCAATTTGATTGGAGCCGAATGACCCTGAAATCTTGAGTCATCCTGGCGAGGAATCTGTTGGCGAGTTGTGTTGCTTGCAATGCATTTGAACAACGTCGTTCTAGCAATGGTCCGCGATTTTATCATTATTTTTATTATAGATAGTCCTTCAGCCCAAGCTGACTGCGAATCATATTTGACGATGCAAAACGGATAAGTCGGCTACATTTTGTTCGAGCTATATTTCGGCCCTTTTTGGCAAGGGTCCTGGAAAATGAACTTGTGGACAAACAATTAAGAAATCTTTAATTAAATACTCTTTGAACTCAAGCTGACTTTGAAACATATATTCAAACAATGTTTACAACGGAGATACGTCAGCTACGATACTTCATCAGCGATATTTCGGCCCTTCTTGGCAAGGGTCCTCGCCAAGCTGTCAGGCTGCCCAAGCTGACTTTGAAACATATATTCAAACAATGTTTACAACGGATATACGTCAGCTACGATTCTTCATCAGCGATATTTCGGCCCTTCTTGGCAAGGGTCCTCGTCAGGCTGACAGCCTGACGAGGACCTGACGAAGAATTATAGCTGACGTATATCCGTTGTAAACATTGTTTGAATATAAACCTTTGATTGTTTTCTTAGCTGACAGCCTGACGAGGACCCGCCAGGCTGGCCTTCCGTTAGGCCCTTCTGCCCAATGTGTGGTTGTGTGGACGAGAATTTGTTTCATTTCATGTGCGAATGTGTGGAACTGAAGGATTTGAGAGTTGAAATATTTGGGGAGCAAATTTTTGGGGAAGGTTGGTTGGTGGAAAAGTTTAAGGAGAAAAGTTTGTTTGGGGTTTGGCAGCTTGGAAGGTTTTTGCGGATAGTCTGGAAGCATAGAGAAGAGTTTTTGTAGATAAGATTTATTAGAAGAGTTGATGATTTGTTTTGTATTTTGTTTTGTATGCGATGGCCCTCGGGCTTTAAGCAAATATATATCATATAGGGCAGAAGTAACGACCAGAACTTAACTTTACCTATTAATTTTCTTCTTTTCTCGTGGAACGATTTAATGTGCGATTTCTGATAGTGGTTAGACCAAGTTGGCTGGTCGTTGAAGGGAACTCACGAGGGGATGTTCACTCCCAAAATAGTTAGCTATACAGTAAGTGACCAGGTGTTACCACCCGGTGCCCTCGGAGGGTGTACAGATTGTCCCAGAAAGTGAGCAACCTCTCGGAAGTTCGTGTATATGTATCGAGGCCAGAACGGAGCGTTTTCATAGTCACATTATCGCCGTCGTGCTTCCATTAACAGGCTCATTTGTATGAAATCTTGGTGTATTTGTATTAAGCTATTTACGTCATATCTCCGCTGAAACTCTTCTTTTTTTTCACAGTGGTTGTCCGATGTATAATTAAACGTCGAACCACTGAGCAAAGCTGAATCCATCAAGTGCAGAATCAAATGACACCGTAGATAGATATATATTTCATGCATAAAAGCCAAAAATGGCCATCGCACCAAAACAACAAAAGAAAAAAAATATATAAAACGAGAACACTGTGCCAGTATTTAAAACTACACGGATATACAATTTTCCCTGTGTGCTAACCCTATTCAGAGGAACCTTCCGAACAGTTGAATAGCCTGGAAACTTTTATCTTTCATTCTCTCAGTTATCCACTCACTCCCACACGCTCTCCAAACAACTCTTGTCTCAACCCATTCGATTCCTCACTCTCCAACAAAATGACTCATACTTTCTTTGTCGCATCCACACATAGGGCAAGAGTAAGGACCAGTTTTAACCCTAACTTTAACTTTACTTAACTTAACAACTTGCTTTGTACTAGATTAGCAACTGCGGAACTCCTTCCAGGCAATATGCTACTTTAATGACTCCCATTTACGGACCCGCAGTGGCGGTTAGGGGGGCTACCAAAACCACGCTTTATTGGGGCCCAATTAGCCAATGCAAATTTGGACTGAATGGGTAGAATGGAATTTCTTCAGATTGCTGGCGCCAAAGCTCATGACACGTTTAGTAGAAATAAAAATTCTTTTCAGTACCTGACGATACCTGCGATTCCTCGTTGTTTATGGGCTCCGCATCGTCTGTCAGAGAGTTGCAGTCAGAAGAAGACCCCAAGGGCACCAAGGACAGCTTCGACACGGACGGGAGAGTACTAGAGGAAAACAGGGAGCCATTTAGCGATGGTATGTGTTTATTTGTGTTGATTACGCGCTGAGAAATACGGGTGGGACTAAGGGGCTTCCCAGTTGGTCTTGGACTGTACGTCTGTCGCGCTCATTCGCCGTTTTTCAGACACTATATAGACAAGGCGTTCCCGAAAGTGTACGATACTGGTTTTGAGACGCAACCGAAGTCAGTTGGAACACAAGTGTGTGTTAATTTACATCAGTTACGCACTGAGAAACACGGGTGGAACTAAGGGGCTTCCCACTTGCTCTTCGTTTGTACGTCTGTCGCGTCCGTTCGCCTTTTTTTTTCAGACACTATATTTATAAACAGGGCTCTCTTGTCCGATACGAATTTTGAGATGCATCCGAAAATGAGGGGTGTCAGAAGTTGAAGCACAAGTATATGTTTATTTGCGTAGATTGTTCACGGTTGTAACTAAGGAACTTCCCGCTTGCTCTTTGCCTGTACGTATGTCTCGTTCATAGTATTCATTGGTAATTTTTCTTCTTGAAAAAATTGCAGACCTTTGGGGAGAAATGATGTAACAACTTCGATTTTTTTTTGTTTTCTTACGCTGTAGACCGATGCCTTTTTGCTAAGACGGACAACCTTCCGCTTATCTTCTGCGTTGGGACATCCTGGTATCTTGTTGTTGACAACCGTTGCGGTGTCGGGAATGTGGTTATGGTTCTTCGTCAAAAAGAAGGTCCTTTCTTAATTCTTTCCACGTGCTGAGCAAGACTTCTTACTGCATTTGGGGAACGCAAATGTTGTCAGGAAAACAAACTTAAAGACCTAATCCAAACATTTTGTTTACCTTCTCTTACTGATCGCAAGTCACCAGTTTATTTAGATTTGAACCTGATTGGCGGGTTGCTGTTTTGGCTCGAGAAAAAACCCAAGCGTCTTCTTTTCCAGATGACGAAATTTTCCACGTTTGAATAGCAAATAATTATATTACTTAATTGACTATTTTCTTATGTCTTAAGAAGTACCACACTGGTCTTGGTTTTTTAATTTATTTTTATTTGTAATAAACTGTTGGAGCATTGGGCGGAAATTATTATTTTGATCCTCGGCTCCTTACATGCCGTAACGGCTGTCCCGCATAGTCGGCTGAGATTTTAGTCCAGACCGAATTATTTAAGACCAAGGGCGTATCCAGGGGGGGGGGGGTTAGGGGGTTGGATCCCCCCCCCCCCCCCCGAAACATACAAAAATCATCATTTGTATAGGCTTTTCCCTCTGATCTATGTGTTTTTTGTACTTTTTTGTCCGACCAGCAGGCACCCCCCCCCCCCCGAAAGCCCCCCCCCCCCGCCTCCCCGAAATAAATCCCTGGATACGGGCCTGTTCAAGACCTAGGAATTTTTTTTTTTTTTTAATATCTTCATTGATTGACGGTGTTTTTGTGGTTTTGAACATTCATTGTGGCAGTAGGGATGGTTATCACTGTGTGTGTTAGAAAGACCACTTCTTGTGGTCCGCTTTAAATCCTACGGAATGGATGGCTCTTGCGCCTTTGCCTGTGCTCATATACTCGAATGGCATGTATTTTATGGTCAGATCAAATGATTATTTTCAAGTTTATAATCTTTTATTTTTTAAAAATAGCCCAAAGGTGTCAACAAGTCGGAATTTTGTTGGCATATTACAGTGGTCAAACAGACAATGTTCTTAAATGTTCTTAATAAGTGGTAACAGCTCTCGTAACAGCTAAACCCGGGAATCGTACCATTGTACGAAAGTAAGGCGCAAAACTGCGTTCGTAACGCAACTGCAGTGGTAAAATCGTTGTACAGTTATTGAACGAAATAAATATTGCCCATTAGTTAGCTGTTTTTCCACTTTTTAATGGAGTGTTCCTTGGAACAATCCACTATTGCGAGCGCTGTAGCAGCTTTCGGTTTTCGGTTTTCGTTTTCACCGTATTTTGTGGAGCTCGTATTTTGCGAACCAGTGCAAGTATCAAGTTCAACTTGGTACACTTTTGGGTATTGGGGTCTAGTTGTGCCTTTTGGGCGTCCCACCCCCCTCCCCAACCGGGTTCAGGGGCAAATGGGCCCAGATTGCCCAGTGAATAAAGTTCATTACTTGACCAGAACTGGACATAGGTCGATGAAATTCCTTGGACGCGTAGAGCCTAGGTCTGGAAAATTGCTTTTAAAGTTGCACCTCCCCCACCCACCCCGTTCATGGACAACTGGGACCAGATTGCCCAGGAGTAAGGTTCATTACCCTTGCTAGGAATCAACAGGTATCAAGTTGAAACTTGGTAGGATTGTGAGCATTGGGGTCTCTTTTTACTTGTTGCGGGTCCAAAACCCCACCCCCACTTGATTCAGGGGCAATTGGGCCCAGATTGCCCATTTTCTAATGTTTTTAATTTGTCAATAACTGGAGATAAGGCGATGAAATTCCTCTGTGCTTTTGGATCATAGGGACCGGGGAGAGTTGAACTACCCCCACCCTCCCCGTTCATGGGCAAGTGGGCCCAAAATTGTCCATGAAAAAAAGTTTTTGACCCGTGACTGTAATCAAACTCTAAGCTGGTATACTTGAGGAAAAAAGGTGTAAATACACATTTTGATGAGTCCCCCCCCCCCCCCCGTTCATGGGCAGCTGGGACAAGATTTCCCATGAGTTCAGTTCGTCTATGACAGGTCTCTAGTCCAACTCTTGTATATTTGGGGAGATATATCTATGGATGAGGATTTGGCATAACATGAACAAATGAGACGACGCGACGTACTTTAATCTTTAAGGAACAGTTGGAAACTCGACTGTTGTCATTGATTGATGATATGCCGTTCTTAATGAATTGTGACAAAGGGGGCATTAGTCTGCTACGAATTGGTTTATTGCACTTGTTATTACCTTGCTAATGGAAGGTTTAAAGGGTGGGACTGGCAGGCAAGGCAGACCCAAAGACGGGCAGACCATTCAGTGTTCGAACAACTGTTATTCATGCAAGATCTTCAACATTTGTTTGGATTTATGCTGGCGGTTTGTTTACATTTACATTTAAAGGCGGGTGATTACAAGTTTATTTCAATACTTGTTTGGTGATTGGGGAAGAGAAATGTCTTGGTTTTAAAGCTGTTTGTATATAAATGTGATAAATATTTTACTTTTACACTCCAGGTCTGAGCGCTTGCGCCCTTGTTGTTATTGCAACAGCTAGGCTAAATTTTCTTCTTTTTCTTTGATTTATCTGTTGGGCCTACTTTTAAAGCTTCCAGCCCTGTACTTTTGAATCGTTTCACCAAATCACCCCCACCCCCTACGTCATACCTAGTCCTGGTTTGAACTGGTGTCTTGAAAGTGGGTGATACAGACATTTTGAATTAATTCTTTTGGGGTGGGAAGAATTACCATGGACCGAACGGCATATGACCGGTACAAGTATAAATGAATGAATGAGTTTATTCCCAAAAAAGTCCTTTGAGTCATAGTGGGACAAAAATATAAAATAAATAAGCACTCTAACCAGTTCAAATATTCAACACTCAACTCATAATTCAACTAAATAACTATCAAACAAACTAATATCCATCCGTCCCACAACATCAGCCTACAATAAAACGTTCACGGTGTTCCATGGCAACCTTCAGGAATCTACCCAACCGACGCAACTTTTGGAACACTTTGCTACCCATCAAGTCTTTCAGAGACCCCCCTCATTACCAAAAACTTCTCTCCTTAGCTCCCCCAACTCACTACAAACCAAAACAAGTTTTCTACATCTTCATCCAACTTTCCGCATAAAGCCGATTTCACACTAAGCTATGCAACCTCTGCGTCGCGCCTGCGGTGACGCAACGCAGACAAATAAAACGCAAACGCAAGAATATAACCATGTTCTATTCTTGCGTTGCGTTGCGTTGAGCATACACATCAGATTTTTCAGTGAAAACCTGAAATTTTTGAAGACAAATAGGAGAAACTTACTAACGATGAAGAAAAACTTAGAAATGATGAAAGAAACGAGAATTCAGCATAAGAAACCGAGAAAGGAAAATGTAAATACACATCCAGTGGGAAAGCTTGTCGCGCAGGTGTGAAAGATACGCTACGCAACCTGTACGCAGCGCAAAATAAACGCATACGCAGCGCATTGTAAGGACGTGTCAATGTGAAAGCGGCTTATCGGGCAAAATTTCCTTTGGGATGGGAAAAACGCTAAGCAACATGTACGCAGCGCAAGATAAACGGATACGCAGCGCATTGCAACGATGCGTCGATGTGAAAGCGGCTTATCGGGCAAAATTTCCTTTGGGATGGGAAAAATTACCATGGCCTGAACGCAGGCCCGTATCCAGGAATCAGATCGAAAAACCGATAAAATGATTGCATGTCTGGGGGGGGTTCACCCCCCCCCCCTGGATACGGCATGTGAACTGTACAAATATGTAGTAAATGCGGGTCTGTAGCATGTTCTGGGAGCTTCCACCTCTTCCTGGATCTGTTTTTGCTTTTCCTCCCCCTTGGGTGGGTCACTTCCTGTAAAATGGTATCAGAGGTAATGGCAATATTGGAAAGTGGGCGGTCCTATGCATATCATTGTTGACAGAATTTGGAACCCCAGATCCTTCACAACATGAGATATCTTGAAACTTTTCTGTCGGCCTATCCTGCTTGCGTTTGATCTTATCGATCTTGTTATGTTACTCGCAGAGCAAAATAACACAAGGGAGTAGCGCCAAGACCTGTGCTTTCCATGCTTCACAGTCTGGCCATACTTGTAGGGACTCGCCATGGATTTGTTGCATTTAAAGCAAGGACAAACTTGCAGGTTTAGAGATTCTTAATAAAGCTAAGATGCGGTTTGCACACATCTAAGAAACCTTTTTGTTTTTCCTGTGTTCAGAATATGACATTATTGGAGCCAGCGCTGGTGCACGACTGATTGAGTTTCTGTAGGGCCGTTCTCTATCACTAGAGTGCTAGTATGTCTTGGCGCTATTTTCTAGTGTTATTTTGCTTTGATTGCTCGTTGTGTGCTTCGTTGTGGTCTACAAGTCTAATTATTTGGTAGGACCTGAAAAGAACCCTTGCCAAGATGATCCGAATTACCGCCGTGTAAAATGTCCATACAAATCAGCCCAGGCCGACTGAGCGATGATTCTTCATCATTTTACAGTGCTAAACGGATAACCTACGTCAGCTGAATTTTATTAGAGCTACGAATGATTTTTATTTACCCACTTCTGAGTGTGTGCTCATTTTCCAGTTTGAGCGATTTTAGCCTGAAGAGGACCCTTGCCAAGAAGGGCCGAAATATAGCTCTAATAAAATTCAGCTGACGTATCCGTTTTGTACTGTCCAGCACGATTCGCAGTCAGCTTGGACTGAAGGAATATTTGAGTCTTCAGTATTGTTTCGGCCCTTCTTGGCAAGGGTCCTCTTCGGGCTGAAGCTGGAAGAACTGAACCTGTAAGCATGCATGATTCGAAGTAAGCTCAGGCTGAAGGAATTCTTATGTTGTAACCCGCGTTACATCATGACAAGGTCTGAAGCAATGAATGAACGAAGGGATAGGGATGCGGATAGCCGCGTTTTCTGCACATTATCAAAGAGTTGAATTAATTGTTTTCTGGGCAGAAATGAAGATGATGGTGCCGAAACACCTGGCAGAACAGTCCGCTACCGACTCTCCGAACCATAAGTCCTGTAAACCGGTTCCAGAGCTATGTTAAAATTGAATAGCGCTGTCATAGGAACATTATTGTTGACCAAAATTAGAATCTGAAATTAGAATGTCCTGCCTATTTGGGTTAGATTAAATATTAATTACAAAGTAACGGAAGATAAAATGATATGCTCACAGCAACAGTAAAATCCTAAAAGGCTTTCGCTGCAGATGATTTATAAGTGAATAGGTAAAATGTAATAACAACAAGAGCTGAAAGCTCATATGGCACTTGTAAGAACAGTTAGCATGTTTGTCAGATATGGTTTGCAGTTGTCAAGGCTGCATCTTTCTCCCGATATTCATTTCATCAGAAAATCGGCTTGATCTACTAAATCTGAAATGGTTATTCTACTCACTGATAACTGTTTCTTCCACAACGATAATCGGATCGGTGGAGGGACTATTTTAAGCCAATCGAACAGAGTCCCTAACATGCCTGCCAAGTTTCATGGTCATAGCACAGCCTGCCAAGTTTCATGGTCATGGCACATTTGGAAGTACCCCAGCTCGTGATGACCAGAATTGTGGAAAACCCTCTCAAACTGCGACAACCATGACAAGATCCGCTTCTGTTTTGTCAGTATTGTCTCTACGACTTATGCTTGTTCTTTCCTCCAATTCCCATCCCGACTCTAAGCGTTTCACGAGATTTCTTGCACCCCCCTCCAGCTCCCCCCCCCCCCCCGCAGTTATTGGATTCGTTCCGAACTTGAAATTGATCATCTGAGACACCTGTTCTTGACACTTGTCAAGTTTCATTCACGCCCGATCCGAGGGGTTGCCCACTCCCAAAAACGATGTACACCAAGGGGCGCGTGCGTTTTTTTTTTTTCAAATTAAAATATTGCGATAAACCATGATTTCTGATGTACATGTACAGAAATTTCATCAGATACTGGCCAAGAATGAAGCAAGTGTACAATGTTCATGAGCTTGGGTTGAATACAAGAGCTAGAAGCTCATATGGTACTTGCAAGGCTGGGTCAGAGGATGACATTTAAGAATTTGCAAATTCTTGGGTTTCTTGTGTTTAATTATAAGCGATACTCTCGAAATAAGAATGATCATGGGCAGGCCCATATCCAGAAATTTATTTCGGTGGGGGGGGGGGGGTGCCTGCGGGTCGGACAATAAAGGCATAGATCAGAGGGAAAAGCCTATATAAATGATTATTTTTGTATGTTTCGGGGGGGGGGGTCAACCCCCTAACCCCTAACCCCCCTGGATAGGAACTTGATCATGGGCCCTTGAAATCAAGAGAAAGATCTGGTGAATAGTATTTTATTTTTGCACTTTAAGGGCACCAGAAATTCATCGGAAAGCATAACCCTTGAGGCAAAAGTGATTATGGGCTCATGGGGATCACGAAATTCTATATTTTGCTCAAACTACTTTTTGGACTTTATCCTGGTCCATGGGCATCATGAATATTTATCGTGTGGTCAAAAGTATTTTTTTCACTTTTTCGTTAAGATGTGCACTTTAAAGGACCTGTCTTACCTATAATACTAATGCAACCTACTTCCGTAATCACTACATATATTTCTAAACCCGGAGACCCACGTTTCGTGCGGTACATTCTAACCCCTCTATCAAAACCTCGCTAATTCTCTCACTTGCCGTGTTTTACTACCTTCGATGTGTGTCACGCTGTCGACGCTTCGAGACGGTTGCGCGATGGTTGTCTGCGAGAAGTTTTTCCATCAGGAAAACCGGTTATGGTAAAGTGTTTCCCTGTTTCGCTACAAGTCAACGGGTCTCGGAAATGGCTTAAAACAGCCAAAACGGTTGGTTATTTATTGAAAGCACAGCATAGTTAAAGTATTCAAATACTTTAAAATTCTGTGCGTTGAAAAGTGAATAGTGCGAGGGGTCCTTTAAGGGAGCTGGAAGTTCATTTTGAAGCAGAACCCTTGTTTCACAAATGATAATGGGCTCATGGGGGTTATGAAAATATATGTTTTGCTCCAAAGTATTTTCTGTACTTAAGATGATTACTTTAAGGAATGTGATTGCTCTATGAAATGAGAATTTACGAACCAATCTTTTCAATCCTTAATTACCTACTTAGGCTAACTGGTAAATATATTTAGCCACAGCAAGTGCATGAAAATGGCAAAGTTCGAAGTCAACGAACTTTCAAATAAGCATACCTCTATTGCACTTCCAGAGGGTCTGATGGGGAAACTGACTTTTTCCAAGTTAAAATGCCTGCCAAGTTTCACTCTTAGCACATCCTACACATATGAAAAAAATTTGGTCGCCACTGAATTACCTTCAACAGAAGCAAAATATACTGAATCTGACTCTAGTGTTGGGCGATGTTCGATATCGATACATCGGACCAAATATCGATATCGAAACGTAAATATCGATATCGAAACGTAAATATCGATTTCGAAAACGATATTTGTTCATTCGTAATTATTGTAAATAATCCAACCTAGCCTACACATATATATCCGAAATTGGAGCAATATGTTTTCCCTAATTCATTTCTTATTTATTCGGAGTTTGAGACGATCCAAGATGCTATTTAACGAAAATTTTGTTCTTAGATTTTGGCGAAACGAGACGTATCCTATAACGAAACATAGTAAACAAATATCAATATCGATATATTTACTATCAAATATCGAAAGCGAAATATATCGATTATTGAATATCGAAATATATTGATTATCGAATATCGAAAGTGAAAATATCGATATATCGAAAAATCCGAATATCGCCCGACACCAGCACAGAAACATAGTTGACTTCTTTGCGCATTTGGTCAACTGCATCGTCCTCATATCTAGTTCTGCTTCTTCTTCGGCAGCATGTTTTCAGTAATTCTTTCATTCAAGTACCTTCGTTATTGGGCGCCAGATGGTGAACAGTAATCTGCAGAAAATTTGTCGGTGGCCGGCGTTATCGTGCCGGAGGCGCTCCGATACCGTGCGGTGCCGAGGTGTACACCGGTGGCGGAGAGAGAGCAAACCCTCGGCCCGATCACCCGTTCTAAAGTTATGCATGTCACTAGATGCTGGATTCCCCATTCCCCCTAGGCGAGTACCTAATATATCTGCCAAATTTCATGGTCTTAGTACATCAGGAAGTTCCCTAACTCGTGATCACCGCGGAAATCCAAGAAACCCCGCCGACACCCTCCACTGCGACACGATCCGGTCCTATTTTGTCAATAAAGTATCTATGGTTAATGCTCGTTCTTCCCTTCAAGTTCCATCCGATCCCTCGACCCTAAGCGTTTCAAAGATTTCAAGTCCCCCCTCTACCCCCACCCACGTTATCGGATTCAGGCCAGATTTGAAATTGAAAATCTGAGACACTTGTTCTTCACACTTGTCAAGTTTCATGCATGTCCAATTACCCGTTCCAAAGTTATGTATAATCTAGTTTCCGGATTCCCCATCCCTCCACTCCCCCCGCGATGGCTGGATCGGGGAAGTGATTATTTCCAAGTTAACCTGGTCGGTTCCCTCATATGCCTTCCAAACTTGATTGTCCTAGCTTATGTGGAAGTGTTTCAGGAGGTTTATGTGCCCCCCTCCAGCCCCTCCCTCCACAGGTATCGAATCTGGTCCGGATTTGAAACTGAATATCTGAAACACTTGTTCTTGACATATGTCAAGTTTCACGCATGTTCGATTACCATTTCCAAAGTTATGTTGTTAATAGTTTCCGGATTTCGGGCCTCCACTCCCGCTATGGTCGGATCTGGAAAGTGATTTTTTCCAAGTTAATCTGGTTGGTTCCCTGATATGCCTGCCAAGTTTCATTGTCCTAGCTTATGTGGAAGCGTTTCACGAGATTTGTTTAGTTTAAGTTTAGTTAGCATTTGGCATTTGTTCTGACCACTTGGTCTTACTTTAATCTTTAAACCGCATGATAATAATAATAATAAGTGTATTTAAAAGCCCAGGGGCCATATACATAACACAACAATAGTACACATTACAAAAGAAAACAACAACAATATTTTCCTACGGCTATGAAGCCTTACTACTAAGCTTGGTCGCTGTTAGCTTCAGCGCTCCGTCGATAAATTCGCACACCTTTGTTATAACCCTTTCCGAAGTGTAATCCCGCATTCGCTTCCCAATACATCAAGTCGTAGCTCCGTGGTAGAGCGTTCAACCTACGCCACAGAGGTCCGTGGATCGATACCACATTTGGGCAGTGCTCTTTTTGCTACCTTCTGCTCCGCTTTTGCTACCATTGTTCCTAGTTTCCGGATCTGGGGAAAGCCGGATTGGGGAACTGATTATTCTGGTTCCGGGCTCCTGATATGCCTGCGAAGTTTCATCGTCCTACCTTGTGTGGAAGTGCTCGAACTAGATCAACCCCTACTAAGGTTCAACAACATATTATACCAACACCTTCGACCTTTGATTGCTCTAGCTCTCTCCGAACGAATTTAACCAAATAATGACTCATCCACGAGCAGAGCTATACTAGTGTGAAGCAAGAGTGACTCATATCCACGCCTAGAGCTATACTAGTGTGAAGAAAGGGTAGGGGTTAGACAAAAACTAGAAAAAATGTTTCAAGAGATTTCGGGTGTCCCCCTCCAGCCCCCCCCCCCCCCATTTATCGGATCCGATCCGAATTTGACGATGAACATCCATGACACTTGTTCTTGATACCTGGCACGCCCGATTATCCGTTCCAAAGTTATCAATGTTACTAATTTCCGGATTCCCCATCTTGCCACTCCCCCTTGATGGTCGGATCTGGGAAGTGATTATTTCCAAGTTAATCCGGTTGGGTCCCTGATATGCGTGCCAAGTTTTATCGTCCTAGGTCATGTGGAAGTGCCCAAACTAGCAAAATGCGGACAGACAGACAGACATTACGATCGCTATAGTGCCATAAAAATATCATTATTCTCATCTTTGCAGCTACAACTAAAACAAGAAAAAATTTAAAAGTTTTTCGTAGATTTGTTTTTTTTTCTTTAGTTTTTTCTAATTTGTTTGTAAGCTATAGTGTGGTCTGTCTAAGCCGTATTAGGCCACATCATACTATCTTTAAGTCGTGTTAAATGGTTTTAGCTAATAATGATAATAATAAGTAGGCTGTATTTTCCAAGTAAAATACTTGATTTCCAAATATAGTATAGCTCTTGTGTCGTAGCAAAATAATTTTTTACCCAAACTGGAATGTGAAATCATCGATCAGGTGTTATATTTGACTTGTGTCAATGATTTGCTTGCCTTGGTTACATTAGCTGTCGTTCCGTCGGTCTAATAGGGTACACTGAGGTATGCAGTAAGTGGTCCAAAATGTTTGAAAGCTAATAACAGTATTGGTCAACTTTGTTGTTATAGTAACACCATTACTTAAATGAATACAGATTTGAATTATAAGTAATAAAAAAAAAGAAGGAAGTGTAGTAAACTTGTAAAATACAAGTTTGAGAATTATTTTCCAAATATTAGGGGAAAGAATAGTAAATAAAATATGGGTTTAATTTTAAAAGTTAGGTGACGTGAATACTTAAAATTGGGTAAAAATAGATTCAAATTAACGTCACTGAGGGATGGAGGAGTAGCGACAAAAAGTACGAAATCTGATTTCTTAGTTTTTAAATAATATAAAAATAAGCAAAATTACAAAAGATGCTACGGAATTAAAAAAAAAAAAAAAAAAAAAATGAATATAAATAGCAAACCAGAGATGGGTGAATCCGATCATGAAAGGATTCGAATCCGAGTCCAGTGCTAGGTACGAATCCGAATCCACCATTTCGTGCTGAGGTTTCGAATCCGACCTTAATAAAACCAAATCATACCAGTTTAAAATCAGACGCGAGTTTTAAAAAAACAGAGGTTACAGTTTAAAATCAGAGGTGACAGAAAAGCACTGATGTCTAAGGCAAATGAGACGGTTAACTGGATGATGTTAACCATATTTCTAGGTTTTCATATGTGCTTGTTATAGTGTGGGTTTCCTCTCGGCAATCATGGACAAATTTGGGGCTTGTTAAGCACAATACATTGAGCACTGTGTGTCAAAATTGGGATAAGATTAGAATTGGAGCTGATTCGTAAGATTCCAAGTTTTGAATCCCGAGTCCGAATCGGAATCCAGCCTGACAAGCAGAAGATTCGAATCTGGCAGAAAAGACGAATCCTGAATTCGAATCCGAATCTCGCTTCGGATTTGCCCCTCTCTGTTTCAAACCCTTAAAATATCAAACCCCCTCCTGATTTAGTATTTTGATTTTTTGTGGATGCGGGTGGTGGTCTTCAGTATGTTTCGCTTATTCCTGGCATATGTGCCAGTCGTGTTGTTATGAAAAGGCCTGTAATTAGTCCTTTTTTTTTAAATTCAGAGGCATTAGTGTATTAGGGCTTAAAGCAATGCAAGATGGATCCCCAATCGATAAGCTAACGTGTCTAACAGGACTTAACAATATGGGAAGTGGGACACCTATTCTCAAACAAAAGAGGGATGCTTATTTGAACGTCGCCTAAAATGAACGGTCTCCTAAGAAACTCCAAAACTTTTATTGCAAAATACTTGCCGAAAACGTTCATTTCATGTCCAGTTGATCACCTCAGCTTGTTTTTGAAATATTTGCTCGCAGTTTCCTTCTGTTTATCCTGGCTGTTGATCTTTGTTCCATCGGTCGTTTTAGGTTACACTGGATTTTCCGTAGTCGTGTTATAATGACAAGGCTGCAGTAACTTTTATGACTGCGCGACCGGATCTATAGCCTAGCGAATTAGTCATGCTATCGACCAGCCGTGAACACATCATGCAATGTCACGAAGTAATTATTTAACTTTGGTCACATTCTGCCACATTCTCCTTCCTACCCCTTAGGTTTTGTCATTCGAACAAAGCAAGTGTGGTCGGAGATGTGCAGGACAGCATTATGTTTTGGCTACAGCATATTATTGCTTTAATTTTTAGATTTTAGCTCCACACGCTTTTGAATTGGGCCTTCCCAGCACTCTTCATTGGGGTCGAAGACCTTACTCGGATTCGTAAAAATATCGTCGGTGTCAAGCGTAAAACACGTAGGCTATCTCCCTTTTTCAGAACCTTTTTCTGAAAAAAACATCATAACTTTTTCTCGTTAGTAGTACAGCCCACTATGTTAATCCGAGATACGTGGTTTCCATCTTGGTTGTATCTCCCAGACTACGAGTCGGAGGCAATCGAGATACGCACCGTTTGACGCAGAATTTTTCGGCGAGTACAACTGTGTCAAAAATGAAATCGCAAATTTGACCAGATACGTGGTTTCCGTTTGACACCGACGATATGTTAGAAGTCTTCAGTGAAAATCTTGCAAGTTTGAAATAACTGGTCCAAGTTCTCCCCCGGTCTGTTTTATTCAATGCATTGTGAAGTGGGGGTATAACAACAGTTGGGGTGCGACTTCTTTAAACAACCGGCTATATATGTTCTTATTTCGCTATTCTTCAGGAAACGGCCCTAACGTTGTTAATCCCAAGGATACCTGACATCAGAAATCAAGTTTTTACCCTTTAACCTTCTCTGACAAGCAAGGTTGCAAGTTAGCTAAGGCTAGACTTTGTATTCCTGCTTCAGTTCTGCACTCGATGAAAATATATGTAGACTACAATTGAAGCCTTCTCGCACTTGTTTCAGTTAATTTCAGTGTTCTCTTGTGGTTCATAATCGGAATTTGTTATAGGTCTGGCCTGTTCAGGTAGACAGTGCATGTTCACTTAATGCAGAAACCCCACGTGTTTGATAGCAAACCCTCTTGACAATTTGTTCTGCTTTTCGTCACGGGTTTAAGATGTGTTAGGTATCATTTTAGGTGGTGGGACTAGCATTCCGTTTCTTTGCTATGCTTCAAACCGTTTGCTAAATACCTCGCTGACAACATTGATGTGATTTAATCAATCAATCAAGTTTATTTTCCAAATAGCTTAAAGCTAGGGGAGGAAAAAAATATTTACGAAATACACAGACGTGAAACAAATTAACTAATATACTTACATGACCATAAATAAGTGATGGGATGAAACTATGTAAAAATTGTGCAGAAGGATTAGCAGGATCTTGGGAAAACTGATTCAGGCCTTCAGATGAGTCCAGTAAACCCGAGTCCGAGACAAGTCCGAGTCCTTGAAAAAAGCGTCTCGAGACAATTCTAGAATCCGAGTCCACAGCTCTGGCGGATGGACAAGTGCGTGGAAGACGAGTCCGAGTTCTTGACAAATTTTTGAGTCCACCAGCTCTGCCTATTCTAGTTATCAGTGTGTTCACCTAGTGTACAAACCATGTTCCTCTTGACTATTTGTTCTGCTTTTCGTCACGCGGCTCAAATGTGTACTTCTTTCAGGTGGCTGCAGTCGAACAACACCTTTCGCGAAGGTTGTCTTCTCATGCAAACAAACCGTGGCCAAGAGCTCAGTTTTTTGCGCCCAGCAATTAACCCACACCACGGATTCCTCTGTCCCAGCTTCAAATGAGAAAACATGGTCTGAACAAAAGCCCGCCAAACCTTCGCAGCTGCCGCCGGCCTCCCCGGTCCCCACGCAGCGTGGGGCGATAAATGACAGATCCGATATGATTGGGGAGAAAACCGTCGGAAGCGTCGATGTGGTAAGCGCGGAATCGACACCCATTGCTGTTGTTGTGAAAATTGAGCAAAGCTCCCCTGAAGTACTCCGGTGTCATAAAGAGTCGCCGATTCCCCCCGCGGAAGAGTTGACGGTGGTTCAGAGCCCTTTGCCACCGGAGCATAAGTTGAAGGTGGAGACGGGGAAGCAGAGTCCGTTCTGTGGAAATTTTTTCTCTCCCGGACACGGAATTTATCCGAGTTTGCCGAAGGAGATTCCGAAATCGCCAGTGCCTGTGAAAAGTGAAGTGGTTGTGAAAAATACAAAAGAGGAACCGGAGGAGTTGAAGTTGAAATGTGTAAAGGAGGAATCGAGGAAAAGCGGAGGGCTGTTGCCGAAAAAACAAGGTAAGACCCATTGCATCGTCCTTGCACTTCCGGACACATAAATTTGTCGAATCTGATTATTTCCGGGAAATGTACCCAGTACCCTTTCCAACCCCCGCCGAGGTCGTAGCTTTCTAAG
Source organism: Branchinecta lynchi (assembly GCA_023053575.1). Taxonomy (NCBI): domain Eukaryota; kingdom Metazoa; phylum Arthropoda; class Branchiopoda; order Anostraca; family Branchinectidae; genus Branchinecta; species Branchinecta lynchi. Next base: position 26,876,375 of record JAKZAP010000006.1, on the reverse strand, counting down.
CTTCGGTAATAGATATTCCTTCAGCCCAAGCTGACTGCTACATTTAACGGCGGCATGTATGGGCGATTTAACTTGTGAAAAAACGATTAAAGATTGTTCCTGAAACATATATATATCTGATTTTGTAAACTTACTTCTCTGAAAATTGGTTGGAGGTAAAGCTGGTGCTGTGATTAAATGTAGCTAACTAAGTTCTCTTTTTATCCCTAGGCGTGTCCGAGGGCGTGTCACAAATTTCCGGGACCAAGCTACTGACAGTTGTCTGTGTGAGGTTGTCCTCGACCTCTTTTCAGCTACCCATTATACCCTACCGTCTGTTACGGATTAAACGGCCGCCCTGCTAGGAACTTTCCCCTTCTCAGTGGGGCAGATGATAGAGGGCGAGCGAAGAAAATAACTTGTCGTGAACGACCCGGATGTTTGAATTGCCCGTTTAAGGACTGATTGTATCAAGCATTTTTTTTAGATCTGAACAAATATTCTCTATTAGCATTGCTTTTTTTTTCGCCGCGTTGTACCTTTTCCGTTCTTCCTGTCCAGTATGATTTGGCCAGGTGATTACGTGACCCCATTTGTCCTAGGTATGTAATGTTTTAAATTGTTTTTTTGAATGACCGACCTATATATTTAGCGTCACCTATACTTTCCAATATCTCTACGTTTAATATTTTAATATTCTTTCTTATTTTCTCTTTTCCGCTTATTTCTCATTTTACCATTTCCGTCACATCTTTGAAGTGTTAAAATTTTCCGTTTTCCTTCTTTAATATCTCCTTTCCTTAAAATTTCCTTTCATTTGAAATTTAATATCTACAAATATCCAGCATAAAATAAACCAGCATTGCTGTTTGTAGTGTGCTACCCCGAGGGTCGATAACTTACTCTCATAGGAAATACAGTCGCACCAAGCACCTACCGTAGTTACGTACCCCTTTCATGCCTAAATATGAAGCATTGTCTTAGAGACTAAACAAGAGCTGGACGCTCAAATGACACTTGCAAGGCTGGGTCGGACGATGAAAGTAGGAATTTGTCGATTCGTGGGTTTGTTATGATCATTTGTAAGCAAAACCCTTGGGATAAGAATGGGCATGTGTCCTTGGGAAATAACGAGAATGTATAGTTTAGTAATGCATTTGGCTTTGATGATGCGCACTTTAAGGGCGCTAAAAATCCATCTGTAATCAAAACTCGTTGAAGCAAAAATTATGATGAGCTCACGGGGAGCATGGACATGTGTATTTTACTCAAGAGCTTTTACTTTAAAAGCTTTTTACGTAATCACGAAAATGTACACTTTGCTTAAAAGTATTGTTTGTACTTTGCGGTTAGGATTAGTATGGATGGTCGAACCTGAGAAGTGGCAATTTCTAAGCCAATCTTATCGTCTCCAATGAGTAAGTAGCCATTTCCAAGTTAGTTTGGTCGGGTTCCTGATATGCCTGCCAAGTTTCATCGTCCTAGCCCTTCTGGAAGTACCCTAACTCGAGAACAGTGGACCAACAGACCGACCGAAAATGGATCGGTATATGGCACTTGAGCGAAGCCGCATAAAATAGGCTACATCTTCTCTACCGTGATGGAGACCGTGGTTGCCGGTGTTGAGCTAGCTGCACTCGAGGGGTTGATTACTCGCGGACAGTTGTGCAATCTTTGAACAGACACTGACCGACAGTCGAGGTGTACGTCAATCGAACGAACCATTAGCTTACTCATGCGTTTTCTTTATACATTTTTGACTGCAGGACCCCATACGAAATGTTACCAAGAACAAATAACGAGTAAGAACAATGGTCTCTCGTCCATCCACCGACTATAAATGTTCCGACAACAATGAGCGGAGGTGGACCCATTTCTTGGTCGCCCGTGTATACTCGTTGGTCTCCGACTCTCCGCCGTTAAGTCATTTACGAAGAAAACAACGTAGCCACTAGCGAGGCGGATGTTCTGGCCTGTTCACACGGGAAGGAAACAGCGTTGATTTTGTTTGAGTAGACGCTGGCGTCTGATTAGTGAATATTAGTGATGCGAAAAACAAAAAGCGAACTTGACGATGGTCATTCATAGTCGCTTTTGTTACACCATGACCATACGTATGAAGATTTAATCTTGTGAGTTTCCCTTTTTATGTCTCTCGGGAGAACCATACAATGCAAACCGGGATTTGAAGCACACTCACTGAAGTCATGACCCATTGAGTTTCAACATCTGTAGTATTAACTTTGTCAGACGAGTGTAAACTAAGAGTAACGTAATTAAGGCTTTCGAGGATTACTGAAATTACCGAAATGGTAGAATAGCATGGAATAGTCAAAATAATACCAGTAGGTGAGTGTATATTTTGTGTTTTTGCTTCTTTTTTTCCGAAATGTATAATTGTATACATTTCAATTTAGTGAGTTAGATTTCGACTCAGTAGTTAATCGAAAGACGAAAGTTCACCTCAACTTGGTGTATCTCGTTTGTCTTTTAGTTCACTAATTACAAATAATTCGATGTCAATGGTGTATTTTCCCACCAAAGAAAGTCTTTGGTTTTCGTACTGACGTCTTGCCACATGGGTTCTAGTTTGTCTAGGACCCACATAGAAGTCCTAGTTTTTTTTTAAATTCAATTCAAAACGTTTCTGGTTAGTTTGTCAGAGTAGAAGCCTATTCCATCTGCGTAATATTTGTTAATTTCCACTTAGCATATTAAACCTGAAACACTTTTTCTTTTTTTTTTAAAGAATCTGCCTGTTTTCATCTGATATTCTCACATGAGAGCAAATACCTGGAATGAAATTTATCTCTTCTTGTTCTGGATATTGACACTACTTAATTGAATTGACCCCGAAAAGATACAATTTACGTTACCATATATCTTACGTTACCTGTATACGGCCTTTGGGTTTTTCAATAAGATATATATACAGTATGTCGTACTTTTAACTACATTTGACGCATTTGTAAAATCTGCTTTACATCAAATAGCAGTTTCTGTATATTTTGATATTCTTAGGAATTTTCTTGTCAACCCCCGAAAGCTTGTCTGAATCGATGAGCCGGCAACCGCTGTTTCAGCGCCCGCCCAGCCCAGTGTGAACAGGCTTATCACTGCTGCCTCCATTCGATTTTTCTTCCTCAGTGGTTTACTGCGTTACACCTTCTCTGTAGAGGTAACGACTTTTGATGTCCCGGGTAAGATCCACCTCCGCTCGTTTGCGTCGGGAGTCGACTCGTCTCAGCTTGGTTGTGTGACAGATATAGGGAGACAGCAGTTCTTGCTCTTATTTGTTCTTGATGTTACTGTGTATCGTGCCTTGAGTACAGGAGGGGTCGACCTGGAATTCCATAACCTCGAAATTGGCCTCAGAATGTCAAAAGGAAATTTCCGTCTGGTCCTCCTAACTAGGTCCTAGGTTATTAAGTGTCCTTCCTGGCTGTTATGAACTAGTTGGACTGCAAAGGAGTTTAATTTTGACGCACATTTTGAGGTTACGTAATTCGAGGCTGTATACCTCTCCTGTCACCCGTGAGATCAAGCTAGATTCATCGTGCCAGTAGACGCCGCCGCAGTATTGAGCTGTATTGTAGAGCCGAGCCGTTTAATCACTCTATGGCGGTCCTCTGCAGATTTTGAGAAAATTGTATGACCCCCTCAGCTAAACCCCCCCCCCCCTCTCCATCCGGCTTTTTTTAAAGGATCCCTTGCACTATTTACTCTTCAACTTACAGTATTTAATATATTTGAATACTTTGAAACTAGGTGTGCTTTCAACAACTAACCCAAGCTTTTGGCTGTTTTAAGCCTTTTCCGAGACCCGTTGACTCATAGCGAAAAGAGGGGAACAATTTACATAACCATTTTTTCTCATTGAAAAATTTCTCGCGGACAACCGTCGACAGCGTGATACACATCAAAGGTATGGTAGGCTAATAAAACACTGCAAGTGAGAAAATCAGCGTGGTTTTGTTAGAGCGGTTAGAATGTACCGTACGAAATTGGGGTTTCCGAGTTTAGAAATATATTGACTGATTATGGAAGTAGGTTGCGTTTGTATTATAGGTAAGATAGGTCCTTTAAGGATCTTTTTTTTTAAGGTCAAGACCACTCGGATAAGTTTTACTGCCACTGCTGTCAAATAACCAGTTTCATTTCAACTCCAGTTTAGTTTCACTTTACTTAAAAATAAAAATACGACGGACAGAAGACGGCTTTTTTGTATCATAAAATAACAGTAGTCTAATTCAGTAAGCAAGTCCAAAATAACTAAGTAGCAATATCTTTACCAACAATTGACCAACCCTAAATGTATGCTACACTGTAGTTCCTTGGCATTAAAAAGCTTGACAAATGACCCTACTTAGGGTATTTGAGAGCAATGGCGGAGCACAGTAGCTTAAAATTTGCAACCCACAATCACGTAGGCTAATCCCTTTGGCCATTGCACCTTCTGCTCCTGATTGTTAGCACGAGCGATAAGAATTCTTAGGAGACGCAATTTGTAACCATGCTAACGTGACAAAGGCGAGGAACCTTTGAGAAATGGGGTCCAGCCAACAGTCCCTAGCATAGTTTGCCAGTAAGTGTAATCGGTCTTTCGTGCAACCATCACCAGTCAAGTTTTAAATGCCATCCCTGAGGCGATCAACTTTTTTGTTTAAATAATCCTCTCAGCGAGGAAAATTCATTTCATCTGACAGGTTTCGTGACTGATGGTTTTAACTCTTGTGCTTCGCGATAACATCGGTCTGAGGGGTTTCGCGCTTGATTTCAAGCATAAATGAGTCCATGCTTTGACGTATAGGAGTAAATTTAGTTTTGTTTATGACGCGGTACGGTAGAAATAGTTTTGTTTATGACACGAGGTAGAGTAGGATATATCGTTCTGAAGACAGGGCGAATATCGGATTTTGCTACCGCTGATTTTCTAGTTTTGAGCCGACCGTCTCTTAATCAGAATAGGCATTTATTTATAGATTTTGGAAAGGCAAGAAGATATTTCTGAGATGTTTAATTTTATCTCTTATCTCCTAATTTTAAAAGGAAGATGAGTGAATCAGCATTACAAGTATTGGACTTTCTTGACTCCCGTGCTATAGCCTATCTGCAGGGGCGTCGCAGGGAGGGGGGGGGCAGCAGCCCCGTAACTTTTGAGATTCGGTAAAATTTTGGGCCAGAGGCCGAAAGTTTTACTAAAATTGTTCGGTATTTTTTCGATACCAGCACTATTCGGTATATTTAGGATTCGGTAGTTATACAGAATCCCAAATAGGCTATTGGTACAAATATATTCCGTATAACGATCGGGATTCGGTATAATTGCCAAGATTCGGTAGTTACTACGAATTCGTTGAGCGAATTCTCAGAAATTATTTTGTAATGTTTCGATGCCAGACCTATTCTGTATATTTAATAAGATTATTCATTTAATATTAGATTATTAAAATAAAACCAAATAGGCTATCGGTCGAATATTATTCTGTATCATGATTGGGATTTGGTAATTTATTCGTTATAATTTTCAGGATTCGGGAGTTACCGACGAATCTCGACCAGTTTTGACGAAACTATACCGAATACGAATATTATTCGGTAGTGTTTTGATAACCAAAACAGTTTGGTATAGTAGCCGGGAGTAGTTATCTAGGCACTCATACAGCGGCATTCTGTATACAGCGGCATTCTGTATACTGGGGCATTCTGTATACTGGGGTATTCTGTATACTGAGGGATTCAAGGCGGACTTACTACGCTCGGTTAGGTTAGACTGACTATGCTTGGTTAGGGCGGCCTGACTACGCTCGGTTATATGGGAGGTCAGGTTACTAAGATGCTAAGGGGTTCCCCATCTCCCCCTTCCCCCCTTCTAGTATATGGTAGTAGGGGATTATCCTTCTGTTATATATTATAGTTAAACTAATTAGTGTGATGGTAAGAATATAACTAAACTAGTTGGTACGATGATAAAAAATATGATGGTGATGAAATGTCTGGTTTCCTACGGATCGTTTTCTTTGTGTCGCTTGGACTTTGCACAGATGGTGATGAAATGTTTGCGTTTGCACCATCTCCTTTGTGTCGCTTGGAATATGGGTTTGCACAGACGGTGATGAAATGTCTCCTTTCTACTATTTCTATCTTGACACCTATTGAGTCGCTAACCTATAAATCTCTCGATTCTCGATGAATAAGACATCAGTTCCACAGCCGATACATCAAAAGAGTAAGTAGCGTTTTCTTTCTTTTTATGGAACTTGCCCTTCGGTCAAGTACAATATTCTTACCATGTCTGTCCGGCCGTCTGTCGGTCTGTCGGTCGGTATGTCTGTCCGGCTTTTGCTATTTTTTCCTTCCATAAGATATATGCTTATTTTAGCATATAATATTTTTCTTCTCTTGGGTATCATTGTAAAGCTAACATTTTTCTTCTCTTGGGTATCATTGTAAAGCTAATATTTTTCTTCTCTTTGGGTATCATTGTAAGATACTCTTTACCTTACCTCACCAGCCCCTCCGAACTATTTACAATTCAGTTAATGCACAGATCGGATGTGTCAGCTACGACGCTTTGGAAGCGTATACGGTCAAGCGTGTTATACTATGACCTGTCGCATTTAAAGCTAACATTTTTCTTCTGTTTTTAGTATGGAATTCAGTGGAGCATTCAACCAAAAATTCACAAGAGCAGCGTGCCCTCATTGCGATGTTTTTGTGGCGCCTGTGTTCAGGGGCAAGGGCTCCTGCCCCGACTGTAGCGGGGCGGTCTACGTTGCCGAGTATTGGGCAGATTGCCTGTCCTGCACCAACATTTCCAACTATTTAATGAATGTGGAGGATTGGGCCCATGGCAGGGGTGGGAGATATGTGAGGATGTGTTGGGGTTGTACCCAACCGTCCATAAGTATTATAAAAATTTTTAAGTTGTAGTTTTTTAATATAACATATGTACCCAAGCATCGTTTCCAAACGTTTACTGACAAAAATCTGTTTTCAGAATGTCTACCAATCCCAAATATGGCAAATCCGCTTGCCCACATTGCGATAGTCTTGTTCAGCCTACATTCAAGGGTAAGGGTTCATGCCCGGAATGTGACGGTCGCGTGTATGTTTCAACCGTGTGGATAGACTGCGTGGCGTGCGGACATGAATCACACTACACTCTGAAGCTGGAGGATATGGCGTATGGGCTGGTGGGGCCGAAACTGCGGGTTTGCTGGGGTTGTTCCCAACCCAGCATTGGTGTAGTAAAGATCTTTAAATTATAGTGCATGTTTTTTCCTTTTGTTGAGTTTTTTTTTAATATAACGTATGTAGACAAGTCCCGATTCCAAACCAAACCTGTTTACTGACAAACACGATTGTTAGTTATCGACTTATTCATTTTTTTCGTAGATTTTTTTACTTAAAAAAGATTGCCAAACACTGAAAAATCACTTGCATAATCCATACAACAGAAACACCCAAAAATATCTCCTGATGTGCAGAGCAACTCTTTGTAGTTTTGGACATCGCTGAACTCTTCGAGGCGTTCGAAGAAAATCCGTCTGGGCTCTCCGTCAAATTTCAGTGCAATCTTCCTCTGAACGTAGCTAAATATAGTGTTCTCTCCAGTCAATTTTGTGTCACACACATACAATGTGAACGTTCGGCCGCTCGGAGCGCATTTTCTTTCAATTTCAAGCTTCACTTCCCGGTCTTCAAAATGTTCATTTTTCCGAACAGAAAATCCTGTTTCAACTCCAATAATCACTAAATCGTTCGGTTTTTGACGATTGTCAAAAAACACAACTCTGCATTTGCCCATCTTAACACTTTAGATGTTGAACGAAGAATGAGCTTTTTTTCCATAAACCAAACCCTTACACTAGTAACTAAACGTGACGTCACTACATTTTAAATCAATACATTTGGGTTTCAATACTTTTATTTTTATTTTATAACAAGTTTTAATAAGAGCTTCGGCAATATAATCGTTAAGTTTTAAATTCGATGTAAATATCTCGACAAAATTTCGGAAAGAAAAATCGCGAGCGCGCAGCAAGAAAAATAATAAGACATGACTTCCACACGAGACACTAGACAGATCTTGTATTTGTCTAACATTTTGTGTAATATAGTTGAATTTGGCAACAAAACTGCTGATTCCCGGCCATGTTGAATGTGGCAAGCCGATAGGATCGTAATAATCCAATTTCTCCGAAGAAAAGATGATTAACCCGACCCAGTGAGCGATGACACTAGAACCGTCTTCTGGCTGTGTATTAACACAAATCAAGGTTGGGAATGAATTAATCTGGATCTTCTCAAGCCAGTCGGATGGAATACAAAAATGGTCCAATCTCCTGGTTGATAAATCTGCTTTAAGGACTGATAGAACCTGTCGTGTATCCATTCTAAAGTAAACTGCTAGGAATACCGTTCGGACTTATTTCAAGGATATTTTCATATAATCCAATAATGATAAGTGTAGTTGCTTCTGGAAGAGCAGTGGAAAAAGATAGATCAAGTCTCAGTGTCCCTTGTCTAATCAGGCACTTTTTTAACATGAAGAATAGCTTCTTCAATAACATAATCACAATCCGGGCTTGTATCTGCAAGCTTTTTAAGTACAAAGTTTGAGGGTGAAGGAAAAAGCTTCAGGTCGAGTTTTAGACCTGGAGCGAGGAAATGGGGAGAGTTGAAGACATCATTGCACACCGGTCCGATTAAATGTACAGAACCTATACTTCTCGTTTCCAACTCTTCCGGACGAGAATTGTCTGATGTAAAGTAATATCCATACTGACTACCTTTTATTTCTTTGACTTTACGAGGTGTCATTAACTCATAGCTAATGGTGGATATATAAGCTGCCAAATTATTCGTGTTTGATATCAATGTGTCGGAAATATAGACCTGACTGTTTTGAAACAAAGAAAACAAAACACCGTTTTGAAAAGCGATTTTATCAGCTGCTTTGATAGAGCTTCTGTCAGCTCTCTTGACAGCTTTAAGACGAATTTCCAGAAACGAATTGCGCAGGTCGGAAAAAAAGCTTTCAGAGCTTTGTACACGGAAATGCAGTTGAGTCGAAGAGTCTCCGATAGGAGAAACCGGAAAGCTTGCTTCATAGTGGCTTGTTTTAACGCTAACGTCTACGGTTGGATTGGAAAATAATGCAAGAGCACTGTTAACAGCCGTGTTTGCTTCTTCGGTTGGCAGGAAGGACATTACGTGTCAAAAAAATCGCGCTTATGCTTCTTGTTTTTGCGTGATGTTGCTTTTGCGCGAGTCGCCCCAATACTGATCAATTTCCTCTTGATCGGACGCTTTAATCCATTACCTTGTTGTAGCTTAGAAGCTACATTTTTAACCACGGTTCTAGCATGTGTCTTAACAGATTCGCCAAGCTTTTTCCCCTGTTCGATATCACTTAAGGTATCACCAATAAACTGTTTCGCGGTCGGGCTAAATAGTCGACGAATAACAGGAAGTCCCTTGCGAAAAATCTGTCCTATCCACGCTCCGATTCCATACCCCCTCATATGACCCTGCCGGCCTACATAAAACGGGAGACCACCTCCTGTCTGAGGGGCAAGAGTGTGAACTAAGGTATCCACGGACGGGCAAATGAATGTTCTTCCCTTAAGCATCTTTACGGAAATGAAACGTCATCTGACAAACACCTGCTTTTATGGGAACTAAATCACCAAGCTCTGTTCTTAAAGTAAATCTAACTGTTTCACATTCCTTAAAAGACAAGTCATGATATATTAACTCCCCAAACGAATAGAATAGAGTTTTATCAGAGGAAGCTTTGCGCGGTAGAATTCTAACAACAGGCGCATGTGTGTTCCCTAGTCTTGAAGGGATGACCAAATCCGAATATATCATAATAGAATACCAATCTTTAACGTATGTAGGAGGAGATTCTGCATAGATCGAACCTGAATCATCTTCCATCACATATTTCAGATTTCTAAAACCGAGAAGATTGCCCAAGGCAGCAGAAAAACTCATATGTTCTCGTTTTTTCAGTCCTGTCACAAAGAAACGGTTCTCTCCAGAATCATAGTGAATACGCACATATTCTCTATCGTTTACTTCTGCCCAGCTTTCATCTATATCCAGCTGATCTGACATGCTTTTCATCACATCCTGCGCGGAAGAGTAATTTTCATGAGGGTCAATTTGTAAAATAGCTTCAAAATTACTTGGACATGTTAATTTAAAAGAAAACGTGTAAATATCTTTCGAGTTTACCACGCTAAAATCGTTAGTAACACTAGCTTCCACAAGAGCACATTTCCAATTACCATCACTCAACCGAATAGGAGGAGAAAGCTTTGTTAAGAAGTCAGATATTTTATTTTCATTGTAGATTTCATCATAAACATCACTACTAAAAAACACGTAAAAACCTTCAGACATTTCTTAGATTTTCGGCTGGAATCCACTCGGGCGTTGCATACCCTTGAAACTTGACAAGCAAATGAAGTTTTTTGTTTATTGTCTTTCGTTTAAGTATCTTTTCAACTAAATAATCTTCGGGTTCTTTAACAGCGACCAGTTCATTCGAATAAAATGACCCGTCTATTTTTTCGTCACCTTTTATCGTGCTCAGTGTATAACAAACAGGGTTGGTATTTAATACTTTATCAATTCTAAATATTTCTTTAGAAAAAGTGTAGCCACTAGCTTTCTCAAACTGATCCAAAGTTCTTGTGATCCTCACCGACTGGCCCGGTTCAAACTTTGGTGGGGACACATCATTTTTGTCTGCATACAAAAAGTCTTGAATTATAGGTATATTTTCGTTAGTTACCCCTACCGGAGTAAAACCGCGAATCCCTCTATGTGGGGTCTCATTATACTGCTGAACCAGCAAAGGAAGGTGGTGAGTAAACGAGAAGGTATTATTAAATGTGTTGTAACGATTAAGCATTAATCGAATGGTTCTAATAACACGTTCAGCCATGGACATTTTAATGGGAGAGTTGACATGATACATTTTAGTTCCGTATTTTTTTAAAACTTTTTTTACAGAAGGGTTCACAAATTCAGATCCTCTATCTACACCAAAAAGTTTATACGAGCTTTCCTGGAAAATCGACTCAAGATTTTTGGCTACTTCAGAACCAGTCTTTGTAATCAGAGGTTTCAGATAGAGATATCGAGAAAACGCATCAATCACAACTAATAAATATTTGTATGGTTTATTATGCTGAACAAATACTTTCTCAAAAACTAACAAGTCCGCCATGGCAACATGCCCAGGATACCAAGCAAATACTTTTCTGAATTTCTTAGGGCGTAATCTTCTGTTCCGATGAAGTGAATATGTTTCATGTTTCTGAAGAAATAGTTCTGCTTTTTTTAAAGGAACCTTTGCCGCTTTGGCCAAGACACTAGGAGGGGCTAAATACCCATACCTGCCAACACTGGTGTACACCTTATTTACGGCTTCTTCCATGCTCCCTTAATGTAGGTGCTCGAAGGTGATGAAGGAGAGCTCATCCGCTCCAGCAGCTTCTGAAGTTTCTTTTGAGACTGAGGGGTAGACACCGATGGTGTGTTGTTATCTACTCCTGATCTAAACGATTCTATTCCCGATTGGAATGACACATAACTATCCTCAAGTCTATAGTTCTGGATGGAAGTAACAACTCCCTTTTTCTTTATCAATGATACAGGGAAACTGGATTTTGCGAGATACTGAATGCTCAAGTCGCTGAGAGCAAATCTTTGCTTACGTGTAGAAGTTAAGTCAGTTAAAACGTCAAGGACGTTTAGCTTCTCAGATCCAATTACTATTTCAGCTTCACCCTCAACATAGTTAACACCCTCAAGCCTGGTTAAAGCTTCTAAAACATTCTTCCCGGCGCTTCGCTGCGATGCCGGTAAAGCGCTAATGGTGTCGGTAAGGGGAGGGGCGATAACGGGCGCGGGGGGCACCGGATGAATCCCGGGCGCTGGCTGCGACCCTCCGGGGGTTTGCTGTGATGTTGGAGGTTGCACGACTTGCACGTTGAGAGGTAGTTTAAGTTCTTGATCGAACTTGCGTAATCGAGAAACAGCTTGTTCTAACAACACTAGCTTAATATCATCACCAATTGTTTTTTCACTCAAAAATGAACCAAGTTCAACCTGAAATCGATCCTTTGGGAGTAGTAGCTTGTCTATAGCTATTAGTTTGTAAGGGATGGCCATTTTATTTTTTGGCAAAAGCACTAATCAAGGAAGTAACCAGTGGGATCAATAATGAAAAAAATCCTCCTCCTTTCTGGTTTTTCAGATGTTTCTTCTTCTCTTTAAGTTTTTTTTTGCTACTTAGGACTCTAATAATATGCTGATGTTTCTTCATGCGGTGTTTAGTCAGATCTGGCATGTTTATGTTATTTTGTAGTATATTATATGCAAGCTCAGACAAAGGGCGATAGAGTTTGTCGTCTGAATTTTCTAGTATTGCATTTCTAAGTTTTGGCTTAGCAGATGCTAAAACTTTTAACAAGGGTTCACACTTGCACAACCCCTCCATGTTGCAGACTAACCCTATTGCTCCTGAGTAGTAGGCAGATATACCGTAGGTTTTTCCTCAAACAGGTTAGAAACAAGAGTCAAGTTCCGATCTCTAGTTTCTAAGTCAATGACAAGATACCCATAACGTTCTCTTGTAGCATGCTGATATGCCTTCTGGAGGTAGGCGGCATTTCCTGGAAACAACTGCTTTCCGAGGTTGACTATAGTTGATTCATCACGCGGTGTTCTGAATAACACAAAATATTGTGTATTTAGACTTAAAGTTCTCATAGACGGTCCTTGCTGGAAAAAGTTGTGGAGAACCAGACAACAAGTTATGTTTCTATGGTGGCTAGAAACGGTCCAGAGCTCCAACAATTGAGATGAGTTTTTTTCAATCTCGATTGCAAGATCGTCGATTATAAGAAAAGTGTCTTCAGGTGTTTCAGAGAGACTAGAGAGACCTTCCTTAAATTGCACCTGGGGAGAATCCTTCAAAATAGCATCATATGCTTTCTGCCAAGTTTTATAAAGGAAAACTATTCTTTTGGTCGGTGTGGTTATAGATTGGTGACGGATGGTGCTTATGGTAAAAAAAAAGACTATTTTAAAAAAAAAATTGGGGAGATGCGTCAGTGGCACAAGTGCAACGATTATAATGAATTTGACATGATCTTAACATTTAAAACTGTGTATTATTGGATGATGAAAGACCCAGTGAATCGGTGTGTTGTTGTAGTAGATGATTATTGAATAGTGATATTTTTTGTACAAGGTGATAAAATAAACAAACAAATAGATATATCTGTTAGTCTGACGTTGTCTTTCCTCCCTCCCACAATGCTAAAGTTCCAAACACCTTCCAAGATCTGGGTTGTTGGACCATCAGGTAGTGGTAAGACTACCTTCATTTCCAGAGTGATCAGGGAAGGAGAGAGAACCCTATCCTCACCACACCAGAACATAGTTTTCCTTTATAAAACTTGGCAGAAAGCATATGATGCTATTTTGAAGGATTCTCCCCAGGTGCAATTTAAGGAAGGTCTCTCTAGTCTCTCTGAAACACCAGAAGACACTTTTCTTATAATCGACGATCTTGCAATCGAGATTGAAAAAAACTCATCTCAATTGTTGGAGCTCTGGACCGTTTCTAGCCACCATAGAAACATAACTTGTTGTCTGGTTCTCCACAACTTTTTCCAGCAAGGACCGTCTATGAGAACTTTAAGTCTAAATACACAATATTTTGTGTTATTCAGAACACCGCGTGATGAATCAACTATAGTCAACCTCGGAAAGCAGTTGTTTCCAGGAAATGCCGCCTACCTCCAGAAGGCATATCAGCATGCTACAAGAGAACGTTATGGGTATCTTGTCATTGACTTAGAAACTAGAGATCGGAACTTGACTCTTGTTTCTAACCTGTTTGAGGAAAAACCTACGGTATATCTGCCTACTACTCAGGAGCAATAGGGTTAGTCTGCAACATGGAGGGGTTGTGCAAGTGTGAACCCTTGTTAAAAGTTTTAGCATCTGCTAAGCCAAAACTTAGAAATGCAATACTAGAAAATTCAGACGACAAACTCTATCGCCCTTTGTCTGAGCTTGCATATAATATACTACAAAATAACATAAACATGCCAGATCTGACTAAACACCGCATGAAGAAACATCAGCATATTATTAGAGTCCTAAGTAGCAAAAAAAAACTTAAAGAGAAGAAGAAACATCTGAAAAACCAGAAAGGAGGAGGATTTTTTTCATTATTGATCCCACTGGTTACTTCCTTGATTAGTGCTTTTGCCAAAAAATAAAATGGCCATCCCTTACAAACTAATAGCTATAGACAAGCTACTACTCCCAAAGGATCGATTTCAGGTTGAACTTGGTTCATTTTTGAGTGAAAAAACAATTGGTGATGATATTAAGCTAGTGTTGTTAGAACAAGCTGTTTCTCGATTACGCAAGTTCGATCAAGAACTTAAACTACCTCTCAACGTGCAAGTCGTGCAACCTCCAACATCACAGCAAACCTCCGGAGGGTCGCAGCCAGCGCCCGGGATTCATCCGGTGCCCCCCGCGCCCGTTATCGCCCCTCCCCTTACCGACACCATTAGCGCTTTACCGGCATCGCAGCGAAGCGCCGGGAAGAATGTTTTAGAAGCTTTAACCAGGCTTGAGGGTGTTAACTATGTTGAGGGTGAAGCTGAAATAGTAATTGGATCTGAGAAGCTAAACGTCCTTGACGTTTTAACTGACTTAACTTCTACACGTAAGCAAAGATTTGCTCTCAGCGACTTGAGCATTCAGTATCTCGCAAAATCCAGTTTCCCTGTATCATTGATAAAGAAAAAGGGAGTTGTTACTTCCATCCAGAACTATAGACTTGAGGATAGTTATGTGTCATTCCAATCGGGAATAGAATCGTTTAGATCAGGAGTAGATAACAACACACCATCGGTGTCTACCCCTCAGTCTCAAAAGAAACTTCAGAAGCTGCTGGAGCGGATGAGCTCTCCTTCATCACCTTCGAGCACCTACATTAAGGGAGCATGGAAGAAGCCGTAAATAAGGTGTACACCAGTGTTGGCAGGTATGGGTATTTAGCCCCTCCTAGTGTCTTGGCCAAAGCGGCAAAGGTTCCTTTAAAAAAAGCAGAACTATTTCTTCAGAAACATGAAACATATTCACTTCATCGGAACAGAAGATTACGCCCTAAGAAATTCAGAAAAGTATTTGCTTGGTATCCTGGGCATGTTGCCATGGCGGACTTGTTAGTTTTTGAGAAAGTATTTGTTCAGCATAATAAACCATACAAATATTTATTAGTTGTGATTGATGCGTTTTCTCGATATCTCTATCTGAAACCTCTGATTACAAAGACTGGTTCTGAAGTAGCCAAAAATCTT